>JALIGW010000003.1:203317946-203425971 GCA_023053685.1 Diadophis punctatus similis | reverse complement strand
GGAGTCCGTTTTCGCTGGCAGGGTGCTCGGGTCCCCACAGTTGCCCCCAACACGAGTGACATCAAGCTGGCCACATCCACCCTGGCCCACCCCGGCCCTCCGAGGTCAAACACAACCCTGATGCGACCCTCAATGAAATCAAGTTTCACACCCCTGTTCTACACTGAAACATGTATGTATGCATGTATGAAGATGGTTTGTACCTGTTGTTACTTCAGTTAGGATGTGCTTCATCCTTGTTAACCAAGATTTTTCCATCAGCGATCTCTTTTTCCATCTGCCAAAAAAGCCAATACAGTCCCAGGCTACTGCATCACTGAAGGGTCTAGTAAAGACTTAGTAAGGCCACACCTGAAAGTTGTACCATAAGAAAGGCTGAGCGCCAAAGAATTGAACTATGGTGCTGGAGAAGACTCCTGCGAGTCCCTTGGACTGCAAGGCGATCCAACTGGTCAGTCCTAGAGGAGATCAACCCTGACTGCTCTTTAGAAGGCCAGATCCTGAAGATGACACTCAAATACTTTGGCCACCTAATGAGAAGGAAGGACTCACTGGAGAAGAGCCTAATGCTGGGAAAGATTGTGGCAAAAGAAGGGGACGGCAGAGAATGAGGTGGCTGGATGGAGTCACTGAAGCAGTCGGCATGAAATTAAATGGACTCCAGAGGATGGTAGAGGACAGGAAGGCCTGGAGGAACGTTGTCCATGGAGTCGTGATGGGTCGGGCATGACTTCGCAACTAACAACAACAAAGGCCACAGCTGGAATATTTCATCTAGTTTTGGTCACCACATTACAAACAGCTGCTGAGATTTTGGAAAAAGTACAAAGAAGAGCAACTAAGATGATTAAAGGTCTGGAGACTAAAGCATATGAACAATGTCCATCACTGGAAGTTTTAAAGAAGAGACTAGACTTGTGGTTCCCAAACTTTTTCAGTCCACCGCCCCCTTGGTGCTACACACTCATCCTCACCGCCCCCCACCCCACCCCCTCAGGTGGGCGTGGCTTAGTGGTCAGGTGGCCGGGTGGGCGTGGCCAACTTTTAAAGTGTGGTGAAACTCACTTAACAACGCTCTTGCTTAGCAACCAAAATGTTAGGCTCAATTGTGGTCATAAGTCTTTCTTTCATTCTTTCTTTCTTCTCTCCCTTCCCCCTTCTTTCTTTCTTTTTCTTTCTGTCTTTCTTCCTACCATCTTTCTTTTTCTTTCTTTCTTTCTTTTCTTTCTTTCTGTCTTTCTTCCTTCCTACCTACCATCTTTTCTTTCTTTCGGTCTGTCTTTCTTCCTTCCTACCTACCATCTTTTTCTTTCTGTCTGTCTTCCTTCCTTCCATCTTTTTCTTTCTTCCTCCCTCCCTCCCTCCTTCTTTCCTTTTTCTTTCCTTCTTCCCTCCCTTCCCTTCCCTCCCTCCTTTCTTTTTCTGTCTTTCTTCCTTCCTACCATCTTTCTTTCTTTCTTTCTTTCTGTCTTCCTTCCTCCCTCCCTCCCTCCTTCTTTCTTCCTTTATTTTTCTTTCTTTCCTTTTTCTTTCCTTCTTCGCTCCCTCCTTTCTTTTCGTGTCTGTCTTCCTTCCTTCCTACCATCTTTCTTTCTTTCTTTTTCTTTCTTTTTTCTTTTTCTTTCTTTCCTTTTTCTTTCCTTCTTCCCTCCCTTCTTTCTTTTTCTGTCTTTCTTCCTTCCTACCTACCTACCATCTTTCTTTCTCTTTCTTTCTGTCTTCCTTCCTTCCTCCCTCCCTTCCTCCCTCGCTCTTTCTTTCTTTCCTTTTTCTTTCCTTCTTCCCTCCCTTCCCTTCCCTCCTTTCTTTTTCTGTCTGTAACTTTGCAGAATTTTTGCTGCTGCCAATATAAAAATCTATTTTGCATGTAGCTCAGATTGCAAAAATAGAAACAGGAAATACCTTCTCACTCGCGAGCTCAAAATAAGTAATTATTATGCTTTGTAAATTGGACTCGAGAGTTTCCCTTTGACAAAATCTGCCAGGATCTAATTCCCATGCCAGTATTCAAGGTTACTAAAGTTTTAAAATTAAAAAAGAAAAAAGAAATGAAACATTTAAAAAGCAATTCAAATAATAATACTAAAATTGTGCTGCTGGCTACCAGTTTGGCTAACTTTAAACAAGGATTGGACTATCCTTTTAAATGTGCAGAGAAGAGCAACAAAGGTGGTAAGGAGACTGGAGGCTAAACCATATGATGAAGAATTGAGAGAACGGGGTATCTCCAACGAAGATAAGTACTAGCAGGAGACCCAGGAGGTTTTTTTTTTTAGATTTATTATTAGAGTTGGAAGGGACCTTGTAGGTCATCTAGTCCAACCCCCTGTTCAAGCAGGAGTTCCTACACCATTTGGGACAGATGGCAGTCCAGGCTCCCCTTGAAGGTCGCAAGTGTTGGGGCTCTCACAACCTCTGCTGGCAAGCTGTTCCACTGGTTGATCGCTCTCACCGTCAGAAAGTTTCTCCTCACTTCCAGGTTGAATCTCTCCTTGGTCAGCTTCCATCCGTTATTCCTTGTTTGGCTTTCTGGTGCCATAGAGAACAGCCTGACCCCCTCCTCTCTGTGGCATCCCCACAGGTATTGGAACACTGCTATCATGTCACCCCTGGTCCTTCTCTTCGCCAGACTGGCCAAGCTCAGTTCCTGCAACCGCTCTTTGTATGTTTTATTTTCCAGACCCTTTATCATCCTGGTTGCTCTCTTCTGCACTTTCTCTAGGGTTTCAATGTCTTTTTTGTAGTGTGGTGACCAAAATTGGATGCAGTACTCTAGGTGTGGTCTGACCAAGGCTTTATAGAGTGGTACTAGTACCTCTCTGGTCCTTGATTGTATCCCTCTATTTATGCAGCTCAGGACTGCGTTGGCATAAATAGAGGGATACAATCAAGGGTGAAATCCAGCAGGTTCTGACAGGTTCTGGAGAACCGGTAGCGGAAATTTTGAGTAGTTCGGAGAACTGCCAAATACCAGGTTTTCCCCACCCAAAAGAAAGTCCCTTTCCCTGCACCCACATGTCCATCACATGGTCCAATCAATGCACCACCCCAACTGGAGGTGCCTCCCAGTCACGCCACTCCAGGTGCAGGCTGAATGACGTCAGGAGTGGGCTTCAAAATTGTTAGCAAGGGTTCCCTGCCCAGTTGCTGGGTGGGCATGGCCATGGTGGGTGTGGCTTAGTCAGCCTCCTGCACCATGGTGGGGGGGCATTTTTGCCCTCTCCAGGCTCCGGAGGTTTTCCTTGAGCCTCCGGAAGGACGAAAACGGCCTCCCCAGGCTCCGGAGGCCCTCCGGAGGCCTTTCCTGAACTTCCGCTAGGCCCATTTTTTGCCCTCCCTGAGCCTCCGCATGCGCCCTGCACTTACCTGCATCCAAAATGGCTGTGTGGGGACTCCTGGGAGGGGAGGGGTGGGGTGGGTGGAGCCAGCCAGGAGTGAGATTTGGGGGTTCTCCGATGTCACGATGTGAAGATTGCCAGTTGTGCATCTCTACTATTTCTAGGTTTACTGTATTTCCTAATCAAGCAGACATGTGATATGTTTTACTACGCATGCGTGCATTCCAGGAGTTTGTCTCCTCCTACCTTTTCCTTCTCCTGAAGCCTCGCCCGAGGCAGACGTGAATTCTTAGCTGAGAAAATGTAGCTTATTTAAGATTTATATTCTTTTGTTACTTTTGTACTAAAATAAATATTTTGTTAATTAGAATTGAATCCCGGTTTTATTTTGTAAGTACGAATGACTTCAAAGAAGCAAGATCCTATATCACCTCTTTGATAGGAAAATTCCTATCCATCATCCGAACTGCACAGAATCTTAACTACAGGTTCTCCTGAACCAGTGGTGGGTTCCTACAGGTGCGGTCCACTCTATAGCACCGGTAGCGGCCCGCTGGTGATGTCACAGTACCGGTGCGGTCGGTTGCTGTTGCCTGGGTGCCGCCATTTTTTAAAAAAAATTTAAATGTTTTTAAAATGTTTCTTCTGTGCATGCCCAGAAGCCGAGCTTCCAGCACTGCGCATGCGCTGCCTTCCTATCCCACAGCGAGTTCAAGCAGGGGAGGATGGCTGAGGGAGCGTGTGAGACGCTGAAAGAACGGGCAGCAGGAGCTATCTCCATTCCCCTCCCTTCAGCAGTCCGAGAAGCCACGAACGTGCGGTGATGATCCTAGGCATTTTTGCATGTTCGAGGCTTCTCGAGCTGCTGAGGGGAGGGGGAATGGGCGGCAGGACCTATCTCAGTTCCCCTCCCTTCAGCAGTCAGAGAAGCCACGCCCAACCAGTCACATGGCTGGCAAGCCACACCCACAAAATAAGCCATTCCCACAGAGTGGTAGTAAAAATATTAGGAACCCGCCCCTGTCCTGAACCCCTGCGAACCCCCAGCAGCCCACCCCCGCCGAATGTCCTTGACTCTCTTTGAAAGGAATGTTATTTAGGCTAGATATCCCTGTGACTCCATGCAACCCACCCCCCTTCCAGGTTCCCACAGCACTAAGTGTGGCAGCGCTGAAGATCCAAAGAAAAAGATGGCCTCCGGGGCTGACACCGCATTCTTCTCCGGGGACGACAACAGAACAAAATAACAAAAAGGTATCCGGCGTTTTTCCTGTCCTAACCGATAAGAAGGTCCATCTCAATGAAGACCTTATTCTGGTTGCCATCAAGAAGAATGAAACATAACACAAAAGGGAGACTTCCTATTATGTCTTGTGGGGTTTTGACTGACAAAGGCTGTCAGCCCAAGAATGAAAGGCATCACGAACCCTGTTCTGGTGGAATTACTCTACTTCCACAACGCCTCCAGTAAAACACGATATAGTTGAGTGACATTCTGCCTAGTTACTTGTGAAATGTCAGCCAAATGATGATATGCAGAAAGATTTTCTCTCTTTTTTTTTTCACCCCCTTTCTCTGGCCTACGGGCTCGCAGCTGCTACAAATAATTCAGCATTTCCTGCCTCCGAGAGCGCCGTAGAAGGTAGCCGAAAATGTATGTTAATTTCGTAGAGGTCTGTCAGTGCACCAGCGAGGCAACGTTCATAGGTGAGAAGGTCACCCCTTCCTGAAAAATTATTTGGAGATGATCTGGATTGGGTGCAAGGGATGAAATGGATATTGGAGACAGATTTAGGATCTAGGTTAAGACCTGCATTTGCGACAAAGCTTCCTTTTGTGCGAACAGAAAAGAGAAATGTGTAAGCAGGACAGACGTGTGATAGCTTTCTAGCAATCGGCGTGAAAGTTTCATGTCGCGATGAATTCTCCGTCTACTTCGCCACGGGTACTACTTCCTCAGCCAGGGACAAACTTCCTGCTGCGTTGGTGGGCTAATGATTTATGAACTGATTTTTGTTGATTTATTGTATTTATTAAATTATATGCCGCCATCTCACCCACGAAGCGACTCTGATGGCTTCTGATTGAGAAAGACTTCATACGTACAACTGGATGTCATAATCCTCAAGTTTCTCCCCCTGCAAAAACAACCTTATGCTCTTTGGAACACCATTTCTATATAAACAAACCTCCACTCTCTTCTAGCACTGGTGATGTTACCAAGTAAGGTAATAAAAAGTCTGCAAGGAAACAATCGAAGTTAGAGAGCACGAAGGACCCTACAGTCCTCCTCTTCCTCCTGCTCTTCACTCTCCTCCCCTCCCCCTCCTCCTTCTCCCCTCCTCCCCTCTTCCTCCCCCTCCTTCTCCCCTCCTTCTCTCCTCCTTCTTCCCTTCCTCCTCCTCCCCTCCTCCCCTCTTCCTCCCCCTCCTTCTCCCCTCCTTCTCTCCTCCTTCTTCCCTTCCTCCTCCTCCTCCCCTCCTCCCCTTTTCCTCCCCCTCCTTCTCCCCTCCTTCTCTCCTCCTTCTCTCCTTCCTCCTCCTTCTCCCCTCCTCCCCTTTTCCTCCCCCTCCTTCTCCCCTCCTTCTCTCCTCCTTCTCTCCTTCCTCCTCCTTCTCCCCTCCTCCCCTCTTCCTTCCCCTCCTCCTCCCCTCCTTCTCTCCTCCTTCTCCCCTTCCTCCTCCTCCTCCTCCTCCCCCTCCTCCTCCCCCTCCTCCCCCCTCCTCTCTGCAAAGCCCATTCTGTTGTACCACTGCATAAGGGAGATGGACACCATAAAATTTTATAAATAAAACAAAAACACAATTGAAAAAAAGAATGATGGCAAATCTACGTGTCCCAGGATAAGGTTGCAGGATCCAACCTGAGTCAGTCACAGGAACCAGAGGTTTGTACTTCCAAGCTCTCAGACAAGTGTTGGAGCCCATCCTGAGGTAATTTTTTTTCTCTCTCTCCAGAATGTTGAAGCCCATAAAGCAAAGTGACCAGATTTTTTTATTTTTAAGCGGGACGGG
This sequence comes from Diadophis punctatus similis, assembly GCA_023053685.1. NCBI lineage: Eukaryota > Metazoa > Chordata > Lepidosauria > Squamata > Dipsadidae > Diadophis > Diadophis punctatus. Next base: position 203,419,619 of record JALIGW010000003.1, on the reverse strand, counting down.
GGGAGGCCGCCTGGGCGCCGCCATTTGTTTTGCCCTCTGCGCATGCGCAGAACGCTGCACATGCGCAGAGGGCAAAACAGCAAATGTCGGCGTCCAGGTGAGGTGGGGGGGAGAGGGGGGGAGGCGGGAGGGCGCTTGGATGCCTGCAGCTCGCGACAGGTAAGCTGCCGGCTGCCTCCTTTCCCCATCTCCCACCTCCCGTTCGTTGCTTGCCAGCCCGGCCGAAGGGAAGGCGGGAGGCGAGGAAAGGCCTCCCGAAGCCCGCCTCCCTTTCCACACCTAGTTCAGTGGAAAGGTTACCCCATGTCTGAGACCCGATGGATAAAAGCTCAGAACATAAAGGCAGATGAGCTAGGATGGAGATTTCACGAGAAATATCCCCAGAAACCAAAAGCCCCTTTCTAATGGGGGGTGGGAATCCCAAAAATCGACTGATCTGTGCTTATTATTTCCCAGGTGCCTTCCGCGTTCTAGGGGCGTCTGACTGTCAACTTCAAAACGGACTTCTGCTACTTTTCCATTTCTCAGCTTGCCATGGAGTAAGGGGGGAGGGAAAAGTTGGAATGTTAGCCCAGATGACACCAACAACAACAACAAGAAGAAGAAGAAGAAGAGATCGTCCAGTGGAAACCAAGGTCATCTCCACAGATGTTTAGCAGAGACTTGGATGAGTTGCCACAGCGAACTGGACAATGTGACCTGTGCTACCGAGAGGAGGGGAGAATCTATTCTTTATACAAAAACCGCGGGAAATAGTTAGAGTTGGTTTTGCTTTCATAGGTGCCGAAATGATGTACTCAATAAAATCTTTCTTGAAGAGAGCTGAAGGTCTCGACTTTGATGACCTGGTTGGGTTTGTCAGTCGGAACACTGACAGGGGGAGGAGGAGGAGGACTGTGTGATCCTTGGTGCTCTCTGAGCTTAGTTGTTTCCTTGCAGACGTTTCATTACCCAACTAAGTAATATCATCCATGCTGGAAGGCAGTGGGGTTTGTCCAGAGGAGGAGGAGGGAGGGGGAGGACAAGGATTGTGGGGTCCTTGGTGCTCCCTGAGTTTGGTTCTTTACTTGGCAGACATTTAATTATCCAACTAAGGGAGTGGGGTTTGTGGAAAGGAGGGGAGAGGGGGAGGGGAGGGGAGGAGGAAGAGGGGGAGAAGAGGAAGATGGGAGGTGGGGAGGAGAAGAAGAGGAAGAGGATGTAGAAGGGGAGGAGCAGGGAGGGGGAGGAGGGGGGAGGAGTGGGAGGAGGCGGGAGGAGGCAGAAGAGGGAAAATGGATGGGGAAGAGGGAAGAGAAGGGGGAGGAAGGGGAGGAAGAAGGGGAGAGGAGGAAGGGGAGGACTGTGTGATCCTTGGTGCTCTCTGAGCTTGATTGTCTATTTGCAGACATTTCATTACCCAAGTAGGTAATATCATCAGTACTGGTCGGGATCCTCCCTCTTAGCGCTGATGATGTTACCTAGTTTGGTGGTGAAACATCTCAAGAAAACAACCAAACTCAGAGAGTACCAAGGACCTCACAGTTCAACCCTGAGCAGCAAATATTCTCTTCTATCAGCAATGAATATCTCTTCCAAGGGATTGGACAATTGTTGTCTTGTACACCAGAAAAATGAAAAAAGGAACAAAAGAAGTTGATGTTTAATAGCACTGGCCTCAAGTTCTCAAAAGTGGCAATTCCCCTTGACAGAGGTGAAGCAAATGCGAAGAGGCATTCAGCCCCTGAATCATCTATAATTCAAGGCCGAAAAACATTTGACAATTTACTCTTATTTCCCCCCTGGCTTTGCTTGCATTCTTGTTGCAAACGAGCTTTTTCGTTTGCAAGATCCCTTTAGGAAAAACAGCAGCAGAAATATATATATATGTCCCCTTCCTTAAATACTTACGGGTTTTCTTCTTCCTGCCTTAATAAACGGTCTCCAGACATCTAGAAAAATGAAACCGTATTAATATTGCATTAGGAGGCCTTATGAAGTGCTCTTATTAAAGGAGGTCGGAGAATTTGAGAAAAATCTCCCTCCCTCTCAAAAACGTTGGTAGCAGATCCCTTCAAGTTTCCTTTGTGGCGGATCATTTTTCTGATCCGTGTCTTTTCAGTGTTCTCTGAGATCTGGGATCCTCGCGAGACGGGAGCTCTCTGTGGGAAGGCAGTCCTGACGGCTCCATCGGTGCCATATCAGTGGAAGCAGAGAACCCCAGTGGGGGCGATTTTCAACTTTCAAACAGCACCGTGATTAGAAAATATAAATCGGTTAATACAACGGCTGGAGAACACTTGAAAGACTAAAATAGAAAACTGAAATTCGTACAAAATAGGTGAGAACTGCAGACATCTGGGTGACCAGGTGAGGGCATCAGAGAAATCTATCTATCTATCTATCTATCTATCTATCTATCTATCTATCTATCTATCTATCTATCTATCTATCTATCTATCTATCTATCATCTATCTATCTCTTTCTATCTATCTATCTATCATCTATCTATCATCTATCTATCTATCATCTATCTATCATCTATCTATCTATCATCTATCTATCTATCATCTATCTATCTATCTATCTATCTATCTATCTATCTATCATCTATCTATCTCTTTCTATCTATCTATCTATCATCTATCTATCATCTATCTATCTATCATCTATCTATCATCTATCTATCTATCATCTATCTATCTATCTATCTATCATCTATCTATCTATCTCTATCTATCTATCTATCTATCTATCTATCTATCTATCTATCTATCTATCTATCTATCTATCTATCTATCTATCTATCTATCTATCATCTGTCTCTATCTATCTGTCTGTCTGTCTATCCATCCATCTAACTACAGGACTAACCATTTGTCTGTGATGGTATAAGGATTCCTGCCTTGGGCAGGAGGTTGGACTAGAAGACCTGCATTCAATTTTGGTCACCATAACGTAAAAAAGATGTGGAGACTCTAGAAAGAGTGCAGAGAAGAGCAACAAAGATGATGAGGGGACTGGAGGCTAAAACATATGAAGAACGGTTGCAGGAACTGGGTATGTCTAGTTTAATGAATGGGAGGACGAGGGGGAGACATGATAGCAGTCTTCCAATATCTCAGGGGTTGCCACAAAGAAGAGGGGGGTCAGTCTATTCTCCAAAGCACCTGAGGGTAGAACAAGAAGCAATGGGTGGAAACTAACCAAGAAGAGAAGCAACCTAGAACTAAGGAGAAATTTCCTGACAGTTAGAACAATTAACCAGTGGAACAAGAAGTTGTGAATGCTCCAACGCTGGAAGTTTTAAAGAAAAGATTGGACAACCATCTGTCTAAAATGGTATAGGGTTTCCTGCCCGAGCAGGGGGTTGGACTAGAAGACCTCCAAGGTCCCTTCCGACTCTATTATTCTAATTCTATTTCAAAACCTCCAAGGTCCCTTCAGGTCCTATGATTCTCTGGTTTGAATGCAGATCTTTTGGCTGTAAAACCTGATTGTCTCCTTTTCTTCTACCATCGCAGTCTCTTACATAAACGAAGCCAACTTAATGGAGAAGTTTCTGTTTTATTGGCTCGTCTGCCACTGCAGCTTCATTGCGCCACCCGGGAGCCCTAAAGAAATATATTGCAGTGACAGTTTCGTAGAGGTCCAGAATTTGAGACAAAGCACATTCTGATCCACCTTTGGGGCAATAAAAATGTGTTTCAAAGGATTCTGCATTGTGATTTTTATTTTATTTTATTTTTTATTTATTTATATTTGTCAAGCGTATATGATTACAAGCAAAGTATAAACAAAGTATAAACATGATTGTGTGTATGTATGTATGTATGTGTGTGTGTGTGTGTGTGTGTGTGTGTAGCATTTTTTGCTGATAAATGAAAATAAAGTACATAATATATAATAGTACAAGCATGATTATGAGTACAAGAGGTATCAATATATGGGTACATTAGGACAGGAACGGTAGGCATGATTGTGCGCTTATGCACGCCCCTTACAGACCTCTTGGGAATGGGGTGAGGTCGATGGTAGATAATCTAAGGTTAAAGTTTTGGGGCTTTGGGGAAGAAACTACTGAGTCAGGTAAAGTGTTCCAGGCGTTGACAACTCTGTTGTTGAAGTCAAATTTTTTGCAATCAAGTTTGGAGCTGTTTACATTAAGTTTGTATCTATTGTGAGCTCGTGTATTGTTGCGGTTGAAGCTGAAGTAGTCGTTAACAGGTAGGACATTGTGGCAGATAATTTTGTTAGCTACACTTAGGTCAGATCGAAGGCGGCAGAGTTCTAAATTTTCAAGATCCCAAAATTTCAAGTCTGGTTTCATAAGGAATTCTGTTGCGAACAGAGGATTGAGGCGTCTGATTGTCCAGCACAGAAATCAGCAAACCCGGGGACTGCAAAGGAATTTACACTTATTGTATGCTAATGTGCGCTACAAGAAATCTGAACTACAGGCAGTCCACCACTGACAAGAGTTCATTTAGTGACGGTTCGACGTTACAACAGCCCTGAAAAAAGCGACTTAAGGCCGCTTTTCACCCTTACGACCATTGCAGCATCTCTGGAGTCAGGGGTGGGCTTCAAAATTTAAGCAAGGGGTTCTCTGCCTGGTTGCTTAGTGGGCGTGATCATGGTGGGTGTGGCCTAATCTAAGGTGACCAGATTTTATTTTTTGTAAAGCGGGACACCATTGACGGGGGGGTTGCTAGGGGAGCAAGACGGGAGGGGTCCGTCTCTCTTATCCTGCAGCTTTGTGCACCCCCCCCCCAAACACCCCCCTTCATCGCAGCCAGGGGTGGGTTCCTACTGGTGCAGGCTTACCTGTTCGTCGCCGCAGAGCCAGGGGTGAAATCCTGCCGGTTCTGCCAGGCCAGTTGTTCGGCGTAGAGCCGATGGAACTGGCGGCGGTCGCGGTGCGGGGCTTCTCCCGCCTGTTTCCCCCACCCAGCTGGACGCCGCCATTCAGGTTATTTTGCCCTCTGTGCATGCGCAGAATGCTTTGCGCATGCGCAGAGGACAAAATAACCTGAATGGTGGCGTCCAGCTGGGCGGGGGAAACGGGCAGGAGAAGCCCCGCACCGCGACCGCCGTCAGTTCCATCGGTTCTACGCCGAACGACTGGCCCGCCTGAAAAAAGTGGGACTTTTTTGAAACACCGCGGGACGCGGGACAAATTATTAAAAAGCGGGATTGTCCTGACAAAAGCGGGACGTCTGGTCACCTTAGCCTAGTCAGCCTCCTGCACCACGGCAGGGGGGGGGCTTTTTTGCCCTCCCCAGACTCCGGAGGCTTTTCTTGAACCTCCGGGAGGGCGAAAATGGCCTCCCCAGACTCCGGAGGCCCTCCCTGAACTTCCGGTAGGCCTGTCTTTCACCCTCCCCGAGCCTCTGCACGCACCCTGTACTTACCTGCATCCAAAAAGGGCCGCGTGGGGACCCCTGGGAGGGGTGGGGCAGGGTGGGCGGGGCCAGCCAGGAGTGTGATTTGGGGGTTCTCCAAACTGCACAGAATCTTAGCTAGAGGTTCTCCCGAACCCCTGCGAACCCCCAGCAGCCCACCCCTGTCTGGGATCCTGGGATAAAAATTCAGATGCTTGACAGCCCACTCATATTGATGAAAGTTGCATTGTCCCGGGGTCACGTAATCCCCTTTTGCGACCTTCTGCCAAGCTTAAGTTAAGAATCACTTAACAACCATGTTACTAGAGCCGTGGTGGCACAGTGGTTAGAATGCAGTATTGTAGGCTAGTTTTGCTGACTGCCGACTGCCAGCAGTTCGATCCTGACCGGCTGAAGGTTGACTCAGCCTTCCATCCTTCTGAGGTCAGTAAAATGAAGACACAGATTGTTGGGGACAAAAGGCTGACTCTTTAAACCAGGAGTCCCTAAACTTGGCAACTTTAAGACTTGTGGACTTCAATTCCCACAATTCTGGGAGTTGAAGTCCACAAGTCTTAAAGTTGCCAGGTTTGAAGACCTCTGCTTTAAATTGCTATAAAGCACTGTGAAGTGGTATATAAGTCTAAGTGCTGTTGAAATTAGAATTAGAAGTACAGAATTGGAAGGGTCCTTAGAGGTCTTCTAGTCCAAACCCCTGCTCAGGCAGGAGACCCTATATCCGTGATGACAAACCTATGGCATCCATGCCAGAGGTGGCACGCAGAGCCTTCTCTGTGGGCACACACACCATCGTCCGCTGCTTTTCTGGTTTCCGGCGTGCATGTGTGCCAGCCAGTTTGTCTTCGCGGGCACCGGAGTGCCAGAAAACAGCCTGAAAATGGGCCAAAACCCAGCCAAAAAACAGGCATGCACATGCCGGCCACCTGGTCTTTGGGTTTCTGGCACTCCGGTGCGCACACATGCACACACATGCATGCGCATTCCGGTTTGAGCATTTGGTGCCAAAAAGGTTCGCCATCACTGCCCTATCCCATTTCAGACAAATGGTTGTCCAATCTCTTCTTAAAAACTTCCAGTGTTGGAGCATTCACAACTTCTGGAGGCAAGTCGTTCCACTGATTGATTGGTCTAACTGTCAGGAAATTTCTCCTTAGTTCCAGGTTGCTTCTCTCCTTGCTTAGTTTCCATCTGTGGCTTCTTGTCCTGCCCTCAGGTGCTTTGGAGAATAGGTTGACCCTCTCCTCTTTGTGGCAGCCCCTCAAATATTGGAACACTGCTATCATGTCATCCCTACTCCTTCTTTTCATTAAAATGTTACTACTAACTTAACACCTCCGATGATTCGCTCAACAACTGTGGCAGGAAAGGTCGTAAAATAGGGCAAAACTCACTTAATAAATATCTCACCTAGCAACATAAATTTTGGGCTCAATTGTGGTCTTAAGTCAAGGAGTACCTTTACTAACAGTCAAAGCAAATTGGAAGTAGATAACAGTCAAAGGAATTCAAGGTTGGCTAGACTTAGATTTCTTGTGGACATCCAGGGATTCCAAACTGATGGTGCATTTGACTCCTCCCTCGGACTCAGCCTAATCATCTCCTACACCGGGGGGTCTGTAGCCTTAAACACTCAAACAGCCATTTGGACCAGTTTCCCACAGAAAACAGGCCAGGTGTGGACTAACTGGGAGGGGAGGGGCCAGCCAGTGGTGGGATCAGCTGACAGGGAGCCGCAGTAGAGGGCCGAAAGAGCCGCATGCGGCTCCAGAGCCGCGGGATGCCGACCCCTGTCCTACACCAATCATTCCACTGTGTAGCCCTGGTTCATATTCCAAACAATTCCACAGTTTGTTGTTACGAATTTAAGGGGGCTCATGCCCAGATGGGGGTCTCGAATCTAGGATTCCCTAACCTACATAGAGCATGCGAGTCAGGATGTGTTCCTGGTTTGGAGAGTAGATGGTCAGGAGAAGAAAGAAAAAAATGTCGATTTGAAGGAGGAGGGAAAAAACTCCCTTTTTTTTGCTTAGTCCTGCTAAAGAAGGCCATTATGCATTCGAAGTGATTTATGATAGCAGAAATCAAGCCAACTGCCCATTATGGGTGACAGCAGTTCGAATAACGATTCAAAATATTACATCTCGAAACGATTCACAATATTACGTTTCGGAGTCTTTCTATCTTCTCACTCCACAACTGCCAAAGTTCAAACCAAATCCAGCCAGGACATCTCTTTTTCTGCTATCGGATATTGGTACGGTCCTGCCAACGTGACCCCTAGTGAAGCATGGAGATGTTCAAGTGAGCTACAGGTAATCCTCAGTTTATGACCATTTGTTTAATACAGGTAATCCTCGACTTGCAAGTATTCATTTAGTGACCGTTTGAGGTTATAATGGCACTGGAAAAAAGTGACTTTTTTTTACGACCATGGCAGCATCCCCGTGGTCACATGATCGAAATTCGGACGCTTGTCAACGGGCTCATATTTACGACGGTTGCTGTGTCGCCGGGGTCCTGGCATCCCCTTCGGTGACTTTCTGACAAGCGAAGACAATGGGGAAGCCAGATTCACTTAACAACGGTATTCCTAAGTCAATACTTGCTGTGATTCACTTAACAACTGTGGCAAGAAAGGTCATAAAACAGGGCAAGCTCCCTTAATAACTGTCTTGCTTAACAACGGAAATTTTGGGCTCAATTGTGGCCATAAATTGGGGACTGTTGTTTGTGAAGTTACAATGGCCCTGAAAGGATCGTCCTTCAAACGTACAGCCATCGTAGCATTCCCCATAGGTCAGTGATGGCGAACCTTTTTTTCCTCGGGTGCCGAAATAGTGCGCACACGCGCTATCGCACATGCGTGCTTGCCCACACCCATAATTCAAAGCCCCTCACTCGCCCCAGCCCCCTGCGCATGCCTGCGCGACCCATCCCACTCCCCCATTTCCCGACTTCCAGTGGGCCCGGTAGGCCCATTTTTCGCCCTCCCCAGGCTCTAGAGGCTTTCTTGGAGCTTGGAGAGGGCAAAAACGCTCCACCCCCGCCACCCTGGAGGCCCTCCGGAGGCCAAAATCGCCCTCCCAGAGCCTCCACGCGAGCCAAAAATCAGCTGGCGGGCACACACATGTGCACTGGAGCTGAGCTAGGGCAATGGCTCGCGTGCCAGCAGATATGGCTCCGCGTGCCACCTGTGGCACCCGTGCCATAGGTTCGCCATCACTGCCATAGGTGATCATTATATTTGGCAACCGGCACATATAGTATATACAATGGTGGCAACATCCCGGAGTTATGTGTTCATCATTCGCAACCATTCTAGCCAGATTCTAGCAAGCTAAATTAAGCTTGATTGAGCTCAATATTATTATTATTATTAGTTGCATTTGTATGCCGCCCACTCCACAGAGACTCTGGGCGGCTCACAACAGTAAAAATTCACATGCAACAACAAATATAAAAAGCATTAAAAACAGTAGATATTAAAACATTTAAAAACATTAAAAACCACAATTTAAAAACCCATACAATAAATCATTCATGGGGCCAAGAGTGATTGGTGTTGTATTAAAATCATTGGCCCAAGGCCTGTCGACAAAGCCATGTTTTTAATGATTTTCTGAAGGCTGGCAGGGTGGGAATAATGCGGATCTCGGGGGATAGTGTATTCCAGAGAGCCGGTGCTGCCACAGAGAAGGCCCTCGTCCGTGGGCCCGCCAGTCGACATTATTTGGCTGATGGGACCACCAGCAGACCAACTCTGTGGGCTCTAATCGGTCTTAGGGAGGTATGTTGGAGAAGGCGGTCTCGGAGGTAAACTGGTCCTAAGCCATGTAGGGCTTTAAAGGTAATCACCAACACCTTGAATTGCGCTCGGAGACCTATAGGCAGCCAGTGCAGCTTGCGAAGGATGGGTGTCACATGGGTGTATCTAGGGACACCCATCACCACACGCACCGCCGCATTCTGCACTAGCTGCAGTCTCCGAACGTTCTTCAAGGGTAGCCCCATGTAGAGTGCATTGCAATAATGTATCTCCTGAAACAACTTAACTTTTAACTTGTAACAGGGGTGGGTTCCACTTACCTTCACCACTGGTTTGCATCGTGATGTTTTGTGCATGAGCGCTCGCTCCGCTCGTGCGCACGCGTGCATCCCCTCATGCAATTCTGCTTCTGCGCATGCTGAGAAGCTGAAATCGGTCCAAAACACAGCTGAGAAGCTGATCCAGCTGTGCTTCGGGCGAAGGAATAAAGGTGAGTATAAACCCGGGGGCGGGCGGGAGGATTCTTTTTCAAGCAGCAGCAGAGGAAAAAACTTCCAAACAGTAAAACTTTCAGAAAAAAATCTTTTAAAAAAATGGCGGCGACCATGGACCGGCACCGACCGAACTGGATCCGTGACGCCATCGTCAACAGCGGGTCGCTACCGATTTGGGCGATCCGGTCCGAACCGGGAGGAACCCACCCCTGACTTGTATGCTCTAATGGAGAGTTGGCAACTTTGAGATATGTGGACTTCAATTCAGCATGCTGGCTGGGGAATTCTGGGAGTTGAAATCCACAGGTCTTAAAGCATGCTGGCTGGAAAATTATGGGAGCTGAAATAGCAATAGCGCTTAGACTTATATATACCGCTTTACAATGCTTTCCAGCCCTCTCTAAGCGGTTTTACAGAGTCAGCATATTGCCCCCAACAATTTGGGTCCTCATTTTATCGACCTCGGAAGAATTGGAAGGCTGAGTCAACCTTGAGCCTGGTGCAGGGTGGGTTCTACTTATCTTCCCTACGGGTTCGCATCACATTGGAAGTGTGTCTCAATGCGGAAATGACCCTCTGTGCATGCGCATAAGCCTATGCGCGTGTGTAGAGGGTTCTTTGCCAGCTGCTTTCAAGGAGTGGCGAATGGAGGACCGGTTCGGGGGCATGCTCAGCCAGCCATCGCTACCGGTTCGGCGAGCGGTAGCAAATTTCTGCCACTGGTACAGGTGAACTGGTCCGAACCGGCAGCAATCCACCACTGGCCTGGTGAGATTTGAACTGCCAAATTGCAGGCAGCCAACAGTCAGCAAGAGTAGCCTGCAGTACTGCACTCTAACCAGTGTGCCACCACGGCTCATGCACTACATGTCTTAAAGCACATTGGCCAGGGAATTCTGGGAGCTGAAATCCACAGGTCTTAAAGCATGCTGGCTGGGGAATTCTGGGAAATGAAGTCTACACATCATAAAGCAGGGGTGTCAAACTGGTGGCCCGCAGGCCCGCATACACCCCAACTCCACGAAGTGCAGGCCACTCCCACCCCAGCTCCGCGAAGGGGGGAAACCAGGGGTGAAATCCAGCAGGTTGTGACAGGTTCTGGAGAACCGGTAGCGGAAATTTTAAGTAGTTCGGAGAACCGGCAAATACCACCTCTGGCTGGCCCCAGAGTTGGGTGGGAATGGAGATTTTGCAATATCCTTCCCCCAGGAGTGAGGAGGGAATGAGGATTTTGCAGTATCCTTCCCCAGCCACGCTCACCAAGCCACACCACGCCCACCAAGCCACACCCACAGAACCGGCAGTAAAAAAAATTGGATTTCACCACTGGGGGAAACATCACGAAACGTCACGTGACAGCAATGTGACACCATGAGTTTGACAGCCATGTTATAAAGTATGCTGGCTGGAGAATTGTGGGAGTTGAAGTCCAAACATTTTAAAGCATGCTGGCTGTGGAATTCTGGGAGTTGAAGTCCAAACATTTTAAAGCATGCTGGCTGGGGAATTCTGGGAGTTGAAGTCCAAACATTTTAAAGCATGCTGGCTGGGGAATTCTGGGAGTTGAAGTCCAAACATTTTAAAGCATGCTGGCTGGGGAATTCTGGGAGTTGAAGTCCAAACATTTTAAAGCATGCTGGCTGGGGAATTCTGGGAGTTGAAGTCCAAACATTTTAAAGCATGCTGGCTGGGGGATTCTGGGAGTTGAAGTCCACTTGTGATATAAGATGAGCATCCATACAAATATTTTAAAGGAATATTTTTTTTAAAAAAAGAAACAACTTGAGCTTCTCCTTACTTTCAGATTAACCTACCTCCCAGGATAAAGTTAGAACTTCACACAACTATTTCTTTAAGAAGCTCCTCCATTTTTTTTTAAATAAAAAATCCATAAATATGGATGTACATCCTCTTTAATTTGCCTCCGCTCTAATCAACGTTTGGTGATCACAGGGTAAAATAATAATAATAATTCTGGAAATCAACTCCATGTGAGTTTCCCTTTAATTTGCTGCTTTAAAATTCTCTTTCTTTTGTCTGCAATATGACTCTCAACCTGCCTGAGTTTACATTAGTTGATTTTTTTCCCTTGCTGCTCTTGGCTCCTTCTTCTTTGTATTGATTTCTCTTTCTAGCAGCTTCCTTCTCTTTTTAACTGGAGCTAGGGAGGAAAGATTAATTTAAATCCACAAACATTAGAGCGTTTTGAAAATGAACAAAATCCTGCATTTAACTTCATGTTGATTTTGCTTCCCATACAGGAAAGCCTAGTGCTTGGGGGGGGGGGGAAACGTAGCATGTTTCTTTGTCAATGAGTTAAAGAAATATTTATCCACCAGTCTTTGAGTCAGCAGAAAATTCTAGCAGCCTAAAATTTGCTGTCCCTGCTGGCAATGGCTAAGCTGCAATGGCGCTCATGTCTGCAAATACGATGACATTATGCATAGTGTTCAGTCAATCAGAATAGAGCCGGAAGGGACCTTGGAGGTCTTCTAGTCCAACCCTCTGCTCAAGCAGGAGACACTCTACCATTTCAGACAAGTGTGTTAAGATATCCATGAACTGGGAGAGCCAATGGTAACAAGGTCAGCCAATGAATAGGCATAGCAACTAAGTCAGCCAATTGGAGCTAACCACTTCTGAGTCTGTGCAGAGAATCAAAACTGGAACTTAAGCTTAAGGCTGGGTGTGGCTCCAGTCCTCTCTCCACTCTGAACTCTGCTGAAATGAAACTAACTGTTCTCTGCTATCTGTAACTGCTTGAAGAAGAATTCTACTAATGGTATTGTAAATTCATCTGTTACCATGTTTATAAAGAAGTTATTGAATCCAGCTGAATCAGTCATCTGTGTGCGCTTTTGATTTTGATTTTGCAACAAACTTTAATAAAGTGGCTGTCCAGTCTCTTCTTAAAAACCTCCAGTGATGGAGCACCCACAACTTCTGAAGGCAAGCAGTTCCACTGGTTGATTGTCCTCACTGTTTGAAAGTTTCTCCTTAATTCCAGGTTGCTTCTCTCCTTGGTGTTAGATGATTGTAAGGGTTCTTTCAAGATCTATTCCATCAGAGTTGTATATATTACAGCTCTCAGATTTGGGCCAATAAACCAGATCAGCACTTAATGGACCCCTCTTGTGGTTTGGAAGATAACTTGAACCCCTCCTCTTTGTGGCAGCCTCTCAAATGCTGGAATGCTGCTATCATGTTACCCCTACTCCTTCTTTTCTGTAGACCAGCCATACCCAAATCCTGCAACCGTTCTTCATATATTTTAGTCTCCAGGTCTTCAAGAGATTGGACAACCACTTGTCTGAAATGGTATAGGGCAGTGATGGTTAACCTTTTCGGCACTGAGTGCCGAAACTGGAGTGTGCATGCGTGCACGCACCGGACTGCCAGAACCCAGAAGAGAGCAGCTGGTCGGTGCATATGCGCGATGCACCAGCTGTCTGGCGCATGCACATGATGGAATCCAGAAGAGCAGCTGGCGACGGTGTGCGTGCCCACAGAGAGGGCTCTGTGTGCCACCTCTGGCACGTGTGCCATAGGTTCAGCATCACGAGTATAGGGTTTGTGCAGGGAATTGAACAAGAATCCGTGGAACAGCTTGCCTCCAGAAGTTGTGAATGCTCCAACACTGGAAGTTTTCAAGAAGATGTTGGATAACCATTTGTCTGAAGTGGTATAGGGTTTCCTGCCTAAGCAGGGAGTTGGACTAGAAGACCTCTAAGGTCCCTTCCAACTCTGTTGTTGTTCTTGTTCTTGTTCTTGTTCTTGTTCTTGTTCTTGTTCTTGTTCTTGTTGTGATGATGATGATGATGATGATGATGATGATGATGATGATGATGATGATGATGATGATGATGATGGCCTCCGAGGTCTCTTCCAGCGCTGTTATTCTGTTATTCTGATTCTGTTCACCGAAGCTAGAATAAAGTCAGCCACTTTAGCTATTACTTAGCAATGCATCGGAAGGATGCTTATTGCCAATTATTGCTATTTATCACTGGTTACTTTGCTTATGCTCACCTTGCCTTAGAAATACTGAAAACTGCTTCTGGAGAGTTATAATCATTGAATTTATACAGCAAAGTTAATAAGGCAACCGCCAACTGGGAATGAGTTGACCCGCGCATACTATAACATCTTTCCAGAAGCTCCTGTCGTGTGTACACTCTTCAGCATGGAACTGGTTGCCTAACATCCATGCGCCAAAGCCTTAATGGCTGGGCACCAGCCAACTTGGGAAGTGAACTAACAAACCACATTTGGATAATGGATAGGGAAGTGCCATAAGCTTTTCGCTGCCATTGTCCTTCTGCTTGGCCCAATATTGGCAGCCTTACAATTGCTGCTTTGCAGACAGACTTCTGCTCAGCTCTAATCGTATTGGCAATAAAGATCTCTTGAGTTGGACAACTTATCCCGGGACGTAAAAGTTCTGGGTTTTTCAAGGCCAACAGATCCATGGCAACAGGGCCAGTTTGCTCTGATGGTTAAGACGCCAGGCTAGAAAGAGGGAGATGGTGAGTTCTAGTCTCGCCTTGGCCATGAAAGCCAGCTGGGGGGGACTTTGAGCCAAGCACCAGTAACAGTAACAGAGTTGGAAGGGACTTCGAAGGTCATCTAGTCCAACCCCCTGCTCTCTCGCAGGAGACCTATGCTATTTCCGATAAACAGCTGTGCAGTCTTTTTAGCTTATCTAGTTTTTTTAAAAAAAAATCTTTTATCATTGTAAGCCGCCCAAAATTACCTTGAGGTAAGATGGACGGTGTCGTGCCCCCGTCGGAGCCTGAATCTGAGGAGGAAGACGAGCCTCTTCGGAGGCGTGGGTTCAAATCCCACCGCTAACACCAGTTGCGATGATGCCACCCGTCCCCTTCCAGTCAGGTTTATTGTTTTATACGTCCTGGAGAACTGGAGTAGAAGGAGATTGAGAGGGCAGCTTCATTGGCTTGGGAGGAAAATGGGGAGGAGCAGGCCCAGTCAGGCCAGGGCCTTTCAGGATTGGGATGACTTGTAGGCAGGGAGGAATGAGGGCAGGACGACCAAGAGAGGCTAAGCAGTGAACATGAGGAGCGACAAAGCTCAGGCGATGAGCAAGGACCACCCTCTCCTGATCCTCGAGCATGGAGAGTGGAGAGAAGGTGAGAACAGCGCAGTCTGACCCAACTACTCAGGAGGAGAGCGCCCCACCCCTCTTCACAAGGCACACCTGGGGACTGATACTTAAGGTGACGCTGTGGGGAGAGGCATTCGTTGGGAACAAATGCTGAATTCCTGGAGTGTTGAATGCCGACATTTGAACTTTCCTGGATTCCTTGCATTCTGCTGGATTTCTTGCTTTGCAACCATGGTGCTCACAGTGTTGGGCTGGACTATTTGCAGCCAGAGGCTGCTTGAGATGTGGGTGTAGGTGTGGGTGTGGGTGTTCATCACTTTGCTCTGGGACTTGCCAGAAACATGGGAGCGTTTGGGAAAATTTGGAACAATAAAGGGGCAGTTTGAACTGCCAGATAGCAATAGCCCTTAGACTTATATACCACTTCATAGTGCTTTACAGCCCTCTCTAAGCGGTTTACAGAGTTCAGCCTATTGCCCCCAACAATCTGGGTCCTCATTTTACCCACCTCGGAAGGATGGAAGGCTGAGTCAACCTTGAGCCTAGTGAGATTTGAACAGCTGAACTGCTGAACTAGCAGTCAGCCTGCAGTAGCAGCATTTAACCACTGCACCACTTCAGCTCTTAACAAAGGTAACACAGATGCCTGTGTTACCTTTATACCATGCCCTGGGTCATCACAGATGGCCTATACATTTTATAACTTAATATATAAATAAATAAGTAAAAAGATAAGTGAATCAGCTTCCGAATCATCTGCATGGGGTACCTCTTGATTAGAAGAGAAAAATCACCGAGGCATTTGGAATCGATCGATTGAGATTGGTTGAGGTTGATTGATTGATTGATTGATTGATTGATTGATTGATTGATTTCTATAGCTGCCCATTTCAACAAGTGACAGTTTGAACAACTGCACCAAAGTGGTTTCTTCAGATTTGTTTGCAAAAAATAAAATCACCCCATTCAATGCTTTGTACAGATTTGGAAGAAGTTCTTGGGGTTTTTTTTTTGGAACCAGGTTGAATCCAATCCATAATTCACAGTAGCTCTAAGCCACGTCTCTTTAAAAAAAAATGCCCTGGCTTTGCTTCTCGGGGCTTCCTGCATTCTGAAGATTTGAGGGCAAAGAAAAAAACAATCTTCACAGGGCACACTTTCCTCTTCAGGGAATTGGCCAGAACTCAATAGCCCAACTTCAGAATATGCAAAATGTTTGGGACACAATGTGATAGAAAATACCAGATGTTCTATTATCCTGCTGGATCACACCAACCAGTTTTTTCCAGGAGTAGGGGAAAAAATCTGGCATGGAAAGACTGCATGGCCTTTCAGACATCATCCAGCCCCCAAATGGGCCCACAGTATTCACTTCCATTTAGCTAAATGTCTATCCAGATTCTCAGTCATCCAGGTTATGATTGTTCCAAAGTCCAGAGAGGGACAGAGAAGACTGCTGGTTTGAAAGAGGAGTCCAAGAGGCCATCTATGTCAAAATTGAACAACCCTCTCTTCAACAGAGCAGGAGGGATATGGCATCAGATTACAGATTACAGATTATTAGAGTTGGAAGGGACCTTGTAGGTCATCTAGTCTAACCCCCTGCTCAAGCAGGAGTCCCTACACCATTTCAGACAAATGGCAGTCCAATCTCCCCTTGAAAGTCTCAAGTGTTGGGGCTCTCACAACCTCTGCTGGCAAGCTGTTCCACTGGTTGATCGCTCTCACCGTCAGAAAGTTTCTCCTCACTTCCAGGTTGAATCTCTCCTTGGTCAGCTTCCATCCATTATTCCTTGTTTGGCTTTCTGGTGCCATAGAGACCTGACCCAAGTAATCCAGGGTCCGACTCATGAGGGCGGTCACACGCTCGACCTAGTGTTTCTCTCGGGGCAGTGGAGAGATGATCTGAAGATAAGGGACATAGTCATCACCCCTCTGTCATGGTCAGATCATTTCCTACTGAGGTTGGATTTCGCTGCCCCACTCCTCCCCCGCAGGGAGGCGGGACTGACTAGGTGGTTCCGCCCCAGGCGCCTGATGGAGCCAGACGGATTCCAGAGGGAACTTGGGGAGATACCTGAAACCCTGGTACACAGTTCGGCTGACTCCCTGGTGGCTGCTTGGAACATCGCAGCATCAGGGGCGTTAGACCGAATTGCGCCTAAGCGACCTCTCCGTGGCAGTGGATCCCGGAAAGCTCCCTGGTTCACCGAGGAGCTCCGGGAGATGAAATGCCAGAAGAGACGTCTGGAGCGCCGCTGGAGGTCCAGCAAGACCGAATCCGATCGAACACTATTAAGAATTTACATCAGATCTTATTTAGTGGCGATAAGGGCGGCAAAACGATCCCATTTTTCCGCTCTTATTGCGTCCGCAGATTCTTGCCCAGCCGCCTTGTTTAGGGTGACTCGCTCCCTCCTTGCTAAAGGGGGAAGCGAGGAACACTTGCAAGGTAGAGCTGAGGAATTTGCAGAGTTTCTGTCGGATAAAGTCGCTCGGATCCGGTCGAACCTGGACTCTGGCTGGGCAGAGTCCATGGAGTTGACTGGGGCAAGTCTTAGTCCACCGTTGTGGGATGATGTGGACAGAGCCGTGGGGGCGATGGGGGCCTCCACCTGTTTATTGGACCCGTGTCCCTCCTGGTTGGTCTCGGCCAGCAGGGAGGTGACACGCGGCTGGATCCGGGCGGTGGTCATCGCTTCTTTGGGGGAGGGATCCGTACCGCAGTCGTTAAAAACTGCGGTGGTGAGACCCCTCCTGAAGAAGCCTTCCCTGGATCCAGCTGATTTGAAGAACTATCGTCCGGTCTCCAACTTACCTTTTTTAGGGAAAGTTGTGGAGAAGGTGGTGGCTACTCAACTTTTGCGACTTCTGGATGAAACAGAGCATCTAGATGCCTATCAGTCGGGTTTCAGGCGCGGGTACAGTACAGAAACTGCCTTGGTCGCTCTGATAGATGATCTCTGGCGGGCCCGGGATGGGGGAAACTCCTCTATCCTGGTGCTACTTGACCTCTCAGCGGCTTTCGATACCATCGACCATGGTATCCTTCTGCATCGTCTTGGTGAGTTGGGAGTGGGAGGCACCGTTTTACGGTGGTTCTCCTCTTATCTCGCCGATAGGATGCAGTCGGTGTTAACAGGAGGGCAGAGATCCTCCCCTAGGCCCCTGTTATGCGGGGTGCCTCAGGGGTCGGTTCTCTCGCCCATCCTATTTAACATTTACATGAAACCGCTGGGTGAGATCATCCGCAGACATGGGGTGCGTTACCACCAGTACGCTGATGACACCCAGCTGTACATCACCACCCCGTCTGACTTCAGTGTGGCAGTTGATGTAATGTGCCGGTGCCTGGACGACGTTAGGATCTGGATGGGGAGGAACAGACTCAGACTCAACCCCGACAAGACTGAGTGGCTTTGGGTATTGCCTCCTAAGGACTACGACAACTGTCCCTCCTTGGTTTTAGAGGGAACGAAACTGATTCCCTCGGACCAGGTCCGCAACTTGGGGGTCCTCCTAGATCCACAGCTAAAATTGGAGCATCATCTTACTGCTGTGGCTAGGGGGGCCTTTGCACAGGTTCGCCTTGTGCACCAGTTGCGGCCATACTTGGAGAAGGAGGCTCTACTCACGGTCACTCACGCCCTTGTCACCTCCCGTTTGGACTACTGCAATGCGCTCTACATGGGGCTACCCTTGAAGAGTATCCGGAGACTCCAACTGGTACAAAATGCGGCTGCGCGTGCTGTGGTGGGTGTACCAAGGTACACCCACGTGACACCTTTACTCCGCCAGCTGCATTGGTTACCCATTTGTCTCCGGGTCCAATTCAAGGTGTTGATCACCATCTTTAAAGCCCTTCATGGCTTAGGGCCGGGTTATCTCCGGGACCGCATTCTGCCTCATACTTCCCTTTGACCGGTTAGGGCCCACAGAGTTGGCCTCCTCCAGGTCCCATCGGCTAAGCAATGCCGGCTGGCGGGTCCTAGGGGGAGGGCCTTCTCTGTGGCAGGCCCCGCGCTCTGGAACCAACTTCCTCCAGAGACCCGAACCATCCCCACCCTGCTGGCCTTCCGAAAAGCCGTTAAGACGTGGCTTTTCCTGCAGGCAGGGGGCAGAGCTTAACTCCAGCTGAACTCTCCCCCGGGTATGCTTGGTTGTTGCATGGTTGTTTTTATATTGCATTTTTAATTTTTATATTATGTTTTTAAATTTTGTTTATTGGTTTCTTGTATTTTCCTATGCTGTACGCCGCCCTGAGTCCTTCGGGAGTTGGGCGGCATATAAGAAAGCTGAATAAATAAATAAATAAATAAATAGAGAACAGCCTGACCCCCTCCTCTCTGTGGCAGCCCCTCAAGTATTGGAACACTGCTATCATGTCACCCCTGGTCCTTCTCTTCGCCAGACTTGCCAAGCTCAGTTCCTGCAACCGCTCTTTGTATGTTTTATTTTCCAGACCCTTTATCATCCTGGTTGCTCTCCTCTGCACTTTCTCTAGGGCTTCAATGTCTTTTTTGCAGTGTGGTGACCAAAACTGGATGCAGTACTCTAGGTGTGGTCTAACTAAGGCTTTACAGAGTGGTATTAGTACCCCCCCTAGTCCCAGATTGTATCCCTCTATTAATGCAATTTAGGATTGCATTGGCTTTTTTGGCAGCTGCTGCACATTGCTGGCTCATATTTAGCTGGTTCTTGGATGAGAAGCGAAATGTCTTCAAAGAAAAAAACAGAAAGTCCAGTTGCCTCTTGAAAAAAAGCCCCTTTGGGAATTCCAACTTTCTTATTTTCTTATATTAAAAAAAAACCCTGTTGAGCTGGAGACCCTATATTTTATCTACAACAGTCAGCTTACAAAGGTTATCAGATTTATTTATTTATTTTTCAAATAAAGGAACCTTTATCGTGACCTTCCACAATTATCATATTATGGAATTATAGGTACCTTGGAGGTCTTCTAGTCCACACACACACCCCAATTCAAGCAGGAAACATTTCAGACAAATGGTCATCCAATCTCTTCTTAAAAACCTCCCGTGATGGAGCACAACTTCTGAAGGCAAGCTGTTCCACTGATTAATCATTCTTACTATCAGGAAATTCTTCCTTATTTCCAGTTGGATCTCCCTCTGACCAGTTTCCTCCCATTGTTTCTTCTCTTGCCCGGAGGTGCTACAGCCCTTCAAGTATTGGAAGATGGTTATCAGGTCTGCTCTAAGCCTTTTCTTCATTGGGTGAAACATACCTCGTTCCCTTAACCAATCATTGTACAATTTTGCCAGGGGTGGTATTTATTAAAGTTTGTTGCAAAAATCAAAACCAGAAGCACACACAGATGACGGATTCAGCTGGATTCATAAACTTCTTTATAAACATAGTAACAGATGAATTTACAACACCATTAGTAGAGTTCTTCTTCAATATAGTTACAAGTAAACACAAGCAGGAGAGTTAGTTTCATTTCAGCAGCAGACAAGCACAGAGTGGACAAGAGTACAGAGTGGAGAGAGCCACGCCCAGCCTTAAGCTTAAGTTTCCAGTTTCGATTCTCTGCACAGACTCAGATGTGTTTAGCTCCCATTGGCTGACTTAGTTGCTATGCCTATTTATTGGCTGACCTTGTTAACATGGGCTCTCCCAGTTCATGAATATCTTAACAGTATTCACTTACCTTCCCTACTGGTTCGCAAATGTAAGCGCACGCACAGCCTTCCGCGCATGCACACAGCCTCAAAAACGTGGATAAACGGGACATGATTATGTCTGGGTGGGTGGGCGGAGCCACCCACAGTCAGCGCTACCGGTTCGCCCAAACCAGATAGAACCGGCTGAATACCATCTCTGAATTTAGCCTCCAGATTCTTTATCATCTTTGCTGCTGTTGTCTGAGCTCTTTCTAGAGTGCATTTTGTTTTATTGTATCATGGTGACCAGAATTGGATGCAATATTCCAAGTGTGGTCTCATCAGTGCGATATAAAGCTATACTACCACTTCTGAGATCTTGGTGGTATGGCTAATTAATTAATAATTATCCGTTCTTTATTTTAATTCTTTATTTTATTCCTCCCTTCAAAAGGTCTCGTGAGGTCTTGCATTCCTGCGGCACTTTTCTCAAGCCTGATGCAGTCAGGAAATCTTTAATTAAAAGTAATAAAGGAGATTATTTGTCGCTCAGGGTTGAAAAAAGTGGTCCTCAGTGCTCTCTGACTGTTTTTTTGCAGATGTTGCATTACCCAAACTAGGTAACTTCATTAGTGCTAGACCAGAGACCAAAGAAAACCACCAAGCTCAGAGAACACCAAGGACCCCACCGTCCTTTCCCTCCTCCTCCTTCTCTTCCTCTGCCTCCTTCTCCACCTTCTCCAGCACTGATGATGCTACCTAATTTGGTAATGAAATGTCTGCAAGAAAACAACCAAGCTCAGAGGGCACCAAGGACCCCTCAGTTGTCATCCTTCATCTTCTCCTCTCTGATGCTGTTACCTAGTTTGGTAATGAAACGTCTACAAGAAAACAACCAAGCTCAGAGGGCACCAAGGACCCCTCAGTTGTCATCCTTCATCTTCTCCTCCTCCTCTTTCCAAACCCCACAACCTTTTAGCACTGATGCTACCTAGTTTAGTCTGCAAGAAAACAACCAAGCTCACCAAGGAAGGGCACCAAGAAACCCTCAATCCTCCTCCTCCTTCTCCTCCTCTCTCTCTCTCTCTCTCTCTCTCTCTCTCTCTCTCTCTCTCTCTCTCTCTCTCTCTCTCTCTCTCTCTCTCTCTCTCTCTCTCTCTCTCTCTCTCAACCTCACTTTCCTAGCACTGATGTTGTAACCTAGTTTGGTAATGAAACGTCTACAAGAAAACAATCAAGCTCAGCGCACATCAAGGACCCCATGGACCATATTTTCCTCCTCCTCCTCCCTCCTCCTCCTCTCTGCAAACCCCACTCCCTTCTAGCACTGATTATCTTACCTAGTTGGGTAATGAAACAGCTGCAAGAAAACATCCAAGCTCAGAGAGCACCAAGGACCCCAGAGTCATCCTCATTGGAGGTGGGATTCAGCAGGTTCTGACCAGTTCTGGAGAACCGGTAGCAGAAATTTTGAGTAGTTCAGAGAACCGGTAAATACCACCTCTGACTGCCCCCCCCCCATCTATTCTCTGCCTCCCGAGTCCCAGCTGATTGGGAGGAAATGGGGATTTTGCAGTAACCTTCCCCTGCCACACTCACCAAGCCACGCCCATAGAACCGGTAGTAAAAAATTTGAATCCCACTACTGATCCTCCTCTTCCTCCTCCTTTCTACAAACCCCACTCCCTTCTAGCACTGATGATGTTACCTACTTGGGTAGTGAAACATCTGCAAGAAAGCAGCCAAGCTCAGAGAGCACCAAGGACCTCACAGTCCCTCCTCCTCTTTTCCACAAACCTCACTCCCTTCTAGCACTGATGATGTTACCTACTTGGGTAGTGAAACGTCTGCAAGAAAGCAGCCAAGCTCAGAGAGCACCAAGGACCCCTAAATTCAAACTGAAGTCTCCTGGAACAGCAGAGAACAAACATGGTCCTTTGGCATCTTGGGACAGCACTTCAAACTGTGGCTTTGTTAGTTGCATCTGCCTGGAAAAAGTTCTCTAGACCAAAGGTCTATGGAGATTCTCAGTCACCCATGTCATGGTTGTCCCAAAGGTGCTTTTTTCAAGAGGCAACTGGACTTTCTTGTTTTTCTTTGAAGACGTTTCACTCCTCATCCAAGAAGCTTCTTCATCCAAGAGTTGAAGTATTAGGCAGCGTATTAGGACCCACACTCTTTCTGCTTTACATAAATGACCTTTGCAATCATATTGTAAGCAGCCGCGTCCTCTTCGCTGATGACGTAAAACTATTCAACACCACCGACAATGCTGCTGCCCTTCAAAAAGACCTTGACTTTGTGCCAGAATGGTCAAGCAATTGGCAACTCCAAATCTCAACCAACAAATTCTCTGTCTTACACATTGACAACAAAAACCAGAACACCAAATACAAGCTGGGCGGATACGACCTTATAGATGACCCTCACTCTGTCAAGGACCTAGGAGTACTCATCTCAAACGATCTAAGCCCCAGAGCTCACTGTAACAGCATTGCCAAAAAGGCAGTAAGAGTTGTTAACCTAATCTTGTGAAGCTTTTTCTCCAGTAACATTGTTTTGCTAGCTAGGGCATACAAAACCTTTACCAGACCAATCCTCGAATACAGCTCGTCTGCCTGGAATCCACACTGTATATCGGACATTAATACAATCGAGCGGGTCCAGAGGTATTTCACGAAAAGAGTCCTCCACTCCTCTGCTCACAATAGAATACCTTATGCCAACATGTGAAATTTGGGGCTTGGACAACCTTGAACTTCGCCACCTACGGTCTGACCTAAGCATAGTACACAAAATTGTCTGCTACAACGTCCTAACTGTCAACGACTTCTTCAGCTTCAACCACAATAATACACTGGCAAACAACAGATATAGACTCAAGGTAAACCGCTCCAAACTCAATTGTAGAAAATACTACTTCAGCAATAGAGTGGTCAATGCCTGGAATGCTCTACCTGACTCCATTGTTATTTTCTCAAACCCCCCCATAGCTTTAACCTTAAACTGTCTACCGTGGACCTCACCCCATTCCTAAGAGGTCTGTAAATGGGCGTGCACAGAGGTGGGTTGCTCCTGGTTTGGCCCAGTTCAGTGAACCAGTAGCAGCAGCACTGGAAGGCTCTGCCCACCCGCTTGGGATGCTTCTGCACATGCGCAGAAGCATCACGCATGAGTGAACCGGTAGTGACAGGATTTACAACCCACTACTGGGCATACATAAGAGCACCAGCGTGCCTACCGTCCCTGTCCTGCCGTCCCCATTTATTTGTATTCATTTCATGTGCTCATGTCCATGTTTATACTTACACTTGTTATCTCGTACATGTTTGACAAACTAAATAAATAAATAAAATAAAATAAAATAAATACAAAACCAGAAAGTCCAGCTGCCTCTTGGAAAAAAAGCACCTTTGGGATTTGTAGACCAAAGTTTAACCAAGAAATTGGGGAAACCGGTTGGCTCAGCTCTCCTGGGAACGAAACAAGGTCTTAATCAAGCATTGCATTTTCCTTTCTTCTCCAAACCCAGAGCAAAAACAGAGAAGTTGTCAAGAAGCCATGGTCAGTAGTTGTCCATGTAGTTGCTGCTGAACAACAATTAAACTGTGGCCTGGGGACCTTTGATTGATTATTGGAATGTGCATTATACAGCTCATCAAATTCAAGTGAACTCACATTTCTAAACCATTTCGGGGGGGGGGGGGACAGGGGCGGTTGTTTCCCCTTCACGTCCAAGATATATTGAGAAAAGAAAAATAAAAGCTTTAGGGTTTTTGTCCAATTCCCCCCACCCCACCCTTTGTAACCTCTGAATCCAAATTTTAGATGTTGGGAACTAGCAGAGCCATAAATATGTCACAGAGGGAAAGAGCCAAAAATAGATTAGCCTATAAATGGCAGCTACTCCAAAGTTCATCCTTTAAATTGTGACATAAGGCTTAAATGTGCTCTTTTTGTGCTCAAAAGCTTTGTATCTATTTGGTATCTAATTTAAAAACAAAAGCAAACGCCGTAATAACCCTCACCCTTAATCCTTTTCTTAAAAGAAACAGGAACAAGGGTGAGCCATTTCTGCACCAATGGTGCTACCAAGAGGTTCGAAGGGGAATTGCCATTAAATTATTCAACAAATGAAACTTTGCATTTTGGAACCCTGTGTTCAAATAATAATAATAATAATAATAATAATAATAATAATAATAATAATAATAATAATAATAATAATAATAATAATAATAATAATAATAATAATAATAATAATAATGATGATGATGATGATGATGATGATGATGATGATGATGATGATGATGATGATGATAATAATGATAATAATGATAATAATGATAATAATGATAATAATAACAACAACAATAACAATAACAATAACAATAATAATAATAACAACAGCAGCAGCAGCAGCAGCAGCAATAGAGTTGGAAGGGACCTTGGAGGTCTTCTAGTCCAACCCCCTGCTTACCACTTTATAATGCCTTGGTAAGGCCACACTTGGAATACGGCATCCAGTTTTGGTTGCCACAGTACAAAAAGGATGTGGAGATTCTAGAAAGAGTGCAGAGAAGAGCAACAAAGATGATTAGGGGACTGGAGGCTAAAACATATAAAGAACGGTTGCAGGAACTGGGTATGTCTAGTTTAATGAAAAGAAGGACTAGGGGAGACATGACAGCAGTGTTCCAATATCTGAGGGGTTGCCACCAAGAAGAGGGAATCAAACTATTCTCCAAGGCACCTGAGGGTAGAATAGCAATAGCAATAGCACTTTACTTATATACCGCTTCATAGTGCTTTACAGCCCTCTCTAAGCGGTTTACAGAGTTCAGCATATTGCCCCCAACAATCTGGGTCCTCATTTTACCCACCTCGGAAGGATGGAAGGCTGAGTCAACCTTGAGCCTAGTGAGATTTGAACAGCTGAACTGCTGACTAGCAATCAGCTGAAGGTCGCAATGCTGCTTTTAACCACTGCGCTATCTCAGCTCAGAACAAGAAGCAATGGGTGGAAACTAATCAAGGAGAGAAGCAACCTAGAACTAAGGAGGAATTTCCTGACCAGAAAACAATAAACCAGTGAAATGTCTTGCCTTCATAAGTTGTGGGTGCTACAACACTGCAGGCTTTTAAAAAGTGACTAGAAAGCCATTTGATGAAATAGTATAGGGTTTCGTGATTGAGCAGGGGTTGGACTAAAAGACCTCCAAGGTCCCTCCGAATTCTGTTATTTTGTTAAAACAGTTGAGATGGTAACTGCTTTGGTGTTATTTTTTTAAAAAAACAATTTTTTTATTGTATTACAAGATGCAAGTAATGCATTTTATTTTTTGGGTATAGTGGAAAGGGGAAAAATTATATCCATATTAACTGTGTTTTCTAAAATGCTAATAACCGTAAGTTTGCTTCAATTGTAGATCTCGAGCTAAGTGTAGCATGGATAAACAGCTGCCCGGTACATTAAATTATTTTGTTATATAATAAAAGATTTCTATTTTAAGCTTCGTACTTAATACAATATTAAGGTCTCCAGTGTATTGTTTTCTCTTGTTTATGCATATTAAAAGAAAAGAAAACAAGGAAAACAAAAGGGGAAAAATTAAAGAAGCGGCTTGAAAAAGTAGATAGGGCTTTCTAATTCCCCTCTTCTTTACATCTCAAACATTTTGGCAGAATTTATAACCATGTAGGCCCTCTTAGAAACCACATCGTAAATGCCTATTTGTGTTCCTATTGTTTATATGGGAAACTACATATGCAATTTACATAAAGCTGGACAGAGTTTTGATCAAATCATGACTTTTCTAACCATACGCTACAGACCGTGAAATGGGTGTCTGGGGTCTCTAACAATGCTTTGAGCTCTAAGCACATAGCGCTTATAAGCAGTATCCTGAATGACAGGAAGGAAGCTTCCTATAATCTTCTCCACTGTCCTCACCATTCTCTGTAGGGACTTTCTATCTGAGGCGTTGGAGCCACCAAACCAAACAGGGATGCAGTTTGTTAAAAGGCTCTTAATCGTGCCTCTGTAAAAAGTGGCTAGGACAGAAGGAGAAAGAGGTGCTTTCCTCATCCAACGCAGAATAACAGAGTTGGAAGGGACCTTGGAGATCTTCTAGTCCAACCCCCTGCTCGAGCAGGAGACCCTATACCAGAGTTATTCAAACTTGGCAACTTTAAGACTTGTGGACTTCAACTTCCAGAATTCTCCAGGCTGGAGAATTCTGGGAGTTGAAGTCCACAAGTCTTAAAGTTGCCAAGTTTGAAGACCTCTGCTTTATACCATTTCAGACAGATGGTTGTCCAGTTTCTTGATACACCTGGCACTAGCGGCTTTCTTTGATTTTTTTTTCAAACAATTGAAGAGTAGGAGGCACTTATAATTCAATTTGCATATGTTGCTTGCCTCCGATTTTTAACCAAATACTGATTTAGCAGAACAGAATGGAACAGAGAGAATAACAGAGTTAGAAGGGATGTTGGAGGTCTTCTAGTCCAACCCCTCTCAAGCAGGAGACCCTATACCATTTCAGACAAATGGTTGTCCAGTCTCTTTTGGAAAGCCTTCAGTGATGGAGCTCCCACACAGAGGCGGGTTCCTAATTTTTTTACTACCACTCTGTGGGCATGGCTTATTTTGTGGGTGTGGCTTGCCAGCCATATGACCAGGTGGGTGTGGGCCTTGGGAGCTTGGCAGTGGCCGGAGAAGTGGGGGGGCATTTCCCATCCGCAACACAGCCCCCCGCAGTGGGAGCAGCAAGACCGCGGCAGCAGTTCTTCTAGGAGGCTCCGTCCAGCCTGAATGCTTCTCCCCAATCGATGATCCTAGGCTCCTGCCACTCGTTCCCCCTCCCCTCAGCAGCTAGAGAAGCCTTGAACGTGCGAAAATGCCTGGGATCATCACCGCATGTTCGTGGCTTCTCTGACTGCTGAAGGGAGGGGAATGGAGATAGCTCCTGCCGCCTGTTCTTTCAGCATCTCATGCGCTCCCTCAGCCATCCTCCCCTGCTTGGACTCAATGTGGGGTAGGAAGGCAGCACATGCGCAGTGCCAGAAGCTCGGCTTCTGGGCATGCACAGAAGAAAATTTTTTAAAAAATGTTTCAAAAAAAATTTTTTTAATGGCGGCGTCCAGGCATTGGCAACCAACTGCACCGGTACTGTGACGTCACCAGCAGGCCGCTACTGGTGCTATAGAGTGGACCGCACTGGTAGGAACCCACCACTGCTCCCACAACATTTGAAGGCAAGCCATTCCACTGGTTCTGTCAGAAAATTTCTCCTTAGGTCTACGTTGGTTCTCTCTTTGGTTAGTTTCCATCCTTTGTATCTTGTCTTGGTATATCTTGCTATTTGGTTTGATCTTGTCCTGTTATTTGATTTGTTATGCGGATCTTCTGCCTTTCTGCTAAAGTCCAGCTCCTACCGACACAGGTGTATAAGGCAGGGGTATCC
Source organism: Diadophis punctatus similis (assembly GCA_023053685.1). Taxonomy (NCBI): domain Eukaryota; kingdom Metazoa; phylum Chordata; class Lepidosauria; order Squamata; family Dipsadidae; genus Diadophis; species Diadophis punctatus. Next base: position 203,391,756 of record JALIGW010000003.1, on the reverse strand, counting down.
AACTTTGGGCAAAATCACAAAACTGTGTGTCACTTATTTTGGCTGTGTCAGGCATGGAAATTCACTGGAGAAATCAATTATGTTTGGAAGAGTTATTGGTAAAAGGAAAACAGGTCATCAGAGAACAAGGTAGCTGGACACCACCATAGCTGACACCAGCCAGAGCATAGAAGAACTCAATAGTATACTCAATAGCAGCGATTGCGCAAGGGATCTCAGAGTCCTGGTAGACAGCCAACTAAATATGAGCCAGCAGTGTGCAGCAGCAGCCAAAAAGGCCAACGCAGTCCTGAGCTGCATAAATAGAGGGATACAATCAAGGACCAGAGAGGTACTAGTACCACTCTATAAAGCCTTGGTCAGACCACACCTAGAGTACTGCATCCAGTTTTGGTCACCACACTACAAAAAAGACATTGAAACCCTAGAGAAAGTGCAGAAGAGAGCAACCAGGATGATAAAGGGTCTGGAAAATAAAACACACAAAGAGCGGTTGCAGGAACTGAGCTTGGCCAGTCTGGCGAAGAGAAGGACCAGGGGTGACATGATGGCAGTGTTCCAATACTTGAGGGGATGCCACAGAGAGGAGGGGGTCAGGCTGTTCTCTATGGCACCAGAAAGCCAAACAAGGAATAACGGATGGAAGTTGACCAAGGAGAGATTCAACCTGGAAGTGAGGAGAAACTTTCTGACAGTGAGAGCAATCAACCAGTGGAACAGCTTGCCAGCGGAGGTTGTGAGAGCCCCAACACTTGCGACCTTCAAGGGGAGACTGGACTGCCATCTGTCTCAAAGGATGTAGGAACTCCTGCTTGACCAGGGGGTTGGACTAGATGACCTACAAGGTCCGTTCCGACTCTAATAATAAATCTAAATCTAAACTCAAAGAAGTAATGCAAGACTGGATGATGTGGAGAGACCTGGCCTGTGGGATCGCCAAGGATCGGACATGACTGAATGGATAACATCATCATCATCATTGTGCTCCCATGATTGGTTCATGACAATGTACGCTTTTCAAAACTGTATAAAAGGAGGTCCACATTAAGCAGGAAACTTTCTTCTGACAACCTTTTGTTTGAAGGTCTTATTCCTTTCCACCTGTCTGGTGTGTTCATTGAATCCACACACCAGGTAGAAGGATAGAAGTTTCTGGGACAACCTCAGCATGTTTAAGAGGTGTGGACTTCAGCTCCCAGAGTTCCCCAATCGGTGCTGGCTAGGGAGTTCTGAAAGTTGAAGTCCACATTTTAAAACTGTTGATGTTGAGAAACACCATACTAGACCATTCTTGGCAGTCAACTACCCAGCCACCGTCAGAAGATTCCAACTGAAGGACCGTAGAGTTGACATCAATCTTGAAAGGTCACATCCCTTAGAACTTTTTATCTTCACTTTCTTCTCTGGGAAGACCATCATCATTAGTTAATCATCGTTAACCTCCAAGGGGAGGTGGTTCATCTCCACCACCCAATTTCACAGAAGTGAGAAATCCTGACCGATTTTCCGGGACTAGAGATTTCCCACCCATTTTCTCCGCAAAGTGCTTATGATCTCAACATTCTTGGCCATGGGAGATTCGAAGGCATCACTAACCGCCTTCCCATTGGCTCTGCACACTGGTCAATTTGCATTTGGGAGATGCATCTCAATGCTACAAGCTTTGGACAGTGACTTTTGTAGCAGAGGGGCTTCCTTTGCCAGCTGTTCTTTTGCAGGAAGTTAGCACCCACCCCTCTCCTAGGAAAACGAAATATTCTAGGAAATATTAAAAAGGCAGAATATTATATTTCCCTAAAGGAGAAATATGTTTTCAAAGACAAACTCAGAGCCACAGCTCCCTGTCTCCCTAGCAGATATTTTGGTGCCAACCTATATACAAGACAAAGGCTGGGCCAGCTTATCTACAAGACAAAAGACCTTCACCCTCAGGACATGATAGGATTAGCCCTCACTCAAGATCCAAACCAGGACAAAGCCATTAAGCCATAATAGGAATTGCCCAAAGCCCCTTCAATACATCATTACCCAGCAAGATTCAACCAGGACTGGGACTCAAGACAACCTACAGAGTTACCCCTGCATGGCCCCATGGGAGTCTGACAACCAATCAGAATACATTTCTTGCACAGGAACAGGAAGTTCCAAGGCGGGCCCAAGAGAAGGTATATATATGGACATTTCTTCCAACACTATCCTTCCAACTCTTTTCCTGGGACAACGAACGATTCCAAGTGGATCAGTTTACTAAGTTCCTCCAACTTGATTCATGATATTAACCTTTCATCTGATTCTCTAGGACTAAATTTAATTTCCTTGAGGTTGGTCAGAGACTCCGGAATCACAAAAGTGAGTGCGATTGTGCGATCAAAGCCCCACACCTTAAAAGTGTGATTTTTCACGCGCGCAACGACACACAGTAAATGCTTCTGATTGCCATGCATCGCTTTAAAGCCACATAGCCTTGATATTACACTCAACCTGAAGTCTTAATTAATATTATGGTTGTTTCTCACTAAAGGATATTAAATGAATCAACAATGTCCCCTTCCATCACTTATCCAGCTCAGTCTACTTTTAAATAATTAAAATTCAATAGGTTTTTCCACCCCGTAGGCCCCTTTTGGAGAAGAAGGCCAGCTTTTATTAAATTGCAGCAAAATTAGCAAAAGGAGCTGAATGGTATTTAGCATCTCTTGCTTACATATCATATTCCAAGCATTCGTAAACAGCCCTTAAGTCAGCCTCTCACTAATTAAATTTTCTTCACTGATTAAAGGAAAAATCAACCAGAAACTCAACAGCAGAAGGACCAAAAACACAAAGGCCATCAAGAAAATATAATTTGGATAAAATATAATTAAGAAAGATAATGGACTGTGCAGAAATGAATAGACTTACGATGAAAATTAAGGACAAAGAAGACTCGGAGTTTTATAAAGTTTGGAGGACATTTTATGAATGGGTTGAAAAAGAAGATAGATAAAATGACTTAATGTAAAGAATAGATAAAATGTAATAGATAGAGAAATGAGAAATATGAGTGTAATAACTCGGATGACAAAAAGAGAAGGAGGTAGCATTAGAGAAATATTTATATATACCAAAATTTTAGAATAGAGTGAAAATAGAAATTAATATTTAGCATTTAAGGATACAGATATTAGAATTTGAAAGTGGGTAAAATTGTTTAGTCTGTCTTTAATTGAATTAGCTACTGAAGTTATACCTTTGTTTCTATAAGACAGGCAGCAAAATTAGAAATTTGAGATGATTTAGGATATTCTATTATTTTTTATTCAAAAGATAGTATAAATATATGTCTACTTATTGTTGGTATATATGTTTTTTTAGGTATTGTGTTTTCATGGTGGAGAAAAATAAAAACTTTTTCAGAAAAAGAAAAAGAAAATATAAGTTGGAAATTATTACATCCAAAGAAAGGAACTACAATTAAGGACCAACAAGGTATAGCCTTGTTTTTTCTTCCAGTTATATAAATCTTTTTTATTATTATTATTATTTTTTTATTGTTTTTCATCTTTTAGCATTACAATATTATATTGCAGATCTACACCTATTCACATCTATTATTTGTTTATACATTACTTATACATTCCATATATACAATTTCCATATATTTCCAATCTTGTATCTTCTTTATCATCCAATCTTATCTTCTAGTTCCTTTTCTCTTCTGACCCATTCATACCATTTCGACCAAATTTTATAATAATCCGAATTGTTTTGGTTTTTAAGTTCCATAGTCAGTCTGTCCATCTCAGCACACTTATATATTTTTTCCAATAGCATATTATCCGAGGATATTTGGCTACTTTTCCAGTTTTGCACGTATGTGATCCTTGCAGCTGTGATGATATGGAGCATTAAATATTGTATACTTCTAGGGTGTTGTTTTTTTATAATTCCTAAAAGAAAAAGTTCCGGGGTGTGCTCCACTGTTCTTCCTGTGATATTACATAGCCATTTATGTACATTGTTCCAATACTGTCTCGCTTCGGGAGCCGTCCACCACATATGGAAGAAAGTACCTACGTCTTTCTTACATTTCCAACAGGTCGAATTAAAATTTGGATATATTTTCGCCAATCTTGCAGGGGCCAAATGCCACCTGTAAAACATTTTATAATAATGTTCCCTGTATGCTGTTGATCTTGTTATATAAATAAATATAAATATTTATATCAGTTATATAAATCTTTTACTTTACTAGACTTTACCTGTTCTGGTCAGGTGGATAACCCTTCTCTGGATCCTTTGCAGGCAGTCGTCGACTTACAATGATTCATTTAGTGACCGTTCAAAGGACACTGAAAAATGTGACTTACGACCTTTTTTTCACACTTATAACCATTACAGCCCCTCCATTGGTCACGTAATCAAAATTCAGACACTTGGTTCATATTTATGATGGTTGAAGTGTCCTGGGATCACGTGATCACATTTTGTGACCTTATGACAAGCCAGGTCAATGGGGAAGCCAGATTCACTTAACAACCGTGTTACTCACTTAACAACTGTGGTGATTCGCTTAACAACCGTGGCAAGAAAAGTCATAAAATTGGACAAAATTGACTTAGCATCTGTCTTGCTTAGCAACCTAAATTTTGGGCTCAGTTGTGGCTATAAGTCGAGGACTACCTATTATTTAAAAAACCTTTATTTCTAACTTTAGATACTTGGTTGTTTTTTTTCTGAAATTGTCTTTTTATTCCGTAAACAAAACCTAAACTATCAACCGTCTAATATCAATAGCTCAATATTCACCATTCGCTTGAATATGTTAATATGCTATCCTCTTATTTCTATACGCAGACCCCTAAATATCCTATTAATTTAACTAATCGCATAATTGATATACATTTGTCTCCTGTGGAGCCCACTTTGCAAACCCCAGATAATATGAAGTTACTAACGGCTTGGAGGTATCAGCTTAGATTGCATCTTGCCTCCTTCTGCAAAAAGCAAATAAGAAAAACGTAATAGATAAATTGTTTAATTAAAATGCAATTCCCAGACACAAGGAAACAAGGAGCGCTTCATTGCTGGGTTAATAAATCAGCAAAGATGATCTAATCCTATTTTTCTGGAGGCGTGGAGAATGACTCTTTTCTCCTGGCTTTTGTTAAAAAGCAGATTTTCAGAGAAAGATCGGAGGAGGGATTCTCTGGGGTCAAAACTCTTCCTAAGACTTGAGGCTACAGAGTGGTGAAATTTCGTTGCCATGTTGAAGCAGTAATCTGTGTTATTGGATTGGGGGACAGGAGATTTCAAGACTGGACTGGGCTGAGATGACAGTAGTTCAGTGGTGGGTTCCTACCAGTGCGGTCCACTCTATAGCACCGGTAGCGGCCTGCTGGTGACGTCACAGTACCGGTGCGGTCGGTTGCTGGTGCCTGGGTGCCACCATTTTTTTAAAAAATTAATTTTTTTTTAATTTATTCTGCGCATGCCCAGAAACCTGACAATTAAGTCTTTCCCCGTCCCTTCGCTTGAAAATAATAAGAAACTTGCATTTGACACTTTTCCTTCGCCTTTGCCTAAAGCTTCCCAAAGTGGGCGTTTTCCGAAAGCTTAACCTTTTATATTGTTAATTTTATACAGTTTTATATTGTTATTCTTTAGACGAAAACATTGAGGACTGTTAAAAGATATTGTTCTTTTTAACAGTCCTCAATATTTTCGTCTAAGGAATCCATGACTGAAACCAAAAATGCTGTATGAGACTTGCTTGTCTTTTAACTATAGCATTTTCTGCATATAAAGGTTGCTGTGTTGCCATGGTGTAACACGTACTTTGTATGCAAAGCTTTTCATGTAAGGTATAAAATAGCAAAAATAGTAGTAACATCTCTCTGAAATAACTAATATATGACTGGCAAGCCACACCCACCCGATCACATGGCTGGCAAGCCACACCCACAAAATAAGCCACGCCCACAGAGTGGTAGTAAAAAAATTAGGAACCCGCCCCTGCAGTAGTTGTGTGGGGCGTTAAACCCTTTCAGTCCTTGTTTTGCAGGGTTGTCACTTGAGCTGGAGTTAGACGTTCATTAGAGCTAAGAAGGGAAGGCCAAGAGACGGATGGATCAGATGGTCATTTGAACCAACCAGCCATTCCTTGGACTTCGTAGCTCGGATTTTACATTTAATTCCATTCACATAACAGATTCGTGAGCTTGAATATATGGATGGTTCTCTTGGTTTCTGGAAATGATCCTTTCTGGCCATGTTTCCTGTTTGGTACTTTTAGAAAAAGCTCTTTGCCCGTACTAATTTTTTTTTCATAATTTATGGGCCCACCGTTGAAAATGTGTCTTTATGAAAGCCAGTAATAGAAGTCAGAAGGGAGGAGGAAGGGGGAGGGGGGAGGAGGAGGAGGACGGAGGAGGAAAGGAGGAGGAGGGGAGGTGGAGAGGAGAGGAGAGGAGGAGAGGAGGGGAGGGGAGGGGAGGAGGGGAGGGGAGGGGAGGGGAGAGGAATAATCTAGATGAGATTATTCTTCTCCAGCTAGAACTGATGCACAATTTAAGGGTCCTGCTTCAAGTGCTGTTGGCAGATGTCACCAAGAGGATCTGTGGAGAGATTCATCTTATGCTCTCATTTCCTTCCTTCCTTCTTTCCTTCCTTCCTTCCTCCCTCCCTCCCTTCCTGACCATCTAAAGCCTTGACAGCAGTGGTGGGTGGCTGCTGGTTCGGACCAGTTATTTAGAACTGGTAGCGGAAATTTTCCACCGCTCGCTGAACTGGCAGCGATGAGCGGCGGTCCATGCTCCCGAACCGGTCCTCCGGTCACCGCGGCTTGCAAAAGAAAATGCTCTGCGCATGCACAAAGGCTTCTGCGCATGCGCAGAGGGTCATTTCCGGGTGTTTTGCACAACGTTATTTAATTATTTATTAGTGAGATTTATATACCGCCTCATAGTGCAAGCATTCTCTAAGCAGTTTACACCAGTAAGCAATGTATATTTATATTGCCCCCAACAATCTGGGTCCTCATTTTACCTACCTCGGAAGGATGGAAGGATGAGTCAACCCTGAGCCGGTGAGATTTGAACAGCTGAACTGCTGATCACAGTCAGCTAAAGTAGCCTGCAGTACTGCACTCTAACTGCTGCGCCACCTTGACTTCCTTTGTACTGTGGTGGAAAAACTCATGTAAGAACACAGAATAGGACAATTTGCCGTGGCAAACTCATCGTGGGCCAGCACGGGAAAATTCAACAATTCAATTTAATCATTTAAAATAATTCCAAAAGTTTGTGATTCACATTTCATTCTCTCCTTCCTTTGACATCCTTTCTTTACTGAGTCTATTCCACCATTTCTCTGATATCAGTTAAACTCTTGACCCACGGCAAGCTGTCCCTCAAATAGTTGGCCATGGCTCGCAGCAAGTTGCCTGCAGCAAGTCCCCCATGGCATGTTGTCCATGGCCTGTTGGCCTCAGCAAGATGGCCCATTATCTAGACCCGTAAGAACATGCCAACTGTTGTGACCCGCCAGCAGCCCGTGCAGCTGATAGTGGATCCCGTACGAGAGGAGACCGACTTGGTGTTGCGCCAGCGGCCTGTGCTGGCACCCAAGTCGGACAGTGAGGAGGCTGGCGAGGACTCGGTGCCATAGGCAGAGGTTCATCCAGGGCCTTCGGAACCTCCAGCACCTCATAGCAGTGATGAGGGAGAAGAGGCTTCTCCTCTTCTGAATGCAAGGGCATGCAGAGCTGCCAAAAGGCAGGAATGGTTACTCCGGAGGAGGTCTCCTCGGGACTAAGACTTGGGGTTAATTGGCCACTCCCCTAGTCTACTTAAGGAAAATAGAGGCAGCTGAAAGGCTGCAGGAAACAACGTTTGGAAATCCGTCTGGTCATCGTGTGTCTTCGTGTCTGAAAAAACCTCTGCTTTGTTTCTTTGCTTCGGTTTGGTTATCAAGAAATACTTCTAGGCATTTTGCCAACTCTCTGAAGCTTCGTAAGATATCAAGACCTAATTGCTCTTCTTTGCTTTAAGACTTTTTGAACTGATACCAGCTGTTAATGATGACTAATTAGCAGCTGGTTGCTTGCAAGAAAAGACTGCTTTTAGATTGGTGTGTGCATATCCACTGCTAAGGCAGTTATTAGTAGCAGTTATTTGATTAAATAAGTTCATACAAACTGTGTTGTGCTACGTTCAACAGCAGAACACCAACTGTTGGAGAAGTCCCCACCATTGCTTTATTAAAGCTAGCAACTTACAGCGAGTTACTGTCCTTCTGCTAATTTGATCAGAGGGTCAGATGCTGACCCACCCAGTATTTGTCAGGGTAACAGAGGTTAAACATGAGCACTCATTTACATTTGACCCTTGACCAACAACTGATTTACAACCGGTTAGTCATACTAATAGGGTACATAAAAACCTGGACATCCCTGCTCTCTGAAAATACAACCCTTTGTAATCCAAGGTACTTAGCCTTGGAGAAATGACAATGCCAACGCTTCGTTGAGATGGCGATTATTCCAACATTTTGACCTTGGATCCCAGTTTGAACACAGAGAATTGTAAACACATCCCCATTATCTGCAACCTTGAGAATGTTGCAATTGATGGAGTCTGTGAATTAAAGGCCATTCATTGATGCAATAAAGGTTACACATCCAGAAGAACAATCCTCCCACGGAGGAGTTGCCATGGGCTACATGGGAGAAAGGAATTTTTGCAATTACAGCTCCTGATTTTTACATGCAACCGGAAGCAATGGCAGAGATATTGACGAACCATTGATGATCTGGGTGAGATGCAGATAGTCCTGGACTTATGACCACAATTGGGACCGGAAATTCTGTTGTTAAGCAAGGTGGTTTCTTAAATGAGTCAATCCCACTTTTCAGAGGCCGTTTTCCATGGATTTAACAGATTTAACAGAGTTGGAAGGGACCTAGTAGGTCATCTAGTCCAGCCCCCAGCTCAAGCAGGAGACCCTACACCCTTTCTGACAAATGGCAGTCCAATCTCTTCTTGAAAGTCTCGAGTGATGAAGCTCCCACAACTTCTGAAGGCAACCTCTGTTCCGTTGGTTGATTGCTGGCAATTTCTCCTTATTTCCAGGTTGAATCTCTCCTTGATCAGTTTCCATCCATTGTTCCTTGTCAGGCCTTCAGGTGCTTTGGAAAATTGCTTGACCCCCTCCTCTCTGTGGCAGCCCCTCAAATGTTGGAAGACTGCTATCCTGTCTCCCTGGTCCTTCTCTTCACTAGACTAGCCATGCCCAATTCTTGTAACCGTTCTTCATATGTTTTAGCCTCCAGTCCTCTAATCATCCTGGTTGCTGTTCTCTGAACTTTTTCTAGAGTCTCAATATATATTTTATAGTGTGGTGACCAAAACTGGATGCAGTACTCTAGGTGTGGTCTTACTAAGGCTTTATAGAGTGGTATTAGTACCTCCCTTGATCTTGATTGTATCCCTCTCTTAATGCGACTTAGGATTGCGTTGGCTTTTTTGGCTGCTGCTGCACACTGCTGGCTTAACTGGTTGTCCATTGTCCATAGATTGTCCATTGTCCATTGTCCATAGATGTTCAGTGAATCACTGTAGTTGTTAAGTGAATCAGCATGCACAGTGCTGAAAAAACAGAAATAAAATAAAATAAGTCAAAAACAAGATGGCGACCGCATGCACAGTGCCGGAAACTCAGCTTCTGCACATGCTCAGAAGAAAAAATAAATAAAAAACATTCAAAAAAAATAAAAAAAAAGATGGCTGCGCCCACGGACTGGCACCGACCGAACCGGTTCCGTTATGTCATCATGACATCACCAGCGGGTCGCTACCGGTTCGCGTGAATCGGTCCAAACCAGGAGGAACCCACCTCTGCTTCACCCCATTCCTAAGAGGTCTGTAAGGGGGCGTGCATAAGTACACTAGCGTGCCTACCATCCCTGTCCTACTGTCCCCATTTAGTCGTACTCATTTCTTATGAATATACCTATACCTGTTTATACATATATGTTAATATGTTATGTTCACACTTATACTTGCTTTCTCATACATGCTTGACAAACTAAATAAATTAAACTAAACTACATGCCAAATGTCCAAATTCCGGCCTCTGGAAGACCCTTGGAGGTCGTCCGGAGGCCGGAAACGGCCCATTTCCCGACTTCTGGTGGGCCCAGTAGGCCCGTTTTTCACCCTCGCCAAACTCCAGACTTTCTTGGAACCTGGGGGTGGCGTTTTCAAAAACACCGTCACATAGCCTCCAGTTGAGCCGAAAATCAGCTGGCCGGCACGCACATGCACACTGGAGCTGAGCTAGGGCAACGGCTTGCGTGGCGGCAGATATGGCTATGTGTGGCACCTGTGGCACGCGTGCCATAGGTTCGCCATCACGGGTCTAGGGTTTCCTGTTTGAGCAGGGGGTTGGACTAGAAGTCCTCCAAGGTCCCTTCCAGCTCTGTTATTCTGTAATTCTGCAACTCTCATAAGTGCGAGGACCGATCACGAGTCATTTTTTTGAGTGCCATTGCAATTTTGAATGGTCGCTAAATGAATGATTGTAAGTTGAGGACTATCTAACAATCACAACTCAACACTGCACAGACAGATATTCCGATATGGAATTATCCCTTTCCATCATCTGCAGCACAAGCCAGACCCAGGTTAAATGCCTCCTCGAGAACTGGAGCCTTCCTCCCCAACTGTTTACGAATAAATATGAGTTAATAAATAATAAATAAATGAGTACAAGAGAGTGATTGTTGGTTATTTTGTAGTTAGCGGAACCGATGAACGCGTAACAATTTTCATCATTACGACAAAGATGAGGAACAAAATATATAAGGATCAGAGGAATAGAACAAATAAATTAGTCTATTCGGCAAATGCAGGCCAGGATGCCAAAATGAAGATTAAGTAGGAAATGCATTGTTTTTGGTCCAAGTGACAAAACAATTACACATTATACTACAGGCAAAATAAATGTGTGTTACTTTGAGACAAGCAAAAGGGGAAGCATATGGTTGCTGGGGGAATGCCCCTGTATTCAGACAGATAATCTTGCAATAATAGACTCAGTGCAAACTACCTCCAAGGTCCAAGCGTCTAAAAAAAAAAGCTTCCATGTTGGCTGGAGAATTCTAGGAGTTGAGGTCCACACAAGTTAATGTTGCTAAGGTTGGAAAACACTGCTCTAGAAAGATAAGGACAGCCAGTTTGGTGTAGTGGTGAAGGTGCCTGCCTCAAAACCAGGAAATCGTGAGTTCTAGTTTCCACCTTTCAGTCAATCACCAGGAAAGAGTGGGTTCTAATTCCACCTTAGGTATGAAAGTCAGCTGGTGACTTTGAAACAATCACCAGGAGACTGTGAGTTCTAGTCCCACCTTAGGCATGAAAGCCAGCTGGGCAGGGGTGAAATTCAAAAATTTTCCCTACTGGCTCTGTGGGTGTGGCTTGGTGGGTGTGGCTTGGTGGTCATGTGACTGTGTGAGTGGGCATGGCCAAGTCAACGTCACTTCTTTAATTTAATTAAAATTAAAAGTTCTTATAGGCTGCCCAATCCCATAGGACTCAGGGCGGCGTGCAGCAGGAATAAGAACAATACAAATTATACAAAATAATTTAAAACATTACATAATTTTAAAAGCCATTCATTCATGGGGGAGTCCGATCTTCTTCACCCTGCCTGCCGGAAGAGCCATGTTTTTACGGCTTTGCCCTAATGACCTACAAAAAAGAAGATATACCAATGATTATACACAAAACAATAAAAGAGGTACACAAATGCTTACATAAGAACAATAAGACTCTTATTGCTCTTATCCAAGTATTTGTGTACCTCTTTTATTGTTTTGTGTATAATCATTGGTATATCTTCTTTTCTTGAATTTCACCCCTGATCTATCTACTTGCTTTCCCCAACCTGGTGTTTTCCCGTTTGTTATTAAACTACATGTCCCAGCATCCTCGTAACCTCGGGGTTAACTGGAGTTTCTGTGTGCCTAATAAAGTGGACAAGAGCTGATAGCTGGATAGTGTTTGTTTTCCTGTTTGATAAGACAAATAGTCTTATCTGGCGGGCATGGGTGGGGCCAACCAGGGGCGATTGGGCAGGCATGGGCGGGCCCAACCAGGGCGATTTTTACCGGCTCTGCGAACCGATTCAAATCGTCCCTACTGCCTCTCCCGAGCCGGGCTGAGGTGGTTGAATTTCACCCCTGCAGCTGGATGGTGTTGGGCTAATCACCAGGAAACAGTGAGTTCTAGTCCCACCTTAGACATAGCAATAGCACTTAGACTTATATACTGCTTCATAGTGCTTTACAGCCCTCTCTAAGCAGTTTACAGAGTCAGCATATTGTCCCCAACAATCTGGGTCCTCATTTTACCGACCTCAGAAGGATGGAAGGCTGAGTCAACCTTGAGTTGGTGAGATTTGAACAGCTGAACTGCTGAACTAGCAGTCAGCTGAAGTAGGTTGCAGTGCTGCTTTTAACCACTGCGCCACCTCAGCTCCTGACATGAAAGCTGGCTGGTGATGTTGGAACAATCACCAGGAGACTGTGAGTTCTAGTCCCACCTTAGGCACGAAAACCAGCTGGGGGGGTCTGTGAGCTACTCAGTCTCTCTCAGCGCAACCCACCTTACAGGGTCGTTGTTGTGGGGAAAAGAGGAGAAGGAGGAAACTCATTTAACAATCTCCTTGTGTCAGAACTGCCACCTCACACTTACGCTCTGCTATCGCTTAGCAACAGAAATTCCGGTCCCAATCGTAGCTGTCGGGGACTATCTATATTGCATTATTTTTTTGTGTTCATAAGGCCACGCAACACGCTGCATCCCTTGTCCAAAAAGCGTTTTGCAAAGTGCCAGAAAGCACATATAGCGCTCTTGTGTAGCAACTCATTACAAAAAGGTGCTTTGTTTTCACACTTCTGTGAATTCTGACGCACCTTTCAGAGTTGGAGATTCAAAGCACTGGGTTTAAATGCAACTGACCATTTCTGAACTTCTCTCCATCTGTACTCCAGATTAAAGGGAAGCTCTGGGGGGGGGGTGGAACCCCTTTTCATGGTGTGAACTACAAACATGGATTCTCTAGTTCAGAAGGAAGGGAGGGAGGGAGGGAGGGAAGGAATGAGGGAGAGAGGGAGGGAGGGAGGAGGTCAACCTATTCTCCAAAGCACATGAAGTCAAGACAAGAAGCAATAGATGGAAACTAAGTACAGAGAGAACCTACCAAGAACTAAGGAGAAATTTCCTATCAGTTGGAACTATTAATCGGTGTCTCCAGAAGTTGTGGGTGCTCAAACACTGGAGGTTTTTAAGAAGCGATTGGACAACGATTTGTCTGAAATTGTATAGGGCAGGGGTTGGCAACCTTAAAAACTCAAAGAGCCATTTGGACCCATTTCCCAGAGAAAACAAAACACCCGGAGCCACAAAAGCTGGGTGGACATGGCCAACTCGATGTCACTCCCACCGAGGCACATGAAACCCCCCCCCCCAGGTATGCCTACCCAGGTTTTGTGGCTCTATGTTTTCTTTTCTATGAGAAACAGATATCTCTCTCTCTTTTCCCTCCCTCATCTCTCTCTTTCTCCCTCTCTCTCCCCTTCTCTCTCTCTGCTGAGGAATGATCACCACCCCCGGTGGAGGCTTCCCTTCAGGTGACCCTCCTCCCCCTCTCACGACTCCCTGGCTGGCTGTGGCACGCATGGGTAGACTAAGGTGACCAGATTTTAACCTTGGTAAAGCGGGACACCATTGACGGGGGGAAGAGATGATCCACGCCTCCCCTTTCCGCGCCAGGACAAAAGACTTCGGGAAGGACTTTCATTACTTCCTGGATTTTGCTCCAAAACCTCAAGATCTTCTCCCTTCCTTCACTTAGCAGCCCCACCGCCCCGCTCCACAATTAATAGCAATAGCACTTAGACTTATATACCACTTCATAGTGCTTTACAGCCCTCTCTAAGCAGTTTACAGAGTTCAGCATATTGCCCCCAACAATCTGGGTCCTCATTTTACCCACCTCAGAAGGATGGAAGGCTGAGTCAACCTTGAGCCAGTGAGATTTGAACAGCTGAAATGCTGAACTAGCAGTCAGCCTGCAGTCGCAGCATTTAACCACTGCACCACTTCAACTCAATTAAAGACCCATGCTGAGTCGGTGGGGTGGGGCTCTGAAAAGGGACCCCGGGCGATCCTTTGGAAAAGGGGAGCAAAACAGGAAGGGTCCGTCTCTCTTATCCCACAGCCCATCCACGTGAATAAAGGTGGAGACACAAACCCATGATTGCTTTGCTGCAGCTTTGTGCACCTCCCCAAACACCCCCCTTCATCGCAGCCTTTACCTCTGCCATGGCCGGGGCTCGCCTCTGCTGCATCTGGCCCGGAGGACAAGCTGGCTGGCGGCACGGGAAAAATCCTTCCTGGCCCTTGCCAGCCAGGCCTGGTCTTCTCTCCAGGGCGGCGTCCGGCAGGTGCCTCATGCCTCCACTCCTTCCCCCCTCCCTGTATGGCAGACCCGGGAAAGGACACGGCCAGACCTGCCAAAGCCGCTGCTCCCTCTACGCCTCCGGAAGTGCATTCCTAGCTGTTGCCAGAAAGCGGGGCTGAACTGGGCCCTCAGGCACATCGGAGTGCGGTGGGGGTTTTCCCTGCCCGGCCCGGAGCTGGCAAGATCTTAGCGTGCTGGCGTGGCTGTTTCCCTCAAGATCCGCTCGAGGGAAGCAAGGCGCTTTGCGCAAATTAAATTTAAAAAGCTGGACTTTTTTGAAACGCCGTGGGACGTGGGACAAATTATTAAAAAGCGGGACTGTCCCGCCAAAAGCGGGACGTCTGGTCACCTTAGAGTAGACCCTTCTCAAGCGAGCGCCAAAGCGCAGCAAAGGCACACACGGAGGGTGGGCAGCTGCTCGCTTAAGGAGGGTCTTTGCATTCGGCTTCTCTCCTGCCCTAAGGATCCGGCCATTGCCTTGCCATGTCCCGTCCCGTTCCCCCCTCCCCCGCAGCTCTTTGGCTGAGTGCAGAGGGCATGACTTCCAGCCCCCCACATGAGAGGAGAAGGAGGGGGAGGAGGGTCGCTGGAGCGAAGGCAGCCTTCGCTTCCTGCCACTTCGGGCTGGAGCTTACACCCTCCCCGCTCAGCCAAAGAGCTGCGGGGACGGGACGGGATGGGACATGGCAAGGCAATGGCCGGATCCTTAGGGCAGGAGAGAAGCTGTGTCCAAAGACCCACCTTAAGCGAGCAGCCGCCCGCCCTCAGCCAGTGCCTTTGCTGCGCTTTGGCGCTCGCTTGTGGGGTCTCCCCATGCATGTGCACCCTCCTGTCCCTGTCACAGCCAGCAAGGGAGTCGCGAGAGGGGGAGGGGGTCACCCAAAGGGAAGTCTCCACTGGTTGTTCCTCAACCGGCGCTGGAGAATCAGCCCAGGCCCTTTCTCCATTCCCACTGTCGCCCTTACCTTCTCAGGCCAGGTGAGGGAGGCGAGGCCAGCCAGTGATGGGACAGAGGCCCCAAAGAGCCGCATACAGCTCCAGAGCCACAGGTTGCCGACTCCTGGTATAGGGTTTCCTGCTTCAGCAGGGGGTTGGAATAGAAGACCTCCATGGTCCCTTCCAACTCTGTTATTCTATTATTCTGTTCAGGGCTTAACTTTCCCCCTGGTGCACAAACCCCAAAAGTTTATAAATACATCTCTGGATGCTGGAGGAACTGAAGAAGAAACGCCCAGACATTCCGAAATATTATCATATGCGAGCATCTCTTTTTCTCTTTCTCTGCAATTTATTCAGCACAGGTGTCCCCACGATGCTATTTTTAGCCACTGGCTTAGCATAAAGGGGTGGAGAATTGCCTTGATGGGAAAATTGCAATGCTGGCAGACAAACTCAGTTCGGTCCAACTCGCTTTCCCTCTTTTTAAAAAAAATAAAAAATAAATTCTGAACCACATATGTTCCCTGTGGGCTTTTCATTCATTTTTCTAATTTCTCTCTTCCAAACGAAGAAGTCCACCCAGCGTCGTGTAATATAAATAGCATTAAAACATATGTTGTGCTCTTTACTTGTCTGTTGGAAGGACCAAGAGATGGAATAGAATAACAGAGTTGGAAGGGATCTTGTAGGTCATCTAGTCCAACCCCCTGCCCAATCAGGAGACCCTACAGCATTTCTGAAAGATGGCAGTCCAGTCTCTCCTTGAAAGTCTCAAGTGATGAAGCTCCTACAACTTCTGAAGGCAACTTCTGTTCCATGGGTTGATTGCTCTCACGGTCAGGAAATTTCTCCCTATTTCTAGGTTGAATCTCTCCTTTATTAGTTTCCATCCATTATTACTTGTCTGACCTTCGGGGGGCCTTGGAAAATAGCTTGACCCCCCTCCTCTCTGTGGCAGCCCCTCAAATATTGGAAGACTGCTATCATGTCACCCCTGGTCTTTCTCTTCACTAGACTAGCCAACGGTTCCTGTAACCGTTCTTCAAGAGCCGAGGTGGCGCAGTGGTTAAAATGCAGCACTGCAATTCAGCAGTTCAGCTGTACAAATCTCACCGGCTCAAGGTTGACTCAGCCTTCCATCCTTCCGAGGTGGGTAAAATGAGGACCCAGATTGTTGGGGGCAATATGCTGAACTCTGTAAACCGCTTAGAGAGGGCTGTAAAGCACTATGAAGCAGTATATAAGTCTAAGTGATATTGCTATATGTTTTGGCCTCCAGTCCCCTAATCATCCTGGTTGCTCTTCTCTGCACTCTTTCTAGAGTCTCAACATCTTTTTTATAGTGTGGTGACCAAAACTGGATGCAGTACTCTAGGTGTGGTCTTGCTATGGCTTTATAGAGTGGTATTAGTACCACCCTTGATCTTGACTGTATCTGTCTGTGAATGCAATTTAGGATTGCATTGGCTTTTTTTGCTGCTGCTGCACACTGGCCCTCTCTTCTTTGTGGCAAATCCCTGAGATATTGGAACACTGCTATCATGTCTCCCCAAGTCCTTCTTTTCAGTAAACTAGACATACCCAGTTCCTATACCCAGGATGACAAGATTCCAGGCTGGGCTGAATGAAGAAGGTGAGTCACCAGATCAGTTGTTGAATAAGCTTGTCAACCGTCTTCTGGAGACATCGTCTGAAGCCAAGCAAAAGACAAGAGAATAATAATAATAATAATAATAATAATAATAATAATAATAATAATAATAATAATAATAATAATAATAATAATAATAATAATAATAATAATAATAATAACAACAACAACAACAACAACAACAACAACAGAGTTGGAAGGGACCTTCGAGGTCTTCTAGTCCAACCCCTTGCCTAGGCAGGAAATGTTAGGAGAATAAATCTCCATAGATGCGATGTTTGATCTTTCTCTTGGAACTCAGACATTTAGAAATAAAGCCGAAGTTAAAAGTCTAATAGAAAATATTTATTTCGGTACAAAAACAATAAATTCTGAATAATTACATTCTTACTAATTAAATGCGACCGCTCCCGGTCAGAGCCAAACCACAAGAGAATCATGGAGAATCAGGAATGCACACATGCGCAGAAGATCACATCACGTGTCCTGCTTGTAATGGAATGTACCATAATATTAGAATAGGGATGCATCACCCTGCATAGACATACAACTGACAATATTCACTACGTGACAGGAAACCCTACACTACTTCAGACAAATGGTTATTCAACATCTTCTTAAAGATGTTGGCATAGAATTGAGGCTTCTCTGAACCTTGAGGTCAGATTAACTGTTCTCTCAGCACAATGGATCCTAAACTAAATATCATTTTGGACCCATGCCCTACATTTCAGGAGAGAACCCTCAGTTTGAAAGTAACCCCTGTTTGAAGAGGAATCCAGTGCAAACATGGTTTAGGGATCATTAATGAGGTCTTCATCCATAATTAACTGTTCAAACCTAGCAAATGGATTGGGTGAATTTATCTGGGCAAATTTATCCTGTCACACTGAGATGTAGTACATTTCCTTCTGAGCATAACGAACCAGTCTGTTTCACACATATTCCAGAACCTAGTGGACATATTGTTGAAGATAAAACGATCGAACAGAAAAAAAAGTCAAGTTTTGCTGAATGAGAATCTACATGTGTCCCCCCCACACCCGCAAAAGGGATTGTCTGTCTTGCTCAACCGTTGGAAGAGTTTAGTACGATAGAACTGGTTCGGTAGAGGTTGGTTTGTTAGGTTTTCAACAGTTGAGTACCATTAACTGCATCTACATGGAGGGAAGTATATAATGGAGTACCACAAGGCTCTGTTTTAGGCCCAGTACTCTTCAACATCTTCATCAATGACTTGGACGAGGGGATAGATGGGGAACTCATCAAATTTGCAGATGACACCAAACTGGCAGGAATAGCCAACTCTCCAGAAGATAGGCTCAAGATACAGAAGGATCTTGACAGACTTGAACATTGGGCGCTATCAAACAAAATGAAATTCAGTGGTGAAAAAAGTAAGGTTCTACATTTAGGCAAGAAAAACAAAATGCACAGGTACAGTATATGTGGTACCTTGCTCAACAGCAGTAACTGTGAGAGGGATCTTGGAGTCCTAGTGGACAACCATTTAAATATGAGCCAGCAGTGTGCAGCAGCTGCCAAAAAAGCCAACACAGTTCTAGGCTGCATTAACAGAGGGATAGAATCAAGATCACGCGAAGTGTTAATACCACTTTATAATGCCTTGGTAAGGCCACACTTGGAATACTGCATACAGTTTTGGTCGCCACGATGTAAAAAGGATGTTGAGACTCTAGAAAGAGTGCAGAGAAGAGCAACAAAAATGATTAGGGGACTGGAGGCTAAAACATATGAAGAACGGTTGCAGGAACTGGGTATGTCTAGTTTAATGAAAAGAAGGACTAGGGGAGACATGATAGCAGTCTTCCAATATCTCAGGGGTTGCCACAAAGAAGAGGGAGTCAAGTTATTCTCCAAAGCACCTGAGGGTAGAACAAGAAGCAATGGGTGGAAACTAATCAAGGAGAGAAGCAACTTAGAACTAAGGAGAAATTTCCTGACAGTTAGAACAATTAATCAGTGGAACAGCTTACCTCCAGAAGTTGTGAATGCTCCAACACTAGACATTTTTAAGAAGATGTTGGATAACCATCTGTCTAAAGTAGTGTAGGGTTTCCTGCGTAAGCAGGGGGTTGGACTAGAAGACCTCCAAGGTCCCTTCCAACTCTGTTATTATTATTATTATTATAACCAAGACGTTTGAGTAACCATGGTGTCAACCCTGAAGTGAACGTGGTTGAGGCCATCTTTGAGGCTTCATGGTTGCCACAAAGCGGAGGGGAAGAAAGGGAAGGGGGCGGAATTAGATAGCTTGGCTTTGCCGTCAAAATAAAAAGTTTTCTTGTGGGAACCAAGGTCATTCCAATCGGCGGCTGAGAAGAGGAGGAGTGGAGTAACCAGGCAACCTGCCAGCACCACTATTGGACAATGTGACCGATGAACTGGGGTGGTGGTGGAGGGGGAACTTTCACTTTTTAATTAGGTGAAAACCGTGGGAACTTTCAGAGTCGGTTTTCACCAGTTGTGCCAATATGATGTATCCAATAAATTGTTCTTTTAGGAATCTGCCTGCCTCGGAGTTCTGCTTTCAATGAGTGCATAACTTGAAACGCTGACACATGGCAGCTATGGAACAGAATTTTTACCAACTTGTTGCAAGTTTAAATAGGAGCAACCAGAGAATAGAATACAGAATAATAGAGTTGGAAGGGAACTTGGAGGTCTTCTAGCCCAACCCCCTGCTCAAGCAGGAGACCCTATACCATTCCAGACAAATGGGTGTCCAATCTTAAAAACTTCCAGTGTTGGAGCATTCACAACTTCTGGTGGCAAGCTGTTTCACTGATTAATTGTTCTAACTGTCAGGAAATTTCTCCTTAGTTCTATATGGGATCTCCCTCTGACCAGCTTCCAACCATTGCTTTGTGCATTGCCCTCTGGTGCTTTGGAGAATAGGTTGAGCCTTCCTCTCTAGAAACAGGAAGAAGCCAACAATGGTTTGCAAGATAGAGCCACTGACCCAAAAGTGCTCTTTCAAGAGACAACTGGACTTTCTTGTTTTTCTTTGAAGATGTTTCACTTCTCATCCAAGAAGCTTCTTCAGTTCTGACTGGATGGTGGGGAATGGAAGGATTGATACTCCTTGCAGACAGCTGGTCATTTGCATTCTTTTAGAGAGTCGCTGAGGCCACTTGGAGGTTTATTCGTGTCCTCAGGGTCACCTGAGTGGTGCAAATGGGTGTGAAGCCTTCTTGGAATTGTTGAAAGGACTGTGTTGTAGACTGGAGATAGATGATGTTGTATCCCTTCCCCCTCTGTTGAGAGAGGGCTGTTCAAAATGCAAACTGGTAGGTAATGTAGGTAGATTTCACCACTGCCTGAGACCCTCCCTCCCTCTCATTATAATCTCCTTCCTTCCTTCCTTCCTTCCTTCCTTCCTTCCTCAGTGTCTTCCTTCCTTCCTTCCTCCATCCTCAATTCCTCCCTCCTTCCTCCCTCCCTCCCTTCCTCCCTCCCTCCTTCCCTTCCACAATCCCTCCCTCCCTCCTCAATCCCTTCCTTCCTTCCTTCCTTCCTTCCTTCCTTCCTTCCTTCCTTCCTTCCTTCCTCCATCCTCAATTCCTCCCTCCTTCCTCACTCACTCCCTTCCTTCCTCACTCCTTCCCTTTCTCAATTCCTCCTTCCTTCCTCAAACCCTTCCTTCCTTCCTTCCTTCCTTCCTTCCTTCCTTCCTTCCTTCCTTCCTTCCTTCCTTCCTTCCTTCCTCTGTCCCTCCCTTCCACAATCCCTCCCTCCTCAATCCCTTCCTTCCTTCCTCAAACCCTTCCTTCCTTCCTTCCTTCCTTCCTTCCTTCCTTCCTTCCTTCCCTTCTTTTTCCTTCCCTCTTCATTCTCCTTTCTTCTCCCTTCCCCTCTTTCCTTATTTTTCCTTCCTTGCACTCTTCCCATCTTCCCTTCTTTTTCTTTGTCTTTCCTCTTTCCTCTTTCTCCTTCCCTGTCCCTTCTTGCATGCTCAAATGCAAAAGGGGAAGAAACATTTCTTCTTTTGTTTTGTTTTTAGTTTGCTTTGATAGCCCTCTGCCAATGAAAATGGGGCACGGGGAGGGGGCGCACGTGGCCCCCAGCCTCTATTTTTGCTAGCAGAGGCACGGGGGGGGGGCAGTCCTTTGCTGTTTCCAGGTCAGCCCCGCGGGCCAGATCTAATCCTGCCCACGGGTGTTAAGGAGTTATTGTGCTGTTAAGCACATACACAGCGAAATAGTAATTGTGGTTTTGGTGTTGCAGTTTGATATGAATGCTATTCAGTCAATAAACAGAATACGTTTAGTATTTACAAAATAGTTTACTTCTAGTTTTAGCAAAGTTCAATAGGAAATCCAAGTCATACACAGTTAGTTCAGTCAATGCGAAGTTTCTTCTTCTTGCCTATCTTTGTTTTAACTAACAAACAAAGATTACAGCTATCATTCAAATCTACACTATCACAGATAGTTAGTCTTCACACAGCAACTCTTCGAGTAATTCTACACAGACACTAAGTCAATTACTCAACAGTGAAGTAGCAGAGAGATTCAGCAGTCCGGAACACATGGAACACAGAGTCAATCGCAATTGCAATCACAATCACATCACATCACATCACATACTGAGCATGCTCTCTTGCTTTCTTATATAGTAATCAGCCTACAATGTTCTTAAAGCTATATACACATAACATTGATTTGTGGCTTGTTCATATATTAGCATACCCAATCGTTTGAACAGAGTTCTAACAACGGGCCTTGAGTTTGAGAACCCTGAGCTATAAAGTCATCCCTGCTGAACTTGAAGGAAGAGATGTCAGGAAAAGCAGAACGCAAGAGGCATCAGATAGGATGTGTGACTTTACTATCCAAATAAGAACTGCTGAAAAGGGTCAAGACTGTTTTATTTTCAGTATGGAGGAAAGAGAGAAGGAAACAGAGTAATAAATATCCCTCTAACACCTTGATAATTGAGTCAAAGTCCTTGAAGTGTGAGAATACACACATCACCAGGGGAAAAAAAATTAGGATGGTGAGAGGCCTGCAATGCAACAACTTGCTCTGAATCGAGAATTTCACTTCATGGAAACAAACTACAGTAGATCAAATATATTGGGCAGCTATTAGAAAAGATGTTATAATGATTTAATGGTCTATAACAGTGATGGCGAACCTTTTTCGGCTCGGGTGCCAAAAAGGTGCGCCTGCGTGTGATAGTGTGTGCGTGCGTGCCCACACCCATAATGCAATGCTCTGCGCATGTGCACAACCCCCCTGCGCCCCCCCCCCGCACATGCGCACAGGCCTCACTGAAGCCTCCGGACTTCCGGTAGGCCCGTTGGGCTGTTTTTCGCTCTCCCCAGGGTTCAGGAAAGCCTCCTGAAGCTTGGGGATGGCGAAAAATGGCCCAACGGGCCAATTGGAAGTTCGGAAACGACACGGAAGTGGAGCTGTCCTACTACTTACCTTCAGTTAGTTGCAACCAGGCCTCCCACACCTCAGCCCATTTCTTCTGCAGCCAGGAAGGCTTTCCTGAAGGCCTCTGCAGCCGATAAGAGAGCTCTGGATCGATCCGGAGCTCTGGTATCGGCTACAGAGGCCTTCAGGAGAGCCTTCCCGGCTGCAGAAGAAATGGGCCGAGGTGTGAGAGGCCTGGTTGTAACTGTCCAAAGCCGAAGAAGTTCCTGAAGACCTCTGTCAGCGAAAAGGAGGCTGGGGTGACGCACACAAGTGAACTTTCGGTTGGCCCGTTGGCCCGTTTTTTCGCCATCCCCAGGCTTCAGGAGGCTTTCCTGAAGCCTGGGGAGAGCGGAAATTGCCGAAAAGAAGGCCAAAAATCATGCTGGCTGAGGAATTCTGGGAATTGAAGTCCACACCTCATAAAGTTGCCAAGGTCCCTTCCAGCTCTATTCTATTCTGAATCTTTCAGCTGCATATTTGATAGGTGCCACTTAACAGGATGGACCAAATGTTCTGAATAGCTTCACCGTCCATCCTCAACAACAGTTTATGTAGATGATCCATAAATAACATTTCCTACCCCCTAGATCAGTGATGGCGAACCTTTTTAGGTTCGCGTGCCAAAAAGTGGGGGGTGCGCACGCTAGCGTGCACTCGCGTGCCCACACCCATTCCCTCTCCCCCACGCATGCGCACAACACCCCCCCATGCTGCCCCCTGTGCATGCGCACACACACACACACCAAACAAAGGCCTTACCGGAGCCTGGGACAACGAAACGGGCAAACCGGAAGTTCGGAAAAATGCACTTCCGGTTTGTCCGTTTTGTAGTTTTTTGCATTCCGGGGCTTCAGGGAGCTTCCCTGAACCCTCTGGAGTGCAAAAAACAGCTCACCGGCAAACCGGAAGTGCGTTTTTCCGCACTTCCGGTTTGCCGGTGGGCAACGCTCGCGTGCCCTCCGCTATGGCTCCGCGTGCCACAGGTTCGCCACCACGGCCCTAGATGTTGGTTAAGCCTACCCAAATGATTTGGCAGAATGATAAAAACCAGAATGCCATCACCTGCCCCAGGATGCAAATTAGAGGTAGTTGTCCTTGACTTATGACCATGTGTTTCATGACATTCAAAGGTGTGTGTGTGTGTGTGTGTGTGTGAGTTCCTGAATGCCACAAGAGACGAGATGAGAGACCTCAGTCAGTTGCTATGGTTATGATGATCCTGAAGCAGCAAAATCTCTCTTCAGATCTAATAATTGTCTGCTTGCCTTTTCAGGACCCCGTTGTTTAATTTTAATTTTCTTTTTTTCTTCTTCGAGCTCCGACGCACCATTCAAACAGAATAACAGAGTTGGGAGGGACCTTGGAGGTCTTCTAGTCCAACCCCCTGCTCAAACAGGAAACCTAGGCCTAGACCATATCAGACAAATGGCTTGAAACCTGATGCTTCAACTCTCAAAAGCTCATGTCAGCATTTCAAGGGAGTTCAAACAAGAGCCTCCCTCTCCCTCTCTTACTCTCTCTCTCTCTCCCTGTCTCTCTCCTTCTCTTTCCCTTCCTCTCTCTCCCTCTCTCCCTCCCTCTTTCTCTTCCTTTTTAACTCCCTCTCTCTCTCCTTTTTTCCAGCCCTCCCTCTCTCTCTTTCTCCTCCCCCTCTCCCTGTCCCACCCTCTTTCTCTTCCTCTTTAACTCCCTCCCTCTGTCTTTCTCTTCTTTCTCTCTCCCTCCCTCTCTCCCTCCCTCTCGCTTTCTCTTCCTCTTCAACTCCCTCTCTCTTCCTCTTTCCATCCCTCCCTCTCTTTCTCCTCCCTCCCTCTCCCTCCCTCTCTCCCTCCCTGTCTTTCTCCTCTCTTTCCATTCCTCCCCATCTCCTTCCCTCCCTCCCTCTCTATCTCCATTTCCATCTCCCTCCCTCTTTCTCTTCCTCTTTAACTCCCTCTCTCTCCCTCTTTCCATCCCTCCTTTTTTCTTCCTCCTTCTCTCTCCCTTCTTCTCTCTTGCATCCCTCCCTTCCTTCACCCCTCCTCCCTCTCTCCCTCCTTCTCTCTTCCTTCTATCCCCTCCCTCTCCCCTCTCTCCCTCCTTCACTCTCTTTCTCTTTTTCTTTCTCTCTCTCTTCATTATTCTTGTAAGGATCCAGTCTTCCAATTTGTTTTTCCAGCTCTTTGACTTGTGGCTTTTATCTCCGCCTGGATGTTAGAAGAGGCGGGGTGGGTGGTCCGTTAAGAGGAAGTGCAGGGGGTGCCAACGTGCATGTTCCTATCTTCCTTCCCTCTCAATGATGGTTATTAATGGCAGCTCTCCCCAAGCAGGCAAACCAGTCTGTCACCCAGAAATTTGGAGGAATCACATGTTGTCACAGCCTAAGATAAGCTATGTAAGGACTGCGGGATGTTGACCTTTCTTTCTTCTTCAAAAAATAACCCCCGACTTGCTTTAGAAAAAAATCTCCCAGCTCATAAATCACCATCGCTCAATTCCACTCGGAAAAAGCCGGATCCTTTTGCCACATTTATCATGGTTTAAAGAATTTTGTCACGGAGTTCTCTTCTGAATTTAAAGGTTCTTCGGGGCTTCTCTCCCCCCCCTCCCCGGCGGTTACATCTTCTCTTTGTCCACATTCCCCCCCCCCCAAAAAAAAACTTTGTAGATAAGTGACACTTATCCCCGGATGCTTATGTGTGAATGTGAGGGATGGACCTTCCATCTTCCTGGCAATAAAAACAGGCTGAGACCTTCAGAAGTCCCAACGCGGGCTTGTAGTGTCACGGTGGAGGGCTACCATGTTCGGCTGCCAACGGAGGCGAAAAGCAATTTATTTCTCATGAAGTTGTGAGTTTGCGGGAGAGGGGAGATTGTCACTTAATGATGATTTATTGGAAAAAACAAGCTGTGGCAAGAGGTATGCTTCGGTTTCCCCAATCCCCTCGCCACATTAAGAGGATTATGACTGTCGCACAACTAAAAACTGGCAGAGGCTTGGTGTGTCTTTTTATTTTTAACGGTTTATA
This sequence comes from Diadophis punctatus similis, assembly GCA_023053685.1. Taxonomy (NCBI): domain Eukaryota; kingdom Metazoa; phylum Chordata; class Lepidosauria; order Squamata; family Dipsadidae; genus Diadophis; species Diadophis punctatus. The sequence continues at coordinate 203,366,209 of JALIGW010000003.1, read as the reverse complement.
TATTTTCACATTGCATACGTAGACGCTCACTGACCAGTGTATTGTCTGGGACAATTTATTTTTATACAATCATACTTTTCCCACTCCTAATTTCTACCTCTACTGTCCAACCATTTATAAAGTCCCATCTTTGAAAATACTCTGTATCTTCTTTTTCTTTTAATGTCAATCTATCCATTTCTGCACAATCTAATTTTTTTTAAAAAAATTACATCATCCTCTTGGTGAGTCTTAATGATGCCTTCAAAAATTCACTGGGTGACTTTGGGTGGCATAGAGAGTTCTCTGTTCCTCCTTCCCTCTTTCTCCTTGGTCTACTTTCCAGGATTATTGTTGTGAAGCTAAACTGAAGGGGGCCACCAGTTTGAATACCTGGAGAAAAGACAATATCTGAATCTGAATTACAATAATGTAATAATAGCAATAGCACTTATGTACCGCTTCACAGTGCTTTAGAGTCCTCTCTAAGCGGTTTTACAGAGTCAGCATATTGCCTCCAACAATCTGGGTCCTCATTTTACCCACCGCGGAAGGATGAATCAACCTTGAGCCTGGTTGAGATTTGAACCGCCAAATTTGCAGGCAATCAGCAGAAGTAGCCTGCAGTACTGCAGTCTAACCACTGTGCCACCACGGCTCATAATAATAACTGTGGCAAAAGAAAGCAACAAAGATACTACTCAGGGGCGGGTTGCTTGTTCTTCGTGCTACCAGTGCACTGCGCGTGCATAGCCATGTTTCAGTGCCTGTGCCCCCTCGCACGATTTTGCTTCCTGCACATGCGCAGAAGCAAAATCTCACGAGGGGACGCACGTGTGCATGCGATTTTGGCACTTTTTTGCTTCTGCCCATGCACGGAAGCGAAAAATCACCAAAATCTCACACGCACGCGCGTCCCCTCGCAAGATTTTGCTTCTGCACATGCCCAGGAAGCAAAATCAGCCCAAAAATTCCCCCCAAAAAAGATGGTGCCGCGCGACATTCTGGTGAAGACGGCACCGGAGCTGTCGCACGCAAATAGCGCCATCTGCTGGCCGCTACTGGTGCGGTAGAGTCGACCGCACTGGTAGGAACCCACCACTGATACTACTGATAGATGCCTTGGGTGCAATCCCAAAATATCTGGAGCACCACTGAAATACCATCGGCACTGACAAATCCATCATCAGTCAATTGCAAAAGGCAGCTTTACTCTGAAGAGCTTACATCCAGAGGTATATAACAGAATAACAAAGATGGAAGGGACCTTGAAGGTCTTCCAGTCCAACCCCCTGCTCAAGCAGGAGACCCTATACCAGTGATGGCTAACCTTTTTGGTGCTGAGTGCTGAAAGCGCGCGCACACACACACCCATAATGCAATGTGTGCGCGATCCCCCTGCACACCCCCATGCATGCACACGCAACCCCCCATGTGCCCTGCCCCCATGCATGTGTGTGCGCCCCCACACATGCTCCCCACCCCCTGCGCATGCACACTCATCTCCTGCATGTGCCCCGCCCACCACATATGCGTGGCAGAGACCCGAAAACCAGCTGGCCAGCGGGAGGCGTGTGCATGTGCGTGGTAGAGCTGAGCTGGAGCGACGGCTCGTGTGCCCGCAGAGAGGGCTCTGTGTGCCACCTGTGTCATGCATGCCATAGGTTCACCATCAGGGCCCTATACCATTCTGGACAAACTGCTGTCCAATCTCTTCTTTAAACCTCCAGTGTTGGACCCAAATGTGCTTTTTCAGGAGGCAATTGGATTTTCTTGTTTTTTTTAATAATAATAATAATAACAGAGTTGGAAGGGACCTTGGAGGTCTTCTAGTCCAACCCCCTGCTTACGCAGCAAACCCTACACTACTTCAGACAAATGGTTATCCAACATCTTCTTAAAAACGTCTAGTGTTGGAGCATTCTGGAAGCAAGTTGTTCCACTGATTAATTGTTCTAACTGTCAGGAAATTTCTCCTTAGTTTTAAGTTGCTTCTCTCCTTTTGCTTCTTGTTCTATCCTCAGGTGCCTTGGAGAATAGTTTGACTCCCTCTTCTTTGTGGCAACCCCTGAGATATTGGAACACTGCTATCATGTCTCCCCTGGTCCTTCTTTTCATTAAACTAGACATACCCAGTTCCTGCAACCGTTCTTCATATGTTTTAGCCTCCAGTCCCCTAAACATTTTTGTTCCTCTTCCCTGCACTCTTTCTAGAGTCTCAACATCCTTTTTACATCGTGGTGACCAAAACTGAATGCAGTATTCCAAGTGTGGCCTTACCAAGGCATTATAAAGTGGTATTAACACTTCGCGTGATCTTGATTCTATCCCTCTGTTTAATGCAGCCTAGAACTGTGTTGGCTTTTTTGGCAGCTGCTGCACACTGCTGGCTCCTATTTAAATGGTTGTCCACTAGGACTCCAAGATCCCTCTCACAGTTACTACTGTTGAGCAAGTTACCACCATTTGACTGGATGGTGGGGAATGGAAGCATAAACCTCCAAATAGCCTCAATGACCCTCTAAAAGGGTGCAAATGACTGCAAGGAGTATCAGTCCTTTCATTCCCCACCATCCAGTCAGAGCTGAAGAAGCTTCTTGGATGAGAAGCAAAACACCTACAAAGAAAAAACAAGAAAGTCCAGGTGCCTCCTGAAAAAGCTCCTTAGGGACAACCATGACCTAGATGAATGAGAATCTCTACAGACTCCAGTGATGGAGCACCCACAACTTCTGGAGGCAAGTCGTTCCACTGGTCAATTGTTCTCATGGTCAGGAATTTTCTCTTTAGCTCTAGGTTGCTTCTCTCCTTGATTAGTTTCCATCCATTGTTTCTTGTTTTGCCTTGTGGTGCTTTGGAAAATAGGCTGGCCCCCTCTTCTTTGTAGCAGCTCCTCAAATATTGGAATGTTGCTAACATGTCACCCCTAGTCTTTTTTTTTTTCATTAAACCAGACATACTGAATTCCAGCATGGAGTTGGGTGTGAGGGGTTTTTATACCTTCTCTTGGGGTTTGCACCTGAGATTCCTGTTCCTGTGCATGGACATGTATTCTATAGGCTGTAGTCAGACTCTCATGGGGCCATGTAGGAGTCATGTTTGTCTGAGCTGAAGTTTGGTTGAAGTTTGGGCTGCTGTGAGATGATGCAATGAAGAAGCTTGTGTTCTGAAAGGGTGTTGGGCAATTCCTATTGTGTCTTAATGATTTTCCTCTTGTTTTGTATCTTGGAGGAGGGTATTTGCTTATGAATAGAGCTATCTATCTCTTTATCTCTTAAGTGCTGATATCTGCTGAGGGGTATTAAGGAAGGTGGGGACTGCTTTCTCCCTCTTAAAAAAACCATGTTTCTCCATTTCTCATCCAGGGAAATATAATATTCTGCCTTTTTAATATTCCTCAAAATATTTCATAATTCTAGGAGAAGGGTAGCTGTCTATCTTGGATTCTTGGGAAGAGCTCGATACACAGGTAAAATTGCCAAATCCAGTCTAAACATCTGGCTATCCTTGCAACTAATAGTAATAGCAACAACAGCAACCTATGCCATTGTCTGTGGAGCATCCAAAACCAGAATAGAAGAGAGAAGCACTGGGGAAGATAACAAAATATAAAGGCCTGCAAATAGAAGTAGAACGACTCTGGTTGTCGTTGTTTTTATAGATCTGTATTTGACATAGTCAAAATATTTGGTTCTTATAAACATTGGTTTAAACTGTGAGTCATTCCACCTATTCTCAGGTGACGTTGCAAGATCTTCCCCATAATTTACCTATTTCAATTATTAGATCTCTATATTTTATTTTATTTTATTTTATTTTATTTTATTTTATTTTATTTTATTTTATTTTATTTTATTTTATTTTATTTTATTTTATTATTTTATTTATTTTATTTTATTTTATTTTATTTTATTTTATTATTTTATTATTTTATTTTATTTTATTTTATTTTATTATTTATTTTATTTTATTTTATTTTATTATTTACTTATTTTTATTTTATTTTATTATTTTATTTTATTTTATTTATTTTTATTTATTTATTTATTTGTTTTATTGTTTTTCAGGTTTTTCCCTTCAATTCTGCTTGCCCTGATTATTGCTGCATCTAAGAAAATTAGCTTTTGCCTTTCAATTATTATTCATCATTCATGGGATACCACTGATGATGTTACTCAATTGGGTAATGAAAGGTCTGTAAGAAAACAACCAAGCTCAGAGAGCACCAAAGATCCCACAGTCCTCCTCCTCCTCCTCCTCTTTTTCTCTTCCTCCTCCTCCTTCTCTTCCTCCTCCTCCTCCTCCTCTTTTCCTTCTCCTCCTCCTCCTCCTCTTTTCCTCCTCCTCCTCCTTCTTCTCTTCCTCCTCCTCCTTTCCATAAACCCCACTCCGTTCTAGTACTGATGATGTTACCTAGTTGGGTAATGAAATGTCTGCTAGTAAAAAACCAAGCTCAGAGGGCACCAAGTTCTCCTCCTCCTTCTCTTTCTCCCCCTCCTCCTCTCCGCAGACCTCACTCCCTTCCATCACTGATGATGTTACCTAGTTGGGCAATGAAACATCTGCAAGAAAACCAGCTCAGAGAGTACCAAAGAGCCCACAATTATCATTCAGGTTACAAGATTAACAGAGTTGGAAGGGACCTTGTAGGTCATCTAGCCCAACCCCCACCCACCCACCCACCCAAGCAGGAGATCCTACACCGTTTCTGACAGATGGCAGTCCAGTCTCTTCTTGAAAGCTTCCAGGGATGAAGCTCCCACAACTTCTGAAGGCAAGCTGTCTGATTGGTTGATGCTATCCGTTGTGTTCTATTGTGCAATTCGAACATTACCATTTCCAACTTTCTCCATGTTGTGATCCTGCCATACTTGGGAAACTTGGGGATTAAAGCGTTTGCACAGAAACTAATGCATCAGACCGGCTATTCTGTCATGGCATTATTTATATAGTCAGTGTGAGCAATTTTCTCACATCCACTAATTATGTGGTCCATGGTTTCATATTTTTTTTTCTTTACGAAGCCCATTACAGCTGCTAAATCCTAGATCTCCTCACATTTGTGTTTTGCGCCTGCCTCTTGAAGTGCAAAAATTAATCCTTCTTCTTTTTCCATCTGGCGGGTGCCAGCTCGCAACGATTACTAGTTTTTTGGTCTTGTCCATCTTATTTTTTTTTCCGTTTCTTGGCTTACCATATTTTTCGGAGTATAAGACGCACTGGAGTATAAGACGCACCTTAGTTTTTGGGGAGGAAAATAGGGGAAAACAATCTGCCTACCAGGTATTCATCTGGCTAGCATCCTTAGTCTGGTCAGCTTCAGCACATTATTTTATCCCCTGGTTAGGACTTTAAAAAAACCTTCTTCTGAGAGAGTAACAATAAAAGAACCTGCAAGCCAGTAAGAGCTGGGAAGATCGTTAGCACCTGGTTAGGGCTAGAAAAAAACTTATTCGGAGCAAGTAGAGCAATGAAAAAAAATTCTGCAAAGACTTAGGGCTGGAAAACCATTCTTCTGAGAGAGTAACAATGAAAGAGCCTGCAAGCCGGTAAGAGCTGGGAAGATAGTAAGCACCTGGTTAGGGCTAGAAAAAACTTCCTCGGAGCAAGTAGAGCAATGAAAAAAAATTCTGCGAAGATTTAGGGCTGGAAAAACATTCTTTGGAGAGAGTAACAATGAAAAAGCCTGCAAGGTAAGAGCTGGGAAGATTAGGGCTGGAAAAAAAGCTGCATTCGAAGTATAAGATGCACCCAAATTTTCAGCCACTTTTAGGGAGGAAAAAGGTGCGTCTTATACTCCAAAAAATACGGTACTTCTCCGAATGTTTGCTTAAATAATAATCTTTCGGTTCTATTAGTTTTGGGATATGTTCTGTGCACACTTGGCTTTCTGCAATAATTTAATTCACATTTTATTTTTCAGCTGTCTCTTTTACCTGCAGTAAAACATGGCTTCCTCGTGTTTTTCGTGTGTGTGCTGGGCATATTTGTTCAACATAATTTTGTGGATGCAATGCATGATACACTGTCATTAGATGTTAGGTTTTTGGATTTAAATTGTCCAATTCAAGCTGTGTCCAATCCACTGTGCCAGCAGGTTATCAGGTTAATGGTATCCCGCTGCTTGTATTGCCAACATTACATTTGGAGTTAGACATTTTTGCAATCGCTTCTGCAGAGTAATTTTTATTTTATTTATATTCCACATTTATTTATTTTTATGATGTTCGTCCATCGTGTTCGAAGAGGACCTTGACATCTGTGAGGTTGTGGGCTGTTTACGATGTGTACGCAGGTGGCTGGTGAGGCCTATACGGGCACAAAATGTTCTGCCACATGTTGGGCAGACATGTGTGGGCACCATTGTCACAGCATTTGCAGCTCTGGCTTTGCGGAGTGCTTGCTTCTCTTGTGCTATGGCTGTTCTTCTGTCCTCAGATGTCTGGCAGCCTTGGTGGATCAGCATGCGCCATGTTGATCGATCTTGTGCCAGGGTTTCCCAGGAGGTGGTGTCGATATCGAGGGACTTGAAGGAGGCTCTCAACAAGTCTTTGTATCGCTTCCTTTGTCCCCTGTGCGATCGCTTTCCTTGAGACAGCTCACCATAGAGGAGCTGTTTAGGGATGCGATGGTCTGGCATCCTTGCAACATGGCCTGCCCAGCTTGTCTGGGCTTTCATCAGCAGGGTGTGAATTGATGGCAGGCCTGCTCTGGAGAGGACTTCTGTGTCTGGCACCTTATCCTGCCACCGGATCCTCAGAATTCTACGGAGGCAGGTCACGTGGAAGTGGTTCAATTGCCTAGCATGTCTCCTGTATACAGTCCAAGTCTCACTGGCATACATGAGGGTAGTTAGCACTACTGCTTGGCAGACTTTGAGCTTTGTAGCAAGGCTTATTCCACGGTGGTCCCACACGTCGGTCAATAATCTGCCAAATGCAGAACTTGCCTTATTTATTTTTAAATAAGCAGCTCAAGGTGGCAAACAGATCTAATACTTCTTCCTCCTCTTATTTTCCCCACAACAATAACCCTGTGAGGTGGGCTGGACTGAAAAAGAGAGACTGGTCCAAAGTCACCCAGCTGGCTTTCATGCCTAAGGTGGAACTGGGACTCAGCGTCTTCTGGTAATTGGCCCATCCATCTGGCTTTCATGTCTAATAATAGCAAGAGCAAGAGCTGTCAGATGTGCCTCCGCTCAAAACCCAGGAAAGAAAGACCCCAACTCCATGATTGTAGAGAAAGGTACTTTTACTGGATAAGAACTGATGATGATGTTCGTCCATCGTATTCGAAGAGGACCTTGACATCTATCAATTGGGGGCGGGATGTCAAGACTTGCACGTAAATTGGATTAAAGTGAGGGAGATGTGCGCATAGTCAGCCTCACTCTCTCTTCCCAGATTCCATCTTGCTCCAAATAGCAGGACAAGAGTCGAGACAGTTGGAGATGGGCTGGGCGCAGTGGTTGACCAGGGCGTCTTTCGTGTCTTGCCGTGCTCTTAGCGTACCACATCGCTTGCAGAGACCACCTTCATGACTGTTGTCCTATTCTAGTAGATTTCATCCGCTCAGTCCACCAGAATCTGTCTTCACATGCTCAGGATAGACAATTCCCTATCTCACCGAAGGTCGGTGGCCCAATGGCTACTCTCAACCTGGTTTGGCCAGCCTGTCGAAGCTGTTGCCTGGGGTGTGGCCGCTGCGCATGTTACAGCTGCTAGGAGCCACAGGTGAGAGCTGAGTGACAGGTGGGGACCAAAGGTGAACGAGCTGCCCTAAAAGCTGCCCTAAAATGAGCTGCCATAAAAGGACATGACATGCCCCCTACACCAGAGGTGCTACCTCTCCCTGAGCACCCCATACACCCCGTAAGAACTGATAGCAACAAGTTGAAAGCAAGATCTGAGGCGAAAGGCGCGAAAATTACATACAGAAAGTAATCCCAAATCCCTCCCCTCAAAGACCCGGGCTGGCCATCCAATCCTGATGCCTCCCAGGTGTCCTGTGGGCCACATCATCAGGTGGAGGCTTCACATCTGGTCTGTAGAAACTGTTCACCTTGAGCTGGCTATAAACATGTCCATTCAGCCACGCAGTATATGATGAGAACTTTCCTCCCTAACTCCCTAATCAGACACATATGGAGACATCTCCAGCACTGCTTCCCCCCACTCCTCCCAAATACCTAGACCTCCCCCCTCCCCCTGTTTCTATGCCAGCCGAAGCAAGCAAGCAGCATGGAGGCTGACAATAGCACTTAGACTTATACACCGCTTCACAATGCTTTATTGCCCACTCCAAGCGGTTTACAGAGTCAGCATATTGCCCCCAATAATCTGGGTCCTCATTTTACCAACCTCAGAAGGATGGAAGGCTGAGTCAGCCTTGAGCCTGGTGAGATTCGATCTGCCTGTAAGTTATTGTCAATCATTGTCAACAATATGGAATGCCTATCTTGGCTAATATTGACTGAACATCCTGCTCTCTGTTCTATTTAAGTATAAAGGTTACTCACTCTGCTCTTTGTTCTATTTAGAGTACAGGTTACTTACTCAGCTCTTCTATTGTTCTATTTAAGAGCAAAGGTTAAACTAGCAATCATGTGGTCACCTATATGTTTGACATGATCTGTCTGTATGATTCAGAGGTTTCTTTAGATATTAACCTGTTACTAGTTAGCTGTCTTTGGGATATGTATGGGTTTTTAAATTGTTTTAATGTTAACATGTTTTTAATGTTTATTCTGTTGTTAAGCCGCCCAGAGTCCTTTGGGAGTTGGGCGGCATATAAATTTAATAAATAAATAAATAAGTCAATCATTGTAATTGTGTGCACAAGAAGTTTTCTATAAGAGTAAACGCAGCTGTCCGAGCAAGGAGGCTTCTCAGCTTGGAGAGAACTTCTTAGCTCGGAAAAGCTTTGCTCAGAAATCATGATTACTACACTGCCAAACTGGTGGCAGCCGGTGATCAGCAGAAATAGCCTGCAGTACTTCACTCTAACCACTGTGCCACCACGGCTCTTGATAATGAACTAGAACTCACCATCTCCTAGTGCAGCGGTGGCGAACCTTTTTCTCTCGGCGTGCCAAAAATAGGCGCACGCACACCCACCAGCGCTCTCGCGTGCCACTACCCAAAATGCAATGCGCACCCCCCCTGCGCATGCGCACCCACACCTACATGCACGCGCCTGCACCACGCACGCGCCCGCACCATGCATGCGCACATCTACTGCGCACGTGTAACCGCCCCCTCCTCCTCCTGCTCCAAGCCTCGCACTCCGGGCACAAGCCGGAACGTGAGGCTGGCAGGAGAAGGAGGAGGGAGCGGTTACGCGAGCCGCCCAGCCTGCGCAACCGCCCCCTTCTCCTGCTCCAAGCCTCGCACTCCGGGCACCAGCCGGAACGTGAGACTGGCAGGAGAAGGAGGAGGGAGCGGTTACGCTAGCCGCCCAGCCTGCGCAACCGCCCCCTTCTCCTGCTCCAAGCCTCGCACTCCGGGCACCAGCATCGTCCGGCACCGCCGCCTTCGCCATGGCTGGACACGCCGCTGCTGCCCTGCGGGCGAGGCGGTGGCGGCGGTCAGGGCTCACCTGCGAGGCAGGCGCCGGCAGGATTAACGCACATGGGAGGGAAGGAGAGCGCGCTACTGCCACCGCTGAAACTTCCAAGCCGGGCGGGAGCTCAAAAACGCCCGCTGCAGCATCCCTGCCATTCTCCCTGCCATTCAAGCGGCCGAAGGAGCCCCGGAGCGCCGACGTTGCCCTCCGTCTCGGTCTCCTTCCGCCACCGCCAGCTGCAGCCTTCCCAGCAGGTGGGCGCGCAGGGGAGGGATCGCGGAGCAGAGACACCCGGCGAGCGGTGCGAGAGGCGCAGGGATGCCAGAAGTGGCATCGGCGGAAGCAAGCTCCTGCCCGCATCTCCCGCCCGCCTCTTGCCTTAAACCGCCGGGTGCCTCTGCTCCGCGACCCCTTCCATGCGCGCCCACCTGCTGGGAAGGCTGCAGCTGGCGGTGGCGGAAGGAGACCGAGACGGAGGGCAACGTCGGCGCTCCGGGGCTCCTTCGGCCGCTTGAATGGCAGGGAGAATGGCAGGGATGCTGCAGCGGGCGTTTTTGAGCTCCCGCCCGGCTTGGAAGTTTCAGCGGTGGCAGTAGCGCGCTCTCCTTCCCTCCCATGCGCGTTAATCCTGCCGGTGCCTGCCTCGCAGGTGAGCCCTGACCACCGCCACCGCCTCGCCCACAGGGCAGCAGCGGCGTGTCCAGCCATGGCGAAGGCGGCGGTGCCAGACGATGCTGGTGCCCGGAGTGCGAGGCTTGGAGCAGGAGAAGGGGGCGGTTGCGCAGGCTGGGCGGCTCGCGTAACCGCTCCCTCCTCCTTCTCCTGCCAGCCTCACGTTCCGGCTGGTGCCCGGAGTGCGAGGCTTGGAGCAGGAGAAGGGGGCGGTTGCGCAGGCTGGGCGGCTCGCGCAACCGCCCCCTCCTCCTTCTGCTCCAAGCCTGGCACTCCGGGCAGAAGCAGGAACATGAGGCTGGCAGCAGATGGAGGAGGGAGCGGTTACGGGAGCCGCCCAGCCTGCGCAACCGCCCCTCCTCCTTCTGCTTCGGGTAGCTCTAGCAGCTCTGCGCATGCGCGCCAGAAACCTGGAAGTAGAATGTGCCGGACCCGTGGCGTGCCAGCCGAAATGGCTCCGCGTGCCACCTGTGGCACGCGTGCCATAGGTTCGCCACCATGGTCCTAGTGATTGTCCCAAAGTCACCCAGCTGGCTTTCATGCTAAGGTGGAACTAGAACTCAGCATCTCCTGGTAATTGGCCCATCCATCTGGCTTTCATGTCTAAAGGTGAACTAGAACTCTCTGTCTCCTGGCGATCGGCCCAAAGTCACTCCTTTTAAACCCCTTCTTTTTTCTCTCTCTTTCCAGGAACAGAACAAAGAAAACTTTTCATGAGTACCCTCATGGAATTAGGAATGTCCACACAGTAGATTCAAAATATCAAGATAGCCCTGATACCGCAATCAAATCCCCACTTGAATTTAAAGTATGCTGCACATAGACTTAAACACAAGATGAACTTTGATCACAACATTCTAGCTGCCATCTTGACATTTTGATATATCTTATGGACATTCCTGAAGGAAATAACAAACAAACGGGTATCTTAGCCCAGCTCTTACTCAATCCATCTCTTCCACCTTCCAGTGATGGAAGGAATTAAGACATCATCACCTCAAGGAGGAGCAAATGAAGGAGACCCCCCACCCAGGGGGACATAGACCCCCCCCACCCAGGGGGTCTATGACAATTCACCACGCCCAACTCACCATGGCCAACTCGCCACAGCCAACTCGCCACAGCCAACTTACCACAGCCAACTCACCATCGCCAACTCACCATGGCCCACTCCCCATGGCCAACTCAACACGGCCAACTCAACATGGCCAACTCGCCACAGCCAACTCAACATGGCCAACTCGCCACAGCCAACTCAACATGGCCAACTCAACATGGCCAACTCAACATGGCCAACTTGCCACAACCAACTCGCCACAGCCAACTAAACACGGCCAACTCAACACGGCCAACTCCCCACAGCAAACTCCCCACAGCAAACTCCCCACAGGCAATTTACCACGGCCAACTCACCATGGCCAACTCACCACAGCCAACTCACCATGGCCAACTCACCACAGCCATCACTGCAAGACAACTCATCTCACCACAAGGACAAGACTTACACTAATAACAAAGAAATGGTGGAATAGAATCATTAAAGAAAGGATGCAAAAGGAGGGACAGAATGAAATGTGAATGGCAAAAATGAAGACAATTTTTATTTATTTTTAACAAATAGAATTGTTAAATTGTCCCTTAGCGAATTGTCCTGCGGTAAGTTGGCCATGGCGAGTTGTTCTGTGGCGAGTTGGCCTTGGCGAGTTGGCCACAACAAGTCGGCTGTGGTAAGTTGTCCCATTCCCCACCCAGGAGGCAGAAGCTGAGTCCTCTTGAGCGTGCCAGATCCGTGCTTTGCCCTAGCAAAATTCTCCTAGGAGAAACCACTTTGGAAGAGAAACGTAACCTTTCCCGACACTCAGAAGCAGCCATAAAGCACTAAGCAAAGGTTGACATTTCTGCCTTGGGCCCAAGGGTGAGCTTCAACGGTACATAAAACAAACAGCTTTATCTTCTTTGTGGTCCTGTTCCTTTCCAGATCCTCCTGAGCAAATTAAGCTGTCACCGTAAATCAGGAAGAACCCAACAGAGTTAACTTCAAGAGGCGTTTACTTAATGTTCACTTCCTGCTTTCTCTTCTGCCACGGCATATTCTGGGCCTCTCAGATAGCTTCTGCCAAGCCGTGCAGATCCAACCAACTTTTCAAATGAGATGGTAGGCTGCTGAGATGTCTTAACACAATAACAGAATTGGAAGGGACCTTGCAGGTCTTCTGGTCCACCCCCCTGCTCAAGCAGGAGATCCTATACCATTCTGGACAAATTGCTGTCCAGTCTCTTCTTTAAAACCTCCAGTGATGAAGTACTATATTTTTCAGAGTATGAGATGCACCTTTTTACCCCCAAAAAGAGGATGAAAACTTGGGTGCGTCTTATACACCAAATGTAGCTCCACCCACCCACCCACCCACCCCCACCCTTTGGCCTCTGTCTTCCAGCAATTTACCTGCTTGCAGCAAACAGGGAAGAGCCTGTTAAGCCAAGCAAGTCATTAGCAGCTTCCCGGCCCCCAGCTGATTTGCCACGTGCTAAAATGAAACTGAAACTAGCTGCAAAGAGGCAAATAGCTGGGAGAGACACGCAGATTTTTATTTTCTGCTGAGCTGGATGCAAGGGGGTAAGTGAATAACTATAAATGTCTGTAGAATGTTCAAATTATTAGACTTATTTTTTAAAGACTGCTTTATTATTGTTCTAGAGCCAGGGGTCTCCAACCTTGGCAATTTTAAGACTTGTGGACTTCAACTCTCAGAATTGCACAGCCAGCTTTGCTCTTTGAGGCTCTTTGAGTGTTGCCGACCCCTGATCTAGATCATGATACAACTGCATCATGCTCTCCCAAGGCAAACTTCACCCTTTACCGCACAGTGTTGTACACAATAAGATCAGAAACCAGGTTTACATCACATCACACATTGAGTGACTTGCCCTCACACATCACAGTTCAAACTAAAACCCTTTGCCAGCTCATTCAGAAATTCAGCAATATGGTCAGAAACTACGCAAATGTCACAGTGGCAGGCTGAGAATGTTAGCTTCAATCTCTGTTGATTTTTAGAAAACCAGGTTTATCAATGGTTCATGAATTGGGTCCCCTCTGAGCTCATTCAGTGGCCAACAGAACTGAATTGTGCGAAGGGAACACAGCCCATAAGGTCCCTCCAGGTTATAGTGAAGTGTTAGTACTGCTTAATACTGCACTGGTAATACCACACGTGGAATGCTGTGTCCAGTTTTGGTTACCACATTATAAAAAAGATGTTGAGACTCTAGAAAGAGTGCAGAGAAGAGCAACAAAGATGATTAGGAGGCTGGAGGCTAAAAGATACGAAGAATGGTTGCAGGAACTGGGTATGTCTAGTTTAATGAAAAGAAGGACCAGGGGAGACATGATAGCAATGTTACAATATTTGAGGGTCTGCCACAAAAATAAGGGGGTCAACCTATTCTCCACAGCATCAGAAGGCAGGACAAGAAGCAACAGATGGAAACTAATCAAGGAGAGAAGCAACCTAGATTTAAGGAGAAACGTCCTGACAGCGAGAACAATTAAACGGTGGAAAGGTTGCCTGCAGACATTGTGAGTGCTCCAAGACTGGAGGTTTTAAAGAAGAAATTGGACAGCTGTTTGTCCAAAGTGGTATGGGGTCTCCTGCTTGAGCAGAGGGTTGGACTAGAAGACCTCCAAGGTCCTTTCCCCCCCCCCACCCTCTGTGATTTTATAATTCTGTACGCAGACTGCTCCTCATCCCAACATGGAGGAAACCCCTTCCGTTGGCCTTTGCAACTCCTCGTAAAATTTCCCACTCCGTTCTTGGCTCTGCTAATTAGACAGCTCAGCCTCCAGAGAGCTCGTTAGCTGGATGGCAGGAGCAGGACGGGGGGAAAACTTCTCCCTTCCCAAAGATGGAAATGCAGAGGCATTTTAAAGCAACTCATTAAAACGTTTTCATCCATTCGACCCAATACATCACAAGGAACATTTAAGGGCATTTAACAGCTGGCAACGTTCTGTCTTGAACCCAAGTGCCCTGCCAACCCGAGGCTTTAAAGGATATTTTTCTTACAATTTGCTCCCCAAGCAGCCGCCTTTCAGCACTGGTATGAATGACAAAACAGAGATCTTTTTAAAATGTTGCCTTCCCTCCCGTGGCAGAAATACCTGCTTTAGCCTCCGGTTTAGTACTTGTAAGGGTGAGGGTTGGGAGGGGAGGGATGTTGTCATGTTAATCTTGTTGGAAATCCATGAAGAAGGGAGCCTTAACAACCCGTGTGCCATCTGGACCGATAAAACATAACAAGGGAGTGTTCAGCCCTCTGACTGTGGAATGCAGCAGAGACATTAGCACAAGGAAACAAGACTTTTTTGGATGGACAACTGAACATAGAGCATAGAATGAAAGGATTGGAAGGCACCTTGGAGCAGTGGTGGGTTCCTACCGGTGCGGTCCACTCTATAGCACCGGTAGCGGCCCGCTGGTGATGTCACAGTACCGGTGCGGTCGGTTGCCGGTGCCTGGGCGCTACCATTTTTTAAAAAAAATTACATTTTTTTAAAAAAATTCTTCTGCACATGCCCAGAAGCCGAGCTTCCGGCACTGCGCATGCGCTGCCTTACTACCCCACAGTGAGTCCAAGCAGGGGAGGATGGCTGAGGGAGCGCGTGAGACACTGAAAGAACGGGCGGCAGGAGCTATCTCCATTCCCCTCCCTTCAGCAGTCCGAGAAGCCACGAACGCGCAGTGATGATCCCAGGCATTTTCGCACGTTTGAGGCTTCTCGAGCTGCTGAGGGGAGGGGGAACGGGCGGCAGGACCTATCTCAGTTCCCCTCCCTTCAGCAGTCCGAGAAGCCACGCCCACCCGGTCACATGGCCAGCAAGCCACACCCACCCGGCCACATGGCTGGCAAGCCACACCCACAAAACAAGCCACGCCCACAGAGTGGTAGTAAAAAAATTAGGAACCTGCCCCTGCCTTGGAGATCTTCTAGTCCAGCCCCCTGTTCAGGCAGGAGACCCTATCCCATTCCGGACAAATGGCTGTCCAGTCTCTTCTTGAAAGCCTCCAATGTTGAAGCGCCCACAACTTCTGGAGGCAAGCTGTTCCATTGATTAATTCACAACTCACAACATTCACAACTTCTGGAGGCAAGCTGTTACACGGATTAATTGTTCTAACTGTCAGGAAATTCAACTTAGTTCTAAGTTGCTTCTCTCCTTGATTTTTTTTTTAATTTTTTTATTTGTTTGTCAAACATGTACAAGATAGTAGGTGTTCGTATAAACATAACATAAGCAAAAGTACAGATAAATGAGGACAATAGAACAGTAAGACAAGGACTGTAGGCACAGTGGTGCGTTTATGCACGCCCCTTACAGAACTCTTAGGAATGGGGTACGGTCAACAGTAGACAGTCTAAGGTTAAAGTTTTGGGGGTTTGGGGAAGAAACCATAGAGTCAGGTAGTGCATTCCAGGCATTGATCACTCTGTTGCTGAAGTCGTATTTTCTGCAGTCGAGTTTGGAGTGGTTTACATTAAGTTTGTATCTATTGCGTGCTCGTGTATTGTTGCGGTTGAAGCTGAAGTAATCATTGACAGGAAAGACATTTTGGTGTATGGTTTTATGAACTACGTTTAGATCAGATTGAAGGTGACGTAGTTCTAAATTGTCTAATCCCAATATTTTAAGTCTGGTGAAATAAGATATTCTATTGCGAGCAGAGGAGTGAAGGACTCTTCTTGTGAAATATTTCTGGACTCTCTCAATTGTATTAATGTCCAATATGCAGTGCGGGTCTCCACCCATTGCTTCTTGTTCTACCCTCAAGTGCTTTGGAGAATAGCTTGACTCCCTCTTCTTTGTGGCAAACCCTGAGATATTGGAAGACTGCTATCATGTCTCCCCTAGTTCTTCTTTTTATTAAACTAGACATACCCAGTTCCTGCAACTATTCTTCATATGTTTTAGCCTCCAGTCCCCTAATCATCTTTGTTGCTCTTCTCTGCACTCTTTCTAGAGTCTCAACATCCTTTTTACATTGTGGCGACCAAAACTGAATGCAGTATTTCAAGTGTGGCCTTACCAAGGCCTTATAAAGTGGTATTAACACTTCACGTGATCTTGGCTTCCGGTTTTGGAGCGCTTCATCGCAGACATCCCTCGTTGGATGCCTTTCCGATCTTTGTTAAAAGCCGCCAGAACAGCTGTCTGGCGGCTTTAAAATCTCTTCCCCGGGCAAAGGGGAGAGATGAGAGCCTGACAGGAGGGGTAGAGCCCCCCCAGCGCCTTAGGAGCCATCTGCAGGGCGCGAAGGGAGAGCTCCCCATGCAGCCTGTCTCCAGCTCCGAAGATCCGGAAACCTCTGCCTTTTGCAGAGCTAGATGGAGTGACCAGCCGCTGCTTCAAAAATGGGATTTATAACTACATTTAAACTATAGAAGCAGACAGAGAGAAACAGGCGTGAGATGGGCAAGTACTGAAACCTCTTTTTTTCCTTTTTTTTTCAACTCCTGGGTAAGCTTTCACTTCGGCAAGGGAACAAAGGAAACAGAGTAACAATATGGCGATTGAGAAGTGAAAGTGACTTTCGTTTCCCCAGAGGCTTTTTTTTTTTTCTTTCTCTCTCTCTTATGGAAACTTTTAACTTGGAAAAATGGTTTTTTCTTTCTCTGTCTCCTAACTCTGGATTAAAGTTATAATAGAAATATTTTCAATAATAAAAGACTATCTGATTTTTAAACTGGAAAGAACTTTAATCAGGCAACTGGCTTTCTTTCTTTTTTGTACTCTTTTGAAACACCAATGGCTTCAAAGTTTGGAAAGACTGTTTTGACTAAAAGAAATGACTATTCATCTGGATATATTTCTAAAATGCAACTTAACACTGAGCTAACACCTCCACAGCTTTTGACACCTGAAAATTTATTAAATAATTTAAAGATTATGAAACATGAACTTACTTTGGAATTTAACCAGAAAATAAGTGAGATAGACCATAAGATGCAGGCTGCTTTGAAGAATATGAATCAACAACTAAGATTTGATGTGTTAGAGGTTTGCAAAGGCTTAGCAACAAATATTGAAGTTTTGGCAGAACGTATTGAAACAAATAAACAAGCTTTGGCAACTTCGGTGAATTACATAGATAAAATCCAAAATGACATTGCAAATTTTGAAAAAGAGGTCTTAATGACTCAGTTCAGATCTATGGAAGTTGCTATAAGGATTAGAGGTTTGAAAGAAGGATTATATGAAAATTTAAAAGGCAGGATGGTTGATATATTGGATCAGGTGTCTGGAATTTCTAAAGCGGAATTGGCTACACAAATCGACAAAACATACAGAATCAACTCGTGGTACGCCAAACAAAAGCATCTACCAAGGGATATTGTCATATATTTTACCACAAGAGCTCTACGGAACAGAATTATACAAGCAACGTTTAACAATAATCTTATGGTGAATGGTCAGGAACTAAAGATTTGGAAAGAAATCCCCTCTAAAATGCTTAAAGCCAGGAAAAGCTATACTTTTTTGATTGATGAATTTAAGAGATTAAATTTACAATATAAATGGGAAGCACCAGTTGGAGTAACAGTGAAATTTTCTGGAAAAAGATACCGGCTCAACACGATAAAAAAAGCTACTGAATTTTATGTCAATGTTCTAAAGGCTGATATATCCAAGATTCCAGAAGAAGGGTGTATGAAAATAAAAGAGGAGGAGGAGGGGAAGCCACCTTCGATGGATCAAAAAGAAATAGACTCAAAAATCCAAAAGGAGTGCCTGAATCAGATAGCTGGGGAAGAGGAGATGGAGGTTTGGGAGCAGACGGGAGACGACTTGACAAATTTGAATTTATTGAACTATTAAAAGATGAACTATCAAGATACAAAATAATGTGATGTTGAAATATATTGGATGGATAGAAACTAATATGATTGTATTTTATCTTTTCCCTATCTAATGATTACTTATGCAATATTTAGTTAAGTTTTATATAACTTTGAGGTTATTTTTAATGTTGATAATATTAGATATATATAGTTTGTTGAAGATTTGTTTATTGTTTATTCTTCTTTTATTTTCTTTTTTTGTTTATTGAAGTTAGCGAATTAATTTAGAATAATATTATCTTATTAATATCATGATGAAATTTAATATTTGATGATTACTTATGTAACATTTAGTTAAGTTTTATCTTAGAGGTTATTTCTAATGTCAATAATATTAGTTTAAGATTTGTGTATTTTATATTTAGTTATTACTTATGTAACACTTACCTTGTATAAGATAGAGGACTGAAGGGAGGAGGTAGGAGGTTTGTTTGTTTGTAGTGTTAAAGAGTTTTCTCTTTCTTTCTTTCTTTTTTTTTTATTCTCTTTCTTTTTTTCTCTCTCTTTTTTGTATCTTTACTATTGTATACAAATGCGATATATTAGTACTGTATAGTTTGGAGTTGAAGTTTTTTTAAAAATAGTGTTCTTTTTTTCCTTTTTCCTTTTTCTTTTTATTAACAATTTAAACTTATTATTATGCCCTGTATTATCTCTGGGAAGTCCGGGGGGGGGGGAGGTGGGGAGGGAAGGGGGTGGGTCTGGGGGGGGGGAAATAAAAATGTTTGTACTTTGGATTTAATATTTTGTTACCATTTATGTAAGTTTGTACTAATAAAACTTTTTTGAGAAAAAAAAAAAAAAAAAACACTTCACGTGATCTTGATTCTATCCCTCTGTTAATTCTTCTAACTGTCCGAAAAATTCTCCTTAATTCTAGGTTAATGATCTTCCACCAATTCATTCTTGTCCTGCCTTCAGGTGCTTTGGAAACTAGATCAACCCCATCTTCTCTGTGAGGGTCCCCCAAGTACTGAAAGATTGCTATCGTGTTATGCCTAGTATCAACTGTCCCCACTAGCGAACCTAAAACAAGGAAACATTCTCGGGAGAATTGAATTCCCAAAAGAGTAAATGTTATTAGATACACCACGTTGGTGTAAGTCTGCCCATATGTTTTACAATTAAGGACTTTTCATTATGTCATCTGACTGATGATTGGGGTTTATGGATGTGCTCTGTTAGCTGCCAGGGTTCCAAGTAATAGACCCATAGCAAGCAAAACTCCGAGGCAAGTAGATTCCTCAAAGAATAGCTTTATTGGATAGATTATATTGGCACAGATCTGGTGAAAACCGACTCTGAAGGTTCCCACGGTTTTCACCTAATTAAAAGTAAAAGTTTGTCACTCTCAAAACAATCAGCCACACGGTCCAATCACGACTCCATCTGGTTGCCTGGTGACATCACTCCTCTTTCCTCTGACCAGGTGTGGGAATGTCCTTGGTTCCCAAGAGAACGTATTTTGTTTTGACTAGAAAGTCCCAGCTATCTCAAATCTCACTTTCCTATCCCTCAGCTCCAGTGTGACAGCACTGAAGCTCCAAGATGGCTTTGGCCGGGCCAGCTTCAGGTGTGACATTAGCCTTCTGCCTGTTTGTCCTACATAGTGGCTATTACTGTCCTTACACTGTATCAGGGGTGGATTCCTACCGGTGTGGTCCAGTGCTGGCGCTCCGGTAGCAGCCTACTGATGATGCAATTTAGGCGTGAGGGCTCCGGTGCCGTCTTTCCCGGTCCGTGCGTGCCGCCATCTTTTTTCGGCTTGAAATGTCCTTCTGCGCATGCGCGGAAGTAGAATCGTGCGGCGGGACGTCACGATGCGCACCGGTAGCGAAAGGTAAGTGGAACCCGCCCCTGCACTGTATGTTGTTTTATTTTTCTGAGGCTGCTGAATCTTTCAGTTTAGGCAGAAAAGAAGAAGAAGCTTGAGCAATCCCCAATTAAAGTGTAACCCTACTACCAGAACTATGGTTGCACACTCAAAGAAATAGACCTGTCATGGGAGAAAAATGTTGTCTTTTCCTTCCAGGACCTTTTCTGACCCATCACTGAAAGAGAGAAGAAAACCCCCAGTATATATCAAGCTACAAAATAAACTACCAAATAGGTTTGCAAAAGGTGGTAGAATCTCATCTGTAGGAAAAGTCAAAGGAGGTAGTAAGGGCAAGTAATGATGGATGTAGTCCATCAACAAGGAAAGGAAAAAGTAAGCATCTCTACAATTGTCCGTTTTATTTAGATTTGGGGGAGAGAGTTTTGAAATGTGTCCTTCAACTTCAGTGGGGGGGGGAGATCAGGAGTCTGGGAGGCTCCCAAAACCAAGAAAGACACTTTGCGATTCTTCCAAGCTGTTTACTTTATTGTTCCTTGCCTATAGACAGAATCTTGCCAAACTTAAGCAGACTACCACCTCCATAAAGAATATACCAAAGAGTCAATTGAGTGTAGTGGTTAAGGTGCTGGCCTAGAAACCAAGAGACAGTGAATTCTAGTCCTGCCTTAGGCATGAAATCAACTGGTTGACTTTGGGCCAATCACCAGGTGACAGTGAGTTCTAGTCCAGCCTTAAGCATGAAAGCTGGCTGGGTGACTTTGGGCCAATCACCAAGAGACAGTGAGTTCTAGTCCAGCCTTAGGCATGAAAGCTGTCTTGGTGACTTTGGGCCAATCACCAGGAGACAGTGAGTTCTAGTCCAGCCTTAGGCATGAAAGCAACTGGGTGACTTTGGGCCAATCACCAGGTGACAGTAAGTTCTAGTCCAGCCTTAAGCATGAAAGCTGGCTGGGTGACTTTGGGCCAATCACCAGGAGACAGTGAGTTCTAGTCCAGCCTTAGGCATGAAAGCAACTGGGTGACTTTGGGCCAATCACCAAGAGACAGTGAGTTCTAGTCCAGCCTTAGGCATGAAAGCAACTGGGTGACTTTGGGCCAATCACCAAGAGACAGTGAGTTCTAGTCCAGCCTTAGGCATGAAAGCTGCCTGGGTGACTTTGGGCCAATCACCAGGAGACAGTGAGTTCTAGTCCAGCCTTAGGCATGAAAGCAACTGGGTGACTTTGGGCCAATCACCAGGAGACAGTGAGTTCTAGTCCAGCCTTAGGCATAAAAGCTAGCTGGGTGACTTTGGGCCAATCACCAGGTGACAGTAAGTTCTAGTCCAGCCTCAGGCATGAAAGCTGGCTGGGTGACTTTAGGCCAATCACCAGGAGACAGTGAATTCTAGTCCAGCCTTAGGCATGAAAGCTGCCTGGGTGACTTTAGGCCAATCACCAGGTGACAGTAAGTTCTAGTCCAGCCTCAGGCATGAAAGCTGGCTGGGTGACTTTAGGCCAATCACCAAGAGACAGTGAGTTCTAGTCCAGCCTTAGGCATGAAAGCTGCCTGGGCGACTTTGGACCAATTACCAGGAAACAGTGAGTTCTAGTCCAGCCTTAGGCATGGAACCCAACTGAATGACTTTAGTTTCCTCACTGATTAATTAATCAACAATGTTTAAATTAGATAATGTGTATAAATTGTTCCTAGTCTTTAATTAGGGTCTGATTATGTTCGTCCATCATGTTTGAAGAGGACCTTGACATCTATCAAATCAGGGGGGATGTCAAGATTTGCACGTGAATTGGATTAAAGTGAGGAAGAGGTGCGCATAGTCAGCCTCACTCTCTCTTCCCAGATTCCATCTTGCTCCAAATAGCAGGACAAGAGTCGAGACAGTTGGAGATGGGCTGGACGCAGTGGTTGACCAGGGCGTCTTTCATGTCTTGCCGTGCTCTTAGCGTACCACATCGCTTGCAGAGACCGCCTTCATGACTGTTGTCCTATTCTAGTAGATTTCATTCACTCAGTCCGCCGGAATCTGTTTTCACATGCTCGGGATAGACAAGTCCCTGTCTCACCGAAGGTCGATGACCCAACGGCTACTTTCAACCTGGTTTGGCCAGCCTGTCGAAGCTGTTGCCCGGGGTGTGGCCGCTGCGCATGCTACATCTGCTAGGAGCCACAGGTGAGAGCTGAGTAACAGGTGGGGACCAAAGGTGAAGGAGCTGCCCTAAAAGCTGCCCTAAAATGAGCTGCCATAAAGGATACAACATGCCCCTACACCAGAGGTGCTACCCCTCCCTGAGCACCCCATACACCCCAATTAGGGTCTAGAACAGCTATGTCAAACTCGTGGCCCGCACCCTGGATGTGTCACGCACTGGCCACGCCCACCCCAGTTTTAGCGAAGGGGGGAAAAGTTGCGATACGTCAGGTGACGACAACGTGATGCTGGGAGTTTGACACCCCTGGTCTAGAATTATTCCATAGTTGGGATTATGTGAATCCAATTGTGTTTTAACTTTGGGGGTCAAAGTTATGGGGGATTAAATGAGGTTAAATTCTGAGGTGTTTTTCTAGAGAGACTGGAGAATTTTACAAGTGGTGAGCAAGAAAGTTATCCATCCTTTGGCACCCACAAAATGTGTACAAATCTTTACAAGTGTAATTTCCCCATTAGGAGCAGACAATTTAAAGATTTCTGGGTCCCACTGAGACTAGTGATGTGATCTTGCTAAGATGCGCCTCCTTATGGATTTGTATAGGAAATTAGCTGTCCTATTATAAGCTCCTTCAAAGTTAACAGTGCTTTGGAAATTAACAGTCCGAAGAACTAATTTGGGGGAATCCCATTTAAAATTAAGAGGATCTACACAACAACTTGGGTGCGAGTGTGTGTGCAGATCCTGTTGTGGGTTCAACCTGGTATTTATTATTAATAAATTGTTCTCCATTGTTATAGACCTGCAAAATGTTGTTTTATAATGAATTGGGCCTAAGTGCCACTGGAAGTCAATGCCTCTTGCTGCGTTCTGTACAGATGAGAATCTAGGAAGAATTTGGTTGTTTTAGATTCTATTTCTACATCCAATTAAGTACCAGGAACCCTATAAAGTGGACATGAATGCAGTAGACGATGACAGCAGAGGCACTATATAGCCATCATAGTTAATAGCTATGACTAACCTGATCACTCCATGAGTGTTATTGTGACAATTAACAGAATAACAGAGTTGGAAGGGAACTTGGAGGTCTTCTAGCCCAACCCACTGCTCAAGCCGGAGACCAGCGGTGGGTTGCTGTCTTACCGGTACCGGTGCGCTGTGCACGCATCTCCAAGCTTTGGGTGCACGCTCGCTATGATTGTGTGCCCCCTCACGCGATTTTGCTTCTGTGCATGCGCGGAAGCAAAATCGCACCGAAATCTCACGAGGGGGCGCGCGCAAGAGAGATTTCTGCGCAATTTTGCTTCTGCGCATGCGCAGGAGCAAAATCGGCCAAAAATTCACAGGAAAAAATGGTGACGCGTGCGATGGACCGGCAGAGAGGGCTCCGGAGCAGTTGCGCAATCCACCGCTCCCTACCGGAGCTGCGCACTGGGCAGCTCCGGCAGGAACCCGCATCTGCCAGAGACCCTATATCGGGGGTGTCAAACTCAAAGCTCGTGGGCTGGACGCAACCAGACTTGAAATCCTGGGCTTAGAAAGCTTAGAACTACGTCGCCTTTGGCACGACCTAAGCATAACTCATAAAATTATCTACTACAACGTCCTTCCTGTCAATGACTACTTCAGCTTCAACCACAACAATACCCGAGCACACAACAGATACAAACTCAAAGTGAACCGCTCCAAACTTGACTGTAGAAAATACGACTTTAGCAACAGAGTGGTAAATGCCTGGAACTCACTATCTGACATTGTGGTTTCGTCACCAAACCCCCAAAACTTTACCCTTAGACTGTCCACTGTTGACCTCACCCGATTCCTAAGAGGTTAGTAAGGGGCGTGCATAAGTGCACCAGCATGCCTACTGTCCCTGTCCTAATGTTCCCTCTTATCAGTACCAATCTTATGTATATAAACAATGTTATATATGTGTATGTATGTATGTATATTACCAACACGTACTTGACATAAATAAATAAATAAATAAATAAATAAATAAATAAATAAATAAATAAATAAATAAATAAATAAATAAATAAATAAATAAATAAATAAAAAAACAAACAAACATCGGGCCAGCATAGCTTTGGCCCGTTCTACTCGCATCGCTTCGGCCTAGTCTATCCAATGTGAAAAGGAAACATTGGGCCAGTGTAACTTCGGCCTGGTCTACCCATTGCAAGGAGTCAACATCAGGCCAGCGTAGCTTCAGCCCGGTCTACCTGCATCGCTTCGGCCCGGTCTACCCAATGCAAAGAGGAAACATGCCAGCAGTTTTGGAAGTGGCATCAAGCTGGCCACGCCCACCCAGTCAGCCGCTCCCGCCCAGCCCTCCCAAGGTCAACCACAGCCCTAATGTGGCTCTCAATGAAATTGAGTTTGACACCCCTGCCCTATATCATTTTAGATAAATGGCTGCCAATCTCTTCTTGAACACTTCAGTGATGAAGCACCCACAACTTTTGAAGGCATTGTCTTCGCTGATCCCAGTCCATGAGATTTGAGCTACTTCATTTTCAACATTTTCCCGCAAAATAGGATCATTCAGTTATTAACAAAAGAAATAAAATAGTTGGGGAAAGAGGGGGGGGAGATGTCAATGTGCTATGACCACCCAACAAAATTGAGCTTCTTCCAACTTTAATTTGCATGGACGTCTTCTCACATTCTACTTCTTGATCGTGTTATGGTGTAACTAGATCTTTCTTCTTTGAAATATTGTACTTGTTTGACCAGATGATATTATTTAAGGCTGAAATAAAATGCTGTCTCCAAGGATTCTCACAAAATATCTTAGCGGAGAAGAAGACATCCCCTTGTCAAGCTATCAGAGATGGTTCTCCTACCTGTTTCTTTCCCCGTCTGGAAGCTCCCTCAGAAGACTGCTAGATGATTAGATAAAATTGGCCAGAAAAGATTGCCAGATGCTGTCATAGCAGCTGTTGATTAAACATGAGGAGAACCTTCTTAATGTTGAAGGCTGCCTGAGGAGATGCGAGCTCTTCTTCCTTCAACATGTTCAAACCCATCTGTTTAGGGATGTTTGAATAGCACGCTTCTGTGCCCAAGGGATGTTGAAATGGAGCAGTCAATCAGTCCAAAGAATCAACAAGAAAGTCTGGAGGGGACTAAGCAATCAGAGGAAGTCAAGTGTGAAATGTAGCCAGGGGTTGTTTAGCAATGTTGAAGGAGTCAGAAGAAAAATTAACTCAGCAGGTAAACAAAAGTAGGCTTGGTCTGAGAAGCAACAAGGCAGACGGATAGCAAGAGCAATGGCACTTAGACTTATATACTGCTTCACAGCCCTCTCGAAGCGGTTTACAGAGTCAGCCTCTTGCCCCCCAACAATCCGGGTCCTCATTTTAACCACCTCGGAAGGATGGAAGGCTGAGTCAACTTTGAAACTGGTGAGATTCAAACTGCTGAACTACTGGCAGAAGGCAGAAGAAGTAGCCTGCAGTACTGCATTCTAACCACTGTGCCACCATGGCTGCCCAACCATGGATGTCATTGTTGTTTTATTTATTCATTTAATTAATACCCTGTGAAGTGAATTGGGGAGGGAGGGAGGGAGGGAGGGAGGGAGGGAGGGCCACTTTTCATGTCTAAGGTAGGACTTGAACCCACTGTCTCCAGGTGATTGGCCAAAAGTCACACAGTCACCTTTAAGAAGAGATTGGACAACCATTTGCCTGAAATGTTATAGGGCAGTGATGGCGAACCTTTTTAGGTTCGCGTGCCAAAAGGGGGGGTGCGCGCGCTAGCGCACGCTCGCGTGCCCACACCCATTCCCTCCCCCCCACGCATGCGCACAACACCCCCCCCCATGCTGCCCCCTGCTCATGCGCACACACCCCCACCCCCGCGCAAAGGCCTTACCGGAGCCTGGGACGACGAAACGGGCAAACCGGAAGTTCGGGAAAATGCACTTCCGGTTTGTCCGTTTCGTTGTTTTTTGCATTCCGGGGCTTCAGGGAGCTTCCTTGAACCCTCCGGAGTGCAAAAAACAGCACACCGGCAAACCGGAAGTGCGTTTTTTCGCACTTCCAGTTTGCCGGTGGGAAACCCTCACGTGCCGGCTTCTATGGCTCCGCGTGCCACCTCTGGCACGCGTGCCATAGGTTCGCCACCACGGTTATAGGGTTTCTTGCATGAGCAGGGAGTTGGACTAGAAGACCTCCAAAGTCCCTTTCAACTCTGTTATTTTGTTACTGTATGCCTAAGGCCTAAAATGGGACTAGAACTAATGGTCTCCCAGTTTTTAACCTGATGTCTTACATTCTGCTTGCTTGCTTGCTTCCTTCCTTCCTTCCTTCATTCCTTCCTTCCTTCCTTCCTTCATTCATTCATTCATTCATTCATTCATTGTGTTTCAACACTGCCCATCTCACCTAAGTGACTCTAAGTGGTTTATAATCTATGACAGTGTTTCTCAACCTTGGCAGTTTGAAGATGTGTGGACTTCAACTCCCAGAATTCCCCAGCCAGCAACGCTGGCTGGGGAATTCTGGGAGTTGAAGTCCACACATCTTCAAACTGCCAAGGTTGAGAAACACTGATCTATGATCTCTGTCTCAACTCCTGCCCTGGACAATTAAGGTTCTTCCAGACCAACTGCTGCCAATCACCTCATAACTAGTGCTATGAGTTCCAGAGAACCTGGCCTTGTAATGATATTTTTCATGAGTGATCAGCGTACCCCATCTTCACCTCACAGCCCAGTCATCTTTTTCCCAAGGTTGGCTCAGACCCCATGAAGAGAGGGAAGAGTCTGGTTTCAACTCTGTACTCAAACCCGGGTCTGTGGTGGGAGCAAGGTTTCTACCCACTGTGCTCTTGGTCCAGGTTTCCTCTCCTCTGAGTCTGGAGAAGCCCTGGCTAGCGATGTTTTCGTGTTTTTTTCTTATCTCATAATTTAATTTGATCTGAGGGAGGTGGGTGATTGAGAAATAGGATGGATGGAAGGATGGATGGATGGATGGATGGAGAAACAAAAAACAAAAAACAAAAAAAACAAAAAACAAAAAACAAAAAACAAAAACAAATCTTGATTTGTCTGTAGTAATTATTCATAGGTCCTCCATACAGACACGGAGAAAAAATCCTTCCTCCCTTCCTTTATTTCCTCTCCTGTTTTCCTCCCTCTGTGTCCTTCCTTTCCCCCCTTCCTTCCCCCCTTCCTTCCTTCCTTCCTTTCCTTCCTTTCTTCCTTCCTTCCTCCTTCTTTCCTGCCTTCCTCCTCTTTCTTTCTTTTTTCTCTCTCTCCCTCTTTTTTCCTTCCTTTCTTCCTTCCTTTCCTCTCCTCTTTTCCTCCTTCTCTGTCCTTCCTTCCCCCCTCATCCCTTCCTTCCTCCCCTTCCTTCTTTCCCTCCATTCTTCCTCCCTCCCTCTTTCCCACCTTCCTTGTCTTTCTCTTTCTCTCTCTCTCTCTTTCTCCTCTCTCTTTCTTCTTTTTCTTTTATTTCTTTCTTCCTTTTCTTTTCTTTCTTTCTTTCTATTTTCTTTCTCTTTTTTCTTTCTTTCTGACTCAGCTCTTTTTTCAAAACATGGAAAGATTAAACTCTCCATCCCACACAGACCTCGTCTGCATCTCGAATTCCATTCCTCTTCAGAATGCCACGTCTCACTTGGAGCAGAGACTAATTAGAACTTAATTCTAGCCTGGATTTTCACAGGGCAACTGGGTGACAAAACAAAATCCCTTTTGCCAATGTCTATAATTATTATTTTTTAAAAAACGGCTACATACGGAGCGAGGCGCTAAATAAAACTGAGGAGTTGGAGATGGATTATTGTTATTACTGTTTTTCACAGTTGGAGCCTATATATAGCAAGGATGTTGAGGCCCAGAAATGACACGTGTGGAATTGCTGGGAATTCTAGCAAGCAATATCTGGATGGCTCAGCTGCCAAAAAGCCTGGATCAATATTTTCTGACACTTGAAAAGGCCTCGTGGCAGCTCCTCTTTAATATTGCAACTAATCTGTTGCGTTACAAAGGAAAAGTAAAAAAAATATCATTTGTTCCTTCAGATCTGATGCACGAGTTGGTCCCCTTGCGTACGACTTACATATTGCTTTCCCCCCGCGATTGCATCATTTGCTATTACGGTCTGAAGCGGGCGAGTAGAAAACTGCTCTGACAGGTAAAAGAGCGGAGGAGACGTTCACAAGACAAAACCGATCGAGAACTGAGCTCGTCTCCAGACAAATCCAGCTTATTGCGATGGGGGTGGGAATTTCTTCCATCAACATTAATTTAGAAGGTAACCATGGCAGTTTATCCCCCTCCGTGGTGGGCGTTTCTGTCATAAATAAGAAAGATCTTTGCCTTCGGGCTTGTTTTTATTACTACCATATTTTTCGGGCTATAAGACGCACCTCAATTTTGTTTTTTGTTTTTTTTTTCTTATTCAAAAAGTTTTATTAATACAGACTTACATAAGTAGTAGCAAAATATTAAATATAAAGTACAAACATTTTTGTTTTTTTTCTCCCCCCCCCCCCAAACCCACCCCCTTCCCTCCCCACCTCCCCCCCCCCCCGGACTTCCCAGAGATAGTACAGGTCATAATAATAAATTTAAATTGTTAATAAAAAGAAAAAAAAAGGAAAAAAAAAGAAGACTATTTTTAAAAAGCTTCAACTCCAGATTATACACTAATAATATATCGCATTTATATACAATAGTAAAGATACAAAAAAGAGAAAAAAGAAAAAGAGAGAAAGAGAAATCTCTTTAACAATACAAACAAACCTCCTACCTCCTCCCTTCAATCCTCTATCTTATACAAAGTAAGTGTTATATAAATAATAACTAAATATAAAATACAAAAATCTTAAAGTAATATTATTGACATTAAAAATAACCTCTAAGCTAAAACTTAACTAAATATTACATAAGTAATCATCAAATATTAAATTTCATCACGATATTAATAACATAATATTATTCTAAATTAACTTACTAACTTCAATAAACAAAAAAAAAGAAAAAGAAAAAAGAATAAACGAACAAATCTTCAACAAACTATATAAATCTAATATTATTAACATTAAAAGTAACCTCAAAATTATATAAAACTTAGCTAAATATTGCATAGATAATCATTAAATAGGGAAAAGGAAAAATGCAATCATATTAATCTCCATCCGTCCAATATATTTCAACATCACATCGTTTTGTATCTTGATAGTTCATCTTTTAATAGTTCAGTAAATTCGAATTTGTCGACTCGTCTCCCATCTGATCCCAAACCTCCATCTCCTTCTCCCCAGCTGTCTGGTTCTGGCACTCCTTTTGGGTTTTTAAATCTCTTTCCTTTTGATCCAGCAAAGATGGCTTCCCCTCCTCCTCCTCTTTTATTTTCATACATCCTTCCTCTGGAATCTTGGATATATCAGCCTTTAAAACATTGACATAAAATTCAGTAGCTTTTTTTATCGTGTTGAGCCGGTATCTTTTTCCAGAAAATTTCACTGCAACTCCAACTGGCGCTTCCCATTTATATTGTAAATTTAATCTCTTAAATTCATCAATCAAAAAAGTATAGCTTTTTCTGGCTTTAAGCATTTTAGAGGGGATTTCTTTCCAAATCTTTAGTTCCTGACCATTCACCATGAGATTATTGTTAAACGTTGCTTGTATAATTCTATTCCGTAAAGCTCTTGTGGTAAAATATATGACAATGTCCCTTGGTAAATGCTTTTGTTTAGCGTACCACGAATTGATTCTGTATATTTTATCGATTTGTGTAGCCAATTCCACTTTAGAAATTCCAGACACCTGATCCAATACATCAACCATCCTTCCTTTTAAATTTTCATATAGTCCTTCTTGCAAACCTCTGACCCTTATAGCAACTTCCATGGACCTGAACTGTGTCATCAAGACCTCTTTTTCAAAATTTGCAATATCATTTTGGATTTTATCTATGTAATTCACCGAGGTTGCCAAAGCTTGTTTATTTGTTTCAATACGTTCTGCCAAAACTTCAATATTTGTTGCTAAACCTTTGCAAACCTCTAACACATCAAATCTGAGTTGTTGATTCATATTCTTCAAAGCAGCCTGCATTTTTTTGTCTATCTCACTTATTTTCTGATTAAATTCCAGAGTAAGTTCATGTTTCATAATCTTTAAATTATTTAATAAATTTTCAGGTGTCAAAGGCTGTGGAGGTATTAACTCAGTATTAAGTTGCATTTTAGAAATATATCCAGATGAATAGTCATTTCTTTTAGTCAGAACAATCTTTCCAGATTTTGAAGCCATTATGGTGTTTCAAAAGAGTACAAAGAAGAAAGAAAGCCAGGTGCCTGATTAAAATTCTTTCCAGTTTAAAAACCAGATAGTCTTTTATTATTGAAAGTTTTTCAATTATAACTTTAATCCAGGGTTAGGAGACAGAGGAAAAAAAAACCATTTTTCCAAATTGAAAGTTTCCATAAGAGAGAAAGAAAGAAAAAAAAAGCCTCTGGGAAAACGAAAGTCACTTTCACTTCTCAATCGCCATGTTGTTACTTTGTTTCCTTTGTTCCCTTGCCGAAGTGAAAGCTTGCCCAGGAGTTGAAAAAAAGAGAAAAAAGAGGTTTCAGTACTTGCCCATCTCACGCCTGTTTCTCTCTGTCTGCTTCTGTAGTTTAAATATAATTATAAATCCCATTCTTGAAGCAGCGGCTGGTCACGACATCTAGCTCCGCAAAGGCAGAGGTTTCCTGATCTTCGGAGCTGGAGACAGACTGCATGGGGAGCTCTCCCTTCGCGCCCTACCAGATGGCTCCTAGGGCGCTAGGGGGGGCTCTACCCCACCTGTCAGGCTCTCATCTCTCCCCTTTGCCCGGGGAAGAGATTTCAAAGCCACCAGACAGCTGTTCTGGCGGCTTTTAACGAAGAACGGAAAGGCGTCCGACAAGGGGACGTCCGCGATGAAGCGCTCCAAACCGGAAGTCCTAGACGCACCTCAATTTTGAAGAGGAAAACAACAACAAAAAGTTTTTGGCCTCCGCGCACCCCATTTTCAGGCCTTTTTTCAGGCCTTTTTTCAGGCCTTTTCCAGCCTTTTATCTGCCCATTTTTGAGGCTTTTTTCGGCCCATTTTTTCAGCTTTTTTTTTGCCCATTTTGGGGGCTTTTTTGACCCATTTTCAAAGCTTCTTTTGGCCCATTTTTGAGGCTTTTTTGGACCATTCTGGGGGCTTTTTTGGCCCATTTTCGAGGCTTTTTTCAGCCAGTTTTCAAGGCTTTTGGACCCATTTTTTAGGCTTTTTCAGCCTGTTTTTTTTCTAGAAAAATTGCCTGAAAAAAATCTCAAAAATGGCCCGCAAAAGCCTTGAAAATGGGCTGGGAAAAGCCTCAAAAATGGGCCCAAAAAAGCCTCAAAACCAGCCCAAAAAAGCCTCGAAAATGGCCCCCAAAAGCCTCAAAACAGGCTGAAAAAAGCCCCCCAAATGGGCCCCAAAAAGGCCTGGGAAATGCCAAAACAAGGCCCGAAAATGGGGCGTGTGGAGGCCAAAAAATGGCCGGCAGGTGGGCGGGGCTTCAGCAATATTCTATAAGGCGCACAGACATTTTCACCCCCTTTTCGGGAGACAAAAAAGTGTGTCTTATAGTCTGAAAAATATGGTACTTAAAAGTTCCGGCATTGTTGAATTTCTCTTGCATAGTCCTAGTGGACAGTCACTTCAATAGGAGTCAGAAGTGTGTGGCAACAGCCCAAAAAGCCAATGCAATCCTAGGCTGCATTAACAGAGTGGCAGAATCAAGATCCTGTGTATTAGTACCCTTCATAAAGCCTTACTAAGCCCACACTTGGAATACTGCATCCAGTTCTGGTCACCATATTATAAAGTAAGGTGACCAGATTTTAATATTTGTAAAGCGGGACACCATTGATGGAGGAGGGGGTTTCTAGGGGAGCAAGACGGGAGGGGTCCGTCTCTCTTATCCTGCAGCTTTGTGCACACACAGCCCAAACATCCCCCTTCATTGCAGCCAGGGGTGGGTTCCTACCGGCGCAGGCTTACCTGTTCGTTGCCACAGAGCCAAAGAAGCTGGTGGCGTTCGCAGCATGGGGCTTCCCCCACCCGCTTTCCCAGGCTGCCAGGCTGCCGCCATTTGCATTCTTTTGCCCTCTGCGCATGCGCAAAGCATTCTGCTTGCACAGAGGGCAAAAGAACGCAAATGGCGGCGTCCCGGCGGCCGGGGAAAGAGGGTGGGGGAAGCCCCGCGCCGCGAACGCCACCAGCTTCTGCGGCTCTGCGGCGATGAACAGGCAAGACCGCCGCTGCCCCTCTCACTGCCCTCCCTCCCCACCTGGCAGGAGGAGGCAGGCGAAACAGGAGGCAGAGGGGTGTGCAGGGCAAATTCAAATTTAAAAAGCGGGACTTTTTTGAAACGCCGCGGGACGCGGGACAAATTATTAAAAAGCGGGACTGTCCCACCAAAAGCGGGACGTCTGGTCACCTTATTATAAAGAAATATAGAAACTCTGGAAATAGTGCAAAAAAGACCAACGAACATGGTGTCAGGCCTGCTCCAATGTGGTCTTCTAAGAAAGAAAGACTCTCGACTCCACTTGTAGTGAAAAGAAGGCTTTTACTAAAAGCCGAGTGGTTACAGTAAAGCAAGGCCAAAACTGAGGTTTTGCCCATGAAGACTTTCCAGTTAACTTTCCCTTTTCTGTTCCACACACACCCTCCCCGGTTGTCTCCCTATTGTCCAGTCACATTTGAAGAAGTTGTTTTGTTGCCTGAAAGACGGGCTAGATCGTAAGCATTCCAATTCCCAATCCTGTGGCCATGGGATAGTGAGCCGTTGTCTCAGGATAGCAAGATGCTTAGTTCTGGTTTCCCCCTTCCCCGGCTTCCTCTCCTCAAGCTCCCTTCTACTGCAGTTTATGACAGGCGGACATCAAGCGAAGCGAAGCTGGAGTGAAGGATGGCAGTTCTGACAGATGATTAGAGGGCTCGAGGCTAAAATAGATGAAGAAATGTATTGCAGGAACTGGGTATTTCCAAGTCTAGTGAAAAGAAGAACCAGGGGTGACATCATAGCAGTGTTCCAATATCTAAGGGGTTGCCACAAAGAAGAGGGAGGTCAACCTATTCTTCAAAGCACCTGAATGCAGGTCAAGAAACAATGGATGGAAACTAATCAAGGAGAGAAGCAACCTAGAATTAAGGAGAAATTTCCTGACAGTGAGGACAATTAACCAATGGAACAAATTGCCTTCGGAAGTTATGGTTGCTCCAACACTGGAGGTTTTTAAGAAGAGACTGGACAGCCACTTGTCTGGAATGATACAGGGTTTCCTGCTTGAGCAGGGGGTTGGACTAGAAGACCTCAAAGGTCCCTTCCATAAACATTTAGCTATGCACTTTAGAATGAACACCCTTTGAATGGTGCGGGAGTATGAATGGATTCCCAGAAAAATTGCAGGCTACTGTACAGGAACCATTTGCGCTTCAGTTTGAGACAACACAGATACATCCCCAACAGCCTGCACCTGTCTTCAACAATTAAGGACACAGGACGGAAAACATCCTGCAGCCAAGAAGGCTCCACACCCATTTGCACTACTTGGGTGACCTTGAGGACACAGACAAAATCTCCAAGCGGCCTCAATGGCTCTCTAAAAGGATGTAAATGACCAGCTGTCTACAAGGAGTATCAATCCTTCCATTCCCCATCCAGTCAGAGCTGAAGAAGCTTCTTGGATGAGAAGTGAAACGTCTTCAAAGAAAAAACAAGAAAGTCCAATTGCCTCCTAAAAAAGCACCTTTGGGTTCTTGGAACTGTTGAAAGGACTGGAGATAGATGATGTCATACAACCCAGTCCTTTCCAAGAAGGCTCCACACCCATTTGCACCACTCAGGTGACCCTGAAGACACAGACAAACCTCCAAGTGGCCTCAACGACTCTCTAAAAGGATGCAAATGACCAACTGTCTGCAAGGAGTATCAATCCTTCCATTCCCCACCATCATCCAGTCAGAGCTGAAGAAGCTTCTTGGAGGAGAAGTGAAACGTCTTCAAAGAAAGTCCAGTCGCCTCTTGAAAAAAGCACCTTTGGGACAACCATTACCTCGATGACTGAGAATCTCCATAGACACTTCCAATTCTGTTATTCTGTTACTGTGTTATTTAAAAAGCAAGTTCAGGTGATAAGGTTGTGGCAACAGAGAAGTGAAAGTGGATTGGAAGGAAGTTAGAAACTGGGCATGGTTCAGGAGAGGCACTCAGGAAGCTACCACTCCAGTTTCTTTTAAGATATGAGCAAATCTCCATGTACCAGTAAACACATAACAAGCAAATACTATGAATCAAAACTGTCATCAGAGGCACAAATAAAAATATACTTGATAGATCACCATTCCCACCTCCAGTATGAGAGAATTTCTTTCCTTCCTATCTTTTCAAGAGAAGTGGGGGGAAACTAATTTAAGGGGTGAATTATAATTTAATAGCCGGAGTTTTTCCACAGTGGATTCTTTGGTTATGGTGGTCTCAGGGTGGTTAGGATCAGTCTGATATGACTGACGCTAGGGAATATCTGAGAAGAGATTATAAAAGGCAAGATAGTAACCCCATGACCATGTGATCAACCTCCTCCTTTTTTTTAGTAATATTTATTGAATTTTCCTTTAAAAACATAACAATTAAATACACACAACAACAAAAACAACAACCTCCTCCTTTTTTTTACATGTGATGGATGGTTTAGGTCAGGGGTCCCCAAACTTGGCAACTTGGCAAGCATAGCTGGCTGGAGAATTCTGGGAGTTGAAGTCCACAGGTCTTAAAGTTGCCAAGTTTGAAGACCTCTGATTTAGGTGATTATCTTGACTTTTTTAATCCTTCCCTTGCAGGCTAGACATCTGAAGGATCTCCCTGCCTGTACAGGTCATTAGAAACAGGCGAAGATCTTGTGGGACTTTCGAATACAGATGGATCATCATTGGAACACAACACGCCAGATATCATGGTTGTCGAGGGCTGAAGAGTACAGTTTATTGATATCGCTGTACCAGGAGATGCCAGAGTCAAAGAAAAAGAACGGGGAAAAATTACGAAATATCACGACCTGGCCATTGAAACTACGCGGCTATGGATGAAACATGTAACCGTGATACCCATTGTCATCGGGGCACTTGGTACCATGTCCAAGAATTTCACAAAACACATGAAGAAATTGCAGCTTCCTGTAATAACACCAGCGGAACTGCAAAAAACTGCGCTACTCAGAACATCGTACATCTTTAAAAGATACTTTGTTGATACCTAGGATGCTGACAGCAACCCGTATAAACCATTAGCACCAGTCAGTGGTATTTGTGACACTTTTTTAAATGTTCAGTTGACTGAGTTTCATGTTTAATGAATAAATGAGATGAGGATGAGGATGAGGATGAGGATGAGGATGAGGATGAGGATGAGGATGAGGATGAGGATGAGGATGATAATAATAATAATAATAATAATAATAATAATAATAATAATAATAATAATAATAATAATAATAATAATAATAATAATAATAATAATACATTAATAATTAATTAATTAATACATTAATTGGAACATAATACGCCAGACCTCACGATTGTGGAAAAGAAAAAAGTGTGGATCATTGATGTCGCCATACCAGGTGACAGTCGAATTGATGAAAAACAACAAGAAAAACTTAACCGATATCAGGACCTTAAAATCGAATTACAACGACTCTGGCATAAACCAGTACAGGTGGTCCCAGTGGTAATCGGCACACTGGGTGCTGTGCCAAAAGACCTTAACCGGCATTTGAAAACAATAAATATTGACAAAATCACAATCTGTCAGTTGCAAAAGGCCACCATACTTGGATCTGCGCGCATCATACGAAAATACATCACACAGTCCTAGACACTTGGGAAGTGTTCGACTTGTGATATAGTGATACGAAATCCAGCATATAAATCTCGTTTGCTGTGTGTTACATTTTTTGTGAAATAATAATAATAATAATAATAATAATAATAATAATAATAATAATAATAATAATAATAATAATAATAATAATAATAATAATAATAATAATAATAATAATAATAATAATAATAATAATAATAATAATAATAATAATAATACATTAATAATGTAATGCTTTACATTACACGTAGGGTGCCAAGCTAAAGAAAGCTGTATTACAACTAGGATAATATTTGAAGAGTTCCCATTACTGAATTTGCAACCCAAGGGATTTAAACGTTCCACGAACAAGCACCTAAGGAGACCAAGAAAAAGAAAGAAATATCTCCTTTTGAATGCTACTGTGTTTGAGCAATAGTGGTCTCCGAGTGTTCAGAGATTATTGCATAGATTAGAATTGTATGCCCCTGTTCAGTTCTATCACTTTGCCTTCCAAATGGTCGCCCATAGTGTAGTTTCTTTCCTTGTAAGCACTCATCACTCTGAATAACCCCTCAGGCTCGAATGAGGTCGCTCTGAGCATGTTGGGTGAACTAGAAAGTCAAGTACCTTTCCCTGATGCTGGCTGGTTATGTCAACATCGCTAAGTTCCCTCTCCGAACACTGGCAGAAAAACCCCATTATCAGAAATAATTGAATTGGAGAACTGAAGAGGACAATGCTGAGAACTCGAGGCCCTCTAAAGCAATGGCTGCCAGGCATCCCTGGAGTCTGGAGTGCAGATTTTAGAAACTGACCTACTCAGTAACAAATTGAGATTTCCAAGGCTCTGTGTTTAGGCTTTCAAGCCAAGCAAAAATTATAAAATGGAAGAGATTATCTGTAGCTCAGGGTTGAACGGTGGAGCCCTTGGTACTCTCTGAGCTTGGTTGTTTGCTTGCAGACTGAATGTTTTGATGTTATTTGAGTGTGTTGTGCAGTTCTGTGGCCATGGGTTCTTTCACCAATTGTCCTTAATATCAGAACACATGGAGAATGTTGTGGTCTGTCGGCCGCCGGACCCTCCAGCAGCCAAATTGGATGAGGAGGTGGCGTGGGAGTCAGGGCCAGCATTAAGGCAACCTGAGAGCTCCGAGGGGGAAGAGGGAATGGAGCTGGCAGAGATAGAGAGAGAGGTGGAGCCTGGGCTGTCCATCAGCCTTCAGATGGAGAGTAACAGCCCCCAGGTCTGGAGGTGGCAGATGAGGAAAAGGAGGAACAGCTGGGTCCAGTGCCTGACACGTAGATGTGCAGAAGGCAGAGGAGAGGAGAGCAGTGGAAAGCTATAGGCCGGTCCTTGGGACGGAAGAGCCACCGCTGCTAGTGAAGCCTTACCCTAGCTCTGGGGATAAAAGGCAGGGGGCAGAGATGAATAGGTGTGGCAGACAACTATTCATCTCCCTGATGGACAGACTTGTTAGCCTGCAGAGAGAGGGGGGGGAGACAGATAGACAGACATTGAGACAGACAGACTTTTTGCCGAGGCTGCTGGCGTTCCTAATAAAGGAAACATTTAGTTAACTACAGAGGGTTTGTCGTGTTTGGGAGCCAGGTCAGAACAGACAGACAGAATCATACTTTCAATTAAGAAATTGTTAGCATCTGAGACCAAGTCAAGACCCCCAAATTGCTAGGGAATTTGTGGAAACTTGGCTTTCAGACAAATCAGCCATCAATCGACACACAGAATTAGCAATAGCAATAGCACTTTTCTTATATACCGCTTCATAGTGCTTTACAGCCCTCTCTAAGCGGTTTACAGAGTTCAGCATATTGCCCCCAACAATCTGGGTCCTCATTTTACCCACCTCGGAAGGATGGAAGGCTGAGTCAACCTTGAGCCTAGTGAGATTTGAACAGCTGAACTGTTGAACTAGCAGTCAGCCTGCAATGGCTGCATTTAACCACTGCACCACTTCAGCTCCTAAACCCCATTTGAAAGGTCCTTGGTGCTCTCTGAGCTTGCTGGTTTTCTTGCAGACATTTCATTACCCTAGCTAGGTAACATAATCAGCACTAGCACTGTCTCGCTTAGCAACAGAAACTTTGGGCTCCTTTGTGGTTATAAGTCGAGGACTACCTATACTATGAAGGCAAAATAATGTAGCTCTTATCAATCAAAAGGCCATCATTTTGAATGAAGTTTTATTTTATTTTATTTATTTATTTTGTCAAGCATGTATAAGATAAGATAACAGATATAATTACAAACATGATTATGAATACATGAAATGGATACAAATAAATGGGGACATTAGGACGGTAGGCATGCTGGTGCACTTATGCACGCCCCTTACAGACCTTAATATTCTTAATAATAACAGAGTTGGAAGGGACCTTGGAGGTGTTCTAGTCCAACCCCCTGCTTACGCAGGAAACCCTACACTACTTCAGACAGATGGTTATCCAACATCTTCTTAAAAACGTCTAGTGTTGGAGCATTCACAAGTTCTGGAGGCAAGCTTTTCCACTGATTAATTGTTCTAACTGTCAGGAAATTTCTCCTTAGTTCTAAGTTGCTTCTCTCCTTGTTTAGTTTCCACCCATTGCTTCTTGTTCTATCCTCAGGTGCCTTGGAGAATAGTTTGACTCCCTCTTCTTTGTGACAACCCCTGAGATATTGGAACACTGCTATCATATCTCCCCTCGTCCTTCTTTTCATTAAACTACCCAGTTCCTGCAACCGTTCTTCATATGTTTTAGCCTCCAGTCCCCTAATCATCTTTGTTGCTCTTCTCTGCACTCTTTCTAGAGTCTCAACATCCTTTTTACATCGTGGCGACCAAAACTGGTTGCAGTATTCCAAGTGTGGCCTTACCAAGGCATCATAAAGTGGTATTAACACTTCGCGTGATCTTGATTCTATCCCTCTGTTAATGCAGCCTAGAACTGTGTTGGCTTTTTTGGCAGCTGCTGCACACTGCTGGCTCATATTCAAATGGTTGTCCACTAGGACTCCAAGGTCCCTCTCACAGTTACTACTGTTGAGCAAGGTACCACATATACTGTACCTGTGCATTTTGTTTTTCTTGCCTAAATTTCTTACCTCTTAGGAATGGGGTGAAGTCAACAGTAGACAGTCTAAGGTTAAAGTTGTGGGGGTTTAAAATTTCTTGAGGACTTTTCTTACTAACTCGTGTGTTGTGGTGAGAATAAGATATCATAGAGGCGATTTAGATCTTTTCTTGGAATTCAGAGAGTTAGAAATAAAGCCGAGATTAAAGTCTAATAGAAAATACTTATTTCGGTACAAAAACAATAAATCCTGAATAGTTACATCTTTGCTAAGAAAACACGACCGTTCAGGTCAACAGCTAAGGCAGAAGAGAATTAATGGTGGTTTAGGAATGCACACATGCGCACTCATCATATCACGTGTTCTGCTTATATTGGAATGTACCATAATATTAGGATAGGGGTGCATGACCCTGCATAGACATACAACTGACAATATTCACTACGTGACATCGTGCCCCAGTCTCCTACGCCGAATTCTCCAAGACAAAAAAACTTCCCGCAATTCGGTTTCTGAAAATTGGTTGCAGCTGGCGCTATTGTGAAGCTGGGAGATAACCGAAAGCTACTGAAAACTATCATCCATTTAATTGCTTACATTAAAGAAACAAATTGACAGCAATCAAGCCAACATCTAAAAGGTGGAAGAACAACAAAGATGAAACGTGAACAGCTAGATTAATTTTCGGCGAGTGGAGGGCGGTAAGAAAAGCCCACCCCCTCAAGTGATAGACTTCTGATGAATTATGCATTCTTCATAAACTTTAATCAATTTAAAACTCATTTTCAATGGATTAAGCTTTACTTACTCGTTAATGACTGGAAATTATTCCACACATCAGCTGCGTTAAAGAGAGGAAAAAATGTCATGCAACAATAAAAGTGGAAAGTGCTGCTCGAACAGGGACTGTTTTATGATCAAGTTAATTCATTTCGTCTCTTTCTTTGGCCATGCTGTGAATTTTAGTTTGGTCCTAAATACATCTGCCTAAGTGCAAGCGCTGAGTAATTTCTTCATGTATTTTTTTTTTATTTCAGGGAAACGTGTGTAGAACTGAAGCTGTAATATGGCTTTTCATAAGTTCTTAGTCTGTTTGTATTTGAAAAATAGCTTGTAGTGTTGGAAATAAAATCCGGTCTGTTTCCAACCTGGGAGAAACATGCAGGAGCTAATGAGTTTGGTGGCAAGCTGCAGGAAAGGAGGTCTCCATCTATTATCCAGAGAAAAGTAAAATTCTGCACCTAGGCAAAAAGAATCAAAAATACACACACAAACTGGGTGAAACCACACTCAATAGCAGCGATTGCGAGAGGGATCTTGGAGTCTTGGTAGACAGCCAACTAAATATGAGCCAGCAGTGTGCAGCAGCAGCCAAAAAGGCCAACGCAGTCCTGAGCTGCATAAATAGAGGGATACAATCAAGGACCAGAGAGGTACTAGTACCACTCTATAAAGCCTTGGCCAGACCATACCTAGAGTACTGCATCCAGTTTTGGTCACCACACTACAAAAAAGGCATTGAGAAAGTGCAGAAGAGAGCAACCAGGATGATAAAGGGTCTGGAAAATAAAACATACAAAGAGCGGTTTGTATGTCAGGAACTGAGCTTGGCCAGTCTGGCGAAGAGAAGGACCAGGGGTGACATGATAGCAGTGTTCCAATACTTGAGGGGATGCCCCAGAGAGGAGGGGGTCAGGCTGTTCTCTATGGCACCAGAAAGCCAAACAAGGAATAACGGATGGAAGCTGACCAAGGAGAGATTCAACCTGGAAGTGAGGAGAAACTTTCTGATGGTGAGAGCGATCAACCAGTGGAACAGCTTGCCAGCGGAGGTTGTGAGAGCCCCAACACTTGCGACCTTCAAGGAGAGACTGGACTGCCATCTGTCTCCAAGGGTGTAGGAACTCCTGCTTGAGTAGGGGGTTGGACTAGATGACCTACAAGGTCCCTTACAACTCTAATAATAATAAGTCTAAAATCTATTTCTATTCTATTCTATTCTATTCCTGTGAGAGTTGGACCATAAGGAAGACTGAGCACCCAAGATTTGATGCTTCCAAATTTTCCAAGAGTCTCAACATCTTTTTTACATCGTGGCGACCAAAACAGGATGCAGCATTCCAAGCGAAGTGACTCCACATCAGTTCTGGGACAGCTGACAGCCTGGCATGGGGAATAGAGTGATTTTTATACTCTTTGAGATTGAGATGCCTGGTGGGCTTATTTGATTTGATTAGATTCTGTATTTTAATTGTTCCTATTTGTTTTTCCTGGATGGTGGTCAGAGTCAAGGCTAGCCCTGGGGAAAGGTGGGGTGTGTAAATTCTGTGCGGCTTCGTGTTTTCTGACTTAATCCTTAATCCTGTCCATTCAGCCTGTCTCGATCTTCTAACCGGGAGTTCCTTGAGGCCATTCTGGCTGGGAGGCAGGGATTGCTTTAGCTTTGTAGAAAGTTAGCACCCACCCCTCTCCTAGAAGAATGAAATATTTTGAGAAATATTAAAAAGGCACACTATTATATTTCCCTAAAGGAGGAATGGAGAAACATGTGTTTCTTAAAGGATAGAAAGCAGACTCAATCTCCTCCTCCTCCACCACCACAATCACCACCACCACCACCGCTTCCTCCTGTCAAACCCCACTCCCTTCTAACACTAATGATGTTACCTAGTTGGGTCATAAAATGTCTGCAAGAAAACAACCAAACTTAGAGAGCACTAAGAACTCCACAGTTCAATCCTGAACTACAAATATTCTCTTCCATTGGTATAATATAATAGCCAGACTGTACTTGAAACTAAAGTCATGTAGATTATATTCACACTCAAAGAATGCCATTAAAGACATCATTTCTTTACTCTAGGGACAAAATGTTCATAGTACTTACAAGGTCCTGGAGTAATTTTATTATCCAAAACTGTTTAATGCTGTCTCCATAGACTCCCCTTTTCCCTGATCAGAGGATTGTAGTTGTTTACAATTCCCATACATTCTCTAGGTTTTATACAAGAGAAACTCACCAGAGAAATAATATAAATGTGATATTCAACCAAACCAAGTAGTAATTATTTTTCAACATGATTTGTGTAATGAGGGGGGAGAATTTAGCTTTGAAAAATTAATCTGTGAATCACATCGTATTTCTGTATCAAAGCTGAAAAATATACATCTGAGCACATATGATTTGAAAGGTTTATTTTTTTAACAAAAGCATAAGAAAGTGATCCTCGGGGAAATAACAAACCAAGCAAAGTCAACATTTACAAATTAGCTCACAAATTAGCTAACCCATGGAAGATCCCATAACTGAATCCAGCATTCTGTAGGGAAAAAAATGGGAGGAGTGAATTCTGTTGTCTATGGAGATTCTCAATCGTCCATGTCACGGTTATCCCAAAGGTGTTTTTTTGAAGAGGCAACTGGACTTTCTGGTTTTTCTTTGAAGACGTTTCACTTCTCATCCCAGAAGCTTCTTCAGCTCTGACTGGATGGTGAGGAATGGAAGGATTGATGCTCCTTGCAGACAGCTGGTCATTTGCATTCTTTTAGAGAGACGTTGAGGCCGCTTGGAGATTTTGTCTGTGTCCTCAAGGTCACCCAAGTAGTGCAAATGGGTGTGGAGCCTTCTTGGCTGCAGGATGTTTTCCGCCCTGTGTACCTTCATTGTTGAAGACAGGTGCAGGCTGTTGGGGATGTGTCTGTGTTGTCTGTGTCATCAGGGTCACCTGAGTGGTGCAAATGGGTGTGGAGCCTTCTTGGAACTGTTGAAAGGACTGTGTTGTAGATTGGAGATAGATGATGTCATATCCCTCCCCCTCTGTTGAGGGAGGGCTGTTCAATTTTGACATAGATGGCCTCTTTGACCCCTCTTTCAAACCAGCGGTCCTCTCTGTCCAAAATGTGGACTTCGTTGTCAGTCCACATTTTGGACAGAGAGGACCACTGGTTTGTGGCTACATAGGGATTCTAGGCTAGTCCCTCTTTTAACTCCGCCCCCAGGTTTTGCCACTTCTTTTCCTGCAATGGGGAAACATTAAATTAAATATTAAATTAATATTAAATGTTACAAGGAAGATCAAGAGTCCTTTCATCAAATATTCTTGTTCTCTATCTCTTTTCTTTTCATGTTGCCCTTTGTATTTCTTTTCTTCCTATTTTCTTTCCACTTTCTGATTTCAGTTCGCAATATCTTTTAGTATTGTTAAACTCTTCAATGAAAAAAGGAATTTTTGGGGAGGGCGAGGGAGAGCTCTAATCAGGCCTTTAATGTCTTGGGAATTGCCTCAATTATTCCAGAGTGCGAATTCTCCCCAACGCTTTGATCATGTAATATGTGTCTATCTCGGAAGCACCTCAGGGAGCTGCAGAGCTGACCTTGTAGAAGAAATTGAAAAGCCATTAGCAAAACATGAACTAAGCCAAGGAACACAGAATAGCATGAGAAAGAGCCTTAATGGCGACTCTTGATATGGGAAGGGGAAGGAAGGGACAACGTTATCATGCTTTCAAGAAGCTGTCCTTCATCAGGAAAAAGAGCCGAGGTGACGCAACGGTTAGAGAGGGGTACTGCAGGCCACTTTAGCTGACATTGATCCGCAGGTCAGCAGTTCAAATCTCAC
This sequence comes from Diadophis punctatus similis, assembly GCA_023053685.1. Lineage (NCBI taxonomy): Eukaryota > Metazoa > Chordata > Lepidosauria > Squamata > Dipsadidae > Diadophis > Diadophis punctatus. Next base: position 203,322,523 of record JALIGW010000003.1, on the reverse strand, counting down.
CAGGCAATATGGTTGACTCAGCCTTCCATCCTTCCGAGGTAGGTAAAATGAGGACCCAGATTGTTGGGGGCAATGTAAATATATACATTGCTTAATGGTGTAAACCACTTAGAGAGTGCTTGCACTGTGAGGCGGTATATAAATCTCACAAATAAATAAATAATAAATAGATAGATAGATAGATAGATAGATAGATAGATAGATAGATAGATAGATAGATAGATAGATAGATAGATAAATAGATAAATAGATAAATAGATAAATAGATAAATAGATAAATAGATAAATAGATAAATAGATAAATAAACAGATGCCACAAAAAACACTGGAACTTTATAGATCTAGGCAGGGGTGGGCTTCAAAATTTTTAGCAAGGGGTTCTCTGCCCAGTTGCTGGGTGGGCGTGGCCATGGTGGGTGTGGCTTAGTTGGCCTCCTGCACCACGGTGGGGGTGGAGGTCTTTTTGCCCTCCCTGGGCTCTGGAAGCTTTCTTTGAGCCTCCGGGAGGGCAAAAATGGCCTCCCCAAGCTCTGGAGGCCAGAAACGGCCCCATTTCCGGCCTTCCCGAACTTCCGGTAGACCCGTTTTTCTCCCTCCCTGAGCTTCCGCGAGCGCCCTGCACTTACCTGCATCCAAAACGGGCCGTGTGGGGACTCCTGGGAGGGGTGGGGCGGGGCCAGCCAGGAGTGGGATTTGGGGGTTCTCTGAACTGCACAGAATCTTAGCTAGAGGTTCTCCTGAACCTCTGCGAACCCCCAGCAGCCCAACCCTGGATCTAGGCCAGGGGTCTCCAAGCTGGCAACTTTAAGACCTGTGGACTACAACTCCCAGAATTTCTCGGTCAGAATGGCCATGGCTCCTAACTCTAGCCAGATTGAATCTAATGCCCCTAGTGGATGAGGTTAGTAATGAGATTATCCATGGAAAACTACAATGCATTATTTTCATCGGAAGTTTAAAGGATTTGAGTCTTGAGGCCAGAGGAGTCCATTTAGATAAGACAGTCCATAAAATTGTTTCAACTCCTCAAACGCCAAGCTTTCATTGCTGACTCCCCCAAGGATCATATCCTGAAGCAGGATTCAAAGGTAAAGAGGTTATAAAAGTAATACAGCTAGTCCTTGACTTACTGTATGACCACAATTTAGCCTAAAATTTCTGTTGCTAAGTAAGACAGTTCTTAAGTGCATTTATTATGACTTTTCCTGCCACAGTTGTGAATCTTTGCAGTTGTTAAGTTAGTAACCCAGTTTTAAAGTGAATCTGGCTTCTCCTTTGACTTAGAATACTGCATCCAGTTTTGGTCACCACACTATAAAAAAGATGTTGAGACTCTTAAAAAGAATGCAGAGAAGAGCAACCAGGATGATTAAGGCAGGGGCGGGTTGTTCACTTACCTCGCTACCGGAGCGATGCGCGCGCATCTCCACACTTTGGGGGGGGCGCTCACTATGCGCGCACCCCCCCTCATGTGATTTTGCTTCTGCGTATGTGCGGAAGCAAAATCGACCCAAAATCTCATGAGGGGATGCACGCGCACGCGAGATTTCAGCGCGATTTTGCTTCCGCGAATGCGCGGAGGCAAAATCTCTGCGAAATCTCACACGCGCACACGTCCCCTTGTGAGATTTCAGCGCGATTTTGCTTCCGCACATGCGCAGAAGCAAAATCAATCCGAAATCACAGAGAAAAAATGGCGACGCGCGCGGTAGACCACCAGAGAAGGCTCCAGAGCAGTTGTGCAATCTGCCGCCCCCTACCAGAGCTGCGCACCGGGCAGCTCTGGCAAGAAACCCACCTCTGGATTAGGGGAATGGAGACTAAAACGTACGAAGTATGGTTGCAGGAACTGGGCATGGCTGGTCTAGTGAAGAGAAGGACCAGGGGAGACATGATAGAGGAGGGAGTCAAGCTATTTTCCAAGGCACCTGAAGCAGGGGTGAAATTCAGCAGGTTTTGACATGTTCTGGAGAACTGGTAGCAGAAATTTTGAGTAGGGGGTGGGAATGGAGATTTTGCGGTATGCTTCCCCTGCCACGCCCACCAGGCCACACCCACAGAACATGTAGGGAAAAATTTTGAATTTCACCCCTGACCTGAAGGCCAGACAAGGAATAATGGATGGAAACTGATCAAGGAGAGATTCAACCTGGAAATAAGGAAAAAAATTCTGACAGTGAGAACAATCAACCAAAGGAACAGAAGTTGTGGGAGCTTCATCACTTGAGGCTTTCAAGAAGAGACTGGACTGCCATCTGTCAGAAATGGTGTAGGGTCTCCTGCTTGAGCAGGGGGTTGGACTAGATGACCTACAAGGTCCCTTCCAACTCTGTTAATCTGTAAACCTGTAATATGGACTTTGGTCATCGGAAGGTCACAAAAGGGGATCACATGACCTTGGGACACCGCAACCGTCGTAAATATGAGTCAGTTGTCAAGCGTCTGGATTTTGGTCATGTGACCATGATGCTGCAAAGGTCATGGGTTAAAAAACAGTCATAAGCCAATTTTGTCAGTGCCGTTGTAGCTTTGAATGGTCAATGTCGTAAGTCGAGGACTACCTGGAAAAACCGAGGGAGGAGAAAACCTGCAGCCTAGGAGGACCATCGGAACCTGAACAGGGCGGCAAGTCCAAGGTGAACAGAGACAGAAATATGGGCTCCTTATAAAGATTGCTCCCTTTCGCGCTAATAAAATCCCAGCAATAATTCTCTCTCTCTCTCTCAGCCGTCCTGGGGGTCCCTGCCTGGCCAGAAGGTCTCTCCTCACAATCACCTCTAAGGAAGAGAGGAGGGAATTATGGTGGCTTTCTCGCACATCCTTGGAGAGGCATAAAGTTCACAGCGTCTAGAGGCTTTGGACAAGAGGAGATTTAGAGACCCGCAAGGGCCAGTGTGTGTGTGGTGTCATTGTGCGGCGGCTGAGAAGAGCTTGCTAGGAGCAACCGAAGGGGACATAACTCTAATTGTGGGTCTTCGGATTGAATCAGTAAGAGAATCCCCTTTCTTTTAGATTTTCTCTTTCTCTTTTTCTCTCTCTTTCTCTTTCTCTGTCTCTGTCTCTGTCTCTTTTTTTCTCTTTCTCTTTCTCTTTCTCTTTCTCTCCCTCTTCTCTATCTGTCATCTATCTATCATCCATCATCCATCATCTATCTAGCTCTTTCTTTCTTTCTAGCATCTATCTAGCTATCATCTATCTAGCTATCATCTTTAGCTATCTAACTATCTCTGTCTTTCATCTATCTATCTTTCTTTCTATCATCTAGCTAGCCAGCATCTATCTAGCTATCATCTATCTATCTATCTATCTATCAACTTTATCTATGTCTGTCTATCTATCTATCTATCTATCTATCTATCTTTCTTTCTTTCTTTCTTTCTTTCTTTCTATCATCTATCTAGCTATCATCTATCTACCTATAATCTATCTAGCTATCATCTTTATCTAGCTAGCTAGCTATCATCTTTAGCTATCTAACTATCTCTGTCTTTCATCTATCTTTCTTTCTATCATCTAGCTAGCTAGCATCTATCTAGCTATCATCTAGCTATCTATCTAGCTATCAACTTTATCTATGTCTGTCTATCTATCTATCCTTCTTTCTTTCTTTCTTTCTTTTTTTCTATCATCTATCTAGCTAGCTATCTATCAACTTTATCTATGTCTGTCTATCTATCTATCTATCTATCTATCTTTCTTTCTTTCTTTCTATCATCTATCTAGCTATCATCTATCTACCTATAATCTATCTAGCTATCATCTTTATCTAGCTAGCTATCTATCATCTTTAGCTATCTAACTATCTCTGTCTTTCATCTATCTTTCTTTCTATCATCTAGCTAGCTAGCATCTATCTAGCTATCATCTAGCTAGCTAGCTAGCTATCAACTTTATCTATGTCTGTCAATCTATCTATCTTTCTTTCTTTCTTTCTTTCTTTTTTCTATCATCTATCTAGCTATCATTTATCATATAGCTAGCTAGCTAGTTATCAACTCTGTCTGTCTGTCTATCTATCTATCATCTATCTATCTCTATCTATCTATCTATCTATCTATCTATCTATCTATCTATCTATCTATCTATCTATCTATGATTCTTGACCACCCATCTCCCTCACAAAGGAGCTTTGGGTAGCTTAACAATGGAATACATATTGGAAGTTTGATTGGGGTGCCATGTGTTCAATGTTCATACTTTTAATAGATTTGATACGGTATCGTGTAGTTTTAGGAGTGATGTGGTTTTCATTCTTGATTGGGCTCTGTCCAGAGTCCGATATAAGATGAGCGGCTATATAAATGTTTTGTTTTTTAAAGAAACAAATTACTACTACTTATTGCTTAAAAATAAACCCATGAGTGGGAAGTAACCAGAAGCAAAGATGCATAGAAAAATCTGGAATGCGGGCAAAAGTGCTATTCTCTACATACGCACAATGGAAGCACTCCTCCAGAACTGGTTTTGCAGAAGTAAAAAAAGAAAATTACATGCAGAAGCAAATTACCGTATTTTTTGGAGTATAAGACGCACCTTTTTCCTCCCTAAAAGTGGCTGAAAATTTGGGTGCATCTTAT
>JALIGW010000003.1:203225446-203312946 GCA_023053685.1 Diadophis punctatus similis | reverse complement strand
TAGATAGATAGATAGATAGATAGATAGATAGATGATAGATGATGATAGATAGATAGATAGATAGATAGATAGATAGATAGATAGATAGATAGATAGATAGATAGATAGATAGATAGATAGATAGAAAGATAGATAGATAGATAGATAGATAGATAGATGATAGATGATAGATGATAGATGATAGATGATGATAGATAGATAGATAGATAGATAGATAGATAGATAGATAGATAGATAGATAGATAGATAGATAGATAGATAGACAGACAGACAGACAGACAGACAGACAGACAGACAGACAGACAGACAGACAGACAGACAGACAGACAGACAGACAGATGATAGATGATAGATGATAGATGATAGATGATGATAGATAGATAGATAGATAGATAGATAGATAGATAGATAGATAGATAGATAGATAGATAGATAGATAGATGATAGATAGATAGATAGATAGATAGATAGATAGATAGATGATAGATGATAGATGATAGATGATAGATGATAGAAGATGATAGATAGATAGATAGATAGATAGATAGATAGATAGATAGATAGATAGATAGATAGATAGATAGATAGATAGATAGATAGATAGATAGATAGATAGATAGATGATAGAAGATGATAGATAGATAGATAGATAGATAGATAGATAGATAGATAGATAGATAGATAGATAGATAGATAGATAGATAGATAGATAGATAGATAGATAGATGATAGATGATGATAGATAGATAGATAGATAGATAGATAGATAGATAGATAGATAGATAGATAGATAGAAAGATAGATAGATAGATAGATAGATGATAAATAGATAGATAGATAGATAGATAGATAGATAGATAGATAGATAGATAGATAGATAGATAGATAGATAGATAGATGATAGATGATAGAAGATGATAGATAGATAGATAGATAGATAGATAGATAGATAGATAGATAGATAGATAGATAGATAGATAGATAGATAGATAGATAGATAGATGATAGATGATGATAGATAGATAGATAGATAGATAGATAGATAGATAGATAGATAGATAGATAGAAAGATAGATAGATAGATAGATAGATAGATAGATAGATGATAGATGATAGATGATAGATGATAGATGATGATAGATAGATAGATAGATAGATAGATAGATAGATAGATAGATAGATAGATAGATAGATAGATAGATAGATAGATAGATAGATAGAAGATGATAGATAGATAGATAGATAGATAGATAGATAGATAGATAGATAGATAGATAGATAGATAGATAGATAGATAGATAGATAGATAGATGATAGATGATAGATGATAGATGATAGAAGATGATAGATAGATAGATAGATAGATAGATAGATAGATAGATAGATAGATAGATAGATAGATAGAAAGATAGATAGATAGATAGATAGATGATAGATAGATAGATAGATAGATAGATAGATAGATAGATAGATAGATAGATAGATAGATAGATAGAAAGATAGATAGATAGAGATAGATAGATAGATAGATAGATAGATAGATAGATAGATAGATAGATAGATAGATAGATAGATAGATAGATGATAGATGATAGATGATAGAAGATGATAGATAGATAGATAGATAGATAGATAGATAGATAGATAGATAGATAGATAGATAGATAGATAGATAGAAAGATAGATAGATAGATAGATAGATAGATAGATAGATAGATAGATAGATAGATAGATAGATAGATAGATAGATAGATAGATAGATAGATAGATAGACAGACAGACAGACAGACAGACAGACAGACAGACAGACAGACAGACAGACAGACAGACAGACAGATGATAGATGATAGATGATAGATGATAGATGATGATAGATAGATAGATAGATAGATAGATAGATAGATGATAGATAGATAGATAGATAGATAGATAGATAGATGATAGATGATAGATGATAGATGATAGATGATAGAAGATGATAGATAGATAGATAGATAGATAGATAGATAGATAGATAGATAGATAGATAGATAGATAGATAGATAGATAGATAGATAGATAGATAGATGATAGAAGATGATAGATAGATAGATAGATAGATAGATAGATAGATAGATAGATAGATAGATAGATAGATAGATAGATAGATGATAGATGATGATAGATAGATAGATAGATAGATAGATAGATAGATAGATAGATAGATAGATAGATAGATAGAAAGATAGATAGATAGATAGATAGATGATAAATAGATAGATAGATAGATAGATAGATAGATAGATAGATAGATAGATAGATAGATAGATGATAGATGATAGAAGATGATAGATAGATAGATAGATAGATAGATAGATAGATAGATAGATAGATAGATAGATAGATAGATAGATAGATAGATAGATGATAGATGATGATAGATAGATAGATAGATAGATAGATAGATAGATAGATAGATAGATAGATAGATAGATAGATAGAAAGATAGATAGATAGATAGATAGATAGATAGATAGATAGATGATAGATGATAGATGATAGATGATAGATGATGATAGATAGATAGATAGATAGATAGATAGATAGATAGATAGATAGATAGATAGATAGATAGATAGATAGATAGATAGATAGATAGATAGATAGAAGATGATAGATAGATAGATAGATAGATAGATAGATAGATAGATAGATAGATAGATAGATAGATAGATAGATAGATAGATAGATAGATAGATAGATAGATAGATAGATGATAGATGATAGATGATAGATGATAGAAGATGATAGATAGATAGATAGATAGATAGATAGATAGATAGATAGATAGATAGATAGATAGATAGATAGATAGATAGAAAGATAGATAGATAGATAGATAGATGATAGATAGATAGATAGATAGATAGATAGATAGATAGATAGATAGATAGATAGATAGATAGATAGATAGAAAGATAGATAGATAGAGATAGATAGATAGATAGATAGATAGATAGATAGATAGATAGATAGATAGATAGATAGATAGATAGATGATAGATGATAGATGATAGAAGATGATAGATAGATAGATAGATAGATAGATAGATAGATAGATAGATAGATAGATAGATAGATAGATAGATAGATAGAAAGATAGATAGATAGATAGATAGATAGATAGATAGATAGATAGATAGATAGATAGATAGATAGATAGATAGATAGACAGAGAGATGATAGATGATAGATGATAGATGATAGAAGATGATAGATAGATAGATAGATAGATAGATAGATAGATAGATAGATAGATAGATAGATAGATAGATAGATAGATAGATAGATAGATAGATAGATAGATAGATAGATAGATAGATAGGATACCGATACAGAGGAAGGGAGGGAGAGAGTTAGTTATAGTTATAGTTATAGTTATAGTTATAGTTATAGTGATAGTGATAGTGATAGTGATAGTGATAGTGATAGTGATAGTGATAGTGATAGTTATAGTTATAGTTATAGTTATAGGCAGCTGTGCAGCCCATGGAAGAGGGAGGATTGGGCTGCCAAGAACTCCTGCTGGCTTCAAAAGAGAAGGAAAACCCAGCAAGGGAGCTACAGATAAGGATGCGATCAAAGAAATTCTGTGGATGAGGTTTTTTTCCCTTGTATCTTTGAGTTCTGACTGTATGTATAAGACACCAAACGTGTCCCAGATCACGGCAGGGTCAAAAATCAAATTGGTCAATGTCAGTATTTTAGCAATAAAAAGACTTCACTGGGAAGAAAAACCCTGCCTGAAAGATCTCCCTACATACAGTGTGCAGATAATGGGAAGAGCTTCGCATCTGCAGGAGTTGTGCAGAGTCAGGACTGGAGAAGGGAGGGTTGGGGAAGGGGGGGATTTCTTCCTCAACCAGGTGCTCTTCAGGTATGATTTTTTAAGAAGAGACTGGATAACAATTTGTCTGAAGTGGTGTAGGGTTTCTTGCCTAAGCAGGGGGTTGGACTGGAAGACCTCCAAGGTCCCTTCCAACTCTGTTATTCTAATGATCATGGGAGTGCGACTAGTTGGCAATTTATTTATTTATTCATTTATTTATTATTTATTATTATTTTTTATTATTTTTTTATTTTTTTTTATTTATTTATTTATTTTTATTTAATACAGCTGTCTGAACACTACCCTGAGCCCTCTGGCAAGGGCAAAATTTCTTCATCTTACCATATCAGGATTGTGTGTGACAGGGCGGGGAGAGGGAGGGAGGGAGGATGGAAGGAAAGAAGGAAGGGAGACAGAGGGATGGAGGAAGGAAGGAGGGAAGGAGACATGAGGAGAGGAGAGAGAGAAGGAGCAGAAGAAGGGAGAGGGGAGGGAGAGGGGAGGAGAGGAAAGGAGAGGAGAGACAGAGGGAGGGAGGGAGAAAGGGAGAAAGGGAGAAAAGAAGACATGAGGAGAGGAGAGAGAAGGAAAAGCGGAAGGGAGAGGAAGGGAGAGGAGAGACAGAGGGAGGGAGGGAGGGAAGGAGGGAGAGAGAAAGGGAGAAAGGAAGGAGACATGAGAGAAGAGAGAGAAGGAACAGAGGAAGGGAGTGAAGAGGGAGAGGGGAGGAGAGGAGAAGAAAGAGAAGGAGGGAGAGTGGGAGGGAAGGAAGGAGGGAGGGAGGGAGATGAGAGAGAAGGAAGAGAGGGGGAAAGAGAGGGAGGGAGAAATAGAGGGAGAGGAGAGGAGAGGAGAGGAGAGGAGGGAGAGGAGAGGAGAGGAGAGGAAGGCTGGGAAGGACCATCTCTCAAGTGAGATGGTGGGCTGACTGCATCAGTCTATCAGACGTTCTGCTGAAATGACAGAGTCCATCCCCGGTTGAGAGCAGAGATGATCAATGACATCTGTCATTACATTTTCAGACCTGATGCTGAACGGGGGCCATCTGAAGCGAGGGAAGGAGACCTGGTGTAGCATCTTGATAGATGGGAACTGCTGCATGTCACCGGCTGAAGAAACCCAAATCAAACTCCCAACCCTTCTTGTCAATGTGCTGTAACTTTGTTTACTTGGAGCCCCAGGCAACCATCCTTCAAGGTATAATGATCTCCTGACAAGCTCAAAACCATTAGAGGATAAAGTGAGCCTGTCATCCAATGTAATTCACACTGACACAAAGGGGGGGGAGGGGAGTTATACTCCAGAATAATGTAAGCATCTGTCTGTCTGTATATAAAATCTTTCCTCCATTTACCTCATTCCTCCTCCTTCCTTCCTTCCTTCCTTCCTTCTTCCCATCTGTCTCTTCCTTGCTACATTTCTTCTTCTTTTCTTTCCTCCTTCCTTCTCTCACTTTCTTCTTTCCCTCCTTCTCCCCACCCTCCCTTCCTCTTTCACTCCCTTCCTTCCTTCCCTATTTTCTTCCTTCCTTCCTTCTGCCCATCTGTCTCTTTTCTCCCTTGCTACCTTTCTCCTTCCTTTCTTTCCTCCTTCTCTCTCTTTCTTCCTACCTTCCTTCTCCCCACTCTCTTCCTCCTCTACTCCCTTCCTTCCTTCTCCCCTTTCTTCCTTTCTTCGTCCCACTTGTCTTTTTTCTTCCTTGCTTCCCTCTCTTTTTCCTTTCTTTTCTCCTTCCTTCCTTCTCTTTCCTTCCCTCCTTTTTCCTTTCCTTCCTTCTTCCCAGCTGCCTCTTTTCTTCCTTGCTTCCCTCTTGCCTTCCTTTATCCCCTCCTCTCTCCCTCCCCCCTTCCTTCCTTCCTTTCATCCATCTATCCACCCTTCTATCAACCTTGGATCTCATTTTTTTTCTTCAAACTGAAAATAATCTAAATGTTTTGGCTTTTCCACCACTTGACAAACGCATCGAGGGAAGCAGTAGGCGTGGATACTCCTCAGATTTCTAAGACAAGCAAGAGTTAGTGCACCTTGAATAACTTTCCCAGAAAGAAGCTGCATTTAAAAGAAACAAATAGGTCTATAATACAAAATTTCCTCATTTCTCACAACAGCCGAGAAACCAAAGGAGGAATTGATATGCCCAGAAAGAATGCCAAAACACAAATTACAGGGGGAGTTTTGATGGCACCAACATAATCAACATCTTGACTTTTTTGACCATGTTGTTGGAAGAAATGTCCATCTGGGTTCAGTTCCAAGTGGGGAGAAAGACACTGGAAACATGGTGGCTGATTGGAAAGATGGTTTAATGGTGGACAGGATCACATGGTTTGAGGTCCTGGGCAGAAAAAGGGGCGAGATGCTGGGAGTACCTGGGTTTTATGCCCTCTGTTGGGTTTTGAATTTGAGCTTGTGTTCTGATTGGTTGTCAGGCTCCCATGGGGCCATGCAGGGGTAACTCTGTAGGTTGTGCATGTACCAGGGTTTCAGATACTTCGAGCAGACAGGATTGCAGAATTATCAGGGAAAAAACGGGGAGGAGGCTTATGTATATATATCAACAACAGATGGTCTCAGGACATAACTATAATACAAAAATTCTGTGATGAAAACTTGGAATCCTTACTTATTAACTGCAAACCATTTTACTCTCCACGTGAATTCCCCTCATGTCTACTAATTGCGGTTTATATTCACCCACAAGCCTCTGTAAAAAAGGCATTAAGAACTCTAGCTGATCAGATTATGGAGGCTGAAGCCAAATACCCCGATTCACTGGCCATTGTTTTGGGAGATTTAAACAAGGCAAACTTAAGGACAGAGCTACCAAAATACTTTCAGCATGTCAATTGTCCCACCAGAGGCAAGAATACCTTAGACCACTGCTACACAACACTAAAAAATGCTTATCGGTCCTTACCACGAGCAGCTGTGGGCCACTCTGATCATTGCATGATTCACCTTGTACCTGCTTACAGACAAAGATTTAAAGCCACAAAACCAACAATTAAATCAGTGAGGACTTGGACTGAAGAGGCAAAGTTAAAGCTACAGGCTTGCTTTGACTGCACAGACTGGAATATTTTTGAAGATACCTCTGCAGACCTGGATGAACTCACAGATACTGTAACATCATATGTCAGCTTCTGTGAAGACCTATGTGTACCAACCAGGAACTTGCGAATATACAGCAACAATAAACCTTGGTTCACAGCTAAACTTAAGCAGTTACGTCGTTCCAAAGAGGAAACCTACAGAAAAGGTGATAGAATGCTGTACAATCAGGCCAGAAATGTATTAACAAGGGAGATCAGAGCAGCAAAAAAAAAACTACTCTGAAAAGCTAAGGAACCAGTTCTCAACAAATGAACCAGCAACCATGTGGAAAACTCTTAAAAACATCACTGGCTACAGCAAACCACCTTCCCAAGCTGAAGGAAATCAGCAACTGGCAGATGACCTGAATTTGTTCTACTGCAGGTTTGAAAGGAAACTACAGCCACCTATCCCCACAACCTCCATCCCAGACACACCAACAACAGCCAAACCTCCTACAACTGAACCCATCGCATTGGGTTCACAACCCCTGGTGATCACAGAAAAGGAAGTGCAAGATCTATTTCACAGACAGAAGCCAGGAAAAGCACCAGGTCCAGACAAGATAACTCCTTCTTGCTTAAAAGTCTGTGCTGACCAATTGGCCCCCATCTTCACCCAAATCTTCAACAGGTCACTGGAGATATGCCATGTTCCTTCTTGCTTCAAAACTCCACTATCATCCCAGTGCCGAAGAAGCCCTCCATCAAGGAACTGAATGACTACAGACCAGTTGCTCTAACATCTGTAGTTATGAAAACCTTTGAAAGGCTAGTGATGTCCCACTTGAAAACCATCACGGATCCACTGTTAGACCCCCTGCAATTTGCATACCGAGCAAATAGATCGACAGATGATGCTGTTAATATGGCTCTGCACTTCATCCTACAACATCTTGAATCTCCAAATACCTACGCAAGGGTCCTCTTTGTAGACTTTAGTTCAGCATTCAACACCATCATACCGGACATTCTTCTAACTAAACTAAATCAGCTAGCGGTACCTGAACACACTTGTAAGTGGATCACAAGCTTCCTAACAGAAAGGAAGCAGCAGGTGAAGCTAGGCAAAATCACATCAGATACCTGTACAATTAGCACAGGGGCCCCCCAAGGCTGTGTACTCTCACCACTTCTCTTCTCTCTATATACCAATGACTGCATCTCAAACGATTCATCTGTTAAACTACTGAAGTTTGCAGATGATACAACAGTGATTGGCCTCATTCGAGACAACGATGAAACCGCATACAGACGGGAGGTTGAACAACTAGCCTTGTGGTGCGACCGGAACAATCTGGAACTGAACACACTCAAAACCGTAGAAATGGTGGTAGACTTTAGGAGAAACCCTCCCATCCTATCACCTCTTACAATACTAGACAACACAGTATCAACAGTAGAGACCTTCAAATTTCTAGGTTCCATCATATCTCAAGACCTAAAATGGTCATCTAACATCAAAAACATCATCAAAAAAGCACAACAAAGAATGTTCTTTCTGCGCCAACTCAGGAAGCTCAAACTTCCCAAGGAGCTGCTGATACAGTTCTACAGAGGAATTATTGAGTCTGTCATCTGCACCTCTATAACTGTCTGGTTTGGTTCTGCAACCCAACAAGATAGACACAGACTTCAGAGAATAATCAGAACTGCAGAAAAAACAATTACTGCCAACCTGCCTTCCATTGAGGACCTGTATACTGCACGAGTCAAAAAGAGGGCCATGAAAATATTTACTGACCCCTCACATCCTGGACATAAATTGCTTCAACTCCTACCCTCAAAACGTCACTATAGAGCACTGCACACCAAGACAACTAGACACAAGAACAGTTTTTTCCCGAACGCCATCACTCTGCTAAACAAATAATTCCCTCACCACTGTCAGACTATTCACTAGGCTGCATTACTACTACTATTAGTTTTTCTCATCGTTCCTATCACCATCTCCTCCCACTTATGACTGTATGACTGTAACTTGTTGCTTATATCCTTACGATTTATATTCATATTGATTGGTTCCTGATTGCTTACTTGAACCCTATGACAACCATTCTTGACAAATGTATCTTTTCTTTTATGTACACTGAGAGCATATGCACCAAAGACAAATTCCTTGTGTGTCCAATCACACTTGGCCAATAAAGAATTCTATTCTATTCTATCTATTCTATTCTATTGTCTTTTGAGTCCCAGGCTTTGTTGACTCTTGCTGGGTGATGATGTAATGAAAGGGCTTTGGGCAATTCCTCCTATGGATCTGCCTGAAGGAGGTAGATCTTTGTTATGTAGAATAGACTGGCCCAGGCCTTAATGGCCCATTGACCAAGGTGGGGGGTGAGTTTCTGCCTCCCTTTTAGGGGAAATATTCTGTCCTTCTCATATTTCATAAAATATCTCATTTTCCTAGGAGAGGGGTGGGTGCTAACTTCCTACAATGTGCTGCAGACATCCCTGCAGGCATCTCCCTGGAAAAAAAAAACCCCAATATCCCAAGATGCACCAACTGTTTTCTCCTAGCATATAAAACAGAAATAACTGGGGGCGGGGGGGGGGAGATTGTTAATGTAGATAGACACAAATAAGCATATACAGCAATCTATATTAAATTTTAAAACTATTATGGATCCCCTGATGAAGCCTTGATGCTAGATAACAATTGAAGGTTGCATTAGAAACCTTATTAGTAAGCAGAAAATTGATATAGAAACAGCCTATGGGGAGGAGGGGGAGGGGGAGGGGGAGAAGGGGAAGGGAAGGGAAGGAAGAAAGGAGGGGAGGAGGGGGAGGGGAGGGGAGGGGAAGCGGATGGGAAAGGAAGGGGAGGAGGAGGGGGAGGAGGAGGGGAAGCAGGAGGAAGAACGGAAGGGAAGGAGGGGAGGTTGGGAATAGGAGGAGGGAGGGGAGGGGAAAAAGAGGGGAAGGGAAGGAGGGGAAGGAGGGGAGGGGAGGAGGAGAGGGGGAAGGAGGAGAAGGGAAGGGAAGGGAAGGGAAGAGAAGAGAAGAGAAGAGAAGAGAAGAGAAGAGAAGAGAAGAGAAGAGAAGAGAAGAGAAGAGAAGAGAAGAGAAGAGAAGAGAAGAGAAGAGAAGAGAAGGGGGAGGTGAGGGGGAGGAGGGGAAGGAGGAGGAACAGAAGGGAAGGAAATGATGGGAGGGGAGGTGGGGAGGAGGAAGGGGAGGAGAAGCAGAGGGGAAGGGAAGGAGGGGAAGGAGGGGAGGGGAGGAGGAGAGGGGGAAGGAGGAGAAGGGAAGGGAAGGGAAGAGAAGAGAAGAGAAGAGAAGAGAAGAGAAGAGAAGAGAAGAGAAGAGAAGAGAAGAGAAGAGAAGAGAAGAGAAGAGAAGAGAAGGGGAGGGGAGGAGGGGAGGAGGAGGAGGAGGAGGAGGAGGAGGAGGAGGAGGAGGAGGAGGAGGAGGAGGAGGAGGAGGAGGAGGAGGAGGAACAGAAGGGAAGGGAAGGATGGGAAGGGAGGTGGGGAGGAGGAGGAGGAAGGGGGGGAAGCAGAAGGGAAGAGGAGGAGGAGGAGGAGGAGGAGGAGGAGGAGGAGAGGAGGAGGAGGAAGGGAAGGGAAGGGAAGGGAAGGGAAGGGAAGGGAAGGGAAGGGAAGGGAAGGGAAGGGAAGGGAAGGGAAGGGAAGGAGGGAAGGAGGAGAAGAAGAAGAAAAATATTTTGATAAAATCTGATATAAAACCTGCCACAGAAAAAAACATGGATTCTACTTCCAGTGTCCCACAAGGGCAGATGCCATAGAGAACATAATAATTAGACGCTCTGGGGAGAAGACAGTAGACCAAAAGGAAAACCCAGAAGATATTCAAAGGGAGTAAAATGCTTCTTTTAGCAGCTGATCTGGGGGTTGCAGCAGTGGTGGGTTCCTACCAGTGCGGTCCACTCTATAGCACCGGTAGCGGTCCGCTGGTGACGTCACAGTACCGGTGCGGTCGGTTGCCAGTGCCTGGGCGCTGCCATTTTTTTGAAAAAATTTTTAATTTTTTTAAAAATGTTCTTCTGCGCATGCCCAGAAGCCGAGTTTCTGGCACTGCTCATACGCTGCCTTCCTACCCCACAGTGAGTCCAAGCAGGGGAGGATGGCTGAGGGAGCGCATGAGACACTGAAAGAACGGGCGGCAGGAGCTATCTCCATTCCACTCCCTTCAGCAGTCCGAGAAGCCACGAACGTGCGGTGATGATCCTAGGCATTTTCGCACGTTCGAGGCTTCTCGAGCTGCTGAGGGGAGGGGGAATGGGCAGCAGGACCTATCTCAGTTCCCCTCCCTTCAGCAGTCTGAGAAGCCACGCCCACCCGGTCACATGGCTGGCAACCCACACCCACAAAATAAGCCATGCCCACAGAGTGGTAGTAAAAAAATTAGGAACTCGCCCCTGGGTTGCAGACTTGTAGTAAGTTGCTATTTTCTGGTGACAAACCACGGGAAGAAGTGCTTGTGGAGACCGGCATTAAAAGCACCCTTTTCCTAGTGTTACATCCCTCACTTGTTTTAACTAGCTCACCAACAAACATCCAGATATGAGACTGGTAAATAATTAACTAGACCATTAGGGCTTAAACACAACCGAGTATTAACTTTCATTTCTTACAAGAACGTTCCAAAGCTATTGTCAACGCTTCATTCTTTTATTTTATAGCCGGCAATTGTAGCTGGCAAAAGAAGAAAAAGGAAAAAGGAAATGATACGCTTAATGAAACAGAATAACAGAGTTGGAAGGGACCTTGGAGGTCTTCTAGACCAACCCCCTGCAAAAGCAGGAAACCCTATACCATTCCAGAGAAATGGTTGCCCAATCTCTTCTTAAAAACCTCCAGTGATGGAGCACCCACAACTTCCGGTGGCAAGCAGTTCCACTGGTAAATTGTTCTCACTGTCAGGAAATTTGTCCTTAGTTCTAGGTGGCTTCTCTCCTTGATTAGTTTCCATCCATTGCACAAAAATGGAAGGACACTTTGATTCCCACAATGGACGAATGGCTGCAAAAGTTGACGGAGTTAGCAGAAAAGGCTGAATTGGCTGCTTTGGTTAAAGGAAAAAAAACACAATTACTTTTTGTTTCTACTTGGAAACCACTTCTGGACTTTGTGCTCAAGGTGGAAAAATATGGAACTTTGATTCTGGGTTTTACTGATTGGATAGATTTGTTGTTACAGAAATGGCTAGTTTATACTATTATGTAAAAGTAAAATGTTGAGGTTTGGTGTTAATGCTTTATTCTCCTGCAGGGGTCCCCAAACTTGGCAACTTTAAGACTGGTGGACTTCAACTCCCAGAATTCTGGGAGTTGAAGTCCATAAGTCTTAAAGTTGCCAAGTTTGAAGACCTCTGTTCTACTGCACCGAAGGGAATGAGAAGTCAATGCCTTTTCTTTTCTTTTTCCCCTTTTTCCTACACTTTTCTCTTCCCCTTCCCTTATTTTCCCTACTATTCTCGTTTATATTTTTGTGTTTTATATTATAAACTAATTTTTTTTAAAGGTCATTTCTCCTTAGTCCTAGTGTTAACCCTGAAGCCATTTTGGAGCATCTTCAGGGCCGCCACAGTAGGGCTGGTTAGAGCTGTGGGAACGGAAGTGAGGAGATAGAAGTAGCTGGGGACTTGTAGCCAAAATAAAATTCTTTCTCCTGGGAACCAAGGACGTCCTCACCAGGTGCTGAGGAGGCGCAGACTGAAACCAACTGGAGTTTGGACAGTGACCAGATTGGACCATGTGACGGGACATGTGGACTGGGGTGAAGAACGTTGACTTTTAATTTGGGTGGGGAAAACTGCGGGACTCTCAGAGTTGGGTTTTCACCGGATGTGCCAATACGACATGCCTAATAAATGTGAACTTTGAGGAGCACCTTGGCCTCAGAGTACAAATTGCGTTGGGTCTGTTACTTGGAACCCTGACACCTAGGTTGCTTCTCTCCCGGATAAGTTTGCATCAGTGGTGGGTTGCTACTGGTTCAGACCGGTTCGCACGAGCCGGTAGCGGAAATTTGGCCCCGTTCGCCAAACCGGTAGTGATGGCCGGCTTGCTAGGCCCCCGAACCGGATCCCCTGGTCGCCGCTGCTTGAAAGCGGCTGGCAACGAACCGTCTGCGCATGCGACGTGCACACTTCCGAACCGGTATGGAAGGTAAGAGAAACCCACCCCTGGTTTCCATCCATTGCTTCTTGTCTAGCCTTCTAGCTATCATGAAACCCCCTAGACCCGTGATGGCAAACCTATGGCATGTGTGCCCGAAGTGGCACGTGGAGCCATGTCAGCTGGCACACACAGTGTCACCCGTTCCTCTTCCGGGTGTCTGGCGCGCATGCATGGGTGACGATCAGCTGATTTTTGCACATGCGGCAGTGCCCGAAACCGGAAGAGCTGGTCTTCCAGTTTCCGTTGTGTGCAGGCGTGCCGGCCAGCTGATTGTTGCTTGTGCATGCACGCCAGTAACCGGAAGACAAGCTGGCCGGTGAGCATGCATATGCCGGAAACCGGAAGTTCATTTCCTGGCATGCGCATGCTCACTTGGCAGCTTCTCTTCCGGGGCATGTCACCGACGAGCGTGCAAGCACGCACGCTCCCTTTTTTGCACTCAGTACCGAAAAGGTTCATCATCACTGCCCTAGACCTTCTCTTTATTAGACTAGACATACCCAATTCCTGTAACTGTTCTTCGTATGTTTTAGCCTCCAGCCCCTTCATTCAAAAGAGCTGAGGTGGTGCAGTGGTTAAATGCAGCTACTGCAGGCTACTCCAGCTGACTGCTAGTTCAGCAGTTCAGCTGTTCAAATCTCACCAGGCTCAAGGTTGACTCAGCCTTCCATCCTTCCGAGGTGGGTAAAATGAGGACCCAGATTGTTGGGGGCAAGAGGCTGAACTCTGTAAACCGCTTAGAGAGGGCTGTAAAGCACCATGAAGCGGTATATAAGTGCTATTGCTATTGCTATTCTCTTTGTTGAAACACTTTCATGCGATCCAGAGCAAGCCGATATATAGAGGAAAAAAGTGAGAGACAGCCTCGGTCAACTTTTACCTCCCACCCCCCAAAAATGAACAAAGTTACCCTCATGAAACGGCTAGAAGTATATATCATCTTATGTAAATAAAGCTTGTCGCGATAACATTAATTAGTGGCATAAAACTTTCTCTTCTCGCTCATCATTCACGGAATAGCAGAGTTGCTCATTTGCCGAGGATTAATTTATATTTTAATGAGAAATTTGCATATGGTTGTCGGCAGCCATGGAAACGAGAGCCCTCCCGTTTCCAGTGGATCTTGAGGCTTCTTGGTTTAAATGAACAATGTAGGGAGGGGGTTTTTTTGGAGAGCGGTTGGAGAAGACCTTGTGACCTACCACAATCGGCAATGGCTCTTCGATTGTTTTTTTAACCCACTTGTGGTCTCTGGATTTTGTAAAAAAAAAATCTTAGCAGGTAAGATAGAAAGGCCACTTTGCAATTCCTGCTGAATTTGCAATCTTGTATTATATGTATTGGTAACATTCACCAATTATATCAGTGCATGTCTACCTTTAGTTCTATCTGTCCTCTGTCTAGGATTTTATCTAGATTTTATCTAGAGATATCTCTAGAAGAGAATATTTGTAGCTCAGGGCTGAAATGACGGGTCCTGGGTGCCAGGGGTGGGATTCAAAAATTTTAGCAAGGGGTTCTCTGCCCGGTTGCTGGGTGGGCGTGACCATGGTGTGCGTGGCCTACTCTGCCTCCTGCACCATGGTGGGGGCAGGTGTTTTCATCCTCCACAGGCTCCAGAGGCTTTCCTCGATTCTCCAGGAGGGCGAAAACGGCCTCCCCTGGGCTCCGGAGGCCTTCCAGAGGCAGGCAACGGGCCCGTTTCAAGACTTCTGGAACTTCCAGGAGGCCCGTTTTTCACCCTCCCAGGCTGTGGAGGCTTTCTTCGAGCCTCTGGGAGGGTGAAAATGTTCTCCCCCGGGCTCTGGAAGCCCTCTAGAAGCCGGAAATGGGCCGGAACTTCCTGGAGGCCCGTTTTTCGCCCTCCCAGAGCCTCCATGTGGGCCCTGCACTTACCTGGCATCTAAAATGGGCTGCGTGGAGACTCCTTGGAGGGGCGGGGTGGGGCAGGGGCGGTGGGGCCAGCCAGTCCTTGCAACTACAGGTTCGGCGAACCAGATGTAAAATTAGCATCCAGTTCACCCAAACCGGTCCGAACCGGCTGAATCCCACCCCTGCTTGGTGCTCTCTGAGCTCGGTTGTCTTTTTGCAGACGTTTCATGACCCAGTTAGGGAACATTGTCAGTACTAAAAGTTTTCTCTCTGTTGCTATAGAAGTGGTTATATGCACTTCTAAACCATACCGCAATCAAGAACTACCAACTCAAAAAAATAAAACAATCAATCAGTAAACAACAGGCTAACCAAAGATTAACCAAAAAAAACCCCAACAACAATACTTTCACCGAGACTTGCAGGGCAAACACGTGTATATAAAAGAGGAATTTCAGCTCCCTTCAAACCCTGATGGTGTTATCTAGTTTGGTAATGAAATGTCTTCAGGAAAACAGCTAAGCTCAGAGAGCACCAAGGACCTCACTATCTACCATCACTACCACCATCAGACCACACCTAGAGTACTGCATCCAGTTTTGGTCACCACACTACAAAAAAGACATTGAAACTCTAGAGAAAGTGCAGAAGAGAGCAACCAGGATGATAAAGGGTCTGGAAAATAAAACATACAAAGAGCGGTTGCAGGAACTGAGCTTGGCCAGTCTGGCGAAGAGAAGGACCAGGGGTGACATGATAGCAGTCTTCCAATACTTGAGGGGATGCCCCAGAGAGGAGGGGGTCAGGCTGTTCTCTATGGCACCAGAAAGCCAAACAAGGACTAACGGATGGAAGCTGACCAAGGAGAGATTCAACCTGGAAGTGAGGAGAAACTTTCTGACGGTGAGAGCGATCAATCAGTGGAACAGCTTGCCAGCAGAGGTTGTGAGAGCCCCAACACTTGCGACCTTCAAGGGGAGACTGGACTGCCATCTGTCTCAAATGGTGTAGAAACTCCTGCTTGAGCAGGGGGTTGGACTAGAAGACCTACAAGGTCCCTTCTAACTCTAATAATAAATCTAAAATCTAAAATCTACCTTTACCTATAATCTATAAGCCTGTCTATTTCTATCCTTCCTCTTTCTATCACATTTAAAGGACTGACAGTGATTCAGTGTGTGGAAAATGTACAATTGACCAATAGAAGTACACATTTAATGAATGAACCCAGACTAAGAATCAGAATAGAGCTGGAAGGGACTTTGGAGGTCCCTTCTACTCCATCCCCTGCTCAAGCAGGAGATCCCATACCACTTCAGACAGGTGACTGTCCAGTCTCTTCTTAAAAACCTTCAGTGATGAAGCCCCCACAACCTCTGGTGGCAAGCTGTTCCACTGGTTAATTGTCTTCACTGTTAGGAGGTTTCTCCTCAATTCCAGGTTGCTTCTCTCCTTGATTAGTTTCCATCCATTGTTTCTTGTCCTGCCCTCCGGTGCTTTGGAGAATAAGTTCCCCCCCTCCTCTTTGTGGCAGCCTCTCAAATACTATCATGTCCCTCCTAGTCCTATAAATCTCCCCCTAGTAACTACAAATTAAATAACAAAGCAATTGTCCAAGATGGTACCACATCATAGTCCAAATGCTCTCCATAAGGACCCTATTTGGAGCTGCTTCTTGAAGATGTACCTGCCAAGGTACACCCACGTTACACCTATACTCTGCCAGCTGCATTAGTTGCCCATCGGTCTCCGGGTACAATTCAAGGTGTTGATCATCATCTTTAAAGCCCTTCATGGCTTAGGACCAGGCTATCTCCGGGACCGCATTCTGCCTCATACTTCCCTTCGACCGGTTAGGTTCCACAGAGTGGGTCTCCTCCGGGTCCCGGCAGCCAAACAATGCCAGTTGGTGGGCCCTAGGGGGAGGGCCTTCTCTGTGGGGGGCCCCATGCTCTGGAACCAACTTCCCCCAGAGACCCGAACCATCCCCACCCTGCTGGCCTTCCGAAAAGCCGTCAAGACATGGCTTTTCCTGCAGGCAGGGAGTAGAGACTAACCCATCTGAGCTCTCCCCCGGGTATGTCTGGTTGATGGATATTTTAAAATATCAATTTTTTAATTTTTGTACTTGGTTTTAATTAATGTTTATTTGCTGGTGTTCTTGTATATTGCTGTACGCCGCCCTGAGTCCCTCGGGAGTAGGGCGGCATATAAGAACCAAGAAATAAATAAATAAATAAGATAATTGGGTTCCTGGCAGTTTCTCCAAAAGACCAGTGGCACCAATATAGAGCATCGCTAGTGTCTCACACACACCCCTTTTCTTTCCGAAATAAGGAGAAATGTCCTGACAGAAAGAACACTTAACCAGTGGAAACAACTTGCCTTCAGAAGTTGTGAAAGCTCCATCACTTAAAGTTTTCAAGAAGAGATTGGACAGCTATTTGTCTGGAATGGTATAGGGCCGTGATGGCGAACCTATGGCACGAGTGCCAAAGGTGGAATGCAGAGCCCTCTCTGTGGGCACGCGTGCCATTGCCAGCTGCTCTTCTGGTTTTGGTGCGCATATGCGTGCTGGCCACCGGTCTTCGCAGGCACCGAAGTGCTGGAAAACAGTCTGAAAACGGCCCAAAATGCCCCAAAACCAGGACATTTTCAGGACATTTTTTGGGCCGTTTTCTGGGTTATTTCCCAAAAAATGGCCCCAAAAACAGGCATACGTGTGCCATCCAGCTGGTCTTGGTTCCAGTGGTGGGTTCCTATCGGTGCGGTGCGGTCCACTCTATAGCACCGGTAGTGGCCCGCTGGTGACGTCACAGTACCGGTGCGGGCGGTTGCCGATGCCTGGGCGCCACCATTTAAAAAAATTATTTTAAAAAAAAAATTCTTCTGTGCATGCCCAGAAACCTGACAATTAAGTCTTTCCCCGTCCCTTCGCTTGAAAATAATAAGAAACTCGCATTTGACACTTTTCCTTCGCTTTTGCCTAAAGCTTCCCAAAGTGGGCGTTTTCCGAAAGCTTAACGTTTTGTACTGTTAATTTTATACAGTTTTATACTGTTATTCTTTAGACGAAAACATTGAGGACTGTTAAAAGATACTGTTCTTTTAACAGTCCTCAATATTTTCATCTAAGGAATCCATGACTGAAACCAAAAATGCTGTATGAGACTTGCTTGTCTTTTAACTATAGCATTTTCTGCATATAAAGGTTGCTGTGTTGCCATGGTGTAACACGCACTTTGTATGCAAAGCTTTTCATGTAAGGTATAAAATAGCAAAAATAGTAGTAACATCTCTCTGAAATAACTAATATATGACAGGCAAGCCGCGCCCACCCGGTCACATGGCCGGCAAGCCACACCCACAAAATAAGCCATGCCCACAGAGTGGTAGTAAAAAAAATTAGGAACCCGCCCCTGTTTTCCGGTGCTCCAGTGCAACCAAAGACCAACTGGCCAACACGCATGCGCGTGCCGGAAACCCGAAGATCAGCTGGCCGGAGTGCGCATGCACACCAGACAGCTGGTCTTCGGGTTTCTGGTACTCCTGCATGCACACATGCACATACATGCATGTGCATTCTGGTTTGGGCACTTGGTGCCGAAAAGGTTTGCCATCACTGGTATAGGGTTTCCTGCTTGAGCAAGGGGGCTGGACTAGAAGACCTCCAAGGTCCCTTCCAACTCTGTTATGCTGTTACGTCTGTTAACTGTCCAAATAACATTGCACATCCCTTCAGCGATTGTTGTATTTTGTAAATGCGATGCATTCATGCCCTTGTCCAAAAGGCGGAAAGCACAAGCGTTGAGGGAGAAAAATTGGAACCAAGCAGATAAAGACCAGAGGGGAGACAAGACTTTGAAGTCCTCCTTTTATAGACCTTGAACGAAATTAAACACGAAGCCAATTCTGCTGTTCATCCATCCCTAATCCCATTCTCTTAATAATAATAAGCGCACAAAAAAACCCAAAGACAATTAAGCTGACAAAAATGTATTTCACTTTTCTTCTAAAAATGCCATGAAGATCCATTGTCTGCCATTCAACCCTTAAATTGAGGAGAAGAGGAGGTGTTGGGCAAAGTTTGTTTCAAAATTTCCCTCTTTTCTTTTTCAGACACAAATCGTTAGGACTCTGTCCCAACAGTTGGGTTTGCTAATATATAAACAAGCCACAAATCAATGTTTATGTGAACATAGGTAATATTGCTTTAAATGCATTGTAAGCTTTCTGATTACTATAAAAGGGAGCTAGAAAACAGGCTCATTCTCCCTGCTGACTCTCTCTGCTGATTGTCTCTGCTGATTCACTGCTGATTCATTGCTGAATTGACATCGTGTCTGTGAAAGTACTGTGAAGAGCTGCTGTGTATAGCGTAACTATCTGTGGTAGTATAGATTTGTTTGTTAGCTGTAATCTTTGTTTGCTAATTAAGACAAAGACAGGCTTGTAAGAAGATTCTTTGTATTGACTGACTTAATGTGTATGACTTGGACTTCTTATTTGGACTTTGCTAAATTCTTTGAGTAAACTATTTGTATATACTTTAAACGTATCTGCTTATTGACTGAATCATATCAACTCAAATCAACTGCAACACCACGTTTCACTGTTCTCAAGCTTATGAGCACAAATTCCTTAACACAAATGCTGTTGTTTTTTTTCCCTCCCAGCCATTCCAGTCTTGTCCTCTCCTTGGTCATCTCTTTATATTAACTTCTGTTTCATTTCTGTCCTCCTCCCAGTTGATCAACTTTCCAGAACGTTGTGCCAAAGCTGGTGGTTAAAACAACTTCTTGGAGAATAGTTTGACTCCCTCTTCTTTGTGGCAGCCCCTCAAGTATTGGAAGACTGCTATCATGTCACCTCTCGTCCTTCTGTGAAGTGAATCTGGCTTCCCCATCAACTTTGCTTGTCAGGGGGGGGTCGCAAAAGGGGATCACATGATTTTGGGACACTGCAACAGTCATAAATATATGTTGGTTGCCAAGTGTCTGAATTTTGATCACGTGATGCTGCAACGGTCGTAAGTGTGAACAATTGTCATGAGTCACTTTTCCCAGGGCTGTTGTAACTTCAACTAAGGACACAAGGACAGTTTTTACAGTTGTCAAACATTTAAACATAAATCACGTGACCATGGGGATGCAGCAATGGTCATAAGTCTGAAAAAATGTTCATAAGTCACTTTTTCTTTTTTTAAAAAATATCTTTATTTGGTTTTTAAACTTTAAAAAAACATACATAATAACACACAACATCAAAGAGAAAAAAGAAAAAAGAAAACGTTAAGAAAAGGGAGAAAAAGTGCTGTTGTAACTTCAAATGGTCCCTAAATGAACTGTTGTAAATTGAGGACTACTTGTAAAGCGAGTGTGCCTCCTATTGTTTCATACACTTTCGATTTTAGATAGGTTCGCATGCCTCAATTGTAGAGCACCCCATGCTTAGAAGATGCTCCCTGGTGCGCTCTCTAATTGATGCATTCCCACATTGGGGAACAAATCAGTTCAAATCGGTATTTCCCAAACACTGGGAGAAATCCTATGCCTTGACTGCTGGGCCTTTCTCCCGGATTACTGAACGGCAAATTCCTCAATGCAATCGATTGCCTTACTTGTGTTTCACTGCAAAATGCGGGGATATTAGGGCATCCGGTAGTCCTCGAGCTTTTATTTATTTATTTTTGTAATGGGGATAATCTGTTGCTTTGCTTCTGTTGCTATAATGAAAGCAACAAATTAAGACAAACATTATGCAAATAGTCCCCTTAAAGATGTCGTCCACATATGTCTATAGATAGAAACGACCATTTCCGGTTAACTCTATAAGATCAGGGATGTTGCTCAAAACAGACAGGAGGAGGAGGAGGAGGAGGAGGAGGAGGAGGAGGAGGAGGGGGAGGGAGAGAGGGAGGGAGGGAGGGAGGGAGGGAGGGAGGAAGGAAGGAAGGAAGGAAGGAAGGAAGGAAGGAAGGAAGGAAGGAAGGAGAACTGTAAATAGGAGCCGAGGTGGCGCAGCGGTTAGAGGCAGTACTGCAAGTCACTTTAGCTGACTATGATCCGCAGGTCAGCGGTTCAAATCTCACCGGCTCAAGGTTGACTCAGCCTTCCATCCTTCCGAGGTAGGTAAAATGAGGACCCAGACTGTCGGGGGCAATGTAAAAAATACATTGCTTACTGGTGTAAACTGCTTAGAGAATGCTTGCACTGTGAGGTGGTATATAAATGTAAATAAATAAATAAATAAATAAATCTACACTTGACTCTCATGACACACAAACATATTTACCACTTTAAACATTCAACAAAGTTGACAATTTATAGTAGCCTATATCAGTGTTTCTCAATCTTGGCAAATATTAGCTGGCTGGGGAATTCTGGGAGTTGGTCCACACATCTGAAAATTGCCAAGGTTGAGAAATGCTGGCCTACATCAGGGCTCCCCAAACTTGGCATCTTTAAGAGATGTGGACTTCAACTCCCAGAATTCCCTAGCCAGGCATGCTAGCTGAAGAATTCTGGGAGTTGAAGTCCACAAGTCTTAAAGGTGCCAGGTTTGGTGACCCCTGGTCTATACTATGATAAGAGAATCTGGTAGCGGTTAAGACACTAAGCTAGAAACCAGGCGACAAGGAGTTCTAGTCCCAGCTTTGGTAGAAAGCCATCTGGGAGACCTTGGGCCAGTCTCTCACCCTTAGCCCTTGGAAAGAGTCAATGGCACACCTCTTCTCAAAAACATGCCAAGGAAAGTAACTGCAGGGCGATCTCCAGGAGTCAGCCCTGACTCACACTCATTTGGACACACACGCACACACACACGTACACACACACACACACACGCTACCGTAAACTTTGATCCTATTAACCTCCCTAGAACCACCTTATTTGGAGTGGGGGAGGGGTAGCCTATGTCAAAGCATTTTTGGTCTTCGTGCCAATTGGAGACGATCAAAATGTATTGAATGGATTAAAGTGTATGAAGGGCTCTCTTTTTTTTAATTAAATAGCTCGGTGATTTTTTTTTTTTTTTAAAGCCCTCTAGCGTTGCCAGGGGAACGGCTTTATCAGAAGTGGGTTCTCTTTATCAAAGGCAAACATGCATGCAGAAGAAAAGCAAGGCAGCGTGGACCGGAGAAACAAGGACAAGGGGAGGATTAGGGAAGGATAGATAGAGCACAGGGACTTTTCTACACACCCACACAAAGAAGGAAGCTGAAGAGACTCAAAAAGAAAGTTGAGATGTGTCGTTGATAATGGAAGCAGGTTACGTTCCATGGAGTGTCTATAGCAGTGTTTCCCAACCTTGGCAACTTGAAGATGTCTGGACTTCAACTCCCAGAATTCCCCAGCCAGCGAATGCTGGCTGGGGAATTCTGGGAGTTGAAGTCCAGACATCTTCAAGTTGTCAAGGTTGGGAAACACTGGTCTATAGAGATTCTCAATCGTCCAGGTTGTTGGAAGAAATAGCCGGGTCCAGTTCCAATCGGGGAGAAAGGCAGTGGAGATAAAATGGAGGGTGGAGGCTGATTGGAAAGAAAAGTTTATTTTATTTTATTGTATTTATTTATTTGTCAAACATGTACAGGATAGTAGTAATTTGTATAAACATAAGTAAAAAGTAACGATAAAAGAGGACAATAGGACAGTAAGACAGGGACGGTAGGCACAGTGATGCGCTTATGCACGCCCCTTACAGACCTCTTAGAAATGGGGTGAGGTCAACTGTAGACAGTGTAAGGTTAAAGTTTTTGGGGTTTGGGGAAGAAACCACAGAGTCAGGTAGTGCATTCCAGGCATTGATCACTCTGTTGCTGAAGTCGTATTTTCTGCAGTCGAGTTTGGAGCGCTTTACATGTAGTTTGAATCTATTACGTGCTCGTGTATTGTTGCGGTTGAAGCTGAAGTAGTCATTAACAGGAAGGACATTGTGGTATATGATTTTATGAACTACATAAGTTCCATTTATTGATGAAGCAAACCTCCCCCCATCCCACCTAGAAGGCTCTTCTCCCCACCTGGATGGATGTTCTTTTTACCAGGGCGATAGCTGCTCAATATGCCAACCTGTGATGATGATGATGACACAGAGTTTGATCTGATTGGCTACCAGTGGAGTGATGTTATCTGGTTGGGTAATATCACACACTTTGAGGAAAAGACAGGGATCTGCATAGAAAAGAGACTACACTTGTTAAGTGAGGAAGGAAGAAAAAGACAACAGTTTGGCCTAATGGTTTGGGCATCAGGGAAGGGGTGGAGGAGTGGCGATTATAGCTCGCCAGAACCTTAATCCTCGAAGGATCCCTGCCCCGGAGATCGTTGGGTGTGAGACACTCCTTCTGAAGTTGGACTTAGGGGTTCAGGTGGGCCTTCTGCTAGCGTACCTGCCTCCTAGCTACGTTACAAAGGCCCTGCCTGTTCTGCTCGAGGCGGTAGCAGGGCTGGCGATTGAGTTCCCCAGGTTGATGGTGCTGGGGGACTTTAATCTGCCATCGCCCGGCGAAACCTCGGAGGCAGTCCAGGAGTTCATGGCTTCCATGACAACCATGGACCTGACCCAAGTAGTTCAGGGTCCGACTCATGAGGGAGGTCACACACTTGACCTTGTGTTTCTTTCGGGGCAGTGGAGAGATGATCTGAGGCTGAGGGGTTTAGTCACAGTACCCTTGTCGTGGTCAGATCATTTCCTTCTGAGGTTGGATTTCATGGCACCACTCCTCCACTGCAAGGAGGCGGGGCCGATTAAGTGGTTCCGCCCCAGGCGCCTAATGGAATCTGAAGGATTTCAGAGGGAACTTGGGGAAATACCTGACTCCCTGGTACACGATTCATCTGAGGCTCTAGTGGCTGCCTGGAATCGGGCGGCAACGGGGGCTTTAGATCGGATTGTGCCTTTGCGGCCTCTCCGTGGTAGCGGATCCCGGAGGGCTCCTTGGTTTACTGAGGAGCTCCGGGAGATGAAGCGCCTAAAGAGACGCCTAGAGCGACGATGGAGAGCCAGTAAAGCTGAGTCTGACCGGACACTTTTAAGAACTTGCATTAAGTCTTACTTAGTGGCGATAAGGGCGGCAAAATGCTCGCATTTTTCCGCTCTTATTGCGTCCGCCGACTCCCGCCCAGCCGCCCTGTTTAGGGTGACTCGCTCCCTCCTAGCCAAGGGGGGAGTTGAAGATCCCTTGCAGGGCAGAGCTGAGGAATTTTCTCAGTTTCTGGCGGATAAAGTCGTTCAGATTCGGACAGACCTGGACTCCATTTGGACAGGGCAAGCCGAGATGACAGGGGCGAGTCTTAGTCCTGTTATATGGGATGAGTTTGAGCCTGTCACTCCTGAGGATGTGGACAAGGCCATAGGAGCGATGAGCGCCTCCACCTGTTTATTGGACCCGTGCCCCTCCTGGCTGGTCTCTGCCAGCAGAGAGGTGTCACGCAGCTGGCTCCAGGCGGTTGTGATCGCTTCTTTGAGAGAGGGATCCATCCCACAGCCTTTAAAAGCTGCGGTGGTGAGGCCCCTCCTCAAGAAGCCTTCCCTGGACCCAGCGGATTTAAAAAACTTCCGTCCAGTCTCCAACTTACCCTTTTTGGGTAAAGTTGTTGAGAAGGTGGTGTCGCTCCAACTCCTGCGGCTATTGGAGGATACTGATTATCTGGATCCCTTTCAATCGGGTTTCAGGCGCGGCTACAGTACGGAGACTGCTTTGGTTGCGCTGATGGATTATCTCTGGCGAGCCCGGGATGGGGGTTATTCCTCCATCCTGGTGTTACTTGACCTCTCAGCGGCTTTCGATACCATCGACCATGGTATCCTTCTGCGTCGTCTTGGGGAGATGGGAGTGGGAGGCACTGTTCTACGGTGGTTCTCCTCCTACCTCTCTGATAGGACGCAGTCGGTGTTGACAGGAGGACAGAGGTCGGCCCCTAGGCCCCTGGTTTGCGGGGTGCCACAGGGCTCGGTCCTCTCGCCCATCCTGTTTAACATTTACATGAAACCGCTGGGTGAGATCATCCGACGACATGGGGTGAGGTATCAGCAGTATGCTGATGATACCCAGTTGTACATCTCCACCCCGTGTCAATTCAGTGAAGCGGTTGATGTAATGTGCCGCTGCCTGGATGATGTGAGGGTCTGGATGGGAGTGAACAGACTCAGGCTCAACCCAGACAAGACTGAGTGGCTCTGGATATTGCCTCCCAAGGACTATGTCGACTGTCCCTCCTTGGTTCTTGGGGGAGAAAAATTGAATCCCTCAGAACAGGTTCGCAATTTGGGTGTCCTCCTAGACCCACAGCTAAAATTGGATCAACATCTTTCAGCTGTGGCTAGGGGGACCTTCGCACAGATCCGTCTTGTGCACCAATTGCGACCTTACTTGGAGAGGGAGGCCTTGCTCACAGTCACTCATGCCCTTGTCACCTCACGGCTAGACTACTGTAACGTGCTCTACATGGGGCTACCCTCGAAGAGCATCCGGAGACTCCAGTTGGTACAGAATGCAGCTGCGCGAGCTGTAGTGGGTGTACCAAGATACACCCACGTAACACCTCTCCTTCGCCAGCTGCATTGGCTACCAATTAGTCTCCGGTTGCAATTTAAGGTGTTGGTCGTTACCTTTAAAGCCCTACATGGCTCAGGGCCAGGTTACCTGCGGGACCGCATCCTACCACATACCTCCCTAAGACCGGTTAGGTCCCACAGAGAGGGCCTCCTCCGGGTCCCGTCGGCCAAACAATGCCGACTGGCGGGGCCTAGGGGGAGGGCCTTCTCTGTGGGAGCCCCGTCCCTCTGGAACCAACTTCCACCAGAGATCCGGACCATCCCCACCCTGCTGGCCTTCCGTAAAGCCTTAAAAACATGGCTCTTCCGGCAGATGGGGTGAATAGGATAATCAGATTCCCCCTGAATGTTGTGTTTATAATGTTTTTCTTTTTAATTATATTTTAATTTAAATTATGATTACTGTTTTTATATGTACGCTTCTTATTCATGCTGTACGCCGCCCTGAGTCCCACGGGATTGGGCGGCCTATAAGAGCGTCTAAATAAATAAATAAATAAATAAATAAATCAGGCTAGAAACTAGTAGATAGTGAGTTCTAGTCCTGCCTTAGGCATGAAAGCCAGCTGGGTGACTTTGGGCCAATCACCAGGAGTCTGTGAGTTCTAGTCCCACCTTAGGCATGTAGACACAGTAGCACTGGTGGGTTCTTACCGGTGCGGTCCACTCTATAGCACCGGTAGCGGCCCGCTGGTGACGTCACAGTACCGGTGCAGTCGGTTGCCGGTGCCTGGGCGCCATTTTCAAAAAAAACATTTTTACATTTTTTTTAAAAAAAATTCTTCTGCACATGTCTAGAAGCCGAGCTTCCAGCACTGCACATGCACTGCCTTCCTACCCCACAGTGAGTCCAAGCAGGGAAGGATGGCTGAGGGAGTGCGTGAGATGCCGAAAGAACAGGCGGCAGGAGCTATCTCCAATCTCCTCCCTTCAGCAGTCCGAGAAGCCACGAACGTGCGGTGATGATCCCAGGCATTTTTGCACGTTCGAGGCTTCTCGAGCTGCTGAGGGGAGGGGGAACAGGCGGCAGGAGCCTAGGATCATCGAATGGGGAGAAGCATTCAGGCCAGACAGAGCCTCCTAGAAGAACCACAGCCGCGGTCTTGCTGCTCCCACTGCGGGGGGCTGCATTGTGGGTGGGCAATGTCCCCTGCTTCTCCGGCCGCTGCCAAGCTCCCGAGGCCCACGCCCACCCAGTCACATGGCTGGCAAGCCACACCCACAAAATAAGCCACGCCCACAGAGTGGTAGCAAAAAAATTAGGAACCCGGCCCTGCACAGTAGCCTATGCCTGCTTAACCGAAAACAGGCTACACTGAGTCCAGTGTGACTTACTCCCAGGCAAGTGGGTAGAGCAGCCTTCCCCAGCCAATAGTTTGCTTGCAGCTTATAATAAGTAAAATAATAAATATTAACACTAAAATTCCATTGGGGCCCAGATCGGAGAGTTGGGGGCGCGCGAAATGTTTACTTCTTCCTAGGGGGGTGCGTAACAGAAAATAATTGAGAAGCACTGATCTAAAGCAATCTGTAGGGTCAGTTCATGTTGAGCTAGAAATCGGCGTTGGAGCCTAAGGACTCCACAGACCAGTTGATCCAGTAAGAGATAATCCAGGTCTGAAAATTGACAGTTCAGGGAGGCTGTGCAAAGGGCAGCCATATAGTCGTCAATGGACTCGCCTTCCTTCTGGAATCTATGGCAAAAGGCATGCCGTCATGCAATGCAGGAAGGTGTTGGAGCATAATAGTTGTGGAGCTTCTCCAAGAGCGTCTCCCAGGGCACCGTATAGGTAGCCTGAGGGGCTGCTAGAGCTCATGCTGTGGCAAACATTTCTCTGCCTCATGAGCTGAGACAATAGCCTAGCTTCCTGGTGCTGGAGCGCTCCGTGAAGTCGTTAGCGTGGAGAACACATTCAAAGCGTGTTAGGTAGTCGTCCCACATTTTTGTAGCAGGCTCGATGGGAGCGAAAGAATAGAATAGAATGGAATGGAATGGAATGGAATGGAATGGAATGGAATGGAATGGAATGGAATAGAATAGAATAGAATAGAATAGAATAGAATAGAATAGAATAGAATAGAATAGAATAGAATAGAATAGAATAGAATAGAATGTAGAATGTAGAAAGTAGAAAGTAGAGAATAGAGAATAGAGAATAGAGAATAGAGAATAGAGAATAGAGAATAGAGAATAGAGAATAGAGAATAGAGAATAGAGAATGGAATAGGGAATAGGATAGGTAATAGGTAATAGGGAATAGAATAAAATAGAATAGAATAGAATAGAATAGAATAGAATAGAATAGAATAGAATAGAATAGAATAGAATAGAATAGAATAGAATAGAATAGAATAGAATAGAATAGAATAGAATAGAATAGAATGTAGAATGTAGAAAGTAGAAAGTAGAAAGTAGAGAATAGAGAATAGAGAATAGAGAATAGAGAATAGAGAATAGAGAATAGAGAATAGAGAATAGAGAATGGAATAGGGAATAGGATAGGTAATAGGTAATAGGGAATAGAATAAAATAGAATAGAATAGAATAGAATAGAATAGAATAGAATAGAATAGAATAGAATAGAATAGAATAGAATAGAATAGAATAGAATAGAATAGAATAGAATAGAATGTAGAATGTAGAAAGTAGAAAGTAGAAAGTAGAGAATAGAGAATAGAGAATAGAGAATAGAGAATAGAGAATAGAGAATAGAGAATAGAGAATAGAGAATGGAATAGGGAATAGGATAGGTAATAGGTAATAGGGAATAGAATAAAATAGAATAGAATAGAATAGAATAGAATAGAATAGAATAGAATAGAATAGAATAGAATAGAATAGAATAGAATAGAATAGAATAGAATAGAATGGAATGGAATGGAATGGAATGGAATGGAATGGAATGGAATAGAATAGAATTCTTGATTGGACACACAAGGAATTTGTCTTTGGTGCATATGCTCTCAGCGTACATAAAACAAAAGATACATTTGTCAAGAATCATGAGGTGCAACACTTAACTATTGTCATAGGGTACAAATAAGCAATCAGGAAACAATCAATATTAATATAAATCGTAAGGATACCAGGAACAAGTTACAGTCATACAGTCATAAGTGGGAGGAGATGGGTGATAGGAACGATGAGAAAAACTAATAGTAATAGCAGCCTTAGTGAATAGTTTGACAGTGGTGAGGGAATTATTTGTTTAGCAGAGTGCTGGCCTTCGGGGGGAAAACTGTTCTTGTGTCTAGTTGTCTTGGTGTGCAATGCTCTATAGAGTCCTTTTGAGGGTAGGAGTTGAAACAATTTATATCCAGGATGCGAGGAGTCAGTCACGGCCCTCTTTTTGACTTGTGCAGTATACAGGTCCTCAATGGAAGGCCAGTAATGTGGCCATCCTGAGAAGGACGGATTTGGGCTGTAGGCACCAAGCGACCTCTCATCGCCCCGGCTAGTGACCAGCTCTGAAGTGATTCAGCTCAGAGTGACTCAGCTGTGAGGGGCTGCAGCCCAAGCGATCGAGCTCTCCGGCTTGTGGCCAGCTATTCTAGTCAGAAGTTCCACTGCTTCGTCGCCAGTGTCAAATCGGAGGCACCCGGGCTGACAGGAATGGAGGCAAGATGAAGTTCTGAACAGGAATGTTTTATTTAACACTTCAGCACCACAGGCAATAACGAGAGAACAGAACAGCATCTCAGCGTTTGACAGATCCTTTTATAGTCGAGCTGTCAACTAGCAACCAATCCGGACGCCTCAATTTCCCGCTTGCCGGCTGCTCGCCTCTTAGCCAATCAGGTTTCGACTAGCAGCCGGCTTGGGTATTTTGTTGTCATCGTAAGTCCGAGGACTTAACAGAACCCACATCCATTCTAATGCAGGTTCAGTGGAGTCTGTTGACCTCAAACAAATAATGGAAATTACTTGGCATCTCTTGAAGACAAACAAAAAAAAGATCAGAATTCCTTTCAGCCTCTGTTTGAACCGCCTGAGATCCCTTTCAGCATTAGAAGTCTGCTCATAAAATTTAATCTCCCTTTTCTCATCATCCGAAATAAAATTTATGTGACCCTTCGCTTTCTCTCCATCTCTGTCTGTAGCTTAGTTTTCCTCTCACTTTCCTTTTAAAACAAAAACAACAGCATTATCTCCCAAAGTCCAGTTATGGGCTGATAGTCCTTTAAGATAAAGATGCGTTCATTCCATGACTTTGTACAAATAA
The DNA here is from genome assembly GCA_023053685.1 of Diadophis punctatus similis. Lineage (NCBI taxonomy): Eukaryota > Metazoa > Chordata > Lepidosauria > Squamata > Dipsadidae > Diadophis > Diadophis punctatus. The sequence goes on along the minus strand of JALIGW010000003.1, from coordinate 203,283,186 downwards.
CCTTCAGACTATTTTTTTTTATGCATTGGCTAAAGACGGGAAAAAAGCACGTTTATGCAACTGGAGTGTGATGAGGAGAAACGATGGCTTTCTGCAATTTAATAACAGCGAGGGGAGATTTATTTGATTGAAGAAGACAAGTAGATCTTTGCATGATGCATTAGTCCATTTATGAAAACTTGCTGGCTGGTTATGGATAATAATCGCCCTATGATTTAGTTAAGTCCCAATTTAGCACTTGAAAAACAACCAGCTAATTGGACATAGCCAATTCTCTCCCATCAAAAGCGCATTCGCTCGTGGATGGCAAGGAGTAGATAAAATGGGCCATTCATTCATCATAGAATGAGAGAATTATAGGGTTGAAAGAGTCCACGAGGGTGATCTGGTCCAACTTTCTGCGGCGGAAAGGGGAGGGGAGGGGAGGGGAGGGGAGAAGAGAAGAGAAGAGAAGAGAAGAGAAGAGAAGAGAAGAGAAGAGAAGAGAAGAGAAGAGAAGAGAAGAGAAGAGAAGAGAAGAGAAGAGAAGAGAAGAGAAGAGAAGAGAAGAGAAGATATGGAGTGGAATGAAACGTAACAGAACAGAACAGAACAGAACAGAACAGAACAGAACAGAACAGAACAGAATAGAACAGAATAGAATAGAATAGAATAGAATAGAATAGAATAGAATAGAATAGAATAGAATAGAATAGAATAGAATAGAATAGAATAGAATGCAGGATAGAATAGAATAGAATAGAATAGAATAGAATAGAATAGAATAGAATAGAATAGAATAGAATAGAATAGAATAGAATAGAATAGAATAAGAGCGGACCGGAGCGGGACGGGATGGGACAGAATAGGACAGAACAGAACACAATAGAATTCTTTATTGGCCAAGTATGATTGGTGTCAGATAAGAATAACTCTCATCAGAGGCGAAATAGATCTTTTCCTGGAACTCTGACATTAGAAAAGAAACCGCAGTTTAAAGTTCTAAGTAGAAAATATTTATTTCAGTACAAAAACAATAAATTCTCATTAATCACATTTTAGCTATAAAAACACGTCTTGCTTCTACAGAAGCTGAAATAGAAGGACGGATCAAAGAAAGGAATGTACACATATTAATCACGTGCTCAGAAATAAACCATTATATTTGATAGGGATGCAGCTTCCTGCATATACATGTAACAGGCAATATAATCACTGCGTGACAATTGGACACACAAAGGAATTTGTCCTTGGTGCATAAGCTCTCAATGTACATATAAACAGCAAGTAATAGGTCATAGGTATAAAACATAGTCTCAATCATTAATCATAAGTTACAAACAACAATTGATAAATCATAAAAAACCAATAGGAGAAGATAGTAGGAAAGATGAGAAGATGAGAAAAGATCAGAAATGAAACACGGCTTTGTAAATTAAGTGTTTAACATTAAGTGTTGTGTGTAGATGTTTTGGTGTGCAATGCCCTATAGCGACGTCCGGAGGGGAGAAGTTGAAAGAGTTTATGTCCAGGATGTGAAGGGACCTTGGAGGTCTTCTAGTCCAACCCCCTGCTCAGGCAGGAAACCCCTATACCATTTCAGACAAATGGTTGACCAGTCTCTTCTTAAAAACTTCCAGTGATGAAACACCCACAACTTCTGGAGGCAAGTCGTTCCACTGGTTAATTGTTCTAACTGTCAGGAAATTTCTTAGTTCTATGTGGCTTCCCTCCTTGATTACTTCTGGCGCTTTGTTTCCATCCTGAAGTATCTCAAAACTTCATAAAATATTTTTATGATTTTTTTCCCCCACCCAATTCTTTTTTGCCTCGAGCTTAACTCTGGCTGCCTCTCCCGCCAAATTGCTGCATTTCCTGGCTTTAAAAGATTATTTTCTTGCAAATCTCAACGTTTCTTTTCTATTTCCATGGACAGATTCCGAAGCTTCTATCGTGCATTTGCAGCTGTTGAGATGTCGGATGTTTGTTTGTTTCATGCGCCAGCGCTTCTCATTCAACATCTGTAACGGCTTTCATTTTTCGTAGGAATTGTCATTGGTCCACAATCTTTTTGCTCAATAATGGTTGACTCTGGGTTCTTTTCTTCCCGAATACGATCTATTCTTTTTTAAATTCCCCTTGCTGAGAGACTGGAGTAGCATTTTACAATCGCTCTCTTTTCAGTACCGGAGGGTTTTCCACTAAAGGTAGTGCTCGACCTACGACCACGACCAGAGGTGGGTTTAATAATAATAATAATAACAGAGTTGGAAGGGACCTTGGAGGTCTTCTAGTCCAACCCCTGCTTAGGCAGGAAACCCTACACCACTTCAGACAAATGGTTATCCAACATCTTCTTTAAAACTTCCAGTGTTGGAGCATTCACAACTTCTGGAGGCAGGCTGTTCCACTGATTAATTGTTCTAACTGTCAGGAAATTTCTCCTTAGTTCTAAGCTGCTTCTCTCCTTGATTAGTTTCCACCCATTGCTTCTTGTTCTTCCCTCAGGTGCTTTGGAGAATAGTTTGACTCCCTCTTCTTTGTGGCCACCCCTGAGATATTGGAAGACTGCTATCATGTCACCCCTGGTCCTTCTTTTCATTAAACTAGACATACCCAGTTCCTGCAACCGTTCTTCATATGTTTTAGCCTCCAGTCCCCTAATCATCTTTGTTGCTCTTCTCTGCATTCCTTCTAGAGCAGCGGTTCTCAACCTGGGGGTTGCGACCCCTTTGGGGGTCGAATAACCCTTTCACAGTGGTCAGGAGACTTCTCCCAGACTCCGCCATTTGGGTTCTTTTACCCTCTGTACGTGCTCAGAAAGCTTTGCGCATGCGCAGAGGGTAAAAGAACCCAAATTTATTTTATTTTTTATTTTATTTTATTTGTCAAGTACATGTTGGTAATATACATAGATAAAACATTGTTTATATACATAAGATGGGTACTGATAAGCGGGAACATTAGGACAGGGACGGTAGGCACGCTGGTGCACTTATGCACGCCCCTTACTGACCTCTTAGGAATCGGGTGAGCTCAACAGTGGACAGTCTAAGGGTAAAGTTTCGGGGGTTTGGTGACGAAACCACAGAATCAGGTAGTGAGTTCCAGGCATTTACCACTCTGTTGCTAAAGTCATATTTTCTACAGTCAAGTTTGGAGCAGTTCACTTTGAGTTTGTATCTGTTATGTGCTCGTGTATTGTTGTGGTTGAAGCTGAAGTAGTCATTGACAGGAAGGACATTGTAGCAGATAATTTTATGAGTTATGCTTAGGTCGTGCCGAAGGCGACGTAGTTCTAAGCTTTCTAAGCCCAGGATTTCAAGTCTGGTTGCGTAAGGAATTCTGTTGCGAGTAGAGGAGTGGAGGACTCTTCTTGTAAAGTATCTCTGGACACTTTCTAATGTATTTATGTCTGATATGCGGTGTGGGTTCCAGACAGATGAGCTGTATTCGAGGATTGGTCTGGCGAATGTTTTGTATGCTCTGGTTAGTAGTGTGATATTACCGGAGAAGAAGCTATGTAAGATTAGGTTAACAGTTCTTGAAGCCTTTTTGGCGATCTTGTTGCAGTGGGCTTTGGCACTTAGGTCATTTGATATGAGTATTCCAAAGTCTTTGACAGAGTGAGGGTTGTCTGTAAGGTCTTGACTTTTCAGCTTGTATTTAATGTTCTGATTTTTTTTGCCAATGTGTAGGACAGAGCATTTGTTGGTTGAGATTTAGAGTTGCCAGATGTTAGACCATTCTGACACAAAGTCTAGGTCTTTTTGGAGGATAGCAGTGTTGTCGGTGGTGTTGAAGAATTTTACATCATCGGCGAAGAGAACGCAGTCGCTTGTAATGTGATCGCAAAGGTCATTTATATAGAGTATGAAGAGTGTGGGTCCTAGTACGCTGCCTTGGGGTACACCGCTGTTAACAGGAACGGGGTTTGATAGGGCGCTCCCTATTTTGACCATTTGTTGTCTGTTTGACAGGAACGCAGTTATCCAGTCATGTAGGGGTCCAGAGATGCCGTAGGATTTCAGTTTCAGAAGTAGTTTATTGTGAACCACTGAGTCGAAGGCTTTACAGAAGTCTATGTAAACTGCGTCTATTGTTTTGCCCTGGTCCAGTTTTGTGGTCCATATGTTTTTGTAGTGTAGTAGTTGTAGATTGCAGGATAGTTTTTTCCTGAGCGGGCAGGGGTCGTGGCGGCAGGGTGGGTTGCGGTGGGGGCACAGGGGCAGGCCGCGGATTGCGGCATTAGGAAGGTTGAGAACCACTGTTCTAGAGTCTCAACATCCTTTTTTATATCGTGGCAACCAAAACTGGATGCAGTATTCCAAGTGTGGCCTTACCAAGGCATTATAAAGTGGTATTAACACTTCGCGTGATCTTGCTTCTATCCCTCTGGTTTCAGCAGGTTCTGATGAGTTCTGGAGAACCGGTAGTGGAAATTTTGAGTAGTTGGAGAATTGGTAAATAAGTGCTAACTTTGAATGGTCACTAAACGAACTGTTGTAAGTCAAGGACTACCCGTGCTTCTATTTTTGCTATTTTCCAGTTGCTCTGTAATTCTGTCTTGAGGGAACATAAAATATAGAGTTAGTCCTTGATTTACAACCATTTGTTTATTGATGTTCAAAGTTACAACGGCACATTTTTCACATGACCATTGCAGCAGCTCCATGGTCACATGATCAAATTTTGGACACTTGGCATCTGGTTCAGAAGATAGAATGACTGTCCCAAAATCATCCAGCTGGCATTCATGGTTAAGGCGGGACTATAACTCACCCTCTCCTGGTGATTGGCCCAAAGTCATCCAGCTGGCATTCATGCCTAAGACGGGACTAGAACTCACCCTCTCCTGGTGATTGGCCCAAAGTCATCCAGTTGATGTTCATAAATAAGGCGGGACTAGAACTCACCCTCTCCTGGTGATTGGCCCAAAGTCATCCAGCTGACTCTCATGCCTAAGGCGGGACTAGAACTCATCCCCTCCTGGTGATTGGCCCAAAGTCATCCAGCTGACTCTCATGCCTAAGGCGGGACTAGAACTCATCCTCTCCTGGTGATTGGCCCAAAGTCATCCAGCTGATGTTCATAAATAAGGCAGGACTAGAATTCATCATTGGCCCAAAGTCATCCAGCTGGCATTCAGGGCTAAGGTGGGAGTACAACTCACCCTCTCCTGGTGATTGGCCCAAAATCATCCAGCTGGCATTCATGGCTAAGGCAAGACTAGAACTCACCGCCTCCTGGTGATTGGGCCAAAATCATCCATGTGGTCTTCATGGCTAAGGCAGAACTTGAACTCCAACTGCTTTCTAGCCTGATGTCTTAACTACTAGACTGTTATAATCTATTGGAGCTAAAATCCCAACCCGTGGAATTGTATTCTCTCCAAAGCCCCACGTTTAATCAGGGAACCTACAAACAGATCGGCAAAATGTCATTAAATCCCAGGAATGGCTGTAACGAACGGGGGTCTTGAGGAGAAAAAAACTCTGTAATAGTTCATCTTGTTTCATCTTCTCTTTGCTTCTGCCCGTAATTTCATCTCGTCCGTCAAGGGGAAGCCCTAATTCCTTGTTCAACGCAACCAGAGGTGGGTTCCTGCCGGTTCGGACCAGTTCTATAGAACCGGTAGTAAAAATAGGGATTGGTTCTCTGAACCGGCAGTAACGGCAGCCTGGCCACACCCCCGAGCTGGTTCTTTCGGCACCGCCATTTTTCACTTCTGCGCAGAAGTTTTAGCACTGCGCATGCACGAAGCGCCCGCAAAGCGCGCCCGCGCCCGTGCGGCACACCACTGAGCAAACCAGCAGCGACGAAAACCGGAACCCAGCCCTGAACGCAACGGCTTAATTGTGCTTATGAACAATGATGATCTCGGCCTAGAATAATTCAGATTGTCATTACGGCTTGTCCACCAGCACTGTAAGATGGAAAGAAGGTAGAGCTCTCCTATTATTTACTGCAACTTCGCTGCGTTAATATTAAACCCGTAGCACAAGGCGACTGGCAGCCTCCGAATCAATATGGCACGGGGATATTTCTTCAGGCAAATTGGCTGAAGGCCTAGAGAGAGACCGCCGCATTTTTTTCCCTGTTATTAAAAGAGCCGGCAGCCTCTTACCAGCAATCCCGAAGTCGTTGATTTAAAGCTTGCAGTGAGGTTTTTCTGCCTGATTTATTAAAAGAGGTGCCTTCCTGAGGTGATATTAAAGCTAAAATGTTTTTTCCCCCTTAAGGAACGTTGAACACGGCGCCGTAAGTAATTTGGGAGTGTGGGAAGCATCCTTCTTTTGAATTGGAAAATTCAGTTTCTCAAGCTTAATTTCTTTCTACGGTGATTGCCAATCAGATTCCAGAGGACTTGGTCATCATGTTTTTTTAGTTCATTTCTGGAGATTTGAGAGCTTAAATCTTGTATTTCTGCAGGCAACGCATGAGCGGTTCCATTGAGGTGTATTTCAGCTAGATTTAAGTACAGGTAATCCTCAACTTACAACCGCTGTTGAGCTCAAAATTTCCATCGCTAAACAAGACCTTTGTTAACTGAGTTTTTTCCCATTTTACGACCTTTCTTGCCCCAGTTGTTAAGTGAATCACTGCAGTTGTTAAGTTAGTGACATGGTTGTTAAGTGAATCTGGATTCTCCATTGACTTTGCTTGTCAGAAGGACATAAGATAGTGAACCCACGATCCAGGACACTATGACCATTACGCTGGCTGAGGAATTCTGGGAGTTGAAGTCCACAAGTCTTAAAGTCACCAAGTTTGGAGACCCCTGAGGAATTCTGGGAGTTGAAGTCCACAAGTCTTAAAGTCGCCAAGTTTGGAGACCCCTGAGGAATTCTGGGAGTTGAAGTCCACAAGTCTTAAAGTCACCAAGTTTGGAGACCCCTGAAGAATTCTGGGAGTTGAAGTCCACAAGTCTGAAAGTCACCAAGTTTGGAAATCCCTGAGGAATTCTGGGAGTTGAAGTCCACAAGTCTTAAAGTCACCAAGTTTGGAGACCCCTGAAGAATTCTGGGAGTTGAAGTCCACAAGTCTGAAAGTCACCAAGTTTGGAGACCCCTGAGGAATTCTGGGAGTTGAAGTCCACAAGTCTGAAAGTCACCAAGTTTGGAAATCCCTGAGGAATTCTGGGAGTTGAAGTCCACAAGTCTTAAAGTCACCAAGTTTGGAGACCCCTGAAGAATTCTGGGAGTTGAAGTCCACAAGTCTGAAAATTGCCAAGTTTGGAGACTCCTGCTCTAGAGGAACATTACCGTAGAGTAGAGGAACGTTAGTATGAGTTATGCCCCCACTACCTGTTTGCGAACATCTCAAAAGCATCTGACTGGCCCGGAATGGGACAACTTGGTGTGGCCAACTCGGCATGGCCAACTCGGCATGGCCAGCTTACCACGGAAGAACTCGCCAAGGGACAATTCAAGAATTCCATTTAAGTACTTAAAATAATTTTAAAAATATTTTAATTTTTGTCATTTACGTTTCATTTTGTCCTTGCTTTTGCATCCTTTCCTAAATAATTCTACCCCGCCATTTCTTTGGCATTAGTGTAACTCTTGTCCCACGGCGACTTGTCCCGCAAGTGAGTTGGCCATGCCAAGTTGGCGACACTAAATTTTCCTAGACCCTGACTGGCCACTGAGAGAAACCACATGCTAGTTTAAGGTGGACTTTGTCCCAGTTCATCAGATCTAATCTGTTGTTCTAATTTGGGTCTGAGAAATGTATGTGTGTTTAATTTAATTTAATTAATGAAATATTGGTGGAGCCCAAATCACATTTCTGCTTTGGATGCCTTGCAGGTCCCCAAAGAAACCCGAAACAACTGCCAATATTTGCTTTCAAGAACCCTGCTAATATTTAAACAAGAAATCTTTCAACAGATTAATTGGTTTTCTTCCTTTCCAGTTGTTTCATGATCGCCTGAAGCTTTCCGTCATGGATCCATAAATGGCACCATGGAGAGCTTACATATGTACAGATGTGGCGTGGCTTATAAACCAAGATATAAAAGTGGAATTTGATGATGATCGTCTCTTCTGTTAGCAGGGACAAGCTGTGGCTATTGGGTAAAGCATTGCCAGAAAATCAGAGAAAAACAAAAAGATTCAGTTTAGAAACATGATGGTGTCATTATATTCATTTTGTTTCCATGTGAAATCTCTTTAATAGTCACTTTGACCCTAAGAAAAGCTCACTGTGATATACAATAATCCTTGACCTACAACCACAATTGAAGCCCAAAATTTATGTTGCTAAGCGAGACAGTTATTAAGTGAGTTTTGCTCCATTGTACAACCTTTTTTGCCATGGTTGTTAAGTGAATCACTGCAGTTGTTAAGTTAGTAACACACTAATAAGTTACAAGGGATGGATGGAGGGAGGGAGGGAGGGAGGGAGGGAGGAAGGAAGGAAGGAAGAAAGGAAGGATAGGGAAAGGAAGGGAGGGAGGGAGGAGGATGGGGAAGGAAGGAGGAAGAAAGGAAGAATAGGGAAGGAAGGAAAGGAAGGAAATATGGGAAGGAAGGAAGGAATGAGGATGGGGAAGGAAGGAAGGAAGGAAGGAAGGAAGGAAGGAAGGAAGGAAGGATAGGGAAAGGAAGGAAGGAAGGAAGGATAGGGAAAGGAAGGGAGGGAGGGAGGAGGATAGGGGAAGGAAGGAGGAAGAAAGGAAGGATAAGGAAGGAAGGAAAGGAAGGAAATATGGGAAGGAAGGAAGGAAGGATAGGGGAAGGGAGGGCGGGAGGAAGGAAGGAAGGAAGGAAGGAAGGAAGGAAGGAAGGAAGGAAGGAAGGAAGGAAGGAAGGAAGGAAGGAAGGAAGGAAGGAAGGATAGGGAAAGGAAGAAAGGAAGGATAGGGAAAGGGAGGGAGGGAGGGAGGAGGATAGGGGAAGTAAGAAAGAAGAAAGGAAGGATAGGGAAGGAAGGGAAGGAAGGAAATATGAGAAGAAAGGAAGGATAGGGAAAGGAAGGGAGGGAGGGGAGGGGAGGGGAGGGAAGGGAAGGTATAACGATTAAAATTTCTTCCAAAATCTTTCGAGTGTTTGGTATCATCCTACAAGAATCTTTTACTTTTGTTCTTTTTGAGTTTACCTCAACAAACTCAAAAAGTTTGGTTCCTGAACTTAAAATGAAGATAATTAATCCTTGGTTGCATAATTTACAATTTCCTCAATCAACCAGAGCGAGATAAAAGAGGGATTGCCACATATCATGTTTGCAAAATCTTAATAGCCCTTTCATTTGCAAGAAAGAGTGAGAGTAGGGAGGAGCCAAAAACTGTCTAACCTCAGGATCCTCACTTTGGGTAGCAAAACAGACAGGATACTCCATCATTCAGTCACACAATTAGTTCCAGCCAATTTTATTTAAACTCTTGTTTCGGGGCTGCATGGTTGGCTGTTGGGAGTTCTCCATCCTCAATTGATTTCAAGAAGCTAAGCAGCATCAGACGTGGTTGGTTCTTGGATGGGAGAAAAAACATGGACATCAAGGACTGTCAACTAAAGTGGGAAGGAGAAAAAACTAACCTTGAAGCAGGCAGAGGCAAATCACCTTCCTACCATTATTAGGAGCACTACATGAAAAATAGTTTTTATGGTAGCTACTTATATCTAATTGTTAAGACATCAGACTAGAAACCAGGAGACAGTGAGTTCTAGTCCCGCCTTAGGCATGAAAACCAGCTGGGTGACTTTGGGCCAATCACCAGGAGACAGTGAGTTCTAGTCCTGCCTTAGGCATGAAAGCTGGTTGGGTGACCTTGGGCCAGTCCCTTCCTGTTGTTATAGAAATGGCTTGAAATATTTAGAAGTATAAAACAAAAAGTTGAGGCTGTAATTTTTTTGTATTCTACTGCATTGCAAAAAGGTGGAAGTCACTACTTTTTTCCTTCCTTCTTTCCTTCCTTCCTCCCTTCCTCCCTGCCTCCCTCCCTCCCTCCCTCCTTCCACCCCTCCCTCCCTCCTGGCTTCTTTCTTTCTTTCTTTCTTTCTTTCTTTCTTTCTTTCTTTCTTTCTTTCCTTCCTTCCTTCCTTCCTTCCTTCTTTCTTTCTTTCTTTCTTTCTTTCTTTCTTTCTTTCTCCCCTCCTCTTTCCTCTTTAACTTTTCTAAACCTTGTTTCATTTTATACTTTTATCTCAAGGTAAGCTTTAATAAAATGTTAATGGGATAAAAATAGTGTGTATCTACCCTATCACAACCTGCTAGTGATTCTGCAGTAATGGCATCTAGCGACACGCTCCAGATAGGAACTGCTGTCCTGCCACTGAGGAATAAATGACATTTATCCAGTGCAGGAAAACCGCCATGCAGCTGTGAACACCGCATTCTGCCAAATAGGCTGCCTCTTTTTTACACCTCTTCTTACGGGTCTCCGGGGGTCACAATTTCTAGCAGAAAGTTTTAAGGACAGAAGCAAGCAATTAACACCTAAAATATGTCCTTGAGGGGAGGATGGCAGGTGTTGGAGAACTTCAGAAAATAGGTAGTGATCTTCCACATTCACTGCTGCAATGGAAGTATGTTAGAGTTTGCAGCAATCCAACCAGCACACAAGTAAAAAATTCAGCAGGATTCATGTATAAAAGAAACTTCTTTATATACAATAATATAAATCATGATGCATGTATACAATACCAATGCAGCAGAAGCCAGAACCAGAAATCACAGAAGCACAGAACAACAGAAGCAATAATAATCCTTATAGATATATAGATATATAGATATATAGATATATACAGACCAGTGAAGCTAAGCCACGCCCAGGCTCCGAGCTGTCTGACATGGCTCTCAGTCACCAAACAGTTCCCATTGGCTGACTTGTTGTTATGGCTATCCCAGTTCATAATTTCTTACACACTGACAAACTAACTAGGAATAAATACAATCTATGAATTTTTGACTTGGCCTTTTGTTGATGAGTTAAGTTCGTTGTTACAGAAATGGCTAAGCACATATTATAAGTAAGAGTAAAAAGTTGCGGTTGTGATGTTATTATAGCAATAGCAATAGCAATAGCACTTATATACCGCTTAATAGTGCTTTACAGCCCTCTCTAAGCAGTTTACAGAGTTCAGCATATTGCCCCCAACAATCTGGGTCCTCATTTTACCGACCTCAGAAGGATGGAAGGCTGAGTCAACCTTGAGCCGGTGAGATTTGAACAGCTGAACTGCTGAACTAGCAGTCAGCTGGAGTAGCCTGCAGTAGCTGCATTTAACCACTGCACCACCTCTGCTCTGATATTATCTTATTCTATTGCACTAAAACAGGTGTGTCAAACAGGGTTGTGTTTTACTTCGGGGGGCCAGGGTGGGTGTGGCCAGGGTGGGCATGGCCATCTCGACGTCACTCATATTGGGGGGTCCTGTGGTCGCCCGAGCGCTTTGCCAACGAAAACAGGCTCCCGAGCTCCATTCTCGGCTGCGACGGCCTCCTGCAGCCCTCTGCCAGCAAAAATGGAGCTTGGGAGGGCTGTGCATGGCCGTTGCAAGCTCCTTTTTTGGCTGTGATGGCCTCCTGCAGCCCTCTGCCAATGAAAACAGAGCTCAGGAAGGCCACGTGCAGTCCTTGTGGGCTCTGTTTTTGGCTGCAACGGCCTCCTGCAACCCTCTGCCAATGAAAATGAAGCTCAGGAGGGCCGCATGCGGCCCTCTCTAGCTCCGTTTTTGCTGTCAGAGGCACAGTAGGCCTGTCCTTTACTGTTTCCAGGGTGGCCCAGCAGGCCAGATCTAAGTACCCCGTGGCCTGACCCCGGCCCTTGGGCCTTGAGTTTGACACCCCTGCACTAAAAAGAGTCAGTGTTGTTCTTTTCTTTCTTCCTCTTAACACTACATTTTTTTCTCTTCCCTTTTTCCTTTCTAATTTTCCCACTATGTTTACTTTCCTTGGACTTTGATATCTTGATAAACAGAACAAAAGTATTATTATTATTATTATTGAAAAAGGAATAAGTACCATATAAAAGTAAAGAAATCTTAACTTTTCAGGCAGTCCCCAACTTACAATCCTTCATTTAGTGACTGTTTGAAGTTACAATGGCAGTGAAAAAAGCCACTTATGACTGTTTTTTCACACTTATGACCATTGGGCTCAATTGTGGCTGTCAGCCGAAGACTATCGGTATTGCTTCCAACTAACCTCGAAATGCATTGAATGAAGCATCACTCTGCAATAGATTCATACCGAAATTTGGTTTTCAGCGCTGAATGTATCTTGATCATAATAAGGCCCCTCTCGCTCTTATTATTTTTCTGTAGTTCATCAAATTCAACCCATCCCCTGTTCCAACCCACCCACCCACCCGTTTTTGTCACTTGCTACTTTAAGGTGCAAAACTGAGCTGCATACTTCCTCAACGAACCCCTCATCTTAAAATTTCAATAAAATCCATTTGGAGGAACCGGCGAGGTCGTTAAGCCTGACATCATAATATGGCAATTAGAACCCACTTTCATCTCGGCGGTGGCTTTGAAGGTTTTGATTGCAATTAATTAAACTGGCATGGCTTTCAAATGAAAAGGGGTTGAGGCGATGGAGATAAGAGAAAAAAGGGGCGGGTGTGGGGGGAGGCTTTCTTGGAGAAAATATATTCCCTCCCCAATTTCAACTTTTTTAACCAACTGTAGTTCAATAAGTTTATGTAGTTGAAGAATGATTGCAGGGATTGGATACGGCCAGTCTAGAGAAAAGAAGGACTAAGGGGGACATGATAGCAGGATTCCAGTATTTGAGGGGCTGCCACAAAGAGGAAGGGTTCAGTTTTGTTGGGAAGAAATATCCATCTGGTTCAGTCCCAAGTGGGGAGAAAGACATTGGAAACATGGAGGATGATTGGGAAGATGGTTTATTGATGGTCAGGACCACATGGATTTGAGGTCCTGGGCAGCTGAGCACATGGAGTGGAGAGTGAGGGTTATTTATACCCTCTTTTGGGCCTTGCCCTTGAGCTTCCTGTTCCTGTGGCAAGAGCATGTATTCTATTGGCTGTAGTCAGACTCCCAGGGGGCCATGTAAAGTCATGTTTGTCTGAATCAAGTTTGGTTGAACCTTGGGCTGATGCAGTGTCCCTTAGGTGATTTTGTAATGCAGTGAGCCCTGCTGCTAGATAGTCCTATGGTGTCCTGGAGGGTCATGTCTTAATCCCATCACTCTGGAGCTGAAGGTCTTTTGTGTTGTAGATAGGCTGGCCCAGTCCTGCTCAATGGGCACCAAATATCTGCTGGGGGCAGGCAGCTGAAGCTCTGAGTTTCTGTCTCCCTTAAGATGTTTTTATTTCTCTTTTAGGGGAAATATAATATTCTGCCTTTTTAATATTTCCTACAATATTTCATTCTTCTAGGAGAGGAGTGGGCGCTAACTTTCTACAGTTTATTTTCCAAAGCACCAGAAGGCAAGACAAGAAACAATGGATGGAAACTAATCAAGGAGAGAAGCAACCTGAAACTAAGGAGAAACTTCCTAACAGTGAGGACAATTAACCAGTGGAACAGCTTGCCACCATAAATCATGGGTGCTCCAACACTGGAGGTTTTTAAGAAGAGACTGGATAGCCTCTTGTCTGAAATGGTATAGGGCAGTGATGGCGAACCTTTTTTTGCTCGGGTGCCAAAAGGGCACGTGTGAGCACAATGGCACGTGCGGTGCGTGCCCACCCCCACCCCCATAATGCAATGCCCTCCCCTCAGTGGTGGGTTCCTACCGGTGCGGTCCACTCTATAGCACCAGTAGCAGCCCGCTGGTGACATCACAGTACCAGTGTGGTCGGTTGCCAGTGCCTGGGCGCCACCATTTTTTTTAAAAAAAGTGTTAATTTTTTTTAAAAAAATTCTTCTTCGCATGCCCAGAAGTCGAGCTTCTTTTAACAGTCCTCAATATTTTCGTCTAAGGAATCCATGGCTGAAACCAAAAATGCTGTATGAGACTTGCTTGTCTTTTAACTATAGCATTTTCTGCATATAAAGGTTGCTGTGTTGCCATGGTGTAACACACACTTTGTATGCAAAGCTTTTCATGTAAGGTATAAAATAGCAAAAATAGTAGTAACATCTCTCTGAAATAACTAATACAGTATATGACCGGCAAGCCACGCCCACGCAGTCACATGGCTGGCAAGCCACGCCCACCTGGTCACATGGCTGGCAAGCCACACCCACAAAATAAGCCACGCCCACAGAGTGGTAGTAAAAAAATTAGGGACCCGCCCCTGCCTCCCCTCCATGCATGCATGCACAACCCCCCTGCGCTGCCCCCCCCACGCATGCGCACAGAAATCACTGAAGCCTCCAGACTTCCAGTTGAGCCGTTGGGCCATTTATCAAAATCCTGAAGGCTTCAGGAAAGCCTTCCCCAGGCTTCAGGAGGGTTTCCTGAAGACCTGGGGAGGGCGAAAAATGGCCAAATGGTCCAACCGGAAGTTTGTTTCCAAACTTCCGGTAGGGCCATTGGGTCCGTTTTTCACCATCCACAGGCTCCGGAGGCTTTCCTGAAGCCTGGGGAGGGCAAGAACAGCCTCCTCCTGCCCTCTGGAATGCCGAAAATCAGCTGGCCAGTGCGCACATGTGCGCTGGAGCTGACATAGGGCAACGCCTCGCGTGCCCTCAGATATGGCTCCATGTGCTACCTGTGGTTCGCCATCACGGGTATAGGTTCTCCTGCTTGAGCAGGGGGTTGGACTAGAAGACCTCCAAGGTCCCTTCCAGCTCTATTCTGATTCTCATAAGGTTGTTGTATATCTGCCTTTTGACCTGAAGTAAGGTGACCAGATTTTTTTTTAAAGCGGGACACCATTGACGGGGGGTGGGTTTCTAGGGGAGCCATTTGAGTTTTGCCCTCTGTGCATGCGCAGAACGCTGTGCACATGCACAGAGGGCAAAAGAACGCAAATGTCGGCGTCCAGGTGGGGGGGGGAGCCGGCAGTGGCTTGGGCTGGCTGGCTGGCAAGCAAGAGAGCGGGGCTGGCTTGGGAAGGGGAGCAGCCCGGAGATGGTGCTCCAACCCAGCGTCTCTTGGCTCTCCTGCTACCCCTCCACCAGTGCTGGGCTGCTGGAGTGACAGGGGGAGAAAGGACATCAGGAGGCGGCGGCGGATCACAACAACCCCAGCGGCAGCTCCAGGCAGAGAGAGAGAGAGAGAGAGAGAGAGAAGCGAGCGAGCAAGTCACTCCGCCGCGCGCGCTCACGAACACACACACACACACACAAGCGCGCATACAGGCGGCGCGGCGGAGTGACTTGCTCGCTCGCTTCTCTCTCTCTCTCTCTCTCTCTGCCTGGAGCTGCCACTGGGGTTGTTGTGATCCGCCGCCGCCTCCTGATCTCCTTTCTCCCCCTGTCACTCCAGCAGCCCAGCGCTGGCGGAGGGGGAGCAGGAGAGCCAAGAGTAAGGTGACCAGACGTCCCGCTGTTTCTTTTCAAAATGGCATTCTTTCCAAAAAAGCGTGACTTTTTGGAAACAATGCGGGATGCGGGACACATGCTTGAAAAGCGTGTCTGTCCCGCCAAAAGCGGGACGTCTGGTCACCTTACCTGAAGGTCTCTGCTTTTCAAAGAGGTTCTGCAACGGTGTTCAGCTTTTTCTCTGTGATGTTTCTTAGTCGCAACTCTCCAACTGAAAAAAATTGCCCAGCAATTGAAGGACAGAATCAATTTGAAAAGACTCCTTTGAGCCTGTATTTATCTTTTCAGCTCCTTATGACAGGCCTGGGAACTTTCCTCCCTTGGTTAGAAGTTTCCGGTTTTGAGGTCCAGGAGGGTCAAAATCTACTTATTATCCATTACTGCTCCTTCGTAGAGTGGCCTGGAAATATAACTTAAGGGACAGAGTGGGACAAAAGAATCAAAGCATCTGGAAATGAAGCTCAGCTTTAGACCCAGCTGTGAGAGTGTAGGAAGTTAGTACCCACCCCCTCCTAGAAAAATGAAATATCCTAGGAAATATTGAAAAAGGAAAGAATATGTTTCCCTGAATGAGGAAAGGAGAAACATGTTTTAAATACAAAGCAGCTTCCTGCAGCTCCCTGCCCCCACCCTTGCCACATTCCTCCCACCTAGCCTGAAGCAGTCTTCTACATAACAAAGATTTATCTCCTTCAGTCATAGCCATATTAGGATTTGCCCAATGACCTTTCATTCAGCCAAGCCTGGGACAGACAAAAGCCTATAGAGTTGCCACTGCATGGCCTCCTGGGAGCCTGACCGCCAATCAGTGCATTACATACACAGGAACAGGAAACTAAGAGGTGGGGCCCAACAGAGGTTATAAAACCAAGGGACTCAGCATCTTCCCCTTCCTTTTCTCTTCACCCACACCTGGAAGCATGTAATCTACCTTTTCTGTACAGGGGCTCCTGCCATGTGCTCCTGTCCACCATTAAACCTTCTTTCCAAGCAACTTCCATGAATTCCCCACTTGGAACTGAACCCAGAAGGATATTCCTTACAACAATTGAAAGGAAATAATTTGGCATAACCAGGGAAATAACACCCACTCATTTCTTGCCACAGAGGCAAAGGGGTGATGGATGCAGGGGTGGTGGTGTGGTATTATGGATATAAAGATAGAAACCAGGAAAAAAAGAAAGGTTTGGGGTTTGCAAGCCATAAAAAATGTGGCATCTGGTGTTATCAATTGGTTAGGAAAATGAATAAGGTTTTGCGGCTAAGAATTTTTTTAAAAAAAACGTGTTTATTAAAATGCAATACATTGCATGTATTCAAATACAGTAAATCGCATGTATTAAAATGCAATAAATTGCATGCATTAGAATGCAATAAATTGCATGTATTCAAATGCAATAAATTGCATGCATTAAATAATTCCATTAATTGCATTTATACTATTAAATCTAAAGGAACAAAATAAACAGAGGCAAAATGGGAGAAACCAAGATTAAAAGAGATGTAGTGGGCAAGAATAAAATATCAATAACTCTACAGGGTGTTTGCAATTATCATAAATGTTGAAGTTCATTATTTCCTTCATGGATTGATTGTACAGAACTAAGTTCATTGTGTCATTTAAAAGAAACTGGAAATCTCTGTGTAACGGTGAACACGATATTAATATTGTCACTATTTATCACTATTCCAAAGATAAATGCACGTAATCAGGTTAAGGAAAAAAGAAGAAATGAAATGGATATAAAAAGAACAGATGAAAAACAATATTGAAAAATTACACAGTTTTAAATTCCCTTCTATTGTAGTTGGCTGGTAATTATATCAACATGTTTATTTGAATTATTTTTGATTGCAGTCCTTATGTTGATTGCTTTCCCCTTAAAGCCATACCAGGCAGGCTTCTGAAATTATCTTTATGATTACTTTTTTTTTTAATCCAGGAAGACTTTCAGAGTAAATGGGATTTTCCATTTATATCATAATTATTTAGTTCTTAATATGCTTGTTGGAGATGAAAAATCTTTTCTTTGGAAGGATTAAGAACGATTCTGTTGAGTTCCAATACTGAAGGGGCAGAAGACAGGTTGAGTGACAACAGCTCCCCCTGGATAGAGTGAGGAACTCCAGCGAAAGCCCAGCCAGGTGGCTCCAGTATAAATAGGGAGCTCCGGCTGGAAAGAACCAATCAGCAATGAGCACTATTGATCAATAGAGCGGACCTGGTTGTCAGCTAACATGTAAATCCCAGGACACAACAGATAGCAATAGCACTTAGACTTATATACCGCTTCATAGTGCTTTGCAGCCCTCTCTAAGCGGTTTACAGAGTTCAGCATATTGCCCCCAACAATCTGGGTCCTCATTTTACCCACCTCGGAAGGATGGAAGGCTGAGTCAACCTTGAGCCTGGTGAGATTTGAACAGCTGAACTGCTGAACTAGCAATCAGCTGAAGGTTGCAGTGCTGCTTTTAACCACTGCGCCACCATTCTGTCATTTTGGTGCTTTGGAGAATAAGTTGACCCCCTCTTCTTTGTGGCAGCCCCTCAAATACTGGAAGACTTCTATCATGTCCAAGCTAACCAAGGAGAGATTCAACCTGGAAGTGAGGAGAAACTTTCTGACGGTGAGAGCGATCAACCAGTAGAACAGCTTGCCAGCGGAGGTTGTGAGAGCCCCAACACTTGTGACCTTCAAAGAGAGACTGGACTGCCATCTGTCTCAAATGGTGTAGGAACTCCTGCTTTAGCAGGGGGTTGGACTAGATGACCTACAAGGTCCCTTCCAACACTAATAAAAAATAAAAAATAAACAATTCTTCTTTTCTCTAGACTAGCCAAACCCAAATCTTGCAATTGTTCTTCTTAAGTTTTGTTCTCCAGGCCTTTAATCATTTTAGCTGCCCTTCTCTGCACTTTTTCCAAAGTCTCAACATCTTTTTATAATGTGGTAACCAAAACTGGATGCAATATTCCAGGTGCGCCCATCGCTTCTCATCCAAGAAGCTTCTTCAGCCGCCATTCCCCACTATCCTATCAGAGCTGAAGAAGCTTATTGGATGAGAAGTGAAATATCTTCAAAGAAAAAACAAGAAAGTCCAGTTGCCTCTTGAAAAAGCACCTTTGGGACAACCATGACCTGGATGACTGAGAATCTCTACAGATTTTTAGCTATACAATTTGGGACGAACATCCTTTGAATGGTGTAGGAGCAGCAATGGATTTCCAGAGGAAAAAATTGCAGACTACAGAAACCAGGAGCACCACTCAGGTGACCCAGAGGACACAGATAAACCTCCAAGTGGCCTCAACGACCCTCTAAAAGGATGCAAATGACCAGCTGTCTGCAAGGAATATCAACCCTTCCATTCCCCACCATCCTGTCAGAGCTGAAGAAGCTTCTTGGATGAGAAGCGAAACGTCTTCAAAAGAAAAAACAAGATAATCCAGTTGCCTCCTTGAAAAAGCACTTTTGGGATAGCAGTTGGAAACTCACCAAGGAGAGAAACAACATAGAACTAATGAGAAATTAATCCATGGATTGGCTTGCCTTCAGAAGCTATGGGTGCTCCATCACTGGAGGCTTTCAAAAAGAGACTGGACAACCATTTGTCTGGAATGGTATAGGATTTATACTATACTATATACCAGTGGTGGCGAACCTTTTTCGGCTCGCGTGCTGAAAAAGGGGGGGGCGCGCTCGTGCGCGCTCGCGTGCCCACACCCATTCCCCCCCCACGCATGCGCACAACACCCCCCCATGCTGCCCCCTGCGCATGCGCACACACCCCCACCCCCACACAAAGGCTTACCGGAGCCTGGAACGACAAAACCGGCAAACCGGAAGTGCGAAAAAACGTTTTTTCGCACTTCCGGTTTGCCGGTGGGAACCCTCGCATGCCGGCTTCTATGGCTCCGCGTGCCAGCTCTGGCACGCGTGCCATAGGTTCGCCACCACGGCTATATACTATACCATGAAGTGGTGTAGGGTTTCCTGCCTAAGCAGGGGGTTGGACTAGAAGACCTCCAAGGTCCCTTCCAACTCTGTTGTTGTTGTTGTTGTTGTTGTTGTTGTTGTTGTTGTTAATTATTATTATTATTATTATTATTATTATTATTATTATTATTATTATTATTATTATTATTATTATTATTATTATTATTATTATTATTATTATTATTATTATTATTCACAAAAAATGTAATACACAGCAAACGAGATTTATATGCTGGATTTCGTATCACTATATCACAAGTCGAACACTTCCCAAGCGTCTAGGACTGTGTGATGTATTTTCGTATGATGCGCGCAGATCCAAGTACGGTGGCCTTTTGCAACTGACAGATCGTGATTTGGTCAATGTTTATTGTTTTCAAATGCTGGCTAAGGTCTTTTGGCACAGCACCCAGTGTGCCGATTACCACTGGGACCACCTGTACTGGTTTATGCCAGAGTCGTTGTAATTCGATCTTAAGGTCCTGTAATTCGATATTATTATTATTATTATTATTATTATTATTATTATTATTATTATTATTATTATTATTATTATTATTATTATTATTATTATTATTATTATTATTATTATTATTATTATTATTATTATTATTATATCATGTCTGAGCAGGGAATTGGACCAGAAGACCTCAAGATCCTTTCCAATGCTGTGATGAATCCAAACACAGAAGTGTTTGCATTCATCACAATTGAAAGGGAAAGGGTGGCAAATTACTGTTTGTCTTGCTGTTACAAGGCCTGGATCCAAAATGGATTCAGATGACTAACACTTTTTTAAAAAAATATATAAAAATAACAGATGTTCCATGGTTGAACTTTTGCCAGTTCAATGCAGGAAGGATCAGATAAGTAAACAGAATCCTTGCAGGCAATTCCCAGACACTGTGTGATACTGTCAGTCACCAGTGACAGCTATCCACTGGGGAACCACTTAAGGTCAGATAGTGGGGAAATTAGCCATCTGCTATTTTCCCCCCTCCAAAATAATTGGCTTTTCACCTGCATCTCTCTAGGATAAATGGGGCATCCAATTTCTTGGCAAAGCCAAGGATGTTGGCTCCAAATGGATATATATTCCTGCCTGTTCTACCATAGGAGAGCATTTGTTAACTGTTGGCTGAATTGCAGAATAACAGAGTTGGATGGGACCTTGGTGGTCTTTTTAATCCAACCCATGCTCAGACAGGAAACCCTATGCCATTTTGGACAAATGGCTGTCCAAGCTCTTCTTAAAAACCTCCAGTGATCCACAACTTCAGCTTCAACCGCAACAATACACGAGCACGTAATAGATTCAAACTAAATGTAAAGCGCTCCAAACTCGACTGCAGAAAATACGACTTCAGCAACAGAGTGATCAATGCCTGGAATGCACTACCTGACTCTGTGGTTTCTTCCCCAAACCCCAAAAACTTTAACCTTAGACTGTCTACAGTCGACCTCTCCTCGTTTCTAAGAGGGCTGTAAGGGGCGTGCATAAGCGCACCACTGTGCCTACCGTCCCTGTCCTACTGTCCTATTGTCCTTTTTTATCGTTACTTTTTACTTATGTTTATACAAACTACTACTATCCTATACATGTTTGACAAATAAATAAATAAAATAAAAATAAATAAATAAAAAACTTCTGGAGGCAAACCCTTCCACTGGTTAATTGCTCTCACGGTCAGGAAATTTCTCTTAGTTTTAGGTTGGCTCTCTCCTTAGTTAGCTTCCATCCATTGCTTCCTCTCCTGCCTTCAGGTGCCTTGGAGAATAGGCTGATCCCCCTCTTCTTTGGGGCAGCCCCTCAAATATTAAAAGACTGCTCTCATGTCCCCGTTAGTCCTTCTTTTCTCTAGACTAGCCATATACAATTTCTGCAACTGTTCTTCATATGATATAGTCTCCAGGCCTTTAATCAGTTACTCTTTTCTGCACATTTTCCAAAATCTCAACATCTGTTTTGTAATGTGGTGACCAAAACTGGATGCAGTATTCCAGGTGTAGTCTTACTAAGGTTTTATAAAGTGATGCTAATACTTCACGTGATTTTGATTCTATGCCTCTGTTTATACAACCAAGGGTTGTATTAGCTTTTTTGGCTGCTGCCGCACACGGCTGGCTCGTGTTTAAGTGATCGACCACTAGGACTCCAAGGTTTGAGCCAGGTTTCGCCAGGTTTGAGCCAGGTTTCGCCTAATCTGTACTTGTACCTTTAGGGGTTTTTTGCCTTGCTTTTTTCACCATAAAATTTCCTTTTTGTGGGATAGGGCCCGTTGTTCAAGCCTGTCAAGATCCATTTGGATCCTGAGCGTATCTTTTGGAGTGCTGGCTGTTCCTGCCAGCTTAGTGTCATCTGCAGATTGGATGGGTTCCAGGGGCGGGTTCCTAATTTTTTTACTACCACTCTGTGGGCGTGGTTTATTTTGTGAGTGTGGCTTGCCAGCCATATGATCGGGTGGGCGTGGCTTGCCAGCCATGTGACCGGGTGGGTGTGGCTTCTCGGACTGCTGAAGGGAGGGGAACTGAGATAGGTCCTGCCACCCATTCCCCCTCCTCTCAGCAGCTCGAGAAGCCTCAAACGTGCGAAAATGCCTAGGATCATCACCGCACGTTCGTGGCTTCTCGGATTGCTGAAGGGAGGGGAATGGAGATAGCTCCTGCTGCCCGTTCTTTCAGCATCTCATGCGCTCCCTCAGCCATCCTCCCCTGCTTGGACTCACTGTGGGGTAGGAAGGCAGCGCATGCGCAGTGCCAGAAGGTCGGCTTCTGGGCATGCGCAGAAGAATTTTTTTAAAAAAACCCTTTTTTTAATGGCGGCGCCCAGGCACCGGCAACCGACCGCACCGGTACTGTGATATCACCAGCGGGCCGCTACCGGTGCTATAGAGTGGACCGCACCGGTAGGAACCCACCACTGATGGGTTCCCCTTCTATTCCTTCATCTAAGTCATTTATGAAAATATTGAAGAGTACCGGGCCTAAGATAGAATCTTATGGTACCCCACTGTTTATTTCCCTCCATGTAGATGTAGTACCGTTAAGGACTACTCGTTGAGTACAGTTTGTCAGCCAGTCACAAATCCATCTGGTGGTGATGCTGTCTATCCCACATTTTTCTAGCTTGCCAAGAAGTAGGTTGTGGTCTACTTTGTCGAATGCCTTGCTGAAGTCTAAATATATTATGTCCACAGCATTTCGCTGGTCTACTAATTTAGCCACTTTGTCAAAGAATGAAATAAGATTGTTTTGGCAAGATCTGTTTTTAACAAACCCATGCTGGCTACTAGTTATAATTTAATTTGTTTCTAGATGTTCACAGATCTCGGTAGGTGTTGAGTGAAAGCCACCATGATGCCACCCACATCACCACTGTGCCAATCACAAAAACAATATAATTTGTGTCAGTTTCAAGCATGAATGATGCAAATTCCCTCATTTGCATGTGATCTCTGGCTCCCCATCCCATCTTTAACACTCATGTATCGCTAGAGCAACATTGGGCCAACTAAAGCATTGATGCTTGGGTATCAGAGGAACAGAAAGACCACAGACTCAATCCCTGCATCATACAGCAGGGGCAAAAACGATTTCTATTTCCAACCTTGCAAACACATTGACAGGCAGGACTAACAATGCAGAGTTAATTGGTGCTATTTCGATCTTCAGCAGACGGTCGTTTCTCACCAGGTTCTGTTGGCTGATGTCATAAATTGTCCTGCAATTTTTTTTTAAAAAAAAAATTAAACATGACTGCAAAAATGAGAAGCTGTGACAGTTCGATCCAGCTCTCAAATCTTTGCTGCTGAAGTCCTCTAGCATTCCAGTAAATTTATGCCCAGTGGGTCTCCCCATAAACCCACTTCAGCCTCAATTTACTCAGGTTGAAAGGTTACATCCAAAAAAAACCCTAATAGTGCTGTGTTATGTTAAAGTTCTAACAGAAGAGAATATCTATAGCTCAGGATTGAACTGTGGGGTGCTTGGTGCTCTCTGAGCTTGGTTGTTTGCTTGTAGACATTTCATTACCCTATCAGGTAACATCATCATTGTGAGGGAAGGTTGGGTTTGCTCTCTGTTTATATACAGTAGCTTTCCTCACTGGTGTTGGTTGGGTGTGGTTTTTATTATGTATTGAATATATATTTATTTTATTTATTTATTTAAATAGATTTGTATGCCGCCCAACTCCCGAGGGACTCTGGGCGGCTAACAACATGTCAAATCCATTTATAAGTATAAAATCATATAACAATTAAAAACTACAAAAGTTAAAAAAAACATCTAGCATTCATAACCAGGGGGGAGACCCATGTATAGTCTGATTGGTCTCACTTTCATCCCGCCTGCCGGAAGAGCCAGGTTTTTATTGCTTTACGGAAGGCCAGCAGGGTGGGGATAGTCCTGATC
The DNA here is from genome assembly GCA_023053685.1 of Diadophis punctatus similis. Classification (NCBI taxonomy): domain Eukaryota; kingdom Metazoa; phylum Chordata; class Lepidosauria; order Squamata; family Dipsadidae; genus Diadophis; species Diadophis punctatus. Next base: position 203,259,389 of record JALIGW010000003.1, on the reverse strand, counting down.
TCTGGAGGGAGTTGGTTCCAAAGGGAGGGGGCTCCCACAGAGAAGGCTCTCCCCCTCGGCCCCACCAACTGGCATTGCTTGGTCGATGGGACCTGGAGGAGACCAACTCTGTGGGCCCTAACCGGTCGTAGGGAGGTATGCGGCAGGATGCGGTCCCGAAGGTAGCCTGGCCCTGAGCCATGTAGGGCTTTAAAGGTCAAAACCAACACCTTAAATTGGATCCGGAGACTAATGGGCAGCCAATGCAGCTGGCGGAGGATAGGTGTTATGTGGGTGTATCTCGGCACACCCACCACGGCTCACACATATATAGTTGTGTTAAGCCCTGCTAAAGTGAAACTAACCTTTAGATGACCCTAACTGTTAAGTCCAACTGTTTTGGAGGGAAACTTAGAACATTCATATTTGGGCGGGCTCTTTCTAGTATTATGATTGGTTAAGGCCAGGGGCAGGTTCCTCTTACCTGGCTACCAGTGCGCTGCATGCGCATCAACATGTTTCACGCATGCCCACGCTCACTATGTGCACGCATCCCCTTGCGCAATTTTGCTTCCAAGCACATACGGAAGCAAAAAATCCCCGAAATCTCATGTGCGCAAATGTCCCCTTGCAAGATTTTGCTTCTGTGCATGCACAGGAAGCAAAAAAAGGCCAAAAATTCGGGGGGAAAGATGGCGCCGTGCGATGGACCGGCAAAGACGGCACCGGAGTCGTCGCACGCAAATTGAGCAATCGGCGGGCCCCTACCGGAATGCCAGAGTGGACCGCACCGGTAGGAACCCACCACTGGTTAAGGCCCTGTGGGCCCAAATATAAATCACAGGGAATTGCCTGCAGTTTCTCAGTTCCAGTTTTGAGTCAATAAATGCTGTTGTAGCTATGCTGGTCTGCTTCTTGTCTACTGAAGCCCACTACGCAATAGTTTTCTCCTTAGAAGTTCCTTGATTGGGCTACTGTTTAATACCCTAATCAAGGAACTACCAAGGAGAAAACCACACCAATACTGACAGGGCAGACCTCACACTCACGATCACTTATAATGTTACCTAGCTGGGCAAAGAAATGTCTGCAAGTAAACAACCAAGCTCCGAGAGCACCAATGACCTCACAGTCCTCCTGCTCCTCCTCCAATCCACAAACCCCACTCCCTTCTAGCACTGATGATGTTACCTAGTTGGGTCATGAAACGTCTGTAAGAAAACAACCAAGCTCAGAGAGCACCAAGGACCCCCATAGTCCTCCTCTCATCTCCTCCACTCCACAAACCCAACTCTCTTCTAGCACTGATGATGTTACCTAGTTAGGTAATAAAACATCAGCAGGTAAAACAAAGAAGCTCAGAGAGCACTAAGGACTCTGTTCATCAGTTCTGGAATACATCCATAAAGTTTCCTGGTTGAATGGCTACTTTATGGTTCTCTTCTCCCACAGAGGTTGTGCTTAGTTTTATTTCCCTGCCGGATGAAATATATAACTGCTTGAAGCAAGTATTCTAATGCCGTGTTTATTTTAAATTGGATTCTAAAAAAAAAACAAAAATCTCCAATATTGGGTTATGATACGGTCTGTGGTTATTACTTCCTGCTCTGTGTTTTATAAATTGCTTTTATTGATTACACTGGGGAGAGAGACAAGCTGCTTTGAAAACTTTGATGGATGAAAAGTGGGATAAAACTAGCCTAATTTGAGACATTTATAACATATAATTCGTATTTTCATGTCTATGGAATAGGGGAACGTAGAGACGCCGGTCTATTAAAGAAGAATAAAGGAACGGAAAGGTTGTAGGTGAGATTCAACGCATAATGGAGTTGCCAAGATTGAGAAACACGTATATAGAGTCTCCTGCTTGAGAAGTGGGTTGGACTAGAACAGGGGTCCCCAAACTTGGCAACTTTATGACTTATGGACTTCAACTCCCAGAATTGAAGGCGGTATATAAATCTCACAAATAAATAAATAAAATAAATAAATAAAGAGTCATGGAGCAAGCTATGATCAGACAGGTCTCTTTTCGAAACGTTGTTCTCTGCAGCTTGTTAGCTGCAACTGATGACCTTAAGTAGACTAGAGGAGTGATCAATTAGTCCAAAGTCTTACTCCCAAGTAGACCTCCTCCGGAGTAAACCTTTCTGCCTCTTGGCAGCCCTGTGTGCTCTTGCATTCAGGAAAGGAGTAGCCCCTCCTTTCTCAGCACTGCCAAGAGACACTGAAGGTTCCAAAGGCCCAGGCTGCACACGCTGCGGGCGGGCCACAACAGGAGGTTTATCTGTGCCCTTGGAGTCACCTGAATAGTGCAAATGGGTGTGGAACCTTATTGGAACTGCTGAAAGGACCGTATTGTAAACAGGAGATGGATGGTGTCGTATCCCTCTTCACTTGACCAGATGACTGCAAGGAATACAGATCCTTCCATTCCCCGCCATTCAGTCAGAAATGAAGAAGCTTCTTGCAGGAGAAGCGAAACGTCTTCAAAGAAAGTCTAGTTTCCTCCTGGAAAGGAAAAAAAAACACTTTGGGGACAAACCATTTATTTATTTATTTATTATTAGGTTCTTCTATGCCGCCCTACTCCCTAAGGACTCAGGGCGGCGTACAACATTTTGAGAGAACACCCATGTGTTCTCACCCAGAACATCCATGACCTGGATGACTGAGGACCTCCATAGGCATGAATCTGATGGACTTCTCATCCTCTGTGTTCAACAGGCCCAGCTGAATATGAAGAGAAAAGAGAATATTAAAGGTCTTATTTTATTTCCAATTTCTCCAATCCGTTCTTGCTTTCCGCCAATGGGTGTGAATAACTGCAGGCTTATGGCGACCCCTACTGGCGAAAGGAGAGAAGCAGCTACGGCACGGTGCTTCCCAAAATTCTGCATAAACATGCCAACATAGCAGAAAGAGGGGGAAAATATTAACTTGGTAGGAAATAAAAGGAGCTATTTTTAAAATATTTGAGTGTGTAGGTGGGAAAGAGATGGCAGAAAAGTACATCTGTTCCCATCGGTTGGGGGGGGGGCAGAAAAACTCAATCCCAAGGAGTGGGGAAAACATAGATTTGTTTGGCATGACACAAGCACACACTAGCAAGGTTTAGCTAGCTTGGTAGGGATTACAGGAGAAGTTTTACCCACCCAGTTTATGTATACAAGTTGTTCCCCATCCTATAAGAAGAGGCTGTAGAAATTTTCCAGGTTTCCCGATATTTTGTCATGTGAACTTGGTGGTTTTGAGACTCTGGATGTGGAGACTCTAGAAAAAGTACAGAGAAGGGCAACCAAGATGATTAGGGGACTGGAGGCTAAAACATATGAAGAACGGTTGCAGGAACTGGGTATGTCTAGTTTGATGAAAAGAAGGATTAGGGGAGACATTTCACAAAATTATCTGCCTCAATGTCCTACCTGTTAACGACTACTTCAGCTTCAACTGCAACAATACATGAGCTCACAATAGATACAAACTTAATGTAAACCGCTCCAGACTTGATTGCAAAAAATTTGACTTCAACAACAGAGTGGTCAATGCCTGGAACACTTTACCTGACTCAGTAGTTTCTTCCCCAAACCCCAAAAACTTCAACCTCAGATTATCTACCATCGACCTCACCCCATTCCTAAGAGGTCGGTAAGGGGCGTGCATAAGCGCACAATCGTGCCTACCGTTCCTGTTCTTATGTACCCATATATTCATACCTCTTTTACTCTTATTCATGCTTGTACTATTACATATATATTCAATCATCTTTTACTGTTTATACTTTGCTTATAATCATATATGCTTGACAAATAAACAAATACAAATACAAATAGCAGTGTTCCAATATCTCAGGGGCTCCCACAAAGAAGAGGGAGTCAAGCTATTCTCCAAAGCACCTGAGGGTAGAACAAGAAGCAATGGATGGAAACTAATCAAGGAGAGAAGCAACCTAGAAATAAGGAGAAATTTCCTGGCAGTGAGAACAATAAACCAGTGGAACGACTTGCCTCCAACACTGGAAGTTTCTCTTTCCTTCAGAAACCCCACTCTTTTCTAGCACTGATGATGTTCCCTACTTGGGTAATGAAACATCTGCAAGAAAGCAACCAAGCTCAGAGAGCACCAAGGACCCTACAGTTAGCCTCATCCTCATCCTCCTCTCCTTTTCTCCTTCCTCCACTCCACAAACCCCATTCCTGTCTAGCACTGATGAAGTTACCTAGTTGGGTCATGAAACGCCTGCAAAAAAAAAAACCAACCAAGCTCAGAGAGCACTAAGGACCCCATATCTGCTTTCCAAACCCCCCCACCCTCATTGTCATTCCCTACTTTCCTGGGTCAGCTTGAATTCTGGGTGTTGGAAGCTGCCTCTTTCCACCCAAGCTCACAGGGGGAACATCTGAGGATTTAAAAAAAGAGAGAGAGATAGAATCTTCTCACCACTCATCTGGCTTACCAAACAAAATCAAGAGTCTGAAAAAGTACCGCCAGCAGAACAGTTCATGAAGAAATAGATTATTTGCCCAACTGAGCCCAACGTGGAGAAAAATTAAGTCTGCAGAGGGGGAGCTGACATTTGCTGGATGCGGGGGGGAACGGAGGGGCTGCTGTTGCTGTTTTCATCTGGCAACAGCACAACCAGTGACCAGCAGTGATGAAATAAGCAGGAAACGCAAAGCTAATAAATCAGGTTGTCTGAGAGACGCAGGCGGAGTAGAGCCGAGAGACTCCAGTGCCAGCAGGCAGCTTATAACTGGGATTCTTTAATAAATCATGGTTATCGTTTTTTTCTCAGATGGGGTGGTGATTGGCAGCCCAGCTTGATATAAAGCAGTGCTTCTCAATTATTTTCTGTTACGCCCCCCCCCCTAGGAAGAAGTAAACATTTCGCCCGCGCCCCCAACTCTCCGCCGGGACAATTGTTTGCAATATTCGGCACGTTTTCGCTGAAAAAACTCAAGCGGCTTATCAGCGTGATTGGGGTGTAATGTGTTTAAGTGACACCTTAATTTATTTGGCTTCATGCTGTCCACTGCCAACATTTTTAGACACAGTAAACATACCGGTCTTTCCTCGTTTCCCACCATAGTCACAGTGAAGCCAAGTGCTACATACGCTTCGTCATATTTCCTCGTCTTAGCTTTCAGGAGACAGATTTGTCTCATTATCTCCATCTTTCTCCTCCTTTCTTTTCATCCCTGTTAAATATTTTTCCATGGTGTCTCTTAAGGGTTTGTTATCTGCACTTCATATCTCCTGTTCTGTGCTGTGTGCTATTGTTCGGTGCAAAAAACCCCTACTCCCTGCGGCAAAAAAAAAGCATGTTCCCCGGGGTCACGCGCCCCCCCTGGCATCTCTCCGCACCCCCCCAGGGGGGCCCGCCCCACTATTTGAGAAGCACTGATATAAAGGAAGATGGGTAGGTTTGCTGCAAAACTCCAAGCTCTGATGATGCAACGATCTTGATCTATGTTGTATGGTGAGGCATTTTCAAAGTGGCTGTTTTGCTTCTCCAACAGACCCAACCTTGTGCAGCCCTGCTGAGGTTGGGAAGCTGGACTTGCAAAACGGTCCTTCCGCTCTTCTCATCGCTGAACCTTCGGCAAAGGCTGCGAGATTTTCGAAGACAAGGAGTCATGGTTGGTCGCCACGATATAAAATAGATGTTGAGACTCCGGAAAGAGAGCCGGCAAATGAAGGGAGAGCTAGATTGGTGCGCCGCTTTAATTTGGGAAGCGTGAAACACGTTTCAAGTCTCAAACTTTTGAGGTTCAAAACAGAGGAATCCAGCTGCAGTGAAGAGTCTGGAGACTGTTTATTTATTTATTTATTTATTTTGGTTTTCTTATATGCCGCCCTACTCCCGCGGGAGTCCCGAGGGACTCAGGGCGGCATATGTTGGAGCTAGTCAGGAAATATTGCAACTCTGAAACATCTGTTTGTTAAGGGAGGGAGGGAGGGAGGGAGGGAGGAGGATAGAGGAAGGAGGATAGAGGAAGGAGGATAGAGGAAGAAGGAAGAAGGAAGAAATGAAGGATAGGGAAAGGAAGAAAGTATATGGGAAAGAAGGGATGGAGGGAGGGAGGGAGGGAGGAAGGAAGGAAGGAAGGAAGGAAGGAAGGAAGGAAGGAAGGAAGGAAGGAAGGAAGGAGGGTAGACGATAGAGGAAGAAGGAAGAAATGAAGGATAGGGAAAGGAAGAAAGTATATGGGAAAGAAGGGAGGGAGGGAGGGAGGGAGGGAGGAAGGAAGGAAGGAGGGTAGACGATAGAGGAAGGAGGATGAAATGAAGGACAGAGAAAGGAAGAAAGTATATGGGAAAGAAGGGAGGGGGAGGGAGGGAGGGAGGGAGGAAGGAGGTAGAGGAAGGAGGAAGAAATGAAGGATAGGGAAAGGAAGAAAGTATATGGGAAAGAAGGGAGAGAGGGAGGGAGGGAGGGAGGAAGGAAGGAAGGAAGGAAGGAAGGAAGGAAGGAAGGAAGGAAGGAAGGAAGGAAGGAAGGAAGGAAGGAAGGAGGAAGAAAGGAAGGAAGGATAGGAAAAGGAAGAAAGTATATGGGAAAGAAGGAAGGAAGGAAGGAAGGAAGGAAGGAAGGAAGGAAGGAAGGAAGGAAGGAAGGAAGGAAGGAAGGAAGGAAGGAAGGAAGGAAGGAAGGAAGATATAGGGAGGAAGGAATTATATCAGGAGGGAGGGAGGGAGACTGTCAAATGTTTTAAAATAAGGAGCAACATCAAGAGATGAATTAATATCCCAAAATGAATAATGCAAAAGAGGGGGCATGCAAATCTATGCAATTTGCATAACGAGTCATAAATTGCAGTGTGCATAATTTATACAGCAGTTGTGCAAAGGCTGTCCATTTGTGGAGCAAACCGACATGGCAGAATTCAATCTGTCTTTTTGAGAGCCAGTTTTAAGCTCAGCCATTTCAGTCCCCTCCACAAACGCCTCACCCTGCCGAACATCAGGTGCCGGGTTGCTTAGCTTGCTGAATGGCAGGAGCAAAAAGAAAAGGATTTCAGGAATGTAGGCAAAGAAATGGTAAAAAGAAATGTCTTATCCGCAAACCACCACAAGAATTTTTTTTTAAAAAAAAAAAAACCCAAAACTTTACTGCGATGTGACTTCCGTGTCCCCACATCTTTGAAATGCTTTGCAAAATCAGTGTATTTCCTCCTGCAGAAGTAAGAAAAAAGTCCAAGCAGAAACCGGTTTTTAAATGCAATTTGAACGACATGTTGAGAAAACTAATTAGATACTGGACAAAACCAGCTCATCACTTCAATCAGTTCGATCAGTCACTCAGAATAGAGCTGGAAGGGACCTTGGAGGTCTTCTAGTCCAACCCCCTACTTAGGCAGGAAACCCTCTACCATTTCAGACAAATGGTTAGCCAACATCTTCTTTAAAACTTCCAGTGTTGGAGCATTCACAACTTCTGGAGGCAAGCTGTTCCACTGGTTAATTGTTCTAACTGTCGGGAAATTTCTCCTTAGTTCTAAGTTGCTTCTCTCCTTGATAAGTTTCCACCAGTTGCTTCTTGTCCTGCCCTCAGGTGGTTTGGGGAATAGGCTGACCCCCCTCTTCTTTGTGGCAACCCCTGAGAAGATAGGTTCAAGATCCAGATGGATCTTGACAGACTTGAACATTGGGCCCTAACTAACAAAATGAAATTCAATGTAGAGAAAAGCAAAGTCTTACACTTAGGCAAGAAAAACCAAAAGTACACATATGGACTGGGTAAAACCAGGGTTAATAGCAGTGACAGCGAGAGGGATCTTGGAGTCTTAGTGGACAACCAGCTAAATATGAGCCAACAGTGTGCAGCGGCAGCCCAAAAAGCCAATGCAATCCTAAATTGCATTAACAGAGGGATACAATCAAGATCAAGGGAGGTACTAATACCACTCTATAAAGCCTTACTAAGACCACACCTAGAGTTCTGCATCCAGTTTTGGTCACCACAATAAAAAAAAAGATGTTGAGACTCTAGAAAAAGTGCCAAGAAAAGCAACCAAGATGATTAGAGGACTGGAGGCTAAAAGGTACGATGAACGGTTGCAGGAACTAGGTATGGCTAGTCTAGTGAAGAGAAGGACCAGGGGAGACATGATAGCAGTCTTCCAATATTTGAGGGGCTGCCACAGAGAGGAAGGGGTCAAGATATTCTCCAAAGCACCCAAAGGCCAGACAAGGAACAATGGATGGAAACTGATCAAGGAGAGATTCAACCTAGAAATAAAGAGAAATTTTCCTGAAAGTGAGAACAATCAACCGATGGAACAGAAGTTGCCTTCGGAAGTTGTGGGAGCTCCATCACCGGAAGCTTTCAAGAAGAGACTGGACTGCCTTCTGTTAGAAATGGTGTAAGGTCTCCTGCTTCAGCAGGGGGTTGGACTAGATGACCTACAAGGTCCCTTCTAACTCTGTTATTCTGAAAGAAAAAAACAGGAGTAATCTACAATATACAGTGTGAAGACTGTAATAGCCACTATGTAGGAGAAACAGAAGACCAGGGGCGCAAGTCCATGAACACCAACTAGCAGTCAGAAGACACGATGAAAACTCTGTTATTCTGCATTAACCCTCTGCTGAAGCAGGAGACGCCATACCATTGCAGACAAATGGTTTTCCAATCTCTTCTTAAATATCTACCTCATGTTTGTGTGTTTCTCTAGTCTAGAAAATAGCATTTCCAGGCCGCCTGATGTGACGAGCCACAGATTTACAGCTGTATGTTCTGTCCGCGAACACCCATTTTCACTTCAAATGGGTACCAATTTTGAGTTATAATGAGAAAAAGTAAATTACAGTTGATAATGCCCTTGATCCCATCATTGCGAAATGCTGGTAATAAAGTTGTCATATCCCAAATCAGTGTTTTCAAATGTCTCTCGGTCCACGCTGAGGTTGAAGGAGGGAAAAAGTCTAAAAAATTAAAAATTAAGAGATCTTTGGAGCCCACCAAAGTATTTTGTTTGGTTTAATATTTAACGGGGTGGGGAAAAAATATCTGAGCTATATTCCAAACACCAGACTTGGGGACGTGAGTATTAGAGAGAGACTTTAGACATATCATTTTTCCTCTGTTCTTGGAAGTTTATTCTGCAAGATTTTTATACGTTATTACAGAAGAGAAATGAATCTCCAGTTTCCCACATTAGCAGAAAGATCCAAGTATAGCTTTTCTGCCCGGAATCTGTGGGCTGGTTGAAAGAATGCACCGTGGGGTTTTTTTTTTATAAAAGACTTGTGGAATTGAATACCCATGCAATTTTATCAAAAAGGACCTGACCACTCAGCCCACAACAGCACAACCGACACAAGCTGTGAAAAGGAATGACGCTTGCCAAACGAAACAAAACAAATGTTAAAAACTGGTGGCATGTATGTGGCTAGTTACCAAGCACATCTAAATTATATTAAAGTAACCAAAATATCTTTACAATCCCCCAAGCATGTCCTAAGGTTTGGAAATTGAAAGTTGAAAAATTTGACATGCAGCAAAAACGTCTCGGAAGTCACCAACAGACTATTGCAACCATGTGACATCGGTGTAGCACAGAAACCAACTAAAATGCTTCAAAACATCCCAAATTAAACCAAAAGACCCAGCAGCCTCAGAAGAAGCTTTCAAGAAGAGACTGTATTGCCATCTGGCTGAAATGGTGTAGGGTCCTACAAGGTCCCTTCCAACTCTGCTATTCTGAACGAAAAAAACAGGAGTAATCTACAATAAACAGCATAAAGACTGTAGCAGCCACTATGTAGGAGAAACAGAAGATCGGGGAGCACATCCATGAACACCAATTAGCAGTCAGCAGACACGATGAAAACTCCTTAATTGCACAACAGATGGATGGACTTCACCAACTCTGAGCATCCTAGACCAAGCTAAGTCCAAGTATACTAGAGAATTCCTGGAAGTCTGGCAGTCAGACAAATTGGCCATCGACAGACATATAGAGATCAACAACATCTACCTGCCATTCAAAAGAGACAATCAAAAAGAGGAAACAGAAAATCCAAAATACCTCCTCACCAACATCCAGATGAGCAGGGATTAACACCAAGATTAATACTAGATCAATAACCAAGTCATAAACAACAACCCAAAAGCACGGACTTATATATCACTTCACAGTGCTTTACAGCCCTCTCTAAGCAGTTTACAAATGTCAGCATGTTGTCCCCAACAATCTGGGTCCTCATTTTACTGACCTCGGAAGGATGGAAGGCTGAGTCAATCTTGAGGTGGTCAGGATCGAACTGCTGGTAGTGGGCAGAGCTAGCCTGCAATATTGTATTCTAACCACTGCGCCACCACAGCTCAATCAAAGACCAATCAACCAACTCAGACAAACAAGCTAACCTTAAACAATGCCAAATCAAGCAAACACCAAGTCAAATGGACAAGTTTTAAATCGGGGAGTTGAACTCCCAGATCAACACAACCACAAATTTCAAAAATGAGCACAGACCACAAGTCCCATCATCCATCAACATCTGCCATCCAAGGCAGAGCAGAAACAAACATTTAATTAATAACATGCCCCTCGCCGGAACAGTCTAAATTAACAAGTAAAAAGCTAACCGTTAAAATCACACGAAAGCAATAAAATCAATATGCACCCCGCTATATTTATAGTCACGGTAAAATCTAGACTTATATCACTATTAAATCCTGAGCCTGTATAGCTGAAACTCCTGCTGTCTAACTTTGGTAAGATTTACAAACCGAACCGCATTTCTATCTCATTTTAGTAACTGCCATGCTCAACCTCCAAGCTTTCAGCTTTGTATGAAATAAGCCAGCTTTCAAATCTGTCTTAAATACATCCAAAGATGTGCAGAGCTAGAGAAGAGAAAGGAGAAAATTCTAGAATTAGGAACATGGATGGTGAAAAGCATACGAACTGGATGCAAAAAAAAAAAGGAATGGAAAACAATCCCTGTGTCGTTGGTCTTCAGATAGGCGGAAGACTACGGAGTCCTCTGCAGGGAAGAGAAGAGAAGAGAAGAGAAGAGAAGAGAAGAGAAGAGAAGAGAAGAGAAGAGAAGAGAAGAGAAGAGAAGAGAAGAGAAGAACAGAGAAGAACAGAGAAGAACAGAGAAGAACAGAGAAGAACAGAGTTGGAAGGGACCTTGGAGGTCTTCTAGTCCAACCCCCTGCTTAGGCAGGAAACCCTACACCACTTCAGACAAATGTTAGCCAACATCTTCTTTAAAACCTCCAGTGTTGGAGCATTCACAACTTCTGGAGGCAGGCTGTTCCACGGATTAATTGTTCTAACTGTCAGGAAATTTCTCCTTAGTTCTAGGTTGCTTCTCTCCTTGATTAGTTTCCACCCATTGCTTCTTGTCCTCAGGTGCTTTGGAGAATAGGTTGGCCCTCTCTTCTTTGTGGCAACCCCTGCAATACTGCATACCAGGGGATGGCGAAAAGCGGCCCAACGGGCCTACAGGAAGTCCGAAGGTTTCAGTGAGGCCTGTGCGCATGCGCGGGGGGCAGCGCAGGGGTTGTGCGCATGTGCGGGGGAGGGCATTGCATTATGGGTGTGGGCACACGTGAACACGCTATCACGCGCACGTGCACACCCTTTTGGCACCCGAGCCAAAAAAGGTTCGCCATCACCGCCCTATACCATTTCAGACAAAAGATTGTCCAGTCTATTCTTTAAAACCTCCAGTGTTGGAGCAGCCAGAACTTCTGAAGGCAAGCTAATCCATTGATTGTTTTAACTGTCAGGAAATTTCTCCTTAATTCCAGGTTGCTTCACTCCTTGATTAGTTTCCATCCATTGTTTCTTGTCCTGCCTTATGGTGCTTTGGAGAATAGGTTGACCCTCTGTTCTTTGTGGCAGCCCCTTAGATATTGGAAGTAGAACTCACCTTCTCCTGGTGATTGATTGATTGATTGATTGATTGATTGATTGATTGATTGATTGATTGATTGATTGAATTATTTATTTATTTATTTATTTATTTATTTTTATTTGTCAAATATGTATAGGATAGTAGTAGTTTGTATAAACATAAGTAAAAAGTAACGATAAAAGAGGACAATAGGACAGTAGGACAGGGACGGTAGGCACAGTGGTGCGCTTATGCTAAGGTGACCAGACGTCCCGCTTTTGGCGGGACAGACACGCTTTTCAAGCATGTGTCCCGCGTCCCGCATTGTTTCCAAAAAGTCATGCTTTTTTGGAAAGAATGCCGAAACAGCAGGACGTCTGCTCACCTTATCTTAGGCTGAGGTTTTCAACGGAGAAGGATGACGTAAAAGAGAAGCGTGCCCTATGTGCATGCATAACTCATGCTGACCGCTGAAGAACCGCCCAGCTGAACCCATCCACTTAGTGATCAGTCAGGCCCGCCCTGAAGCGCATGCGCACTTAAGGTTAGGTGTGCTGGCGGCGGCATGCGTTGGACCCCCCTTTTCCTCAGCCGCCTGTCCAAGATGGCGGAATACGATCTGACTAACCGGATCGCGCATTTCTTGGACTGGCACCTGGTTTTTCCACTCCTCGAGTTCGTCTCCGTAAAAGGGGTGAGTGAGGCGACTCTCCGATCCACCACCGTCTGGGATTCGGGGCGAAATCTCCCTGGAAACCTCGTCGAAGGCTGCCCAGCCCGAGGGAGCCTGGGCCGCCCCTCTGTGAGGCGCGGGTTTAGTGACGCCGGTTGCTCTATGCCGCAAGAGTCTTCGCTCTCCTGCTCCCCCTCCGCCAGTGCTGGGCTGCTGGAGTGACAGGGGGGGAGAAAGGAGATCTGGAGCCAGCCCAAGCCACTGCCGGCTCCCGAAGGGGAGGCAGGAGGTGAGGAAAGGCCTCCCGCCTCCCCACCCACCCACCTGGACACCGACATTTGCGTTCTTTTGCCCTCTGCGCATGCGCAGCGTTCTGCGCATGCGCAGAGGGCAAAACTCAAATGGCGGCGTCCAGGCGGCCCCGCCCCCCGTCAATGGTGTCCCGCTTAAAAAAAAAAAATCTGGTCACTTTAGCTTATGCACGCCCCTTACAGACCTCTTAGAAACGGGGAGATGTCTACTGTAGACAGTCTAAGGTTAAAGTTTTTGGGGTTTGGGGAAGAAACCACAGAGTCAGGTAGTGCATTCCAGGCATTGATCACTCTGTTGCTGAAGTCGTATTTTCTGCAGTCGAGTTTGGAGCGCTTTACATTTAGTTTGAATCTATTACGTGCTCGTGTATTGCTGCGGTTGAAGCTGAAGTAGTCATTAACAGGAAGGACATTTTGGTATATGATTGACCCAATGTCACCCGGCCAGCTTTCATACCTAAGGCGGGACTAGAATTCACAGCCTTCTGGTTTCTAGGCCAACACCTTAACCACTACACCAAACTGCCTCTTGCTCTACAATTTCAGTGATCATCCTCAACCATTGCAAATGGATGGCCATGGCGATGAATAGAGATCAGGCAATAGGTCAGTCAGCCTTGCAAAAGACGTGAATCGCAGAAAAGTCTTAACGATGTGTGGAGAATTGCAAATCGGAAGTCACTTACCTTTAATTCCCAAGTGAAAAATATTGGATTGACTCCAACCGTAAGCAGGTCAGTGTTCGGCTTGCAAATCAAATTAAGCCACACGTTGCTTCAGTGATGGTTTGTTGAATAAACCCCAATTGGCTCAGACATAGTGGACCAGCCACTAAACCAAGATTTGTGTGAGCAAAACTGGTGCAGCTTGTTCTAAGCTTCTCTTAGAGCTGGATAATACCTTTTAAGATCTGTCGCCATTGCCCCCTTACACACACACACACACACACACACACACACACACACACACACACACACACACACGAAACATGGATAAAACTGGAGTTCATCTAGCATGGTGTGATCTGATATTGATTTGATCACTAATCTTGCTAGTCCCTGTGAGTATGTAGTTAAACGTGGGGAGAACACAGGGTATTATTATACTCGTCTCTCGTTTACTTCTGAGTAAATAAGAAACAGAGTGTAATAATAACTTAGCTGATAACAAGCAAGGCAAGCAACAATAACAAGCTCGCTGTGGAAAATACCAGATGGGTAAATAGTATAAATATAACAAAATTGCTTCTCTTTAAAGCAGGACGTGAATATATGTCTACCTCTATGCCTAATGAATAGTTGTCCTACTCCACCACCTGCTAGGTTACCTAAAATGTTTAAAAATATGTCTAGCAAATGTTGGAAATGTAACCAAAAAATGGGCACATTTTATCATATGTGGTGGACTTGCGCAAAAGCAAAAACATTTGGTCAAAGATACATAGGTGGCTAGAAAAGATGATAGGGAAACATGTAGATTTTAAACCTGAATTGTTCTTGTTAGGTATAATATCAGAAAAAATTGATAAGAAAAGTATGTACTTAGTATTACATGTCTTAAGAGCAGCAAGGATTATATTCGCAAAATACTGGAAAAAATGAAGATATACCGTGAGTTGAAGAGATAAGAAGATACTAGATTGTGCAGAAATTGATAGATTGACATTGAAAATTAAATAGAAAGATGTAGAATATTATTAAACATGGAATCTATTTTACTAACAGTTAGGAAAAAAGGGGTGGAGATTAAGAATGTAAATTTGTATTGTTAAGCAAATTAAATACACAGACAACACGATGTTTATTAAGCACTAAGAACAGACTGATATTATGTAGCATGATATAGAAATGTGTAATTACAGTATATATGTTTTTACAATACAATATATGTATATATGTTTTTACAATACAATATATGTATTGTAAGGTACAGCATATGCATTGATATATGTATGATTAATGTGGAGAGAAAATTTTAAAAAAATTAAAAAAGAAATGTATTTAACAGAAAATCAATTTTATTTTATTTTTTAAAAAAGAACTTTTGTCCTACTCCAAAATTCTAAAGAAATCGTATTTTCTTCTTTTATTTAAAATAGGCTAGTTATCGCCCTTCCCTTCTCCTTTTTTCATTTTTTCATTTTTCATAGGATGTGGTGACTTCAACTCCCAGAATTCCCCAACCAGCAAGACTTTACAAAACCTTAGTAAGACCACACTTGGAATGCTGCATCCAGTTTTGGTCGCCACAATATAAAAGAGATGTTGAGATGCTGGAAAAGAGTGCAGAGAAGAGCAACAAAGATGATTAGGGGGCTGGAGGCTAAAACATATGAAGACCGGTGGCAGCAATTGGGTATGTCTAGTCCAGAGGTGGGTTCCTGCCTGTTTTTGCCGGTGCGGTTAATAGCTGTTGTTCGGCGCAGAGCTGAAGACGCTGCTGCCGTTCGCGGCGCGGGAGCTTTCCCCGGGCGCTTTCCCCGCCCGCATGGAAGCCGTCAATTGCGTTCTTTTGCCCTCTGCACATGCAGAATGCTTTGCGCATGCGCATAGGGCAAAAGAACGCAAATGGCGGAGTCCATGCGGGCGGCAGCAGCGCCCGGAGAAAGCCCCCACGCTGCGAACGGCAGCAGCATCTTCGGCTCTGCACCGAACAACAGCTATTAACCGCACCGGCAGGAGCCCACCTCTGGTCTAGTCTAATGAAAAGAAGAACTAGGGGAGATATGATAGCAGTCTTCCAATATTTATTTTATTTTATTTTCTCCATCACACATCATATACAATTCAATACGCATGTACCTCAAGATATTACAGTAAGAAATACATATTCGTTCAATATAGTCACTCATTCAAAAGTCAATATCTTATTCAACACTTGCTTCTACTTTATTCCGTTACACTCCCCTCTCTCTCTCTTCAACTTGTCCTCCTACTTTCCAACTCCTTCCCTCCTCCTCTATCTTCTCTACACCTTCTCTTCCTCCCCTTCTACTTCCTCTTTTCACTTTCTTTACCTTTCCTTGAGTGCTTTTATATTAACTCATCTTATATTTGACATACTGATGTTAATCATAATTTTATTTAACCGTTATAATTATATTATTATTCTTTTTATATAGTATTCTCTTCTAGGTACATGCTACTATTTTCCATCCTAGCATTCTGGCTATAAGACAAATATTCCACGTTTGTTTACATATTTTTCTTACTCATATGTCCCTCTTTTCTACTTGTAATAAGATAATACACACAAAATAATTCATCGTTTCATTTCCAGTCATATCGTATTTGTGTATATATGTATCTAATGATATTTCAATTCATCATTACATTTCCTCATACATCTAACCCTAAAAAAATAATAGTGGTAATAATAATAAAATAATACTATTTTATATATAAAGTCTATTCTAATAATTTTTTGTATATATTTCTATAAAGCTCATTTTAATTAGTATTTAAGGTATAGGTTATCCTTTTATTGATATGATAACAGTCTTCCAATATTTGAGGAGCTCCTACAAAGACGACGGGTTCAAATTATTCTCCAAAGCACCAGAAGACAGGACAAGAAACAATGGATGGAAACTAATCAAGGAGAGAAGCAACCTGGAACTAAGGAGAAATTTCTTGACTGTGAAAACTTGCCTCCAGAAGTTTTGGGTGCTCCATCACTGGAGTCATTCAAAAAGAGACTGGACAACCATTTATCTGAAATGGTATAGGGTCTCCTGCTTGAGCGGGAGGTTGGACTAGAAAACCTCCAAGGTCCCTTCCAACCGTATTATTCTATGTTCTGTGGAATTCTGGGAGTAGAAGTCCTTACATCTTAAAATTGCCAAGCTTGAAAAACACCACTCTGATATTTAGTTGCTTTTGCTCAATTTCTTCTCTCTTTGAGTACTTATTTTGGCTTACAGCTAATCCTTATATCAAACATTTTGATCTAATGTTTCCCAGTAGATCTCTCCATGGCTGATGAAAGGAAACCAAAAGCTTTCAGGCTTTGATAAATGGATATATTTGGGTCAATTTTCTTTAAACTTGTGTGGGATGGAATCCAGTTAAAAAAATTTTAAATAAATATGTAAGAAAATCACTTCTTTATTTCGAACTGCAGGAGATGGATGAAGAGTCAATGATGGATCCTTCCTTCAGTTCTGTCATTTGAGGCTGAGCGCACAGCTGGATTCCAGATGGCTGGGTCTTCAGAACAGCTTCAGATCACTTCCAAGGACCATTTTCCTTTGGGCCAATTGCTCTCAGATGTCCATCTGCCTGCAAGTCTCCAGAGGAAACTAACCAGTTCAATGTACCTGGCTGAAGTTGGAAAGCCAAACAGGGCAAAACTTAGAATCCGGTAGAACTTCCGAGGCCCTCAAAAGAGTGCAGAGAAGAACAACCAAGACAAAAAGGGCTGAGAGTTGAACCAAACCATGAATGGCTAAGGGAACTACCGCAGCAGTGGTTGGTTCCTACCGGTGCGGTCCACTCTATAGCACCAGTAGCGGCCCGCTGGTGACGTCACAGTACCGGTGCAGTCGGTTGCCGGTGCCTGGGCGCCGCCATTAAAAAAATTTTTTTTTAATTTTAAAAAAAAATTTCTTCTGCGCATGCCCAGAAGCCGAGCTTCCGACACTGCGCATGCGCTGCCTTCCTCTTCCCCACAGTGAGTCCAAGCAGGGGAGGATGGCTGAGGGAGCGCGTGAGATGCTGAAAGAACGGGCGGCAGGAGCTATCTCCATTCCCCTCCCTTCAGCAGTCCGAGAAGCCATGAACGCGCGGTGATGATCCCAGGCATTTTCACACGTTCGAGGCTTCTCGAGCTGCTGAGGGGAGGGGGAACGGGCGGCAGGAGCCTAGGATCATTGAATGGGGAGAAGCATTCAGGCTGGACGGAGCCTCCTAGAAGAACCGCTGCCGAGGTCTTGCTGCTCCCGCTGCGGGGGGCTGCGTTGCGGGTGAGCAATACCCCCCCGCTTCTCCGGCCGCTGCAAGCTCCCGAGGCCCACGCCCACCCAGTCACATGGCTGGCAAGCCACACCCACAAAATAAGCCATGCCCACAGAGTGGTAGTAAAAAATTAGGAACCCGCCCCTGTACCACAGGTATTGTTGGAAGAAATGTCCATCTATGTTCAGTTCCAAAGTGGGGAGAAAGACACTGGAAACATGGTGGCTGATTGGAAAGATGGTTTATTGGTGAACAGGGTCACATGGTTTGTGATCCTGGGCAGAAAAGGGAAGAGATGGTGGGAGTGCCTGGGTTTTATGCCCTCTGTTGGGCTTTGAATTTGAGCTTGTGTTCTGATTGGTTGTCAGACTCCCATGGAGCCATGCAGGGGTAACTTTGTAGGTTGTCTTTTGAGTCTCAAGCTTGGTTGAGCCTTGCTGGGTGATGTAATCTTCCCAGGTGCCATGTGGTGAGTTCTGTTGCTAGATGGGTAGAGGGCTAACCCTACCTTTGTTGGATCTTGGGTGAGGGCATTTGCTTATGAATAGACCTGGCTGTCTCTTTATCTCTTAAGTGCTGACATCTGCTGTGGGCTATTGAGGAGGCTATGAAGAATGAGTCTGCTTCCTGCCTAAAAACCATGTTTCTCCATTTCTCATCCAGGGAAATATAATATTCTGCCTTTTTAATATTTCCCAAAATATTTCATTTTTCTAGGAGAGGGGTGGCTGCTAACTTCCTACAGTATGTTAGCCTAATGAAGAGAAGACTTAGGGGAGGCCTGATAGCATCTTCCAATCCTTGAAGGGCTGTCACAGACAAGAGGGAATCAATTTATTCTCCAAAACATTCAAAGCTGGTTAATAAGACTCTGAAAATCTACCCTTGGGGTTTGTGAGGCAGTGCCCGGGTTTCACATCTAATTCACATTCCAGGACATTGCAGGACCCCTCAATGGACTCTGATTTTTAAGAATATTTTGATTTTTAATAATGTTTCTATTTTTATAATGATTGTTTTATATTGTTGTTACTATGAGAGAGAGGGGGAGAGAGAGGGAGGGAGGGAGGGAGGGAGGGAGGGAGGGAGGTGTGGATGGATGGATGGATGGATGGATGGATGGATGGATGGATGGATGGATGGATGGATGGATGGATGGGAAGGAGTGGCAGAACCTGGGGTGGAGTTAAAAGAGGGATTAGCCTAGAATCCCTACATAGCCACAAACATACTAAATCCAGCCTTCCTTTAATTCTGATGACCCTTATCTATCTCCAAGCAGGCACTAACCATTAGTTGAGACTCTTCCTGTGCATAGGCACAGGAGTAGCAATAAATCAATTTAACTGGACCTTCACTGTGTAAACCTGATCTTTTGCATCTGGTAACAGATGGATTAATGGACAGATGAGTTAGATAGAGTTGTGGGAAGCTGTGGGAGCTTCATCACTGGAAGCTTTCAAGAAGAGACTGGACTGCCAACTGTTAGAAATGGTGTAGGGTCTCCTGCTTGGGTGGGGGTTGGACTAGATGATCTACAAGGTCCCTTCCAACTCTGTTATTCTGTTAATCTTGCATCCTTCAGATGTTGCAGAGTCGTCGTCTTCCCTATTGACCAGAGTCATTTATTCCTTTCCAATACATCAATACACAGTTGTCTGGTGTTTAAAATCCGCCACAAGGTACCTTTTCAGATCAGATTAACAGAGTTGGAAGGGACCTTGCAGGTCATCTAGTCCAACCCCCTGCCCAAGCAGGAGACCCTTACATCTGCCTCTATCTAGGATCGAACTCACAACCTCCTGATTATGAGGCAAGAGCTCCACCTCTAGGCCATTGAACTTTCCGAAGTTGCACGCAACCCTACGAAATCAGTCCCTGAGGGAGAAGACTTTACATTGTGACTCTGCAGAACCCATTGGGCAATGGGGTCTTCCCTATCCCTCCTCTCCAATGCCTGTGCCAGAACGGGGAAGGGAAAATATTCAAGATGGCAGCCATGGTGCCAATATTCAAGATGGCAGCCATGGGGCCAATATTCAAGATGGCAGTCATGGGGCCAATATTCAAGATGGCAGCCATGGGGCCAATATTCAAGATGGCAGCCATGGGGCCAATATTCAAGATGGCAGTCATGATGCCAATATTCAAGATGGCAGCCATGGTGCAGTCAAAATTCTGCACTCAACATTCGTAGAAAACAGACCTGCAATTCCACCAAGCCAGCATCCCGATTCTTTTGCACACACACACACACACACACACACACACACACACACACACACACTTCCAGCCTAAATGGCTTCAAAATCCCATACATGATGCATGCCTGCATGAATGGTTTTTTAAGTAATCCTCAACTTACAACCACAATTGAGCCCCAAATTTCTGTTGCTAAGCAAGACAAGTTGTTAAGTGAGTGTTGCCTCATTTCACGATACCTTTCTCGCCACCGTTGTTAAGTGAATTGCCGCAGTCATTAAGTTAGGAACGTGGTTGTTAAGTGAATCCGGCTTCCCCGTGGACTTTGCTTGTCAGAAGGTCGCAAAAGGGGAATCATGTGACCCCCCAGGACACGGCGACCGTCGTAAATACGAACCAGTTGCCAAGCATCCGACTTTTGATCAGGTGACCACAGAGATGTTGCAATGGTTTTTTCAGTACTGTTGTAACGTCAAACGGTCACTAAATGAATGGTTGTAAGTTAAGGACCAGCTGTAATCTCTTAAGCCATCCTCAACATGGGAGCTGGGAGGGCTTTCTGTTTTCATTTTCATTTTCAGAGAATAAATCCAAAGCTACCTTAATGCAAATGACATTCAGCCATGTGTCTAACGCAACTAGAAATGCATTTGGAAAGCGTGCAACTAGTCCCGTTTAAAGGGCTCCATTTGACCAAAATAAACATTCGCTTGGTCAAAGCCACACCAGCTGGCACCCTGGGCAAATATTTCCCTCTTAATTATCTCTTTCTTTGTAGAAAAAGCTGGCGGACGAGAGTCAGAAAGGCACTCATTAGCATTGCAAAGACTCCGCCTGTCAGGTCCTATCCTATCCACCACCACCCCAATGGCATCAGAAATGAAGAACAGAAGGGAGGGAGGGAGGGAGGGAGGGAGGGAGGACAGAAAAAGCAAGTGGTATTAATAAAATATTGAGGTCTAAAAGCAAGAGACAGCTGAGAGGGCCTGCGATGCAAATGGGTTCGAAACACGACAAGGTTTCGTCCCCTTCTGAAAAATTAATGAAGGAAGAGGGGACTTGGCATTTTGTCCTTCCTCTTCCAGACAGCAAGAATGAAAGATGTAAAAAAGGGGTCTCTTCGGAGATTGTAGTGGGGCTGTGATTGTTGGGCGACACCTTCCTGAGAAGGTGTCACCCAACGTCTTCTTTCCATCCTCAGAGCCAATCCTGCCTTTGGATTTAGAACAGAGAACATACTGTGGGATCGTAGGGACAGAAGGGACCTCGGAGGTCATTTAGTCCAAGCCCTGGTCAAGGCAAGGGACCTTAGACCATGAGCCACGGTGGCGCAGTGGTTAGAGTGCAGTACTGCAGGCTAATTCTGCAGACTGCCGGCTGACTGCAATTTGGCAGATTAAATCTCATCAGGGTCAAGGTTGACTCGCCTTCCATCCTTCCGAGGTCGGTAAAATGTGGATCCCGATTGTTGGGGGCAATACGCCGACTCTGTAAACCGCTTGGAGTGGGCTGTAAAGCACTGTGAAGCGGTATATAAGTCTAAGTGCTGTTGCTATTGTCTAATCTACTTTTGAAAATGTTCCAGTGATGGAGCAGTCACAACTCCAGGAACAAGCTGCTGATTGGATTGTTGTGTCAAGAAATGTTTCCTTAGCTCTAGGTTGGATCTTTTTTGAACAAGCTTTTAACCATTATTTTTTGTCCTGCTCTCAAGTGAGGAGGAGGAGGAGGAGGAAGAGGAAGTAAGAAGACAAAAGGGAAAAGGGAAAAGGGAAAAGGGAAAAGGGAAAAGGGAAAGGGAAAGGGGAAAAGGAAAAGGGAAAAGGGGAAAGGGGAAAGGGGAAAGGGAAAGGGGAAAGGGAAAAGGGAAAAGGGAAAAGGAAAAAGGAAGAGGAGGAGGAGGAGGAGGAGGAGGAGGAGGAAGTAAGAAGACAAAAGGGAAAAGGGAAAAGAGAAAAGGGAAAAGGGAAAAGGGAAAAGGGGGAGAAGGAGGAGGAAGAGGAGGAGAAGGGGAAGGGGAAGAAGAAGGGGAAGAAGAAGGGGGAGAAGAAGGGGAAGACGAAGGAGGAGGAGGGGGGAGGAAGGAGGAGGAAGGGGGAGGGAGGAGGAGGAGGAGGAGGAGGAGAAGAAGAAGAAGAAGAAGAAGAAGAAGAAGAAGAAGAAGAAGAAGAAGAAGAAGAAGAAGAAGAAGAAGAAGAAGAAGAAGAAGAAGAAGAAGAAGAAGAAGAAGAAGAAGAAGAAGAAGAAATAATCACCAAACATTAGTTTGGTGGGCTAGGTCTTTCGTTCTTCTCCCTCAGCTTCTCCGTCATTTCATTTTTTCCACCTTAACACACCTGCATTAACAACAATTTACTGCCAGCAGCTGCTAATTGAAATCCCAAGTGAGGATTCCACCACAAGGCCTGGCCCCCAAATGTTCATCAACCTGCCATTTGGACAGGCCTCTGCCTTGGTGATCAAGAAGCAATCGGTCTCCGGGGACCCCTGCAGGAAGGCATCACTCCTGAAACATCAGCATTAAAGTCAGACTGTCCTGCTGGCTCAGGGATTTTGGAGACAAGCACAGCCGCCCACCAGGGATGGAGAGGAGGGAGAAGGAAGGGCTGCTGGCGTTGGAAAGGCTGCCTACACACCTGTGGCCTCGCTGGAGCATTGTGGAACGAAGCTTCCATGTGTCAGAGATTCTTCACGCAGGTTCGGTCTGTGGTTTTATCTCTACCAGAATAGGTTGCCGTTGGTCCTTACCTGGGGCCTAAATTCAACTTGCCTGCATGGCATCCAGATCATAGATTGACCAACTCTGCCAGAAGAGAAGAGAAGAGAAGAGAAGAGAAGAGAAGAGAAGAGAAGAGAAGAGAAGAGAAGAGAGGAGAGGAGGGGAGGGGAGGGGAGGGGAGGGGAGGGGAGGGGAGGGGAGGGGAGGGGGAGGGGAGGGGAGGGGAGAGGAGAGGAGAGGAGAGGAGGAGAGGAGAGGAGAGGAGAGGAGAGGAGAGGAGAGAAGAGAAGAGAAGAGAAGAGAAGAGAAGAGAAGAGAAGAGAAGAGGGGAGGGGAGGGGAGGGGAGGGGAGGGGGGAGGGGAGGGGAGGGGAGGGGAGAGGAGAGGAGAGGAGAGAAGAGAGGAGGAGAGGAGAGGAGAGGAGAGGAGAGGAGAGGAGAGAAGAGAAGAGAAGAGAAGAGAAGAGAAGAGAAGAGAAGAGAAGAGAAGAGAAGAGAAGAGAAGAGAGGAGAGGAGAGGAGGGGAGGGGAGGGGAGGGGAGGGGAGGGGAGGGGAGGGGAGGGGAGGGGGGAGGGGAGGGGAGGGGAGGGGAGGGGAGGGGAGAGGAGAGGAGAGGAGAGAAGACAGGAGGAGAGGAGAGGAGAGGAGAGGAGAGGAGAGGAGAGGAGAGGAGAGGAGAGGAGAGGAGAGGAGAGAAGAGAAGAGAAGAGAAGAGAAGAGAAGAGAAGAGAAGAGAAGAGAAGAGAAGAGGGGAGGGGAGGGGAGGGGAGGGGGGAGGGGAGGGGAGGGGAGGGGAGAGGAGGGGAGAGGAGAGGAGAGGAGAGAAGAGAGGAGGAGAGGAGAGGAGAGAAGAGAAGAGAAGAGAAGAGAAGAGAAGAGAAGAGAAGAGAAGAGAAGAGAAGAGAAGAGAAGAGAAGAGAAGAGAAGAGAGAAGCAGAATGGAGGAGAGGAGAGGAGAGAAGAAGAGGAGAAGAGAAGAGAAGAGAAGAGAAGAGAAGAGAAGCCCCTCAAATATTGGAAGACTGCTATCATGTCCTTCTTTTCATTAAACTAGACCTACCCAATTCTTGCAACCGTTCTTCATATGTTTTAGCCTCCAGTCCCCTAATCATCTTTGTTGCTCTTCTCTGCACTCTTTCTAGAGTCTCAACATCCTTTTTACATCGTGGCGACCAAAACTGAATGCAGTATTCCAAGTGTGGCCTTACCAAGGCATCATAAAGTGGTATTAACACTTCACATAATCTTGATTCTATCCCTCTGTTTATGCAGCCTAGGACGATCGAATAAACTAATTCTAGTTTATTGAAAAGCTACATTTACTGAATCTTGAAAGTCTGAAAACACAAACCTTCCACCGTCTCCTTAACAGTCTGCAAATTTTGATAGGATCCCTTCTGAGCCTCTTTCTTCACCCATTCTATGCAGCTGTGGGTTATGCATGTGTCTCTTATATGACCATTCCCTAGGCAGAATTGTTGTGGCCAGGTCGAGTCCGGTGCAATTAGTAGCCGATCCCGAGGATTCGGAGTAGTGAGGGTGCAGTACAGAAGACCGGTGTTCCTGGCACCAGAGACGGAGAGTGAAGAGGACATGGGGTCAGAGGCTGGCGAACAATTAGAGCCTGATGCATCTCCTGAGATTAGTGACTCAGGAGAAGAGGAGGAGCCTCTTCTGGATGCCAGAGCGCGCAGGTCCTCAAAGAGACATGAGTGGCTAATCAGGAGGAGGCTTCCTCGTGAGTAGTACTGCAGGTCTTGACCATGCCCTAAGGGTATTTAAGGGTCTGTCACGAGGGGCTTCATTGCAGAGAACAACCCCGTTCTGTGGTTCCAGCATTTTGTGTCTCGATTTGTGTCTTCGGTTTGGATTCTAAAAAGTGAACATTTTTCCAGTGCTAATTGGACTTGGGTTTCTGCCAACCTACGTGAGTTGAGATAACACTATCTGCCTGCTTTCTGGGACTCTAGCCAACTACTGAGAAGGCCTTGTGTAAATAACTCCTTAATACCTGATATTCTTTTGAAAAGATTTAACTCTTGCTAAGACTTTATTGGAAGTAAAATTGTATTGTTCCAATTCATTCCCGTGCATCTTATTTGGGGGGGGGCATACCCGTGGGGACAGAACAGGAATCCCTTCACTCTGTCTCCCAAGGTCTTTCGCACATATCACCACAGATTTTTTTTCTGGGGCTTCTCTCCAATTCACTGGTTGCAGAATCTTTGAGTTCATCTTCCCACCAGTTCAAGAATCCCAGTCAAAACATCCCCGATAGATGTCTATGGAGATTCTCAGTCATCCAGGTCACAGTTGTCCCAAAGGTACTTTTTTTTCAAGAGGCAACTAGACTTTCTGGTTTTTCTTTGAAGACGTTTCGCTTCTCATCCAAGAAGCTTCTCCAACTTCCCCACCATCTAGTCGGAGCTGAAGAAGCTTCTTGGAGGAGAAGCGAAGCGTCTTCAAAGGAAAACCAGAAGGTTCAATTGCCTCTTGGGGGGGTAAAAAAGCACCTTTGGGCCATCCCCGATTGATGGCTGTTATTGGGGTTCATTTATTTATTTATTTATTTATTTAGTGATTCTTATATGCCGCCCTACTCCCTGGGGACTCAAGAATTCATTTCTCAAGAATGCCTTAAAATCTATCAGCAAGGTCATTCACCGGGGCAGCCCTAATTGGCAAACCCTTCGACCGGTTAGGTCTCACAGAGTGGGTCTCCTCCAGGTCCCGTCAGCCAAACAATGCTGGCTGGCGGGCCCTAGGGGGAGGGCCTTCTCTGTGGGGGGGGGGGCGTGCTCTGGAACCAACTTCCCCCGGAGACCCGAACCATCCCCACCCTGCTGGCCTTCCGAAAAGCCGTCAAGACATGGCTCTTCCTGCAGGCGGGGGGTTGAAACTAGTTCAATCTGAGCTCTCCCCCAGTATGTTTGATGGTGAATATTTTTAACTGTTTAATGATGTTTTTAACTTTTTAACTTGGTTTTAATTGCTATTTATTATCTGGTGTTCTTATACATTGCTGTATGCCGCCCTGAGTCCCTTGGCAGTAGGGCGGCATAGAAGAACCAAGAAATAAAATAAATAAGTAAATAATTGGCAGCTCAGAATGCCCGTTGCCTAGCAACTGAGAAAAAATTTCTTGAGTGGCTAGATACAAGCCATTTATCTGAGAAAGTCAAACTCTGAAATCACATCTGTGTCAAACTAAGCTTGGAAAGGAAGATTAAACTATTCTCCAAAGCACCTGAAGTCAGGACAAGATGCAATGGAACAACTTGCTGCAGCCAACTCCCTATAGCACGGGTGTCAAATTGGCGGCCTGCGGGCCAGATGCGTCATGCGCAGGCCACGCCCACCCCAGCTCCACAAATGGGAAAAAAGTCCCTGTCATGCCCCAGCATATAACCTTTATATACTGTTGTCGCTCTCTAGCCCCATCTAGTGGCTGGAGAAACAAATGCCAATTATATTGTTTGAAGCTGATCCAACCCATTTTACCCATCAGCCCGCACTCTCAAACCAAGTGCATGCTGGGAAGCCAGACTCCATTTCCTTTAGCATTTGGAGAAGGCAGAAGCACAAAGAAGAATCCAACTTAATCTGTGGCACATGGTCATCCAAGGACAAACCCACATCCCACACACAGAGTATCGCTGGTCAGATTTAAATTGCTTGTATTTATTAATTGTTATGTTCAGCAGTAACTCAATACTGCCTATCTTGTATCTGGTTCTCATTGTATGTATCCCTAGTTTCCCTAATTTCCCCATATCCTGTTCTTTCAATAAAGCATTCAGATCTACGCACACAGTCTGTTTTATGGGAGGATAGGTGGGTTTAGCTGCATGTCGAGCTGCACACAGACTAACGTGTAGTGAGGACAGAACAGTCACAAAACGTCACACGACAGCAACATGACACTGCGAGTTTGACACCCGTGCACTATAGCAATAGCTCTAAGCACTAATAGCACTTAGACTTATATACCGCTTCACAGTGCTTTACAGTCCTCTCTAAATGGTTTACAGAGTTGGCCTCTTGCCCCCAACAATCTGGGTCTCATCTTACCGACCTTGGAAGAATGGAAGGCTGAGTCAACTTTGATCCGGTGAGATTTGAACTGCCAAACTTCTGGTAGCCGGCAGTCAGCAGAATTAGCCTGCAGTACTGCATTCTAACTACTGCACCACCAGGTCTCTTAAGCTGTGGGATAACTCACTATAGGACAATTCCACAAATTGATTCAATTCAATTAATTTCAATGGAGCCATGGCCATTATAATCATGAAATAAAGAAAGGCAATCCAGAAAAACAAAAGTTATAATAATTTCAACAAAAATTTGGCCACCAATGATTTTAGATTTAGATTTATTATTAGAGTTGGAAGGGACCTTGTAGGTCATCTAATCCAACCCCCTGCTCAAGCAGGAGTTCCTACACCATTTGAGACAGATGGCAGTCCAGTCTCTCCTTGAAGGTTGCAAGTGTTGGGGCTCTCACAACCTCCGCTGGCAAGCTGTTCCACTGGTTGATCGCTCTCACCGTCAGAAAGTTTCTCCTCACTTCCAGGTTGAATCTCTCCTTGGTCAGCTTCCATCCATTATTCCTTGTTTAGCTTTCTGGTGCCATAGAGAACAGCCTGACCCCCTCCTCTCTGTGGCATCCCCTTGTTGGATATAAGAAAATTAAAAAATAAAATAGTATATAGAAATTTATATAATTGTAGATTTAATTCTGCTTGGGTAGAGGGTTTGATTGGATGGCCTACGGGGTCCCTTCCAGCCTGAACTTGTTAAATATTAGTTGCTTTGAGATAGTTGGAGAAAATATATGCTGACATATATCCTTTTGTTAATTAAGAAAGGGGCCCAACCAAAAAGGGACATTCCTTAATGCTAGGGTAAGGGAAGTAGGAAGATGCTGTACATGCAAAATATTTTATGGGCAATAATGGAAAGGTGTTGATGGACATGTCAGAGATTCTGTTGTCTCTCAGGCATTACGGACTAGATGTGATCGGTAACTGTATCCGAAAGGAGGGGCATGGGGGCGTCGAGATAGAAAGTATAAAATGTAATGCTTTTGAAATCTTAAGTGTGGCTTTTGGCTCAAACCTCACCTTAAGGTCGGGCTGAATGATCCACCGCACTTTGCAAACTGCTATTATTGTTATCATTTCTTTCCAATAAATACTCTTTGTTTTTTTAATCGATCCAAGTTTCTTTTGTTATTTCTAACACCCTCAAGTATTGGAACCCTGCTATCATGTCACCCCTGGTCCTTCTCTTCGCCAGACTGGCCAAGCTCAGTTCCTGCAACCACTCTTTGTATGTTTTATTTTCCAGACCCTTTATCATCCTGGTTGCTCTCTTCTGCACTTTCTCTAGAGTTTCAATGTCCTTTTTTGTAGTGTGGTGACCAAAACTGGATGCAGTACTCTGATAAAGTTAGATAAAACTAACTGAATGAAATGATGAATGGAGCATTGAATTGTCCCACAGCAAGTTCTTCCATGGTGGGATGTCCTCAACCTGAAAGAAGAAGTAATGGATGGAAAGTAATCAAGGAAAGACCTAACCTAGAACTAAGGAGAAATTTCCTGACAGTGAGAACAATTAACCAGTGGAACGACTTGCCTCCAGAAGTTGTGAGTGCTCCATCACTAGAAGGTTTTCAAGAAGAGATTGGACAGACATTGGTCTGGAAAGGTATAGGACAGTGATGGCGAACCTTTTTTTGGCTCATTTGTGTGCATGTGTGGGGGGCAGCATGGGGGTTTTGCACATGCCCACACCCATGCCCTCCCCCGTGCATGCGCACAACCCCCGTGCTGCCCCCCATGCATGCATACAACCCCCCCCTGTGCTCCCCCCCCCATGCATGCACATAGGCCTCACTGAAACCTCTGGACTCCTGAAGCCTGGGGATGGCGAAAAATGGCCCAATGGGCCAAACAGAGGTTTGGCTGTTTTTTGCCGTCCCCAGGGTTCAGGAGGCTTTCCTGAAGCCTGGGGAGAGCGAAAACGGCTGAAAAGAAGGCCGAAAATCAGCTGGCCAGCGTGTGCATGCGCGCTGGAGCTGACATAGCGAAATGCCTCACGTGCCCTCAGATATGGCTCTGTGTGCCACCTGTGCCACGCTGTGGTGCCCACATATAGATACTGAATGTAAAATAGTAAGTTATTGTATAAAGTTAAAATGTTGTTAAAAGGAACTGTTTATACAAGTAAGTATAGAGCCAAACAGCTTTTAAATGCATGGTAAGTAGAAAGGGGGAGGTGTTTATCCCAGTTCTCCAGAAAGGAGGGGGGATAGATTACATCACAAGAGACAGCCAATTGGATCATAGAGAGCAGGACCAGGAACTATAAAAGGCCTGGTGTGAAGAGCTGAGGGAAGCTCTGTTATGTGGTAAATTCCATGAGGGAAGGTTTAGTGTGAAGAGCTGAATAGCTCTGTCTGTGTGTGCAACTTCCATGAGGGAAGGATTATAGTGAATCTCTGCCTGAGTTTAGCTGACCAAGAGGGAAGTTGACAGGAGAGAAGAATAGGCCCTAGGCAGTTCTGTGGGAAGCAGGTGCCAGGGTCAGGGAACTTTATTAACTGATATATTGTGTCATTTGTAGATAGAGATAAACGGTGAAACCTGCTCTTATCTATAGGCCTAGAAACAAATAAGAATTGGATTTGCTTAGATTTAGTCAGGAAAGCAAGGAGAGTCTCTTGAGGGGAAAAAGAGAAAAGAAAGAATTAAATAGCTGGTTGTGGCTGTAACAAATTCACTTGACAATTACTGAGAAGTTGTATTTAAATAAACTGTTTACTAGTTTGTTCAAGAAATGTGTCAACGTCTGTCTATTCCTCACATGAAGCGAATCTTAAACAATCCTGCAGAGCTTAGAGATATTGTAAAAGTAAAAGCAAGCCTCTAAAGAGAGAGAGAAGTGAAACAGAGGGTGCGACCCTTGGTCAGGGAGATATAAAAAGGAAAATTAAACACAAATCGCTACCAAGACATGTAAAATAAGAAACCTGACTGGAAGGGGACGGGTGGCATCCCCGCACACGCGTAGCATAGCTTCGCCATCACTGGTATAGGATCTCCTGCCATAGTCAGGGGGTTGGACTAGAAGACCTCCAAGGTCCCTTCCAATGCTATTATTCTATGTTCTGTGTAACCAGACAAAGTTAACACTCCTCTGGAAACTTGTTCCTGAAAAATCAATCTTCAAGCCCACTTTAGAGCTTTTTTCCACTCCTGGTAAAGATTTCTCTGATAGGATCATTTCCTGGATGGTAAGAGTCACCAAGTACTTTTTTTACATGGTCGAATCCCTCTTCACAGGAGCAGTGAGAGTCCCAGGGCACAAATTACAGGATGTCTGGCTATCGTTCAGGGCAATTATCTACCACTTTTTATTGATAAAGTTTTGTTTGCTCTGAATCATCAATGCTTTTTTTCCCACAAGTCCCCTTTATTGATGAGAAGTTGGCATCTCAGGTGAGCTATGGAGCTGGAAACTCATAATAAATCAGGTAAACTAATTAAATTGAATGCATTTCACATATTCCTTCAAAGAGGAGCAGGCCTGGTGGAAGGACGAGGCCATAAAAAGTAGCCAGATTGTTCCTCTGAGCTGAAACAAAAAAATCTTGATGGATTGGTCTCTTCTAGGAGGACCAGACGAAGCTCTCCGAGGTTCTAAACTGACGTTTTTCCAGAATATTCTGGACGTTGAACCAGGTTTCTTTACTGCAAAATATGTGCTCCTGCTAACTAAGGAGAGGAGCAACCTAGAACTAAGGAGAAATTTCCAGACAGTGAGAACAAATGATGAGTGGAACCAGGGGTGGGCTCCTGGGGGTTCGCAGGGGTTTGGGAGAACCTCTAGCTAAGATTCTGTGCAGTTTGGAGAACCCCCAAATCTAAGGTGACCAGATTTTAACATTGGTAAAGAGTAAAGTGACCAGATTTTTTTTTAAGCGGGACGGGGGGGGGCGGGCCCGCCTGGGCGCCATTTGAGTTTTGCCCTCTGCGCATGCGCAAAACGCTGCGCATGCGCAAAGGGCAAAACAATGCAAATGTCGGCGTCCAGGTGTGGGGGGAGGCGGGAGGCCTTTCCTCACCTCCCGCCTCCCCTTCGGGAGCCGGCAGTGGCTTGGGCTGGCAAGCGACGAGCGGGAGGCAGGGAAAGGAGGCAGCCGGCAGCTTACCTGCGAGGCGGTGCTCCCGCAGCAGCCAATGGCTAAAGGTCCCTTCCAACTCTGTTATTTGGAGCAGGCTGCTGCGCCTGGCAGGACGGCTTCCTGGGAGGGCAAGGGGAAAGGAGGGGTCCTGGCCCTCGCCCCTCTCGTCCCCGAAGCTCCTCAGAGACGGACACCCCCTCCTTCCACCACCACCCGCACACCCAAAGTCCAGAAAAGTTCCTGGCCGGGGTGCCTTTGCCGCTTCGCTCGCCCGCCCGCCGCCCCTGCGTTCCGCATCGGCTCCTCCTCTTGGCTGGCTCGCACGCCCCCCCTTTCAGGCCGATTTTTGAAAAGAATGCCCTAGTCGTGCATTCTTTCCAAAAATTGGGACTTTTTAGAGGACGGGCGGGACGCGGGACAAATCATTAAAAAGCGGGTCTGTCCCGCCAAAATCGGGACGTCTGGTCACCTTACCCAAATCTCACTCCTGGCTGGCCCCACCCCACCCCACCCACCCCTTCCAGGAGTCCCCACGCAGCCTGTTTTGGATGCAGAGCACGCACGGAGGCTCAGGAGGGCAAAAAACAAGCCTACCAGAAGTTCTGGAAGGGCAGAAATGGTCCCGTTTCCGGCCTCCACAAGGCCTCTAGAGTCTGAAGAGGCCATTTTCGCCCTCCCGGAGGCTCGAAGAAAACCTCCGAAGCCCGGGGAGGGCAAAAATGGCCCCCCCACCATGGTGCAGGAGGCGGACTAGGCCACGCCCACCATGGCCATGCCTACCCAGCAACCGGGCAGAGAATCCCTTGCTAAAATTTTTGAAGCCTGCCCCTGAGTGGAACGGCTTGCCTTCGACTAGAAGAACTCCAAGGTCCCTTCCAACTCTTATTCTACTTAAGGCCTCCACCTTCTGCCCAGTCTTGGGGATGCAAACTGGGAGCATAAAGAGAAAATTATGGAGGTGACCACCAATTCTCCTTCTCTTCCCCAGATCCTAAACCATGCCTACAGAAGGAAAAGCAATTCGCACAGTTTGTGTTGTTGTTTTAGAGAAAGGCTCTGAGTAAGCTGTTGTCGAAGGGTCTAGGTTTTCTAGCCAGACTCATCATATTTTTCTTTAATGACCTGGGGGTGTTTGGTTGTTTCTGCCTAATTTCAATTTTAAGAGTCGCCGTGGGGGATCCACCAGGAGAAAGTTGGGATTAAACCAACAGCTGCGATCAATAAACAGAATAAAATGATATGAAATAAATTGGGCACACCGATGATTCAACCGTCCCAAATGAGGGTTTTACAATGGAAATCTGGGCTTGAAGTGAACTACGTTGCAGAGCTATGATCACCAAGAACCCAGGTTCAAGTGTGAAGCCTCAGCCATGAAAAATCACTGAAGGACTCTAGGTGAAAGGAAGATCTGCCCTACAGACATTAAAAGGACCAGAGTTTTGGTCACAATTCAAACGTGAAATATACAGCTCCCGTCTACATCTGTTGGGACCAATCGTCCACTCTCAGCTCAACCTACTTCAAAGGTTGCTGTTGTAAGAAAAAATTGGAATACAGGATGCTATGTTACTCATCCCAAATTTCAGAGTCAGAATAGAGCTGGAAGGGACCTTGAAGGCCTTCTAGTGCCGCCGCCTGCTCAAGTAGGAGATCCTATACTATTTCAGACAGATGGATGTCCAGTCTCCTCTTAAAAACCTCCAGTCAGAGGTGGGTTCTTCCGTTTCTTCCCGGTTCGCCCGAACCGGTAGCAAAATGCTGGTGATGTCACGATGATGTCACAGAACCGGTTTGCTCGGTGCCGGTCCGTGGGCGCCGCCATCTTTTTTTTTGGATTTTTTTTAAAAAAATTTCTCAGGTTTTTTTTTTCTTCTGTGCATGCGCAGAAGCTGAGTTTCTGGCACTGCACATGTGTCGCCATCTTGTTTTTGGCTTTTTAAAAAAATAAATTTGGATTTTTGGGCACTGCGCATGCGCGCTCGTGTGCCCACGTGGCACGCCCATGCGGCACGGCCATGCGGCACGGGAGGAAGCGAACCGGCAGCGAGGTAAATTAGAACCCACCCCTGCCTCCAGTGATGAAGCACCTACAACTTCTGGTGGCAAGATGTTCCACTGATTAGAATAGAATAGAATATCAGAGTTGGAAGGGACCTTGGAGGTCTTCTAGTCCAACCCCCTGCTTAGGCAGGAAACCCTACACTACTTCAGACAAATGATTATCCAACATCTTCTTTAAAAACTTCCAGTGTTGGAGTATTCACAACTTCTGGAGGCAAGCTGTTCCACTGATTAATTGTTCTAACTGTCAGGAAATTTCTCTTTAGTTCTAAGTTGCTTCTCTCCTTGATTAGTTTCCACCCATTGCTTCTTGTTCTACCCTCAGGTGCCTTGGAGAATAGTTTGACTCCCTCTTCTTTGTGGCAGCCCCTGAGATATTGGAACACTGCTATCATGTCTCCCCTAGTCCTTCTTTTCATTAAACTAGACATACCCAGTTCCTGCAACCGTTCTTCATATGTTTTAGCCTCCAGTCTCCTAATCATCTTTGTTGCTCTTCTCTGCACTCTTTCTAGAGTCTCAACATCCTTTTTACATCATGGCGACCAAAACTGGATGCAGTATTCCAAGTTGTGGCCTTACCAAGGCATTATAAAGTGGTATTAACACTTCATGTGATCTTGATTCTATCCCTCTGTTAATGCAGCCTAGAACTGTGTTGGCTTTTTTGGCAGCTGCTGCACACTGCTGGCTCATATTTAAATGGTTGTCCACTAGGAGTCCAAGACCCCCCTCACAGTTACCACTATTGAGCAAGGTACCACATATAATGTACCTGTGCATTTGGTTTTTCTTGCCTAAATGTAGAACCTTACTTTTTTCACCATTGAATTTCATTTTGTTAGATAGCGCCCAATGTTCAAGTCTGTCAAGATCCTTCTGTATCTTGAGCCTATCTTCTGGAGTGTTGGCTATTCCTGCCAGTTTGGTGTCATCTGCAAAATCTATCTCCTCGTCCAAGTCATTGATGAAGATGTTGAAGAGTACTGT
>JALIGW010000003.1:203217946-203220446 GCA_023053685.1 Diadophis punctatus similis | reverse complement strand
TCAGAAGTTGTGGGAGCTTCATCACTGGAAGCTTTCAAGAAGAGATTGGAGTGCCATCTTTTCAGAAATAGTATAGGGTCTCCTGCTTGGGTGGAGGGTTGGACTAGAAGATGAACTACAAGGTCCCTTCCGACTCTGTTATTCTATGTCTTCTCCAGGGGTGGGTTCTAACTTACCTCGCCGCTGGTTCGCTTCCTCCCGTGCCGAGTGGCTGCACGCGCATTGCGTGCCGTGTGGCCACACCGTGCACGTGCGCGCATGCATAGTGCCAAAAACTTGGCTTCTACACATGCGCAGAAGCAAAAAACACCAGAAAATAGCAAAAAAAAAGAGTCAAAAACAAGATGGTGGCTTCTGTGCATGCGCAAAAGCAAAAACTGAGAAATTTGGCAGCATCCACGGACCGGCACCGACAGAACCGGCTCCATGATGTCACCACCGGTTTACTACTGGTCCTATACAACCAGTGCAAACTGGGAGGAACCCACCTCTGGTCTTCTCCCCTAGTCCTTCTTTTCATTAAACTAGACATACCCAATTCCTGTAACCGTTCTGCCTATGTTTTAGTCTCCAATCCAGGAAATTTCTTAGTTCTAGGTTACTTCTCTTCTTGATAACTTTCCATCCGTTACTTCTTGTCCTGCCCTCAGGTGCTTTGGAGAACTTGTCCTTATTCTCCTGAGACACCCAGAAGGGGTTGCATAAACCAGAACATCTGAACAGAGATTGTGCCAAAGGTGTGTTGGAAGAAAAATCCATCTGGTTCAGTTCCAATCCAGGAGAGAGTCACTGCAGACAAAATGGAGGCTGGAGGCTGATTGGAAAGATGGTTTAATAATGAAGCAGAAGCACATGGGTGGCTCTAGGCAGCTGACCACATGGAGCTGAGAGTGGGGCTTCTCTTGGGCTTTGCATTTGAACTTCCTGTTCCTGTGCAAGAACATGTATTCTATTGTCTCCCATGGTGCCATTTCTGAGCTAAGTTTGGTTGAAGTTTGGACTGGTGATGCAATGAAAGGACTTATTGGACAATTCCTATTGTGGCTGAGGGCTAATCCAACCTTTGTTCAAACCTTGCTGCAGGGAATTTGCTTATGAATAGAGCTATCTATCTCTTTATCTCTTAAGTGCTGACATCCGCTGGGGGCTATTAAGGAAGGTGGGGGCTGCTTTCCAAGAGCATGTTTCTCCATTCCTCATCCAGGGAAATATAATATTCGGCCTTTGAAATATTCCTCAGAATATCTCATTCTTCTAGAAGTGGGGCGGGTGCTAACTTTCTACAGGTGCTTTTTCCAAAAGCAACTGGGCTTTGTTTTTCCTTGAAGACATTTCGCTTCTTCTCCAAGAAGCGTCTTCGGATGACCGAGAAACTCGACAGACTTCTGTGTCGAGACTTGGTTCCCTCAATGACCCATAAATCCAGGGGTGAAATGCTCCCAGTTCGCTCTTGCCTGTCGGTCGTCGGAGAGCCAATCGTGAAGGCAGCGCAATGCTCCACCCACCTGCTGGGACACCGCAATTTGAGTTCTTTTACCCTCTGCGCATGCGCAAAGCGTTCTGTGCATGCGCAGAGCAGGGGTGGGTTCCTACCAGTGCGGTCTTGCCTGTTCGTCGCCGCAGAACCGAAGAAGCTGGTGGTGTTCGCGGTGCGGGGCTTCCCCCGCCCGCTTTCCCCGGCCACCGGGATGCCGCCATTTGCATTCTTTTGTCCTCTGTGCATGCGCAAAGCGTTCTGCTTGCCCCGCACCATGAACACCACCAGCTTCTTCGGTTCTGCGGCAACGAACAGGCAAGACTGCACCGGTAGGAACCCACCCCTGGTGCAGAGGGTACAAGAACTCAAATGGCGGTGTCCTGGCGGGTGGGTAGAGGGTCGCGCTGCCTTCGCGATTGGCTCTCCGACGACCGACAGGCAAGAGCGAACCGGTAGCATTTCACCGCTGCATAAATCTGATGCTTTCCCAGATCGTTCCTCTTTGTCACGGAAAAAGCCAGCGGCCTCCCAGCTCCTGGCTTAGCCTGAGATTACTCCTTCTTGGAAATCTTTTTTCCCTAAAGCCCTTCCAGTAATGAGGACATCCATTCTCCAGACAAACAGTCTTCTGACACGCTAGGAAGTATCAGAATCTAGTCTGCAACAGCTTGAGCAGTAATGAATGTGAGCCTCGTTTTTTTTCTTCTTCTTTTTTTTTTTTTTTGCAAGCGAGAGATTAACGGGCTTGGAAATTTACCATAAAATTATTCTTTCCTTCCTTCTCAGCCTGCCACCTCAATGTCCCACAAGTTTTCCTTGGAGCATCAACAGAAAGATAGGAAATAAATAAATAGCTTTCCTGAACGTGGCCCACGAGGGCCCCCTAGTGGACGAAGGGGAGAACTGGGAATTCCAAGTAAGGAAAATGAAATGTTCTTTTTCCAAGGTGGGTTTTTTTCCCCCCAATTGGGAGACTCATTGTAGTCAGAGAGTCGAAGTTCAGCATGCAGGTAGTCCTCGACT
>JALIGW010000003.1:203052946-203210446 GCA_023053685.1 Diadophis punctatus similis | reverse complement strand
CTTTTTCAATTGGCACCTATTTGCACCTATCAAATTAATTTATTAAACAAAATACGTCTAGCCTGTATAAACATTTATATCAATGAGTAATCCTACTTCTCTTATATGCAAAGCAAAGCAAAACCATACATTGTCCCAGTTTATCTCAGTGAAATCAAAATCATCCCAAATTAACAGTATTACAATAAATGTATTTGATATAAAAACAATGAAAACTGTTTTTATAGACTATGCTGATTTTTTTTTTAGAAGAATGAACAAAACCTTTAAATTTTCAACCTAACAGGAGCGTTTCAGAAAAGGCAAAGGACACAAGATCAAAAATATAATGTAACCAATAGAGAAAGCAGCATGTGCTGCAAGAAGAATTAAAGAACCAATCCTGGTTCTGTAATTATCAGCTGCAAAAGTTCATATTTTGGACATGTGACAAAACTGTGTGTACTAGAAAAAATAGCTACCCTGCTTGGCAAGATTGAAGGAAGTAGATAGAGAAGACAGAAATGAACTCATCGTCTGAAGTGAGGATGACTTCAATGTGCTATTTCTTTAGCATTTGCAAATGTGTTTACAGTCCTTTTATTTTTACAGCATACTTTTAAAAGGGACACTCTCTTGGTATTTTCCTTTGACCGATTCATTGTTTCAAATAAAAAAGCCTTGAAAATCACACTCATGAAAACTTTGCTTGGGTAATTGACTACAAAAATTTGAAGGTGGGGTGAAGAAAGCCTTCATGCAACACACTTTTTTCTTCCCTCCACCCTGCCCCAAGCCGTTGCAGGGCTCTCTGTTGCGTCTTCCAGTCATTTGAGTCAAAAACGAGCTCATTTGAAGGAACGAGAAATATTAACACATAACACACACACACACACACACACACAGAGGAAATTGTTCTGCTCGGGGCTGTGAGGAGCAGGAAGGAAAGGTGCAACTGTGAGGTTATAGGCAGAGCTAAACTGGCTGAAAGGGCAGAAATGTGTATTCAGTTAATTACCGGAGTTGCAGAGGCTGACGGCAAAATAACAGAAAAAGAGGGAGAGAGAAGGTGCTCCTGCATCTTCTGGGAGGCAGGCTTCCTGCCAGCACCCTAAAAGAGCTGCAGCTTCCTTGAGGAGGAGCAAGGCGAGACACAGCGGCTGACAACTTCAATCAGAATAGAGCTGGCAGGGACCTTGGACTAAACGTCTGCGCTGCAGTTGTGGGTTTTTTTAACTCCCCCCAGTCTCGCACGCCCCCCTTTCAGGCTGATTTTTTGAAAGAATGCCCTAGTCGTGCATTCTTTCAAAAAATCGGGACTTTTTAGAAACGCAGCGGGACGCGGGACAAATCATTAAAAAGCGTGGCTGTCCCGCCAAAATCGGGACGTCTGGTCACCTTAATGTAGGGTCTCCTGTTTGGGCGGGGGATTGGACCAGGAATGGGTTCCTCCCAGTTCAAACCAATTCACCCGAACTGGTAGCGACCCGCTGGTGACGTCACGATGAACCGGTTCAGTCGGTGCCGGTCCGTGGGTGCCGCCATCTTTTTTTATTTTATTTTTTGTTTTGTTTTTTTCCTTTTTTATTTTCTTTTTTTCCTTTTCTTTTTTTTCCTTTTTTGCTTTTTTTGCGCATGTGCAGAAGCCAAGTTTCCGGCATTGCCTATGCGTCACCATCTTGTTTTCGGCTATTTTGGGAGGGGAGGTTATTTTTCAGCATGCGGCCTGGGAGGAAGCGAACCGGCAGCGAGGTAAATTAGAACCCACCTCTGGGTTGGACTACATGACCTACAAGGTCCCTTCCAACTCTGTTATTCTATACCATGTCTCTGCTATTCTGATTGTCTTTTTAAAAATGAACCCTAGGTGTCACTAGTAGCTAACTTTGTATTCTCAAAAAAAAAAAAACCCCAAATACTATTCTGAAATACTACTTTTTTTCCTCCTGATCAGATTACCAGCGTTTTTTAAGTCTCACAAAGCAACATATACAGAACTGGATGTTACTTTTGAGACATTTTAAGGTGCGGCGGCTGAGATTGCCTTCTGATGTGTCAAACTCAAAATCTGCAAATCTCCACCTGGGATGACGACCAATTCAAAGTTTGCAAGGGAGAGTCATCTCCTAGAACCACAGGGCTGGAAGAGACCTTGGAGGTCTTCTAGTCCAACCCCCTGCTCAAGCAGGAGAACCTATACCATTTCAGATAAGTGGCTGTCTAGTGACTAGTCTCTTCTTAAAAACCTCCAGCGTTGGAGCACCTACGATTTCTGAAGGCAAGCTGTTGCACTGGTTGATTGTCCTCACTGTTAGGAAGTTTATCCTCAATTCCAGGTTGCTTCTCTCCTTATTTAGTTTCCATCCATTGTTTCTTGTCCTGCCTTCAGGTGCTTTGGAGAATAAGTTGACCCCCTCTTCTTTGTGGCAGCCTCTCAAATACCGGAATACTGCTATCATGTCCCCCCTAATTCTTCTTTTTTTTAGACTAGCCAAACCCAAATCCTGCAACTGTTTGTATTTGTATTTGTTTATTTGTCAAGCATATATGATTATAAGCAAAGTACAAACAGTAAAACATGATTGAATATATATGTAATATTACAAGCATGAATAAGAGTAAAAGAGGTATGAATATATGGGTACATTAGGACAGGAACGGTAGGCACGATTGTGTGCTTATGCACACCCCTTACCGACCTCTTAGGAATGGGGTGAGGTCAATGGTAGATAATAAGAGGTTGAAGTTTTTGGGGTTTGGGGAAGAAACTACTGAGTCAGGTAAAGTGTTCCAGGCGTTGACAACAATTCTGTTGTTGAAGTCGAATTTTTCTTCATATGTTTTAGTCTCCAGGCCTTTGATCGTCTTAGTTGCTTTTCTCTGAACTTTTTCCAAAGTCTCAACATCTCTTTTGTAGTATGGTGACCAAAATTGGTTGCAGTATTCCAGGTGTGGTCTTACTAAGGCTTTATAAAGCGGTACTAATACTTCACGTGATCTTGATTCTATGCCTGTTTCTACAACCCAGAATTGTATTAGCTTTTTTGGCCATGGCTGCACACGGCTGCCTCATATTCAAGTGATCATCCAACTAGGACTCCAAGGTCCCTCTCACAGTGACTGTTTTTGAGCCAGGTCTCGCCTAATCTGTACTTAGACCTTTGATTTTTCCTGCCTAGATGTAAATGGGGATAGGGAACAGCAGGCTCACATTCAATCCTGACAAGATGAAATTGCTGTAGGCTTAGAATTTGGCTCTCTCAATATCAGGGAGATACCATCTTTAGCTCCGTTTGAGTTGCATCCAAGGTCCTGTTATTTTGTTATTCCTGACAGTGCGAACAATTAATCAGGTGCTTTGGAAAATAGGTTGACCACCCTTACTCAGTGGTGAAATCCAGCCGGTTCTGTCTGGATCGCGCGTGCCGGTAGCGGTGGCGGTGCGTGGTTTGGCGAACTGGTAGCGGTGGAAGCGCGAGGCTCCGCCCACCCACCCAGACATTGTTACTTCCTGGTTAACCCTCTGCGCATGCGCAAAGCGTTCTGCGCATGTGCAAAGCGTTCTGCGCATGCGCAAAGCGTTCTGCGCATGCGCAGAGGGTCAAAAATTGGATGTGACGATGGCGGAGCAGAGCAAATAGAATAGAATAGAATAGAATAGAATAGAATAGAATAGAATAGAATAGAATAGAATAGAATAGAATAGAATAGAATAGAATTTTTATTGGTCAAGTGTAATTGGATACACAAGGAATTTGTTGGTGCATATGCTCTCAGTGTACATAAAAGAAAAGATACATTCGTCAGGAATGATAAGGTACAACACTTAATGATAGTCCGGGTACAAATAAGCAATCAAATCATATTAGGAAACAGTCAATATAAATCATAAGGATACAAGGAACAAAGTTACAGTCATACAGTCATGAATGGGAGGGGATGGGTGATGGGAACAATGAGAAGATTAATAGTAGTTTGACAGTGTTGAGGGAATTATTTGTTTAGCAGAGTGATGGCGTTTGGGAAAAAACTGTTCTTGTGTCTAGTTGTTCTGGTGTGCAGTGCTCTATGGCAGTGATGGCGAACCTTTTTTGGTTCGCGTGCCAAAAAGGGGGGGGATGCGTGGGATCACGTGTGTGCGTGCCCACACCCATAATTCCATGCACCCCCGCGCATGCGCGTATGACCCCCCCCCACTCCCAGCATGCAATGGCACGCCCATCTTTTGCTCTCTCCAGGCTTCTAGGAGCCTGGGGAGGGCGAAAACGGCCTTCCCCACCCCCTCTGGAGGCTGGAAACAGCCTGTTTCCTGACTCCCAGTGGGCCCAGAAGGCCCGAAAATCAGCCGGCCGGTGCGCACATGCGCGCCGGACCTGAGCTCGCGTGCCCACTGATATGGCTCCGCGTGCCACTTGTGGCACCCGTGCCATAGGTTCGCCATCACGGCTCTATAGCGTTTTGAGGGTAGGAGTTGAAACAGTTTGCGTCCAGGATGCGAGGGGTCCGTAAATATTTTCACGGCCCTCTTTTTGCCTCGTGCAGTATACAGGTCCTCAATGGAAGGCAGGTTGGCAGCAATTGTTTTTTTCTGCAGTTCTGATTATCCTCTGAAGTCTGTGTCTGTCTTGTTGGGTTGCAGAACCGAACCAGACAGTTATGGAGGTGCAGATGACAGACTCAATCAGGCTGGCGAAGAGGCCCCCTTGCTTATTTCTAGCTTCTGCGGCACCTCCGAGAGCGCACTGCAGTAAACAGACTCTCTCTCTCTCTGGGGAAAGCCGGAGCGATCTCAACTGGTGGCAGGCAGTCCAGGCATGACGTCAGCCCAGCGTCCCAAGGGCTCCGCGAGGAAGACCCAGCTGCTGGCTAATCTATCTTCCCATCCAGTGCTTTCTTGGGATAACCCACCCGGAGAATTCAGAAGGGGCCTCTAAATAAACCCCGTGTAACCTATCCTGTGAGAAGCTTTTCTTCTTTTTTAATAAACTCTGTGCCAGCAAGCAGACATTCAATACTTTTTCTGACTTAAGAAACATCTCTGAGTCAAGAGTTGATCTGGTGAGAGAACGATGGGAGTGGAAGGGGTCTCAGGGGTTCATCTAGTCTGACTCTCTGTGGGGGGGGGGTGCAGAAAAACCAGTTAAACCACCTTCAGGGTGTCCAGCCTCCTCGTAAAAACATTTGAATCAGAATAGAGCTGGAAAGGGACCTTGGAGGTCTTCTAGTCCAACTCTCTGCTCCGAGCAGGAGACCCTATCCGATTTCAGACACATGGCTGTCCAGTCTCTTCTTAAAAACCTCCAGTGATGAAGCGCCCACGTCTAGTGGGAAGATGTTCCGCTGATGAACTAACAGAATAAGAGAGGTGGAAGGAACCTTGGAGATCTTCTAGTCCAGCCCCTAATTAAGCAGGAGATCCCAGACCATCCCAGACCAATGGTTATCCAACATCTCCTTAAAAAACTTCCAGTGTTGGAGCATTCACAACTTCTGGAGGCAAGTTGTTCCACTGATTAATTGTTCTCAATCTCAGGAAATTTCTCCTTAGTTCTAAGTTGCTTCTCTCCTTTTTTAGTTTTCATCAGTTGCTTCTTGTTCTGCCTTCAGGTGCTTTGGAGAATAGGTTGACCTCCTCTTCTTTGTGGCAGCCCCTCAAATATAGGAACATTGCTCTCATGTCACCCCCTAGTCTTCCTTTTCTCTAGACTGGCCAAACCCAAATCCTGCAACCGTTCTTCATATATTTTTCTCTCCATATTTTTCTCTCCAATCATCTTAGTTGCTCTTCTTTGCACTTTTTGCTAAGTCCCAACATCTTTTTTGTAACATGGTCACCAAAACCGGATGCAGGTGGAGAGTCCACAATTTTGATAGGCAGACTTCCCACTGACGTGAAGATCTTATGGTTGAGACGTTTTTCTTTATAAATACATAAAAATCTCGGTGGTGGCGATTTTCAACTGTTCTTTCTGGTCTCCGGTTTCTGTGCCCACGGAAAAGAATTCCTAAACGTCTCCCCCCACTTTTATGAACCCTGATATCACTTAAGTATGAGCCAACAGTTTACGGCTGCAGCCAAAAAAGCCAATGCAATCCCGGGTTGCATTAACAGAGGGATAGAATTAATATCTCGTGAAAGTACTAATTTATAAGGCCTTGGTAAGACCGCACTTGGAATACTGCATCCAGTTTTGGTCGCCACGATGCAAAAAGGATGTTGAGACTCTAGAAAGAGTGCAGAGAAGAGTAACAAAGATGATTAGGGGACTGGAGGCTAAAACATATGAAGAACGGTTGCAGGAACTGGGTATGTCTATGTTTAATGAAAAGAAGGACTAGGAGAGACATCATAGTGGTATTCTAATATATAAGTGGCTGCCACAAAGAAGAGGGGGTCGACCTATTCTCCAAAGCACCCAAAGGCAGGATAAAAACCAATGGATGGAAGCTAATGAAGGAGAAAAGCAACCTAGAAATAAGGAGAAATTTCCCAATAGTGAGAACAATTAACCAGTGAAATAACTTGCCTTCAGATATTGTAGATGCTCCATCACTGGAGGTGTTTAAAGAAGAGATTGGACAACCATTTGTTCACAATGGTATAGGGTCTCCTGCTTATTTATTTATTTATTTATTTATTTAAACGCTCTTATAGGCCGCCCAATCCCGTGGGACTCAGGGCGGCGTACAACATGAATAAGAAGCGTACATTTAAAAACAGTCGTCATTAATTTAAATTAAAAATATAATTAAAAAGAAGACATTATAAACACAACATTCAGGGGGAATCTGGTTGTCCTATTCACCCCATCTGCCGGAAGAGCCATGTTTTTAAGGCTTTACGGAAGGCCAGTAGGGTGGGGATAATCCGGATCTCTGGTGGCAGTTGGTTCCAGAGGGACGGGGCTCCCACAGAGAAGGCCCTCCCCCGCGGTCCCGCCAACCGACATTGTTTGGCCGACGGGACCCGGAGGAGGCCCTCTCTGTGGGACCTAACCGGTCTTAGGGAGGTATGTGGTAGGATGCGGTCCCGCAGGTAGCCTGGCCCTGAGCCATGTAGGGCTTTAAAGGTAGCGACCAACACCTTAAATTGCACCCGGAGGCTGACTGGTAGCCAATGCAGCTGGCGAAGGATAGGTGTTACGTGGGTGTATCTCGGTACACCCACTACTGCACGCGCAGCTGCATTCTGTACCAGCTGGAGTCTCCGGATGCTCTTTGAGGGTAGCCCCATGTAGAGCGCGTTACAGTAGTCTAGCCGTGAGGTGACAAGGGCATGAGTGACTGTGAGCAAGGCCTCCCTCTCCAAGTAAGGTCGCAATTGGTGCACAGGACGAATTTGTGCAAATGTCCCCCTAGCCACAGCTGAAAGATGTTGCTCCAATTTTAGCTGTGGATCTAGGAGGACACCCAAATTGCGAACCTGTTCTGAGGGAGTCAATTTTTCTCCCCCGAGAACCAAGGAGGGACAGTCGACATAGTCCTTGGGAGGCAATATCCAGAGCCACTCAGTC
This sequence comes from Diadophis punctatus similis, assembly GCA_023053685.1. Lineage (NCBI taxonomy): Eukaryota > Metazoa > Chordata > Lepidosauria > Squamata > Dipsadidae > Diadophis > Diadophis punctatus. The sequence goes on along the minus strand of JALIGW010000003.1, from coordinate 203,202,953 downwards.
TTGTCTGGGTTGAGCCTTAGTCTGTTCACTCCCATCCAGACCCTCACATCGTCCAGGCAGCGGCACATTACATCAACCGCTTCACTGAATTGACACGGGGTGGAGATGTATAACTGGGTATCGTCAGCATACTGCTGATACCTCACCCCGTGTTGTCGAATGATCTCACCCAGCGGTTTCATGTAAATGTTAAACAGGATGGGCGAGAGGACCGAGCCCTGTGGCACCCCGCAAACCAGGGGCCTAGGGGCCGACCTCTGTCCTCCTGTCAACACCGACTGCGTCCTGTCAGAGAGATAGGAGGAGAACCACCGTAAAACAGTGCCTCCCACTCCCATCTCCCCAAGACGACGCAGAAGGATACCATGGTCAATGGTATCGAAAGCCGCTGAGAGGTCAAGTAGCACCAGGATGGAGGAATGACCCCCATCCCGGGCTCGCCAGAGATCATCCATCAGCGCGACCAAAGCAGTCTCCGTACTGTAGCCGCGCCTGAAACCCGATTGAAAGGGATCCAGATAATCAGTATCCTCCAATAGCCGCAGGAGTTGGAGCGACACCACCTTCTCAACAACTTTACCCAAAAAGGGTAAGTTGGAGACTGGACGGAAGTTCTTTAAATCCGCTGGGTCCAGGGAAGGCTTCTTGAGGAGGGGCCTCACCACCGCAGCTTTTAAAGGCTGTGGGATGGATCCCTCTCTCAAAGAAGCGATCACAACCACCTGGAGCCAGCCGCGTGTCACCTCCCTGCTGGCAGAAACCAGCCAGGAGGGGCACGGGTCCAATAAACAGGTGGAGGCGCTCATCGCTCCTATGGCCTTGTACAGGGGGTTGGACTAGATGACCTCCAAAGTCCCTTCCAACTCTGTTATTAAGTTATCTTCTCCCCGAGTCTTCTGTTCTTCAAACTGAACATCCCAAGGTCCTTTGATCCGTCCTCTCAGGTCGTGTCCTGATCCATCTTAATTATGGCGCCCAAAATCGTAGAAGTCCAAATATAGGCTTGTCACTCAAAGTAGAGAGGAATGAGGACTTTGTGTGTCTTTGATACGCAACTTTGTCTACTGCACAACCCAGAACTGCTTCAGCCTTCCAGCAGCTGTTCCCACTGTTGGCTCGTGTTCAACTTCTTCTCCTCTGGTATCTCTCCATTCTTTCTTTCCGTTGTAACGTTTCCAAGCCATGAATCCTCTATCTTATATATCCATCTGACGTTTCTCTTCCCCAATTGTAATCTCTTACATTCTTCCTCTTTGAAGGACATGTTGTTCTCAGCCGAGGTCTTCTCTAGATTAGATTGCAATCTTCGTCTGTCTTCTTGATGGTTGGCCAGACTTCCCGATTTTCTGTCATCTGCAACCACTCCTGCAAAGCCGTGCAAAAACGGCTGTCTTAGTCTGACATTTCAAGAAACCAAGGCCCAATGGTGGTTCTTCCGAGTAAACAGGTCTGATAATGCAGTGCAAGAATAGAATCGTCCTGATATGGGAAGGCATTTTTTTTCTAACAGTCCCTAATTGTCCCAAGTATTTTAATCTCTGGATTTGGGATGCAGGAGCAGGAAGCTGCAGAAACTGGTTCTGCCTTTGCTTTTTTTTAAAAAAGGTGATAGTAGGAAGGTTCTGAGAGATAAGAAGGTTCTCCTAGTGTTGACTTCAATCTAATCGCACAAAACGTTGTGGATGTTCCAACACTGGAGATTTTTAAGAAGATATTGGACATCCATTTGTCCAGACTCATGTAGGGTTTCCTGCCTAAGCAGGGGGTTGGACTAGAAGACCTCCAAGGCCCCTTTCAACTCTGTTATTCTATTCTGTTCTGTTCTGTTCTATTATTCTATTCTATTCTATTCTATTCTATTCTATTCTATTCTATTCTATTCTTCTCTTCCCATTCCCTTCCCTTCTCTTCCATATTTTCTATTCTATTCTATTCTATTCTATTCTATTCTATTCTATTCTATTCTATTCTATTCTATTCTATTCTATTCTATTCTATTTCCATTCCCTATTCTATTCTATTTTTTATTTTTCTGTTCTGTTCCGTTCTGTTCCATTTCATTCATTTCTAATTCTAATTCTCTTATTCCATTCCATTCTATTCTGAGCATCCGAATATTGATCACATGACCATGGGGATGTTGCGACACTCGAGTGAAGAATGGTCATAAGTCACTTATTTCAGTCTCGTCGTAAGTTCAAACAATCACGAAACAAATGGTTGTAAGCTGAGAACTGCCTATATAAGCTAGACAGAGAAATTGAAAAACACCCTAGAGCCGTGGTGGCGAACCTATGGCACGCGTGCCAGAGGTGGCACGCGGAACCATAGAAGCCGGCACGCGAGGGTTCCCACCGGCAAACCGGAAGTGCGAAAAAACGCACTTCCGGTTTGCCGGTGTGCTGTTTTTTGCACTCCGGAGGGTTCAGGGAAGCTCCCTGAAGCTCCGGAATGCAAAAAACTACAAAACGGACAAACCAGAAGTGCACTTTTCCGCACTTCCGGTTTGTCCGTTTTGTAGTTTTTTTGCATTCCGGAGCTTCAGGGAGCTTCCCTGAACCCTCCGGAGTGCAGAAAACAGCACACCGGCAAACCGGAAGTGCGTTTTTTCGCACTTCCGGTTTGCCGGTTTCGTCGTTCCAGGCTCCGGTAAGCCTTTGTGCGGGGGTGGGGGGTGGGTGCGCATGCGCAGGGGGCAGCATGGGGGGGGGTGTTGTGCGCATGCGTGGGGGGGGGAATGGGTGTGGGCACGTGAGCACGCGCGAGCGCGCCCCCCCCTTTTTGGCACGCGAGCCAAAAAAGGTTCGCCACCACTGCCCTAGAGTAAGAAAACATAAACCACTTGAGACCCAGTTTGCTGTAGGTTTCAAAGCTCTGGGATAGAAATTTGGAGACTTGACTTTCCAGTCGTGCTTTAGGTGTGAAGCCAGTTGGGTGAATTTGAGCCGGTCACTCTCTCTCAGCCCCAGAAAGGAGGCAATGGCAAGCCACTTCTAAAAAAAAAAACCTTGCCAAGGAAAATTGCAGGGATGACACACCAGCAGTTGCCAGGGATGAAGTTTACCTAGAAACACACACACACACACACACACACACACACCTGTGTAACCGCCAGGATTCGCACTCAGCTCAAGAGTGGAGCTTCCTGCCTATGAAATGAAAATTACGAGGCACAAATTAAAGACACAGGGACAACATAAACTGCACAAATTGGCAATCGGGGTTGCCAAACAACTAGGAGAAATAAAGTTGGTCTTGAGAAAATGCTTTTGAGAGAGACTCCGGGATTGAAAAACAGCAGGCAAAGCTTTCTATGCCCTGAAACATCTGCCCCAAACTTTTTATATAAGAATATTTATGGCAACTCATTAAAACTTAGCCTTCTTGTTCCAAGAATTCAGTCTTAGAGTATTGGCACGGGATAAAGGCTCTCCAGATGTCTGTTTCAAGCAGCAAGTGATATTTTAAATCTTTGTAATGCCAATAATCTTTTTTTTAATGTTTTAACTGTTCCCAGCAAAGTCAGTAGTAATCATGTGTTTCCGAGTCTCATAAAACGCTTCTCATTTGTTCCCCAAACTTCACTGCATGCAAAACTAGAAAACCACAATGCATTAAGTTACTTAATAGAAACTGTCATTATTTATCTGTTACGATATATAGCCTGTTTCTTCCGATGGAAGGGAAGGGAAAGGGGCCACTTGGAGGTTTATCTGTGTCCTGTGGCCATCTGTATCCAGGTGGCCTCAATGACTCTCTAAAAAGAACGCAAATGACCAGCTGTCTGCAAGGAGTATAAATCATTCCATTCCCCACCCTCCAGTCAGAGCTGAAGAAGCTTCTTGGATGAGAAGCGAAACGTCTTCAAAAGAAAAAACCAGAAAGTCCAGTTGCCTCCTGAAAAAAGCACCTTTGGGACAACCATGATCTGGATGACTGAGAATCTCTATAGATCTTTAGCTATACAATTTGGGATGAACACCCTTTGAATGGTGTGGGAGCAGGAATGGCTTTTCAGAGAGAAAAAATTGCAGACTACAGGAACCATTAGTACTACTCAGGTGATTCTAAGGACACAGATAAATCTCCAAGTGCTTCAACAACCCTCTCAGATTACCAGCTGTCTGCAAGGAATATAAATCCTTCCATTCCCCACCATCCAGTCGGAGCTGAAGAAGCTACTTGGATGAGAAGTGAAACGTCTTCAAAGAAAAAAATCAGAAAGTCCAGTTAGCTCTTGGGAGGGGAAAAAAGCACATTTGGGATTACAGCAGGGGTGGGCAACTCTGGTCCCTTAATAACATGCTGGCTCAGGAATTCTGGGAGTTGAAGTCCACAGGTCGACAAGGAGCCAGAGTTGCTCATCCCTTGATCTACAGTAGGCAGTTGCCAAGAATTGACATTGAGTGGATGGCACTTAATTGATCTAATCCATTACTATTCCTCCAGGCAATGGAAGGAAACTTGGGTCTAGTCTAGGAGAATATTTAGAGTAGAGTAGAGTAGAGTAGAGTAGAGTAGAGTAGAGTAGAGTAGAGTAGAGTAGAATTTTTTATTGCCCAAGTGTGATTGGACACACAAGGAATTTGTCTTGGTGCATATGCTCTCAGAATATAGAATGGAATGGAATGGAATGGAATAGAGAATGGAATAGAGAATGGAATGGAATAGAGAATGGAATGGAATAGAGAATGGAATAGAGAATGGAATGGAATAGAGAATGGAATGGAATGGAATAGAATAGAATGAAGAGTGGAGTGGAGTGGAATGGAATAACTAGAATATTCTATAGATTTTAGAATATTCTGGTCATTTGCATTCGTTTTAGAGAGTTGTTGAGGCTACTTGGGAGGTTTATCAGCTATACTAGTGCAAGTGGTTTTATCCACACCAGTGGTGGGTTCCTACCAGAGCTGTCCGGTGCGTAGCTCCGGTAGGGAGTGGCCGATTGCGCAATTTGCGCGCGACCGCTCCGGTGCCATCTCCACCGGTCCGTCACGCGCGTCACCATCTTTTTGTGAGAATTTTTGGGCTTTTTTGCTTCTGCGCATGCGCGGAAGCAAAACCGCGCCAAAATCTTGTGAGGGGACACCCGCGTGAGAGAGATTTTGGCAAGATTTTGCTTCCGTGCATGTGCAGAAGCAAAATCGTGCAAGGGGGCGCGCACGTAGCAAGCGAGCGCCCGAAACGTGGAGATGCGCGCGCAGCGCACTGGTATCGGTAAGTGAGCAACCCACCCCTGATCCACACCCATTTGCATTACTCAGGTGACCCTAAGGACACAGGTGGTCTCAAGGACCCTCTAAAAGGATGCAAATGACCAGCTGTCTGCAAGGAGTATCAATCCTTCCATTCCCTGCCATCCTATCAGAGCTGAAGAAGCTTCTGGGATGAGAAGTGAAATGTCTTCAAAGCAAAAACAAGAAAGTCCAGTTACCTCTTGAAAAAAAGCACCTTCGGGACAACCCTGACCTGGAGGACTGAGAATCTCTACAGATTTCCATCTGGGAAGGTTACATGTGGAGATCACGTGACCCCGGGATAGTGCAACTGTCATAACTGCATGCCACTCTGCCTGAATTTTTGGATTACATGACCTCTGAGGATGTTGCAAAAACAACTTTTTTTCAGTGCCACCCTGACTTCCAAGGGCCCCTAAAACGGATGGTGGTTAAGTCGAGGACCGCCTCCGTTTAGAATAGAATAGAATAACAGAGTTGGAAGGGATCTTGGAGGTCTTCTAGTCCAACCCCCTGCTTAGGCAGGAAACCCTACACCACTTCAGACCAATGGTTGTCCAATAGCTTCTTAAAAACTTCCAGTGTTGGAGCATTCACAACTTCTGGTGGCAAGCTGTTCCACGGATTAATTGTTCTAACTATCAGGAAATTTCTCCTTAGTTCTAAGTTGCTTCTCTCCTTGATTAGTTTCCACCCATTGCTTCTTGTTCTACCCTCAGGTGTATTTGTATTTGTATTTGTTTATTTTGTCAAGCATATATGATTATAAGCAAAGTATAAACAGTAAAACATGATTGAATATATATGTAATAGTACAAGCATGAATAAGAGTAAAAGAGGTAAGAATATATGTGTACATTAGGACAAGAACGGTAGGCATGATTGTGCGCTTATGCACGCCCCTTACAGACCTCTTAGGAATGGGGTGAGGTCGAAGGTGCTTTGGAGAATAGTTAGCTTGTCCCTCTCTTCTTTGAAGGGCAGCCCCTCAAATATTGGAAGACTTCTATCATGTCCCCCCTGGTCCTTCTTTTCCTTAAACTAGAGATATCCAGTTCCTGCATCTTCCTGCCTCTCCTTGTGGTGTCCTTTCCTTTCTCCCACAAACTGGCCAACGTTTCATCCATTCAGCCGAAACTCTCTCTTTCCATTTTTGTAAATTTGACCAGATACGTGTTCAGGATGCCGCCCTCTTTCCTTCATTCCACGCGGGCGGCGTTCCCCCTCACTCGAAAAGCTCCCACGCGAAGACCACGCTATATGAAATGTATGGCACGTAGGACACGCGCGCCTCGTATCCTCTCAAGCCACGAAAGTCCACGCTCAGCCAGATGCAAAGCAGATTTCCCCAAACGGGATCAGCCGAGAAACCTTCCCCACCCCCAACAACTCCCCCGCACCCTCCCCCCGAAAGGCGCCCGCGAGCGCCCGGTTGCAAAAGCCAAGCCGCGCCCTGCGCCTCGTACAGCCCGGACCCCGCCCGCCGCCGCATCACGTGACCAGCCCGCCGCCGGACTCGCTGGATCTGGCAGGCGGCGGCGGCGAGGCACGGAAAGGGGCGTGGCCAGAAAAGAGGGCGTGGCCGGGGAGCCCTCTCTTTCTCATTCTACCCGCCGCGCGAGCTCGGGGCGGGGCCGAGTTCGCGGAGCCCCCCCCCCAAAAAAAAAAGAGGAAGGCGCGCTCCGATTGGCTGCTTCGCTCGCTGGCTCTGGCGCGCGCGCGCCCCCCCGCGGTGGAACGCCTTTGCCTTGCACACGCGCGCGCGCTCCTTTTCTCTCTCGCTCTTTTTTTTTTCTCGCTCTCATTCTTTCTCTCTCTCTCTTTCGCCCCCTCCCACCTTCCGCCCGGGCTTTGCACGCGGGAGGCGCGAGGCTGCGCTGCTCCGGATTTGCAAAAAATTAAAAAAAAAAAATTAAAAAAAAAATACGGGTAAGGCAGTCGTGGGGAAAGGCGCGGAGGGGGATGCATCCCACTCACCTCCCACGCGGGGAGAGGGGGGGGCGCCCCGGCTTTTTTCCCCCCACCCACCCACCCCCCGTAGGAGAAGCGTGCATGGCTCGGCTGGCCTTGCGCTGCTCCAAGGATGGGGAGGGGGTGGAAAGGGGGTCCGGGGGGGGGCAAATGCAAGGCCGGGAGGGGTTGCTAAAGTCCGGGGTTGCATCCGGGAAGAATACGGGGGAGAAGTGGGAAGGTGGGTGGGTTTTCCATGCATTGCATGGGGATTGCATGCATTGCATGGGGGGGGGGGGGGTTTCTGGAGGTTTGCTTGGGCCTCGCCCTGCCTTCTGCGGGGTCCGCGATCCTGGGGGATTTGCAAGCGGGGTGGGGCAGCCTTTGCGTGGTTGCAAAAAAAAATATAAAATATAAAATCGCTTCTCCCCCCCCCCCAAAAAAAAACCAGCGATTGCACCGAAAGGCCTAACCCGGATTTGGCATTGCACGCGCCCGGTTGCTGGTTTGCATTCTGCGGACCGATGCTGGGCAGGAAAAAGAAGGGCGAGACCCGAAACCCGGGGTGGGGAGGGGGAGCAGCAATGCCGGATTGGCAGGGTCTCTCGCTTTGTGCACGTGGTGCCAAACCGGAGCTTGCAAAGGACCTGGAATCCCAAAGCCCATCAGGCTGAGCAGCAACCCCGGTGAAGAGGTGGTGGGTTTTTTTTTCCTTCCCCAGAAGCGACCCAGAGCAGGCTAAGCTTGTATCCGTTGCATTCAGACGAGACGGGAAAGCTGGGATGATCCCAATCGTGATTTATTATTTTGCATGGACCCTTTTCTTTTTTTTTTTTCTTGGCTTGACCGCCGGCTCGACGAGGCGTGGCAGGGAACAAACCACCTTTAAGCCCACCGTGTTGTGTGAATGCATTCCCTTGCGTGTCAAACGGTCTCCGAAACCGGGGGAAAGGGCCAGATGAAGGGATTGAATGCTTGATTCTAAAATGAGTGAGGGGCGCATCTTATTGTTTGGGAAAAGAAGCTGCTTGGGGGGTTTCCTGCTTCTTGAGGTTGGGTCAAGGTGGAGCAGAATTTGGACAGAAAGATCGACCAGGATAGAGCTGGAAGGGACCTTGGAGGTCTTCTAGTCCAGCCCCCTGCTCAACAAGGAGATCCTGTACCATTTCATACAAATGGTTGTCCAGTCTCTCTTTGAAAGCCTCCAGTGATGGAGCACCCACAATGTCTGGTGGCAAGCTGTTCCACTGGTTAATTGTCCTCACTGTTAGGAAGCTTCTCCTTAATTCCAGGTTGCTTCTCACCTTGATTGTCCCACAGGAGGTTTTTCAAGGGACAACTGGACTTTCTGGTTTTAACCCAGCTGCTGTGGCCTAGAGGTGGAGCTCTTGCCTCACAATCAGGAGGTTGTGAGTTCGATCCTAGTTAGAGGCAGATGTAAGGGTCACCTGCTTGGGCAGGGGGTTGGGCTAGATGACCTGCAAGGTCCCTTCCAACTCTCTTACTCTGATCTGATTTCTTTGAAAACCTTTCGCTTCTTTGAAGCTTGAAGAAGCTTTTGAATGAGAGGCGAAAGGTCTTCAAAGAAAAACCAGAAAGTTTAGTTAGTTGCCTCTTGAAATAGCATCTTTGGAACAACCATGACCTAGATGACTGAGAATCTCCATAGACATAGTTTCTCCTTAGTTTCGGGTTACTTCTCTCCTTGATTAGTTTCCACCCATTGTTTCTTGTGTTGCCTTCTGGTGCTTTGGAAAATAAGTTGACCCCTCCTCTTTGTGGCAGCCCCTCAAATACTGCTGTCATGTCCGCCCTAGTCCTCCTTTTCTCTAGACTGGCCAAACCCAATTCCTGCAACCGTTCTTGATATGTTTTAGTCTCCAGACATCTCAGTTTTTGTCTCTTTAATAATCTTAGTTTGCTCTGCTCTGCACTTTTCCCAAACTCTCAACGTATTTTTTTCTAATGTGGTGACCAAAACTGGATGCCACATTCCAGGTGTGGTCTTAATAAGGCAGAGGTCCCCAAACTTGGCAACTTTAAGACTTGTGGACTTCAACTCCCAGAATTCTCCAGCCAGCATAGCTGGCTGGAGAATTCTGGGAGTTGAAATCCACAAGTCTTAAAGTTGCCAAGTTTGAGGACCTCTGCACTAAGGCTTTATAAAGCTGTACTAGAACTTTAGGTTATCTTAATTCTATCTCTGTTTATGCAACCGAGGATTGTATTAGCTTTTATGGCTGCTGATGCACATTGCTGGCTCATACTTAAGAGCTCTCTAATTTTGAAAACTACTGATTATGGGGAGGTGTGAGATAGATTTGTACTGCAATTAAAAGGCCTTTAATCATCGTAGCTGTTCTCTACACTTTTTCCAAGATTTTTTTTTGTAACGTGATTAAAATGGGATGCAGTATTTCAGGTGTGGTCTTACTACGGTTTTATTAGAATAGAATAGAATAGAATAGAATAGAATAGAATATTTATTTTATTTTGTTCATTCTTATAGGCCGTCCAATTCCCTCGGGACTCAGGGCGGCGTACAGCATAAAAAGAAGAACAATATTATAGAATTGAATAGAATAGAATAGAATTCTTTATTGGCCAAGTGTGATTAGACACACAAGGAATTTGTCTTTGCATATGCTCTCAGTATACATAAAAGAATAGATAACATTTGTCAAGAATCATGAGGTACAACACTTAATGATTGTCATAGGGTACAAATAAGCAATCAGGAAACAATATTAATATAAATCTTTATATAATTTAATATATATATATTATATAATTAATATAAAATTAAAACCTCATCCATTGCAAAAAGATTGATTTAACAACTCAGGTGTGATCTATAACTTACTTTACATAGTAGCTTTTTCCTCTAAAACTGTTTTCCAAGCTTGGCTACTTTAAGATGGATGAACTTTCAACTCCCAGAATCCCCCCAGCCAGCATGGCTGGATGGGGGAACTCTGGGAGTTGGAGTCCACCGATCTTAAAGTAGCCAGGGTTAGAAAACACTGCTCGAAAACATCTTTTTTCCAAGCTGCGTGATGCAATTAGACTGGAGAAGGCTGTGATTTTAAATGTTAAAAGTTTCCAACTTTATGTTCGGAGACTTTGCTAAGTCCACACGATTTGCAGCCTGTCTCCCTTGCGGCTGCATTTGATATAATTTGATTAAGTTTGGTGCCCACTGTTGCACCACAGACAGCCTGGCACCTTCCTTGACATATATATCTTGCAGAGCAAACACGAATAGCGTCAGCCCTTGCAAAAGAGGCCTGTAGTTACGACATGGCGTTTCGTAGAATTGTCTGTGGCCTTTTGACATGCATGGAATAAAGCGAGTCACGTACCTTTTAGTACGAGAATATTGCACTACGTACCTTTTAATACAGGAATGCACCAAATAATCTTGGCAGAAGGAATTTAAAACTTCCTTGGAGCTTTGTTCTTCGGCGGTTTTCCTGGTCATTAAAAAAGTTTTATTAGGACAGCCACACTCGGGAATCAAAGACAGAAAATTGCTTCTGCTATTGGTCTTCCTGGGATCAAACATCTGTTCCACATATGTAGTGTTATCCTGGGTGGGTGGGTGGGAACACATTTGGCTTCAGGTGGTACAGGCAGGTGGTGTGTTTACAGCTCGTGCGTCTTTTTTAACCACTAAAACGGCACTAAATAGGTAATCCTCGAGTTAAGACCGTAATGGAGCTTGGCTAAAATGGTCAGTATCGATAGCGGTGGTAATCGAGTCACCCAAAGGGTGTGATCTAATTTTATGAGCATTTTTTTTTTGACGTGGTGGTGAACCAGTTCGATGGTTTGCTAAGAGATGTTGGATAACCATTTGTCTAAGTGGTGTAGGGTTTCCTGCCTAAGCAGGGGGTTGGACTAGAAGACCTCCAAGGTCCCTTCCAACTCTGTTATTCTATTCTATGATTGTGCAAAAAACAAGCAAATTCCTGGGTGTTTTTTTTTCAAAACCGTCATAAAATGAGATAACGTGGCTGCAGGATGCTACAAATGGCCATAGCCGTGGTGTTGGTGGCCAAAGTGCAGTCATGTGGCCATGAAAGGCGGGAATCCAGCCGTCAGAATTTTGGATCTGGGTTGTAAGGGCCCTCAAGAGAAGTTGGTGGTAAGTTGAGGATTATCTGTATGCTACAGGTAATCCTCGAGTTACGACCACAAAGGAGCCCAAAATTTATGTTGCAAAGTGAGACACTTGTTAAGTGACTCTTGTCCCATTTTACGACTTTTCTTGCCGCAGTTGTTAAGTGAATCACTGCCGTTTTTTTTTTAAGTTAGGAACCCGGTTGTTAAGTGAATCTGGCTTCCCGGTTGACGTTGCTTGTCAGAAGGTCGCAAAAGGAGGTCACACGACCATGTGAAACAGCAACGGTCGTAAGTATGAACCAATTGCCAAGCGTCTTGAGTTTTGGATGCCGCGACGGTCATAAGTGTGAATAGTCATCAGTCACTCTTCAGTGCCATAGTAGCTTTGAACAGTCACTAAGTGGAACTGTTGTAAATCGAGGACTTACCTGTATTTCAAGCCCTTCGGGTTTGAAACTTGGCTTATTATTGGGCAGATTAAAAATAAGCAATCAAAGCAAGCTTAGATCTATTCCACCTTAATTTGTTTTTTATGGATCCATTCTCTTGAGTTTGGAACAATAAATTAGTCATTTAGGTTGCTTTGGGCCTTAATAGTTTGTATAAAATTCCGAATTTGGTAGTATTTAGCCCAATTCTTAGATCATGCCTAAATTAAGAAAGAGGTATTAATCTGCAAGGCTCTTGATCTCGCCATATTGAACACGAAGATCCATTATGGCCTTCAGCTTGTAAGGTTAGTCCTTGAGTTACAACCGTTCATTTACTGACCGTTTGAAATTAAGCCAATGAGAAAAGTGACTTACGACCGGTTTTCACACAGCCGTTACATCCCGCTGGGTCATGTGATCCAAATTCAGATGCTTGGCAACTGGCATGTACTCATGACAGTTGCAGGGTCGTGGGGATCATGTGACCTACATGCCAAATCCATGGTGACGTCAGATTCACTTAACGACTTGAGCAGGGGGCTGGGCTGGAAGACCTCCAAGGTCCCTTCCAGATCTATTCTAACTAGGTATGGTGTAACGTAACCGCTGCCGTGATTCACTTAACAACCGTGACAAGAAAGGTGGTAAAATGGGACAAAACTCACTTAGCAACAGAAAATGCGGGCTCCGTTGGGGTTGTAAGTCGAGGACATGACCTTTCTTGCCCTATTTAGGGCTAGTTGCATCGTCCCACAGTCTTCTGACCTCATTTTATGGCAATTTTGCCAAACCACCAGCAATTACTTCTGGGTTTTCAGCAAAACTGGTTCATGATCTGCTTTAATGGATCTTGACAGACTTGAATCCTGGGCCCTATCGAACAAAAAGTCCGACACTTAGGTAAGAAAAAACAAACGCATACGTATAAACTGGGTGAAACCAGGCTTAATAGCAGTAACAGTGAGAGGGATTTTGGAGTCTTGGTGGACAACCAGCTAAATATGAGCCAGCCAAAAATGTGCAGCAGCAGCCGAAAAAGCCAACACAATTCTAAATTGCATTAACAGAGGAATACAATCTAGATTAGGGTGGTACTAATGCCACTGTATAAAGCCTTAGTTAGACCACACCTGGAGTACTGCATCCAATTTTGGTCACCACACTATAAAAAAGATGTTGAGACACTAGAAAAAGTGCAGAGAAGAGCAACCAGGATGATTCCATGCACAAGCATGGAAATCTGAAAGCTGTCCCCCGGAAAATATGACAATAAAAAAAATAATGGAATGTGCAGAAATGGTGAAATTGACGTTAGAACTACAAAACCGTGAAGAAAACGAATACTATATAGTATGGGAAAAACTCTATACCTGGTTAGAAACTAGAAAAAACAAGTAAATATATAAATGTAAATGTAACTATTATTCACAATGTAAAGGTGATGGAACTATATATACAATATATATAAATAACCAAATAATTGTCGATGTCACAGAAATGAAGAATATGAATGCATATGTATGTTTTTAAAGTCAAAATCTAATAATTTTTTTTAAAAAAGATGTTGAGACTCTAGAAAGAGTGCAAGAGCAACCAAGATGATTAGGGGACTGGAGGCTAAAACGCAGGAAGAACGGTTGCAGGAACTGGGCATGGCTAGTCTAGTGAAGAGAAGGACCAGGGGAGACATGATAACAGTCTTCCAATATTTGAGGGGCTGCCACAGAGAGGAGGGGTCAAGCTATTCTCCAAAGCACCTGAAGGACAGACAAGGAATAACGGATGGAAACTGATCAAGGAGAGATTCAACCTAGAAATAAGGAGAAATTTTCTGACAGTGAGAACAACCAACCCATGGAACTTGCCTTTGGAAGTTGTGGGAGCTTCATCCCTGGAGGCTTTGAAGAAGAGAGTGGACTGCCATCTGTCAGAAATGGTGTAGGGTCTCCTGCTTGAGCGGGGGGTTGGACTAGATGACCTCCAAGTTCCCTTCCAACTCTTGTCATTCTGTATCTAAATTATTAATGACCATGTCGGTCAGTTGATGACGCTGGCATTCATTTAGCAAGGATTCTCACGAGTTAACAAACGTAATGGGCAGGCTCCATTACGGTCGTATTTCAAGGACTCTATTCTGTGGGTGTTGTGCGTTGACTATATTGATTTGTGAACATGGTCTCAACCTCCTTTTTATTCCTGATTATCTGGGACGTGGGCAGTTAGTCCTTGACTTAACCACCATAATTGAGCCTAACATTTCTGCTGTTGAGTAAGACCTTTCTATTTCTACTGCTTTTATTTCTTTTGGCTTCTTCTGTCTGGCTCACTATACAGGTAGTCTTCAACTTACAACAGTTCACATAGCAACTGTTTCAAAGTTACGACGGCACTGAAAAAAGTGACTTATGACCATTTTTCACAGTTACGACCATTGCAGCATCCCAACGGTCACCTGGTCCAAATTCAGATGCTTGGCAACTGGTTCATATTTACGACGGTTGCAGCGTCCCGGGAGTCACGTGATCCCCTTTTGCGACCTGCTGACAAGCAAGGTCAGCGGGGATGCCGGATTCACTTAACAACCGGGTTACTAACTTATCAACTGCAGTGATTCACTTAACGAATGTGGCAAGAAAGGTCGTAAAATGAGGCAAAACTCACTTAACAAATGTCAAGCTTAGCAACATAAATTTTGGGCTCAATTATAGTTATAAGTTGAGGTCAGTTGAGCCCAAATTTCCCTTGCTAAAACGAGACAGTTAAGCAAGTTTTGCTCCATTTCCTGACCTTTCTTGCCACAGTTGTTAAGTGAATCACTGCAGTTAAGTTAACCTGGTGATAAAAAAAATTGGGTAAAAATGCACAGGTGGTTAGAAAAGATGATAGGGAAACATGTAGATTTTAAACCTGAACATTTTTTATTAGGTATAATATCAGAAAAATTAGTTAAGAAAAGTAGGTACTTAATATTACATGTCTTAATAGCAGCGAGGACTGTATTCGCACAGCATTGGGAAAATGAAGAAACACTGCGAGATGAAGAAATAATTTAAGATATTAGATTGTGCAGTAATGGACAGACTGACATTGAAAATTAAACAAAAGACGCAGAACACTATCAAACATGGAATTTATTCTACCAATGGTTGGAAAAAAGGGGTGGAGATTAAGAATATAATTAGCATTGTTAAGCAAATTAAATACTCAGTCAACACGATGTTTATTAAGCACTAAGATATGTAATTAAAAAATCAATATTTTTTTTTTAAAAAAGTTAACCTGGTTTCCAAGTGAATCTGGCTTCCTCGTTGATTTTGCTAGTCAGAAGTTGGCAAAAGGGACCTTAGGACCCTGCAACCTTCATAAATACAAACTGGTTACCAAACGTCCGAATATGTCACATTTGTTAAGTGGATCACTGCAGTTCTTAAATTAGTAACATGGTTGTTAAGTGAAACTGGTTTCCCCGTTGATTTTGCTTGTCAGAAGGTCGCAAAAAGGGGTTGAATTTTGATCATACGATCATGGGGCTGCGGCAATGGTCATAAGCGTGAAAAACAGTCATAAGTCACTTTTTTCAGTGACGATGTAACTTTGAACGGTCACTAAATGAGCTGTTGTAAGTCTAGGATTATCTGTAGTTTCCAACTGGTGAATCTTAACTTTGTCAGTTGTTTTGTTTATTTCGTCAGTTTCCAAAAGTCCGAATTTTGATGCCTTGGCCATCGATAGGGTTGTTAAGTGTGAAATACGATCCTAGGTCATTTTTTTCAGTGCTGTTGTAACTCTGAACGGTCACTGAATTGCTGTAAGTCAAGGACTATTTGTAAACAAGTAGTTCGCTTTTTCGAGCACTGCCACCATACTTTTTCGCAAGACGCTTCAGCCAGGAAGTTGGTTTTGTGCATCCATCTTTTCTCTCTTTAAATTACCTAGCTAAAATCTGGATTCCGATTGACAGGAATGTTGACCTCACGATTCACTTCAAATGCCGGTTTAATTGTAGTGTGTAAATTCTTAATTATGTTTCTCGACACACCTCTGGAGATCAGGATTGAGATCTGCGTGCAGCCACCTGGGGATCGTTGTTGGGGTGAAATGAGTCACACAAACGCAATTTTAGACTTGTGGCCCCGAACCACACCCTCAAAAGGCCCAATTTGGAGTTGTCCTCCGGTTGTTGTCACAGCTGATGTGCTTGGTGTGGTTGTTGTATCAAAAAACAGCCTCCATGGACCTAACCCAGTGTGATTCAATTAACAGCCGGCTTCCCAGCTAATGAACTGCAGTGATTCACCTAACAACTATGAGAAGAAAATTTGTAAGAAATTTCTCATTTAACAACAAATTGTGGTGAATGGCAACTGACTACCTGGGAAATTCATGATGATGTCACTAGCTGCATTTGTGCCTCATGTTAAGCCATGCTTATTTACAGTATATCCCTTCCAACTCATATATGATATGTGATATGATATGATATTATTATATAATAATAGATTATAATAATAGATCAAGGCAGTCCTTGAGTTACGACCCCAGTGGAGCCAAAATTTATGTGGTTCTTCATTAAGTTAGCTTTGTCCCATTTTACGACCTTTCTTGCCACCGTTGTTAAGCGAATCACTGCAATTGATAAGTTAGGAACCCGGTTGTTAAGTGAATCCGGCTTCCCCACGGATTTGTCTTGTCAAAAGGCCGCAAAAGGTAGTCACACAATCCAGGGACCCTGCAGCCGTCATAAATATGAACCAGTTGCCAAACGTCGGAATAGGTCACATTTGTTAAGTGAATCACTGCAGTTCTTAAATTAGTAACATGGTTGTTAAGTGAAACTGGTTTCCCCATTGACTTTTGCTAGTCAGAAGGTCGCAAAAAAGGGTTAGGATACTGCAACTGTCATAAATGTGAATTGGTTGACAAGATGCTGAATTTTGATCACAAAATTTGATGCTGAAATGGTCATAAGTGTGAAAAATGGTCATAAGTCACTACAATGATGTAACTGAGCGGTCATTAAATAAGCTGTTGTAAATCAAAGATTATAATTTCCAATTGGTAAATCTCAACTTTGTCAGTTTGTTTATTTTGCGCATGATGTATCCTACACGGACTAGCAATATAAATTAACATTTCAACTAGATTAGTGGAACCCAATAAAATATAAATGTCAGAAAGATGCATGTTCAAATATTAAAATCTTAGGCCCTCTAACCATTGACCATCATCATTTAAATTTTTTTTAAATCACATACTGGACTTCCTTTGTGAATCTAAGAGTTACAAAACTGTCTTTAAAATATTTTTTTAAACTTTTAAAATGCTATAGCTCATTTTTCTTGGTATCTGGGATCAGATATTAAATGTTTGGCTCAATTCTCTGCTTGAAGTGGGCTTGGCAAAACACAACCAACGACCACTGTTGTGTGGATTTGTGTAGAAAGCAACAGCAAGGTGTAGAAATTGTGTAGCATTGTGTAGAAAACAACAACCTCATGCCCAAGGTTGTTGCTTTCGATTTTTTTTTCTAGTTGTCTGCATGCGCAGGTGAAGGTAGTCCTCGGCTTATGACTGCAATTATGACCAGAATCTAAGTAAGGCATTTACTGCGCCCAAGTTTATGGTTGTCTTTGCCAACGTTGTTAAGTGAATCGCTGCAGTTCTTAACTGAGTGTTATGGTCGTTAAACGAATCTGATTTCCCCCATTTGCCTGTCGGATACCTGCTGTGAAGGTCACAAACCGGGCGCTGCAAACATCATAAATACATCCGTGTTTCCAAGCGGCTGGATTCTGATCACGTGACTGTGAGGATATTGTAACAGTCGTAAGTGCGAGAACCGGTCGTAAGTCACTTTTTTCAGTGCTGTTGTAACTTTGAATGATCACTAAATGAATGGCTGTAAGCCAAGGGCTGCCTGTATACTGAGCCACGATGGGTCTTCTTTCGGCTTATGACAGGGGTCAGCAACCTGTGTCACGCAGTGATTTTTTATTGCCTGTTATATGTATATGCAGGGAGAAGCATCTCTATCTTAATATAATGGTTTATTCCTGAGCACGTGATTGATATGTTCTAGTACGCATGTGTACATTCCTTTCTCCGATCTCTCCTTCTGTTCCTGGCTTCCATTGAAGCAAAACCTATTTTTATATCAGAGATGTAGAATAATGAGGATTTATTGTTTTGTACCGAAATAAACATTTTTACTTAGACTTTTAAACTGCGGTTTCTTTTCTAATGTCTGATGTCCGGGAAAAGATCTATTTCTCCTTTGTGAGATTAATTTTCACCTCTGACAACCTGCGGCTCTGGAGCCGCATGTGGCTCTTGCATCCCTCTGCTGCGGCTCCCTGTTGCTCAAAATATGCATCACAACCGCCAATGTGTGATACCCACCAGCACGCGATTTATTGAGCTTTTCGACCCCCGTTAGGCCAACCATGGATAAATCCAAGAAAAGAAAAGTTTCAGAAGAAAAGAAGAACATTTAATTCAACCACATGCTAATTCTGTGGCCGCTCAGGAAATAGTCAGGCATGGGAAGGGTTTTGTGGCTCCCGGGGTTTTCTTTTCTGTGGGAAACAGGTCCACATGGCTCTGTGGGTGTTTAAGGTTGCTGACCCCTGGCTTAGGATAATACACGATACGTTGAATTGCGGCTAGTAAACTGATTGCAATTGGTGTGACCAGGGAATTGTGACTTATTTATTAAACCACAATTGAATATAATGTAAGTCTGCAAAATTTGGATGTGTGTAGTTCATCGTCCTCCAAGCGTTTTTGAATGCACGGTTCTGCAGTTTATTGCATCAGTTTTTGAAAAGAGATTGGTCTTCACATTGGAAAGGTTGGTTTGAAATAGTGTGTCCAGATTTCAGCAGCATCAAACATCAAACCAAGTTGGGTTGGCACCAAGGAGAAAGTAGGAATGTAGAAACCATCAGACAACGGCTAGAAAGGGTAGTTATCCTTGAAGAGAAAAAAATAATTGAGCAATTATCTGCCATGAAATTATGTGTGTCAACACTTAAAGACCACATAGAGAGATTTTCTCCTGAAAAAGTCGGTGATAACATTGAACGCCTTCATTGTCCTCCACATAAGAAGGTATGGATGCCCCAAAATGTCTTCAATAGGCTTAAATCAAAAGAGGATAAAGTTTTTATGGAGCATTAGAAGAAATGTGTATGGTCAGAGCAATTCCACCATGGAACATGACGACCTTGGAGACATGGTGTCTTCCTTACTGAAGATCTCCAGATGTTCGCCCTTAGGTTGGATATCTTATAGATCACCTCTTCCCCCATCTCAGATTCCATTTAACGTGGGAAGTGCCCAGTGGGTGCCCATATCTGCAATGCTGGTCACGTTTCACTGAGGGCATCTCTAGATTTTAATCTAGGCTTCCATGCAGAAGAATGCTGAGTGTGATGGAAAATGTCCCTCAAGGTCCAGCAGCCCACATGTTCTGCAGCACAAATCTTGCAGCCAGATCACAGTGCTTGGAAGATAAGAGTGAAGAAACGTCAGACCCTGAGCTGCCATACCAGGATCTAACCGAATGAAATTTTGTGCTCTATCCAGCAAAATGAGATTTGATGTAGAGAAAAGTAAGGTCTTACACTTAGGGAGGAAAAAACCCAACGGACAGGTACAGAAGAGGTGAAATTTGGCTC
Source organism: Diadophis punctatus similis (assembly GCA_023053685.1). NCBI lineage: Eukaryota > Metazoa > Chordata > Lepidosauria > Squamata > Dipsadidae > Diadophis > Diadophis punctatus. The sequence goes on along the minus strand of JALIGW010000003.1, from coordinate 203,183,528 downwards.
GAGAGCAGTAACTGCGAGAGGGATCTTGGGAGTCTTAGTGGACGACCAGTTAAATATGAGCCTGCTGTGTGCGGCGGCAGGCACAAAAGCCAATGCAATCCTAGGTTGCATTAGCAGAGGGATAGAATCAAGATCACGTGAAGTGTTAGTACCACTTTATAAGGCCACACTTGGAATACTGCATCCAGTTTTGGTCGCCATGAGATTAAAAAAAAAAAGTCAAGACTTTGGAAAGGGTGCAGAGAAGCGCAACTAGGATGATTAGGGGGCTGAAGGTTAAAACATGAACGGCTGCAGGATTTGGGTTTGGCTAAAGAAAAGGAGAATTTGGGCGACATGATAGCACTGTTCCAATATTTGAGGGGCTGTCACACAGAAGAGGGTAAAGGTAAAGGTTCCCCTCGCACATACGTGCTAGTCGTTCGCGACTCTAGGGGGCGGTGCTCATCTCCGTTTCAAAGCCGAAGAGCCAGCGCTGTCTGAAGACGTCTCCGTGGTCATGTGGCCGGCATGACTAAACGCCGAAGGCGCACGGAACGCTGTTACCTTCCCACCAAAGGTGGTCCCTATTTTTCTACTTGCATTTTTTACGTGCTTTCGAACTGCTAGGTTGGCAGAAGCTGGGACAAGTAACGGGAGCTCACTCCGTTACGCGGCGCTAGGGATTCGAACCGACAAGTTCAGCATCTTAGCCACTGAGCCACCGCGTCCCCTAAAGAAGAGGGAGTCAACTTATTTTCCAAAGCACCACAAGGCAGGACAAGCAATGGATGGAAACTCACCAAGGAGAGAAGCAACCTAGAACTAAGAAGGAATTTCCTGACAGTGAGAACAATTAGCCAATGGAACAGGTTGCCTCCAGACGTTGTGGGTGCTCCATCACTGGAGGTTTTTAAGAAGAGATTGGACATCCATTTCTTTGAAATAAAATAGAGTTTCCTCCTTGATCAGGGGGTTGGACTAGAAGACCTCCAAGGTCCCTGCCAGCTCTATTCTGAATGAATGAACGCCTCCTCTAAATTTCATGTTTTACATGGATATCATTTGGTATATCCTGCTGTGCAGACCAGGGAAGTGAGTCTTCAATCCATTTCAAAGGTTTTATTATCAAAGGTCTTTTCTTTCGAATGATGAGTAGATTTCTTTACCTATTAAACAAGAGCTTCCAAATCTTCCAAGCGGGGCCAAGAAAATGCAAATTTCAAAAGCAACACTGCCAACGCTACCCTGTTGGCATCTGTAGCAGTGGTAGAAAAATTGGTAAGAGTGACCTTCGATCCCAATTAATACTGTTCTGTGTTTCCCATCTTCAAAAACAGCCTTTGTGCCTCGGAACGTTCGGTCATATAAATGTAGATTTGGGTTTGTTCTTTAGTGTCAGAGAAGGGGAGAAAAATCGAATGAATTACTGGCAAAATTCAGATTGGAATGGCTGGTGCAAGGCTCCGAGGGTGGGAGAAAACCGGGCAGAACAAAGATGCTTTTGTGGGACGGGAGGCAAGCTGGCAATGGCCCTGTGAATTTAGATTTAGATTATTAGAGTTGGAAGGGACCTTGTAGGTCATCTAGTCCAACCCCCTGCTCAAGCAGGAGTTCCTAAACCATTTGAGACAGATGGCAGTCCAGTCTCTCCTTCAGAAGGTGACCTCCAGACATCAACCCTAACCCCCAACTGATGGGCAGGAGATTTCTCCAGGATGGTGGCATGACAAACATGCACCTTCCCTCTTCTTACACTCTGAAAATGTCACGTAGTGATTATTGTCAGTTGTATGTATATGCAGGGAGCTGCATCCCTATCTAATATAATGGTACATTCCTACCACGTGATATAATATTCTTGTACGCATGTGTGCATTCCTGATAATTCCTTTTCTCCTTCTTGACTTGGCTCTTGACCGAGAAGGTCGCATTTTAGAGCAGAAATGTAAACAATCAGAATTTATTGTTTTTGTACCGAAATAAATATTTTCAATTAGACTTTTAAACTTCGGCTTTATTTCTAAATGTCTGAATTCGGGGAGAAAGATCAATATCGCCTCTGTGAGATTCATTCTCACCCCGAAAGAAAATTTGCACGTTCCAATATCTCAGGGGTTGCCACAAAGAAGAGGGAGTCAAACTATTCTCCAAAGCACCTGAGGGTAGAACAAGAAGCAATGGGTGGAAACTAAACAAGGAGAGAAGCAACTTAGAACTAAGGAGAAATTTCCTGACAGTTAGAACAATTAATCAGTGGAACAGCTTGCCTCCAGAAGTTGTGAATGCTCCCACACTGGAAGTTTTTAAGAAGATGTTGGATAACCATTTGTCTGAAGTAGTGTAGGGTTTCCTGCCTAAGGGGGTTGGACTAGAAGACCTCCAAGGTCCCTTCCAACTCTGTTATTATTATTATTATCTGTCTGCTCCCTTTCGATTCCTCCAATTTGTGGGTTCATTTTGTCTTGAAGGACCTCGCAGAGAGAAATGTCTTCGCCAGCTGGTTCGGTTTTAGCAGAAATAACCAAATCTAGGACATGATGCTTTTCAGTAGAAGTCCTGTTGAGTTCCACAAAGGCAGTAAATACCAATGAAATATAGAACCACAGAGTTGGAAGGGACGTTGGAGGTCTTCTGGTCTAACCCTCCCCACTGAAGCAGGAGACCCTATACCAGTCTTGGCGAAAGTTTTCGGCACCGAGTGCCGAAACGGAAGAGCAAGGGCAGGGGAGCAGCAGAACCCGGAAGAGCAACTCCCCAGCACGGGAGTACCGGAAAGCAAAAGAGCAGTTCCCTGGCGCGCGCATGCTGAGCTTCCGGTTTCCAGCGTGCATGTGCACGCCGGTCACTCGGGCTTCCGGTTTCTGGCACGCATGCGCGAGAGAAGACCGAAGGAAACCAGAAGCTCAGCTTCCCAGCGCGCACATGCGCATCATGGAGCTGCTCTTCCGGTTTCCAGTGCTCCCACTCGCGCAAAGACCAGCTGGCCAGGGTGCCGGAACCCGGAAGAGCAAAGGGTGACGGCTGATGTGCCCGGAGAGGTGGCTCTGCGTGCCACTTCCAGCACGCATGCCATAGGTTTGCCATCACTGCCCTATACCAGTGATGGCGAACCTTTTTTGGTTCACGTGCCAAAAAGGGAGGGGGATGCGGAGGATCACGTGTGTGCGTGCCCACACCCATAATTCCATGCACCCCTGTGCATGCGCGCATGACCCCCCCACTCCCAGCATGCAATGGCACGCCCATTTTTTGCTCTCCCCAGGCTTTAGAGCCTTTCTAGGAGCCTGGGGAGGGCGAAAACGGCCTTCCCCACCCCCTCTGGAGGCTGGAAACAGCCTGTTTCCTGACTCCCAGTGGGCCCAGAAGGCCTGAAAATCAGCCGGCCGGTGTGCACATGCGCGCCGGACCTGAGCTCGTGTGCCCTCCGATATGGCTTCGCGTGCCACTTGTGGCACCCGTGCCATAGGTTCGCCATCACGGCCCTATACCATTCTGGACAAATGGCTGTCCAATCTCTTTTTTTTTAAATTTCCAGTGTTGGAGCATTCACAACTTCTGGAAGCAAGTCGTTCCACTGATTCGATTGTTTTAACTGTCAGGAAATTTCTCCTTATTTCTAGGTTGCTTCTTTCCTTGGTTAGTTTCTACCCATTGCTTCTTGTTCTATCTTCAGGTGCTTTGGAGAATAGGTTGACCCCCCCCCTTCTTTGTGGCAGACCCTGAGATACTGGAATACTACCGTGTTTCTTCGAAAATATGACCGGGTCTTATTTTCTTTTGACACCACCTCCCCCCAAAAAACGGCTAGGCCTTCTTTTTGAGGGGTGTCTTAATTTTTCCCCCACGTCCTCGCCTGGCTACCGGGCTGCTTGTTTCATGGCCGAATGCGAGCAACACGACCCAAGTGCCTCGCACACCGTTGCCTACCTGTAACGGTCACTCCAGCTAACAGTAGCTGTCCACCCAAAAAAGCCTGCAGTCGTCCATTCCAGCAAGCCTGGTCGCGCATGCACTTAAATAGGACCAAATTTTTGGGGGTAGGGCTTAACGCATGTGCACAAAACATTGGGGTCAGTGGTGGGCTCCTACCAGTGCGGTCCACTCTATAGCACCGGTAGCGGCCCGCTGGTGATGTCACAGTACCGGTGCGGTCGGTTGCCGGTGCCTGGGCCCCGCCATTTTTTAAAATTTATTTTCTTCTGCGCATGCCCAGAAGCCGAGCTTCCGGCACTGTGCATGCGCTGCCTTCCTACCCCACAGTGAGTCCAACTAGGGGAGGATGGCTGAGGGAGCATGTGAGACGCTGAAAGAACGGGCGGAGCTATCTCCATTCCCCTCCCTTCAGCAATCCGAGAAGCCATGAATGCGCGGTGATGATCCTAGGCATTTTCGCACGTTTGAGGCTTCTCGAGCTGCTGAGGGGAGAGGGAATGGGCAGCAGGAGCCTAGGATCATCGAATGGGGAGAAGCATTCAGGCCGGACGGAGCCTCCTAGAAGAACCGCTGCCAGGTCTTGCTGCTCCCGCTGCGGGGGGCTGCGTTGCGGGTGGGCAATGCCCCCCCGCTTCTCCGGCCGCTGCCAAGTTCCCGAGGCCCATGCCCACCCGGTCACATGGCTGACAAGTCACACCCACAAAATAAGCCACGCCCACAGAGTGGCAATAAAAAAATTAGGAACCCGCCCCTGATTGGGGTGGATTGTGTTTTAGGAGAAACACGGTATCATGTCCCTCCTAGTGGTCCTTTTCTCTAGACTAGCCAAACCCAAATCCTGCAATCGTTCTTCGTCTGTTTAAGCCTCCAGTCCCCTAATCATCTTTGTTGCTCTTCTCTGCACTCTCTCTAGAGTCTCAACATCTTTTTTATATTGTGGTGACCAAAATTGGATGCAATATTCCAAGCGTCTTAATCAGTGCAGTGGAGGTCCTTATAAGTAGTCCTCAACTTACAACCTTTTGCTTAGTGGACATTCTAAGTTACAATAGCCAAAAGTGGCTAAATTGACTTACGACCATTTTTAACATGACTGTTGCAGCTGTCCCCATGGTCATGTGACCCAAATTCTGATACTTGGCAACTGGCTCGTATTTATGACAGTTGCAGGGTCCTGTGGTCATGTCAGCACCTTTCGCGACTTTCTGACAAAGTCAATGGGGAAGCCAGATTCACTTAACAACTGTGTTACTAACTTAATAACTGCAGTGATTCACTTAACTATGGTAAGAAGGGTCATAAGTCGAGGACTATATCGTCTATCATATATCTCTCTATTTGCCTGCCTGCCTGCCTATCCTGTCTGTCATGAATCATCTTAAAAGCCTCCAGGGATGAAGCACCCACAACTTCTGGAGGCAAGCTGTTGCATTGGTTAATTGTCCTCACTATCAGGAAATTTCTTCTTAGTTCTAGGTTATTTCTCTTGGGTAGTTTACATCCATTGTTTCTTGTCTTGCCTTCTGTCTTGCCTTTTTGTCTATCTGTCTGTATATGTGTGTGTGTGTGTATAGGTATTGGTATATACACTATTTATAGGTTTATACACACAATAACTAAACACATATACAGAAAGTTGGAATACTAAAATCATACCTTTGTGAGATTATATATGTATGTATGTGTGTATGTATGTGTATATATGTGTGCATATACGTGTGTGTGTGTGTAACGTATATATATATAGAGAGAGAATAGAATTGGGATAGGACAGGATAGGATAGGATAGGATAGAGTAGAATTGAATTAATAGAATAGAAAGAATAGAATAGAAGAATAGAACAGAACACAACGAATAGAATAGAATAGAATTCTTTATTGGCCAAGTGTGATTAGACACACAAGGAATTTGTTTCCAGTGCCTAAGCTCTCAATATACATTCAACAATAATATATGTATATATATGTATATGTATGTATATATATATATGCATGTGTATGTACATACACTAAATTTGTAGACACATATTTAGAAAGAGTTGGAAAACAAATCGTACCTTTGTGAGGTTATAGATATATAGATATAAATATATATTGTATATATAAAAGTAAACAACGTAGATGTAAAAGTCTATCTGCCCGCATAATGCGTCTTTGAGAACCAACCCCGAGGTGTGCTATTCGGGGATAATTTATGCGCACGTTCCCATTTTGCTTTCTTCTGCTCCTTCTCGAGATGTATTTTGGGCTTCCCAAATAAGCAAAGGAAACCCTTGGCTCCCTTCAAAATTTGGCATCCCACTGGTTCAGAAGGGGCCAGTTCACCGACTCCGCTGACCCCTTTCCTGGAGTGTTGGCCTGAGTTTGAGAAGCTTGGCCCCTCTTTCTAAATGAGAAAAACCACATTGCAGCTGGCAGCGGTATTTTTGGATTCTTGTGTGAAAGGAAAAGGGCCAGAAAAGCCCCACTGCCAAATTTTCATATTCCCAGGAAATTAATTCACCCCGGAGATGACTTCGGTTTGGACTTTTAACTCATCGAGATAACGTTACATCTCCTTGACGGCCCTTCAAAAGTTTGGGTTGATGGACAGCGCCATAATCTCTCCACAAGCTTATTCTGGAGAAACAGCCATTTTTAAAATTCGTTACAGATAGTCCTTGACTTACGACCGTTCGTTTAGTGACCGAAGTTGCAACGACCCTCAAAAATGTGACTTAAGTTGTTTGCACTTATGACCGTCACGGCATCTCCGTGATCATGCGATTAAATTTAGGCACTTTGGGCCACCGGCATATATTTTACCTCACGTTTTGGAATCGTGTGATCGCCGTTGTGACGTTCCCATCTGACTTCCAACAAACGAGCCAGATCCGCTTAGCGACAACATAATTCAATTAAGTGCAGTGATTTGCTTAACAACCATAGTTAAAAAAAAGGTCTTATAATTGGATGTGACTCCCTTAGCAACCATTTTGCTCCAACCAACGAAATTCTGGTTTTGATCTTGGTCTTAAATGGGGGACTACCTGTTACAATTAGAAATGATTTATTTATTTATTTATTTATTATTTATTTATTTATTTTTGTCAAGTACGTGTTGGTAATATACATAGATATAACATTGTTTATATACATAAAATGATTACTGAGGGAGTAGGGCGGCATAGAAAAACTACCAAATAAAATAAATAAATAAATAAAATACTGATAAGAGGGAACATTAGGACAGGGACGGTAGGCACGCTGGTGCACTTATGCACGCCCCTTACTGACCTCTTAGGAATCGGGTGAGGTCAACAGTGGACAGTCTGAGGGTAAAGTTTTGGGGGTTTGGTGACGAAACCGCAGAGTCAGGTAGTGAGTTCCAGGCATTTACCACTGTTGCTAAAGTCGTATTTTCTACAGTCAAGTTTGGAGCGGTTCACTTTGAGTTTGTATCTGTTGTGTGCTCGTGTATTGTTGTGGTTGAAGCTGAAGTAGTCGTTGACAGGAAGGACGTTGTAGCAGATAATTTTATGAGCTATGTTTAGGTTGTGCCGAAGGCGACGTAGTTCTAAGCTTTCTAAGCCCAGGATTTCAAGTTTGGTTGCGTAAGGTATTCTGTTGCGAGTAGAGGAGTGGAGGGCTCTTCTCGTAAAGTATCTCTGGACACTTTCTAATGTATTTATGTCCGATATGCGGTGTGGGTTCCAGACAGATGAGCTGTATTGTGGTCCAGGAGTCTTTTCTTTCCTGTTCTTTATATAAATTGGCATATTTATTCTAAAAAAGTCTTTGAATGCTTTTGCTGTCCATGAAAGTCTAATTCTTCTCTTGAGGCTTAGTTATCATTTTCTCTTTTGTCTCTTTTCTCAGTTTATATGCCAACCATCTCCCTGGTGTGTTTGCGTGTTCAAAAAAGCGTTGTTTTGTCTATTTCAGTTTCTTTTCAATATCTGAAACTAACAAATGTTGTTGCAATCGTTTTAGTTGATTAAGTATGTTAGGATCTTCCGGTGAATTCTGGAGTTCCCTCTCCTTCAGTTTGATTTCTTGTAGCACATTTTGGATTTTGTTCATCCATGTTCCTCTTAATTGCCGAATTGTATTCTGTAAAATGTCCTCGTAGCACAGTGGCCTTACAAGCATCCCAAACTCTTGTCAAATTGGTTCCCTTACCTAAATTATTATTAAAATAGTCTTAACGGATCAACAGAGTTGGAAGGGACCTTGCAGGTCATCTAGTCCAACCCCCCACCAAAGGAGACCCTACACCATTTCTGACAGATGGCAGTCCAATCTCTTCTTGAAAGCCTCCAGTGATGAAGCTCCCACAACTTCCGAAGGCAAAGCTGTTCCATTTATTGATTGCTCCCACTGTCAGGAAATTCCTCCTTATTTCCAGGTTGAATCTCCTTGGTCAGTTTCCATCCATTATTCCTTGTCTGGCCCTCAGGTGCTTTGGAGAATAGCTTGCTCTCCTCCTCTCTGTGGTAGCCCCTCAAATATTGGAAGACTGCTATCATGTCTCCCCTGGTCCTTCTCTTCACTAGACTAGCCATGCCCAGTTCTTGTAACCGTTCTTCATATGTTTTAGCCTCCAGTCCCCTAATCATCCTGGTTGCTCTCCTCTGCACTCTTTCTAGAGTCTCAACATCTTTTTTTATAGTTTGGTGACCAAAACTGGATGCAGTATTCTACATGTGGTCTTACTAAGGCTTTATAGAGTGGTATTAATACCTCATTTACTCTTGATTGTATCCCTCTGTTAATGCAATTTAGGATTGCATTGGCATTTTTGGCTGCCGCCGAACACTGCTGGCTCATATTTAACTGGTTGTCCACTAAGACTCCAAGATCCCTCTCACAGTTACTGCTATTAAGCCTGGTTTCACCCAGTTTATATGTATAATTTGGGTTTTTCTTGCCTAAGTGTAAGACTTTACTTTTTTCTACACTGAATTTCAGTCTTGAAGTACCTGCTTACATTCTTCTAACACTCTCTGGTCTCTGCAAAACATTTAATCTCCATTTAAAAGCCTTAAAGAGTCTTTTCTTTCCTAACTGACCAAGTTTGTGGGGTTGACGGCTGTGCTTGGAACTCTTACTGGAGTTCCTGTAAAAAACTAGGCATTCGCCAAAATAATTCAGTTGTGTGTTGCATCATGTATGAGTTGCAAGCAAAGGAGCAGGTATGAAATTTGCAGATTTGAGGTAAAGAAAAAAGAGGGATTAAGAAAGACCCACTCAACAATGCCTACCCTGTTCCGTAGAAGATCCAAAGTAGATTGTGTGGATACACTCATGGACCTCATCCAGCTCATTGCGTTTTGGAGAAGCGTCCTTTGAGTGATTTTATGACGTCACAGGTCCTGTGAAGTTCCCATCTTCCTTGACATCAAAGAAACTGGTTGGCCTCCTTCCAACCAGTGGTTAAAAAAAAAATCTAATTTGCATTGATTTCTAAGGGACCTTAGAACAAAAGAACTGAATCTATCCACTTGGAAATAATGAGATTTCAAATTGGCTTTAGCCAGGCCGTAACTACACGCAATCCTTATTTGCAGTTTTCTGCAGGGTTAATTTTGCTGATCAGAAGAAGAAATTTATTTACAGGTAGTCCTCGGATTGCAGCCGCAATTGGGCCCCAACATTTCTCTTGTTAAGGGAGACATTTGTTAAGTGAGGTTTGCTCCATTTTACGACCTTCCTTGCTTCGGTTGTTAAGGGAATCACTGCAGCTGATAAGTTGGTTACCCGGTTGTTGAATCTGGCTTCCCCATTTGACTTCGCTTGTCAGAAGGTCGCAAAGGGGGAATCACGTGTCCTTGGGACCCAGCAATGGTCATAAATATGAACCGGTCTCATGTCTCCCCTGGTCCTTCTCTTCACTAGACTAGTTCCTGCAACCGTTCTTCGTATGTTTTAGCCTCCAGTCCCCTCATCATCCTGGTTGCTCTTCTCTGCGCTCTTTCTAGAGTTTATGCAGTTAGTTTAGAAACTGTCATTGGATGATTCGTGAATCAGACTAGTCGGGGTTATTTTCCCTCTTTGGAATCAGGTGCCAAGTTTGAGTGGGGGGGGTCTTTTATACCCATTTTTCTTTTTAATCGGTGATATAATTTGAAATAAAAGTATTGCTTCGCTGACTATAAAATCATACAGTTGGAAGAAGAACCCTTTATAGAGTATCCAGCCAATCGTCTAATAAGTTGCAGGGATCCAAATTAAGCAATAGAAGAAAATGTTTGCTGATGTAGTGTTTGAATATTTGATGATGTTACATAGTTTGGTAATGAAATGTCCGCGAGAAAGCAGCCAAGTTCAGAGACCCCACAAATCCAAATTATCTCACTGTATTTCGATCAGGAAGTATTGATGAGTACTCCTTAAGTGTGTTTTTTCAGCTGTGCCTCTCCTTAGACATCATTATATTCAACCCACACTTAAATAACTTGCTGTTCAGAATATCCTAAGTTGCATGGCTAAAATCAAGCTATATTACACTTATAGCGTTCCCATAATCAACTAAGTCAGCTGTTCAACCTGGCATTCCATGATAACCTCTGATAATTACTGTTATTGTCAAGAAGAACACACAAATGTATATATGCAGGTAGTCCTCGACTTACAACAGTTCATTTAGTGACCGTTCAAAGTTACAACGGCACTGAAAAAAGTGACTTACGGCCTTTTTTCACAGTTACCACCTTTGTAGCATCCCCATGATCATGTGATCAAAATTCAAATGCTTGGCAACTGGTTTCATACTTACGACCATTGCTGTGTTCCAAGGTCATGTGACCACTTTTTGCGACCTTCTGACAAGCAGAGTCCATGGGAAGGCCAGATTCACTTAACAATCAGGTTGCTAACCGCAGTGATTCACTTAACAACTGGGGCAAGAAAGGTCGTAAAATGGAGCAAAACTCACTTAACAAATGTCTCACTTCATGACAGAAATGTTGGGTTCAGTTGTGGTCGTAAGCCGAGGACTAACTGTATTTGCATATCATTTTCTGAAAAGAATGTTACCTTTTAAGCCAGTCCCTAAATCTTACTCATGGACAGCACATAGAATAATAGTGTTGGAAGGGTCCTTGGAGGTCTTCTACTCCAACCCCCCCGCTCTAGCAGGAGACCCTATACCAGCGGTTCTCTACCTGGGGGTCGCGACCCCTTTGGGGGTTGAACGACCCTTTCACAGGGGTCGGGAGACTTCGCCCGGACGCCGCCATTTGTGTTCTTTTACCCTCTGCGCATGCGCAGAGGATAAAAGAACCCAAATTGTGGCGGCGGGGAGGGTCATGGCGGCGGGGTGGGGGCGCAGAAGCGGGTCACGGCATTAGGAAGGTTGAGAACCATTGCGGGCCTATACCATTTCAGACAAGTGGCTGTCTGGTCTCTTCTTAAAAACCTCCAGTGATGGAGCACCCACAGCTTCTAGATACAGGAAGTCCTCAATTAGTGACCGCTCCTTCAGCGACCACTCAGAGTTACGATGGTGCTGAATGAGTAGCAGTTACGACCAGTCCTTGAAGTTGTAACTCGAGGACTATCTGTAATAAAGATACATACATACATACATACATACATACATACATACATACATACATACATACATATATATCTTTCACCTTGCAATCCTTCATCATCTCAGTTCCATATTTGTTCAAGACAGAAATCCAGTTCTTTTCAGTTCTCAGCAACCAGTTGTAGGTGACAAGGCATTCCTTGTACAAAGAGTAATGAGGACTCCTACTCAAGCTAGTGAGAAGGTTACCTGGGGATAAATCTCTCTGCCCATGGAGCCCAGTGAAACTAATGGGCTCCTCAAAGGTCCTTGTGACATCCTTGTGGTTGGTTTTTAAGGACGCCCTTAAAATCCTTTCTGGCCTCTGCCAACCACGAACAAGTAAACATTTCTTTTGAAAAAGCCATTGTACGTTTTGGATAAGATTGCGCCGACTTCATGATCTTTCGAAAGGAAAAAAAAAGCTGAAAAACAGGGCTCTCAAACTGGATTTCTTTGAGGGCCGGATCAGCATTGTAGTTCCCCTCCCGGGGGGGGGGGAGAGCAGGGAGACAGGACGGATGCCTCCTGCAGCACCTGATGGCCAAAATGGGGCACGGGGCGGCCTCATGCAGGCACCCTGCGCCCTGTTTTCGGCCTGGACGGCCTCCTGTAGCACTTTGCGGCCGGCAGAGTGCTGCAGGAAGCCATGGAGGCCAAAAACTGGCCACGCGAGCCCCCCCCCCCCCCGCAGCCCATTTTGGCCAGCGGAGGCACCAATATCCTTTGATATTTCCAGGCCAGCCCTAAGCACCCTGCTGGCCACGACTTTGACGCCTCTACTATAAAAGAGCCGAGGTGGCGCAGCGGTTAGAGGCAGGTACTGCAGGCCATTTTAGCTGACTCTGATCCGCAGGTCAGCGGTTCAAATCTCACCGGCTCAAGGTTGACTCAGCCTTCCATCCTTCCGAGGTAGGTAAAATGAGGACCCAGATTGTTGGGGGCAATGTAAAATATATACATTGCTTACTGGTGTAAACTGCTTAGAGAGTGCTTGCACTGTGAGGCGGTATATAAATCTCACTAATAAATAATAAATAAATAAAAGATCTTTTATTTCAGCGATAGATTGACTTAACAAAATATCAAACCAAATTTAATACATGAAGACTTTACTGTGTTGCAGGAGGTCCTTGACTTAACAACAGTCCATTTAGTGACCGTTGGAAGTTACAGCGCCCCTGGAAAAAAGGGACTTACAACCGTTATTCGCACATACGACCGTTGCAGCAATCCCCATGGTCACATGATTGAAATTCCGGTTCATATTTATGACGGATGCAATGTCCGGGTGTCATGTGATCCTCTTTTGTGACCTTCTAGCAAGCAAAGGCAGCGGGGAAGGCAGATTCACTCAACAACCGTGTGGCTAACTTAACAGTTGCAGTGATTCACTTAACAACTGGCAAGAAATGGGGCAAAACTCCCTTAACAAATGTCTCGCTTAGCATCAGAAATATCGGGCTGAATCGTGGTCATAAGTTGAGAGCTACCTGTATTTCCGTTGATATAACCCTAACCCGTTGATTAAAAAAAAACACTTTTGTCCCAGAAAAATTAGCGGAGTTAAATCTTGTCTTTCAGGAAGAAGAAAAAGGACCCAGATGGCTACAGAGATTAGATCTTCCATTTTTTAGTGGACTTCCTCTGTTGATTAAATTAAAAGGAGCTTCATTAAATAGCAGATTTGTGCAAAAAGTTGTCGAGCTGCCAAGTAACTTTGGCCCAACCGACTAACAAATCATGAAGGAGAATTCTTGCTCGGTTTGGCATCCTGTTAAACTTTCCGGTTGGAAGGCTAAAAAAAAAAGATAATGAGCAATACTTCCCTGGAAAGATTATTTTTAAAATCCAGGGGTGATAAGGTTTTAGGGTAGCATCTCATCCTGTCCTGGTCTGAATATTATTATTGTGTCAGAAGGAAAATCCAGCTGGGTTCAAGTTCCAAGCCGGGAGGAAGACGCTGGAAATAAAATGGAGACTGGAGGTTGATTGGAAAGAAGGCCCATTTATTGATGAAGCAGAATCAACCCAGTTTGTGGTTCTGGGGCAGCTGACTAACTGGTTTGGTTTCACGGGGGCTTTTTACACAGTTTTATCAGCGTTGTGCAATCTGGAGGCTTGCCTTGTGTGTTTTTATTATGTGATTGGTTTTTACTTGTTTCGCAAAGGCTCCTGATGGGTCTTAATGATCACTTCCTTAGTCTTAATCCTGTGGGACATGTGTAATTGATTTTATCCTGTTATCTACCGTATTTTTCGGAGTATAAGACACACCTTTTTCCTCCCTAAAAGTGGCTGAAAATTTGGGTGCGTCTTATACTTCGAATGTAGCTTTTTTTTTCCAGCCCTAACTAGGTGCTAACAGATCTTCCCAGCTCTTACCTTGCAGGCTTTTTCATTGTTACTCTCTCCAAAGAATGTTTTTCCAGCCCTAAGTCTTTGCAGAATTTTTTTTCATTGCTCTACTTGCTCCGAATAAGTTTTTTTCTGGCCCTAACCAGGTGCTAACTATCTTCCCAGCTCTTACCAGCTTGCAGGCTCTTTCATTGTTACTCTATCAGAAGAAGGTTTTTTAAAGTCCTAACCAGGGGATAAAATAATGTGCTGAAGCTGACCAAACTAAGGATGCTAGCCAGTTGAATACCTGGTAGGCAGATTGTTTCCCCCTATTTTCCTCCCCCAAAACTAAGGTGCGTCTTATACTCCAAAAATACGGTATTACCTCCAGCCTGCCTTTTTTTTAATGGACACGTATTATTTCCACTTTTCTCAATGTTCCGTCCTTTATCCCATCACCCTGGAGCTGAAGTTCTTTTGTCTTGGGAATACGCTGGCCCAACTTAAGGAGAAATTTCCTGACAGTTAAAACAATGAACCAGTGGAACAGCTCACCTCCAGAAGTTGTGAATTCTCCAACACTGGAAGTTTTTAAGAAGAGATTGGACAACCATTTGTCTGAAATGGTATTCAGTGGTGGAGAACCTATGGCACGCATGCCAGAGGTGGCGCACACAGCCCTCTCTGGGCACGCGCGCCGTCACCCCACCCCACTCCCATCACGTTTCTTGCCGTCGTTTGCAGGGAAATGAAAGTTAGTGCGGGAGCGATGCGCCCCTACACTTGTCTTTGCGCGAAACAGCATTCCCCCTTCATCGCGGTACATTTGCTGTTGCTGCTTCCATGGCCTGCCCGCTGCTCTCGCAGCGCCTTGCGCAGCACAGTGAAATTTAGCGCGCTTCACAATGGGGGAGACTGCGTCCCCTCCTGCTGCAGCCCATTACGACGCGGAGTCACAATGCAACCCTGCGTCGTCGTGGGCTCGCTCTCGCCTCATGGATATCAGTTGCTTTTCCTGCAGAGCTGCCTATATTGTGATGCCCCGCCTCCCCGCCGGTCAGCTGATCTTTGGCTCGCTGCTCCTGGGCTCGTCGACCTCCGGATATCAGATTCCTACCACCCAGCACCAGTTCAGGACTTCCTTCCCCCCCCCCAGAGGGGAGAGAGGGAGGGAAAGAGAGAGAGAAACAGAAAGGGAGAGGGAGGGAAAGAGACACAGAGAGAGGGGGAGGGAGGGAGGGAAAGAGAAAGGGGGGAAAGAAATAATATTACAAAAGTTTTTCTTTTTTATTGTTGGTATTATAATACTTCAAAAGCAGAAAAAAAATGAAGGGGCATAAAAGTGCATTTATCACGTTTTTCTTAGAACAATTAGCTGAACTCTGCCTTGTTTATCGTTATTTTAGGTAGTAAAACCACTTTATTCAGGTTAAATTGCCGTGTTGGCACTTTGCGATAAATAAGTGGGTTTTGGGTTGCAGTTTGGGCACTCGGTCTCTAAAAGGTTCGCCATCTCTGGTACAGGGTTTCCTGCCTGCGCAGGGGGTTGGACTAGAAGACCTCCAAGGTCCCTTCCAACTGCTAAATCTAATCTTTTTTAATAGGCACAAAATATCTGCTTGGGGCTATTAAGAAAGACTGAGTCTGCTTTCTGTCTTTAAGAACATGTTTCTCCCTTTGGGGAAATAGAATATTTTTTAATTTTTCCCAAAATATTTCGTTCTTCGGGGAAGGGGGGAAGCTTCCCACAATTGCATTGCATAGTCACTTATGTTCCAGGATCCAATCTGGGTCAGTCTTTAGGATCAGAAGTTTTGTCTTCCGTCCTTGAAGTACGACCATAACGGAGCCTTCCCATTTATAGTGGAAAAACAATCATGTCACTTTTTCAGGGCCGTCGTCAAGTCCGAACAGTCACTAAACAAATGGTTGTAAGTTCGAGGACTGAGCCGTTTTAAGATTCAGTTTGGTGGCTGTAGAATTTCAACCCGTCTCTTTTACTTTCCAGGTGTCACTGGGATATTGTGACTTGGGAAAGTGCCAAGGATGGAAATCCAAGAACGGAGATGAAATTATTTGGCGCGGCATTGGGCTATATCGGGCACCGTTCTGGACATCTGTTCTAATTTTGGTAAGTCATGCAGCGCTGAAGGATGATGGGGTTGGTTGGATTGTCGCAAATCCGCGGGGAACCCTGCGCAAGAGCTGCTTTATTTGAGACGCCAGCCCAGTCTTCTTACACTGGACACGTTTTCAATTTCCACCCGTCGTTACATTCATCCGTCCCTTGTGGTTTTGGATGGATCTGGGATTTTGCCGGTATTAAAAGTGTGGCGAGCAGATTTGGTGTCCCTTGGGAGTTTCCGCAATTTACGAAAACGAGAGTTTCGGCTGAATGGATGAAGCGTTGGCCAGTTTGTAGGGAGAAAGGAAAGGACACCGCAAGGAGAGGCAGGAAGATGCAGGAACTGGATATCTCTAGTTTAAGGAAAAGAAGGACCAGGGGGGACATGATAGCTGTCTTCCAATATCTCAGGGGTTGCCACAAAGAAGAGGGAGTCAAACTATTCTCCAAAGCACCTGAGGTAGAACAAGAAGCAATGGGTGGAAACTAAACAAGGAGAGAAGCAACTTAGAACTAAGGAGAAATTTCCTGACAGTTAGAACAATTAATCCGTGGAACAGCTTGCCTCCAGAAGTTGTGAATGCTCCAACACTGGAGTTTTTAAGAAGATGTTGGATAACCATTTGTCTGAAGTAGTGTAGGGTTTCCTTCCCAGGCAGGGGGTTGGACTAGAAGACCTCCAAGGTCCCTTCCAACTCATATATGATATGATATTACATTACATTAAATATTATATTGTAATTATATTTATTATATTTATTATATTAAGATTTGTTTCCTGTAGGCAGCCGGTCCCACCGAAATGTACAGGTAGTCCTCAACTTACAACAGTTCATTTAGTGACCGTTCCAAAGTTACAACAGCACCAGAAAAAGTGACTCAAGGTCATTTTTCACACTCACAACTGTTGCAGCACCCCCATGCTCACGCGATCAAAATTCTTGGCAACGACTCATATTTATGACGGTTGCAGTGTCCCGGGGTCACGCAATTCCCCCTTTGCGACCTTCTGACAAGCGAAGTCAACAGGGAAACCAGATTCACTTAACAACCACGTTATTAACTTAACAAGTGCAGTGATTCACTTAACAACCGTGGCAAGAAAAGGTCATAAAATGAGGCAAAATTCACTTCACAACTGTCTCAGCAACAGAAATTTTGGGCTCAATTGTAGTTGTGGGTTACTACCTGTAAATAAATCCCTTTTCAGTAATTTGTGATCTGTTCCTAACAAAAGAAGATAAAATAATTCCTGTCATGTTGTTTAATATAGGGAATTATTGATGGATTGTTCTTCATTAAGTGACGACTACTAGAATCTCTAGCTCTTTAGGCGGGAAAAGTTGGCTTTTGGAGAAATATTTGATTTATTCTTCGTTGTTGAATTTACGACTTATTGTCTTTATTTGATTTACGAGTTGGCCTAAATTCAAGCTAGTAATGTAGGCCGCTGGATTATTGACCAACGACACTAAACCGGCTGAATGACACAAGACAAGTGATATTTGAAGCGATTAAACCATTTGGTCGCATCTTTTTTTAAAAAGCATTTTAACTTTGTGAGGATTGCAACTTTAATCAACCCGCTAGCCTGATGCTGAATGTTTTCCTCAGAAACAGCAACAGTGGTGAAACCTTGAAATCCGTTATTGAATTGCTGCAATTAAAACGTTACAATGAACGGCGCTAAATGAATGGGAATTGTTTAAAGAAAAAAATCTTTCCTTGTGCGTTTATTTGGGAAACTTAACTGGTTAGGCTTGGCTTTAAAAAGTGCCATTCCAATAGTGATGAATTCCTGGGGAAAAAAAAGTTTATCTTTTTCAAAGTGGACGTACAGGTAGTCCTTAGGTTATGATCCTATTTGGGACAGGAATTTCCATCACTAAGCGAAGCGGTCATTAAACAAAATCTCTCATAACTGCATGGCTTAAAGACGGCAGTTCCAGCTATCCAGGTTGCTGCCATTAAGCGAGGACTTTATGTTTCTCCTGCGCTGAGCAGCCTGCCTCTCTGTCTTGAACCCGGGCTAGCAGTGGGAGGATGAGGATAGCAGTGGTCAGCTGGGGAGGAGGATGTGTCCATGGAACACTGCAAGTGGTCATAAATGCCAGCCAGTCGCCCAGTGCCCAAATTTTGATCCCACAGGGGCATTGCAGCAGTCAGAACTTCAAGGATCAGCCGTGCAATGACCATTCGGTCAGCACCCACATGATTTCAAGCAGTCGTTGAGCAAATGGTCACAACCTGAGGACTATCTATGTTAAGTAGACCATTTGTGCCGAATCAGTACAGGTAGTCCTCGACTTACGACCACAATAGAACCCCAAATTTCCATTGCTAAGTGAGATGGTTGTTAAGTGAATTTTGCCCTATTTTATGACCTTTCACGCAACAGTTGTTTAGTGAATCACTGCAGTTGTTAAGTTAGTAACATGGTTGTTAAGTGAATCTGGTTTCCCCCTTGACTTTGTTTGTGAGAAGTGTAAGAATCATAGACACGGAGAGATGGTTTTCTGAGCAAAGCTGTTCTGAGCTAGGAAAATCTCTCTCGGCACGAAGCCTCTGTTGTTCAGGGACCTGTTCTCTCTGGATATGACGTTCAGAGATCTCTTCTCTCTGGGTATGTTCAGAGACCTGTCTCTGCTCGGGACTTGTGTTTATTTTTATAGCAAATTTCTTTGTGCACACAAGTACTTAACTAGTTTAGTTACAATGGATAAATGGTTAATATCCTGTTCAACATTTACATGAAACCGCTGGGGGAGATAATCCGTCGACACGGGGTGAGTTTTCAACAGTACGCTGACGACACCCAGCTGTACATTTCCACCCCGTCTCAATTCAGGGAGGCAGTGGACGTGATGTGCCGATGCCTGGACGATGTTAGGATCTGGATGGGAAGAAACACGCTCAAGCTTAACCCCGACAAGACTGAGTGGCTCTGGATATTGCCTCTTAAGGACTATGTCGACTGTCCCTCCTTGGTTCTTGGGGGAGAAAAATTAACTCCCTCGGAACGGGTTCGCAATTTGGGGGTTCTCCTAGATCCACAGCTAAAATTAGACCAACATCTCACAGCTGTGGCTAGGGGAGCCTTTGCACAGGTTCGCCTGGTGCACCAGTTGCGACCATATTTGGAGAAGGAGGCTCTACTCACGGTCACTCACGCCCTTGTCACCTCCCGATTGGACTACGCGCTCTACATGGGGCTACCCTTGAAAAGTATCCGGAGACTTCAACTGGTGCAAAATGCGGCTGCGCGTGCTGTGGTGGGTGTCTCAAGATACACCCACGTAACACCCATACTCCTCCACCTGCATTGGCTGCCCATTGGTCTCCGGGTGCAATTCAAGGTGTTGATCATCATCTTTAAAGCCCTACATGGCTTAGGACCAGGCTATCTCCGGGACCGCATTCTACCTCACACTTCCCTTCGACCGGTCAGGTCCCACAGAGTGGGTCTCCTCCAGGTCCCGTCAGCCAAACAGTGCCGACTGGCGGGGCCTAGGGGGAGGGCCTTCTCTGTAGAGGCCCCTGCTCTTTGGAACCAACTTCCCCCAGAGATAAGAATTATCCCCACCTTGCTGGCCTTCCGAAAAGCCATTAAGACATGGCTCTTCCTGCAGGCGGGGTGATTTTGTGACAACTTTCCCCCATGTATGCATGGTTTTGTATGTCTTTTAAAACTTTTTTTAAATTGTTTTTAATAATTTTACTGTTTAGTTGTTCTTTAAAATGTTGTACGCCGCCCTGAGTCCTCAGGGAGTATGGTGGCATAGAAGAACAATAAATAATAATAAATAAATAAATAAATAAATAAATAAATAAATAAATAAATAAATCCATCAATCCATCAATCCATCAATCATCAATCATCAATCATCAATCATCAATCGTCAATAAAAATCAATAAATCAATAAATCAATAAATCAATAAATCAATAATAATAAATTTAATAAATAATAAATAAATGTGTGTGTGTGTATATTATATATATGTAGGATTTTTTGCTGATAAATGAAAATAAAGGGAGACTATAGAAAATAAAGGGAGACTATTATATCTATATAAATTAAATATAAATAATATATAAATAAATATATAAATAATATATAAATATAGTATACAGACGGATCATATCAAGGTGTGATTTCTAACTAAACAGAAGAGTGTTTAATTAACTATTACCCTAGACAAACAAAAGAGTGTTTAATTAACTTTTACCTTATATAAACAGAGAGCTGAGTAAATATTCTTTACATTAAGCAGGATGTTCAGTCAATATTAACCAAAGACAGGCATTCCACATTCTTTGGCAATGATTGATAACAACCTACAGAGAAGGTTGCAGAAGGTGATCACATGACCCTGGGACACCGCAACCGTCATAAATATGAGTCAGTTGCCAAGCATCTGAATTTTGATCGTGTGACCATGGGGATGCTACAACGGTCGTAAGTGTGAAAAATGATCATAAATCCCTTTTTCAGTGCTGTTGTAGCTTCGAACGGTCACTAAGCGAACAGTTGTAAGTCAAGGATTACCTGTTTCCTTTAATAATAGCTACTTAATAATATTTAATAGAACAAATAGAAGAGAATATTTCTAGCTCCGGGTTGAAGTGTGAGGTCCTTGGTGTTCTCTGAGCTTGGTTGTTTTCTTGCAGACCTTTTATTACCCAACTAGCTAACATCATCAATGTTCATAAGAGTGGGGTTTGTGGAGAGGAGGAGGAGGATTGTAAGGTCTTCAGTGCTCTCTAAGCTTGGTGGTTTTCTTGCAGACGTTTCATTACCCAACTTGGTAACATCATCACTGCTAGAAGGGAGTGTGGTTTGCAGAGAGGAGGAAGAGGAGGAGGACTTTGTGGTCCATGATGCTCTCTGAGCTTGGTGGTTTTCTTGCAGACGTTCCATCACCCAGCACTGGTGACGTTCTCTAGTCGGGTCATGAAACGTCTGCAAGAAAACAACCAAGCACAGAAAATAGCACCGCCACAATATCTGATAGTTCCACCCAGAATCTGAAGATAGAATAATATACCACTGCTCCCTACAGAGGGATGAAAGGAGAAAACCCAGATTTGCTTAATTTAAAAGACCAAAAAGCATAGTACTCTGAGGGTACCTCCTAAAATCGCATGCCCACCTAAGTCCTTAACCACGAATGCCCACCTAAGTCCTTAACCGCGAATGGGTGGGTTTGAGAACTTAAACCGGGTTCCTTGAAGGAAGGAAGGAGGTTGCTCCAGTGCATCAGGGAAGCTGGAAGGATGTGGGGTTGAGGGCCACTTTTTCTGGTTGGGGGGAGAAATACGAGGGTGAGTCAAAACGTAATGCCATTTTCTTTAGGACAGGTATAATTACCAACACAGGAACATGTAGCATAAATCAAAGTGAAGCTGGTCCTCTGTGGATCACATCCCTACTTCTCAACATAGTCACCGTTTCTCTCAATAGCAATGTTCCACCTTCAAATAAGAGCATGTATCCCTGCCTCGTAAAATTTTGTTGACTGTTCGTTGAGCCACTTCTTCACTGCAGTTTTCACTTCCTCGTCACTGGAATAATGTTTGCCTCTCAAACCCTCTTTCATGGGGCCGAAGAGATGATAGTCTGAAGTATTGTCCTCAAACACATTTTATAATCGTCTGTGAATGTTCACGGGGGTTTCCCCCTCAGCAACAAGGAATTCAATCACCGCTCTTTGCTTTTGACGCAACTCTAAGGGGGCAGCCATTTTGAATTTTCCTGGCGAGTCTAAAAACCTGAAAAGTAAGAAACAGAATATTTCAGAACGTAAATGATATAATCATTTATAACTGGGAAAAATTTCAGGTATTTTTTATCAAAAACTTCACCTGAAATAAAGAAAATGGCATTGCGTTTTGACTCACCCTCGTAGAACGGAGAGCCGGATCCACAAAGAAATGAGAAGGACTACCTTGGTCTTGTTGGTCCATCTGCATTTCAAAGCCAGCTCTTCAACCACATCAGAAGAGCTTGAAACTGGAAGGGATCTCTTGCGTTGAGAAATTGGGATTCTTCTGGTAGAGCGGTTAGCAAAATTAGTCCCTCATGGACCTTCAGTTTTAAATGCTTCCATATGACCCACGATGGATTAAGGGAGATCTGTTCCTCCTAGTGAAGCTTTGTTTTTTTTGTGTGTGTGGGTTTTTTTAATTTTTTTTTCACCATCTTCGCATATATACATATACCATAAATCATACCTATATCTATCTATCTATATATCTATATCTATATATCTATATATCTATATATCTATATCTATATCTATATCTATCTATCTATCTATCTATCTATCTATCTATCTATCTATCTATCTATCTATCTATCTATCTATCTATCTATCTATCTATCTATCTATCTATCTATATACACATTTCTATCCAGTAGTCCATAAACAAATATCCTAATTTTGCACCCTTTGTACTTTTGTCGCCCGTCTGTTTTCCCCCAATATTTCATATTACTCCCCTCCTTCTATCTCCTTCCCTCTACCTTCTTTCTCCTTCTTTCCTACTACCCTCCTATTTTTCTCTCCCCTTCGTTCTCTACTTCCTCTTCCTCCCTCTTATCCTTTCCCTGAGTAAATCTAATCATAATCCATTTTATGTTTAACAGACAGGTAACTCGAATCCATAACTTCATTTAATCATCGGGGCTACTCTTAGACTTATATTTTCCCTGTATCCATATTTCTACATATATTATATTTTTCTAGGTATATTTACTACTGTCCTAATGCTGCCTCCTTTGCCACCTATTTTTGTCGCCTGGGTCTACCACCTTTAATTTTCCATTTTCTTCCGATTTAATCGGAATACTGCATTCAGTTTTGGTCGCCACGATGTAAAAAGGATGTTGAGACTCTAGAAAGAGTGCAGAGAAGAGCAACAAAAATGATTAGGGGACTGGAGGCTAAAACATATGAAGAACGGTTGCAGGAACTGGGTATGTCTAGTTTAATGAAAAGAAGGACCAGGGGAGACATGATAGCAGTGTTCCAATATCTCAGGGGTTGCCACAAAGAAGAGGGAATCAAGCTATTCTCCAAAGCACCTGAGGGTAGAACAAGAAGCAATGGGTGGAAACTAAGCAAGGAGAGAAGCAACTTAGAATTAAGGAGAAATTTCCTGACAGTTAAGACAATTAATCAGTGGAACAGCTTGCCTCCAGAAGTTGTGAATGCTCCAACAGTGGAAGTTTTTAAGAAGATGTTGGATAACCATCTGTCTGAAGTAGTGTAGGGTTTCCTGCCTAGGCAGGGGGTTGGACTAGAAGACCTCCAAGGTCCCTTCCAACTCTGTTGTTATTATTATTATTATTAATCGCTGTTACTTATCTTCCATACATGTTCATTGTCTCTTGTATCTCATTTCATTTCATGGAGATGGATAGCTCTCAAGATACTATTTGTATTTACATTAATTATGGCTGTTTGCAAACTAAACCCTCCTAAGGCGTTCCTTTAAATATACGCATGGTTGTCTTGGATTTGTTTTGATCTTGAATATTGGTTTTTACTCCGGGTGGGAGGGGGGGGGATTGAGCTGTGAACTAATTTGGCGAAGCAGAATTTTGCAACGGTTGTTTTTTTCTTTTGATCTGTACCACACCTCAGTGAAGGTGTGTAATGAAGACACGTTGTTGTTGTTATTAAAGTCTATCCGTGTGTCTCCTTTAGATTCTAACCGAGATCCTGTAGGAGAGCTTCAAATGTTGCTCCGTGTCGTTGATTCACGTTGCTCTGTTTGTTTGTTTGTTTGTTTATTTGTCAAGCATAAATGAATATAAGCAAGGTACAAACAGTAAAACATGATTGAATATATATATATAATATTACAAGCATGAATAAGAGTAAAAGAGGTAAGAATATATGTGTACATTAGGATAGGAACGGTAGGCACGATTGTGCGCATATGCACGCCCCTTACCGACCTCTTAGGAATGGGGTGAGGTCGATGGTAGATAATCTGAGGTTGAAGTTTTTGGGGTTTGGGGAAGAAACTACTGAGTCAGGTAAAGTGTTCCAGGCGTTGACCACTCTGTTGTTGAAGTCAAATTTTTTGCAATCAAGTCTGGAACGGTTTACATTAAGTTTGTATCTATTGTGAGCTCATGTATTATTGCGGTTGAAGCTGAAGTAGTCGTTAACAGGTAGGACATTGTGGCAGATAATTTTGTGAGCTACACTTAGGTCAGATCGAAGGCGGCGGAGTTCTAAATTTTGAAGTCCCAAAATTCCAAGTCTGGTTTCATAAGGTATTCTGTTGCGAACAGAGGAATGTAATACTCTTCTTGTGAAGTATCGCTGGACATTCTCAATTGTGTTAATGTCTGATATGTAGTGTGGGTTCCACACTGCGTGACTTAAAGCTCTCCTCCCAATTTTTGGAGAACATCAAGATTTCAACCCTGCTTAGAAGACTCGTCATTTTTCTTAGGCCAGGGGTCCCCGACCCATAGTCCACAGCCCAGCATCGATCCGTGGCCTGGCCAGCAATGGTCCACGCAGGCATGCAAAACCACAATCCTCCCTAGTCCACGGAAAAATAACACTCCATGGAACCAGATAGGTGTGTTTTGCCCCATTTTACGTCCTTCCTTGCCACTGTTGTTAAGTGAATCACTGCAGTTGATAACTTAGTGAACCAGTTGTTAAGTGAGCCCTGGCTTCCCCATGGACGTTGCTTGTCAAAAGGTCATGACCGCAATGGTCATAAGCATGAACCAGTTGCCGAGCATCTGAATTTTGATCACATGATCATGGGGATGTTGGAAATGTCGTAACCGTGAAAAACAGTCGTAAGTCACTTTTTTCAGTGCTGTTGTAACTTTGGATGGTCACTAAGTGAACTTGTAAGTCGAGGACTAACTGTAACCGGACAGATATGTAGATAGGCAGGCAGACAGATAGACAGACAGATGGGATGGATGGATGGACGGACGGACGGACGGACGGACGGACAGACAGACAGACAGACAGACAGACAGACAGACAGACAGACAGACGATAGATAGACAGACAGACAGTAGATAGGTAGGTAGGTAGGTAGGTAGGTAGGTAGGTAGGTAGGTAGGTAGATAGATAGATAGATAGATAGATAGATAGATAGATAGATAGATAGATAGACGATAGATAGATAGATAGATAGATAGATAGATAGATAGATAGATAGATAGATAGATAGATAGTAGATAGACAGACAGACAGACAGACAGACAGACAGACAGACAGACAGACAGACAGACAGATAGATAGATAGATAGATAGATAGATAGACGATAGATAGATAGATAGATAGATAGATAGATAGATAGATAGATAGATAGACAGACAGATGATAGATAGATAGATAGACAGACGATAGATAGATAGACAGACAGATGATTGATAGATAGATAGATAGATAGATAGATAGATAGATAGATAGATAGATAGATAGATAGATAGATAGATAGATAGATAGATAGACAGACGATAGATAGATAGAAGATAGATAGATAGATAGATAGATAGATAGATAGATAGATAGATAGACGATAGATAGATAGATAGATAGATAGATAGATAGATAGATAGATAGATAGATAGATAGATAGATAGATAGATAGATAGACAGATGATAGATAGATAGATAGACAGATGATAGATAGATAGATAGATAGATAGATAGATAGATAGATAGATAGATAGATAGATAGATAGATAGATAGATAGACAGATGATAGATAGATAGATAGACAGATGATAGATAGATAGATGATAGATAGATAGATAGATAGATAGATAGATAGATAGATAGATAGATAGATAGATAGATAGATAGATAGATAGATAGATAGATAGATTGATAGATAGATAGATAGATAGATAGATAGATATGGACGAACAGACAGACATGGGTGGATGAACATGGATGGGTGGGTGGGTAGATAGACATGGATGGAGGGAAGGAGGAAAGGAAGATAAGGAATATGGAGGGAGGGAGGAAAAGGGAAGGACGGATGGACACCCCTTGGAATCAGATCATTGCACACCTGGAGTAAAGATTGGAGGATCACACGGAGAGTCGAGTGAACTGAGTTGACCCCGTTTGCCAAAGGCTGGAGATCTTGCTGGATCTGTGAGGTTGAAATTGTGCAACGTCTGGTTTAGCCTCCGCCTTGTAGCTGGTGCCAGTTGCAGGTACAGCTTTCTCATGGCTGTGCTGGCTGTGGCCTTGCCCTGGAGTGTAAAAGTACCCGGGTTTTCCCCGTGACTCCCACACGAACTCCTCTCTACCTTCCACAGTTGTTGGTTTGCAGTTTTCTTCATTTTCAAACTTTTATTTTTGTTGGCTTCCGTCAAGTCAGCGGTCCAGACGTTACGGCATTGTTAACCTCGGTACGGGAATACCGATCACGTCGATAGTCCTCGACTTCCGACCACAATTGAGCCCCAAATTCCTGTTGCTAGGTGAAGGAGTTGTTAGGTGAGTTTTCCCAAAGGTGCTTTTTCAGGAGGCAACTGGACTTGTGTGTTTTTTTCTTTTCTTTTGAAGACGTTTCGCTTCACATGCAAGAAGCTTCTTCAGCTCTGACAGGATAGTGGGGAATGGAAAGATAAGTGAGTTTTGCCTCATTTTTACGGTTGTTAACTGAATCAGTGCAGCTGTTGCCTTAGTAACCTGTTTGTTAAGTGAATCTGGCTTCCCCGTGGACTAAGAGCTGAGGTGGTGCAGTGGTTAAATGCTGCGACTGCAGGCTGACTGCTAGTTCAGCAGTTCAGCTGTTCAAATCTCACCGGCTCAAGGTTGACTCAGCCTTCCATCCTTCCGAGGTGGGTAAAATGAGGACCCAGATTGTTGGGGGCAATATGCTGAACTCTGTAAACCGCTTAGAGAGGGCTGTAAAGCACTATGAAGCGGTATATAAGTAAAGTGCTATTGCTATTTGCTCATCAGAAGGTCGCAACAGAGGATCACGTGACCCTGGGACTCCGCAACCGTCATAAATATGAGTCAGTTGCTGAGCATCCAAATGTAAATCACGCGACTACAGGGATGCAGCAATGGTCATAAGCGTGCAAACTTGTCATAAATGTTACTTTTTTCTGTGCCGTTGTAACTTCGAAGGGTCATTAAATGAATCGTTGCAAAACGAAGACCTACTTGTCCTGTAAGTAACTTCTCAGGCAGATCAAGAGTCAACTCAGATCACTCTTAATTGATCCAAATCTAGACGCTACCTTCAAGATGTTCAAAATTGCTTTAAGAGACTATGCTTACTAGGAAAGAGATGGTATCGCGATTAATATAAGACCATCATTGTCTTTTAACGACCCCATAATTCCTTGCTGGGTGGAGTTTGGGCAACTGAATGGAGCTGAGTGTTTACTGACTGGATGCCCTTCCTGTCGCCAATGCGGAGTTTTGTTCAGCAGATATATTCTCCGGTGTGTTGAGTCGAGAATCCAAGGAATGGGTTAACTCTGCTTCCTCTGCTTGGAGTCTGAGTCAATCAGGTCTTTGGTCCCGCCTCCTCTGCCTGAGCATCCCCAGTTTTGACTCAGGCTTCGAGCAGACGAGACGTACAGAAGTGGTTCTAGGCCACCGCACCACTCCGTGGTTAATATAAGATCCCAAGATTAAATCCAGTTCTGCTGCTTCCTTTAATTTTATCGTTTTTTTCACTTGTTTTGCTGCTTATTGATTTTGGAATGTTTTTCTTCTTCTGTGCTGGCCTTAGATTGTCATACAGGTAGTCCTTGACTTACAACAGTTCATTTAGTGACCATTTGCAGTTAACAGCAACACTGAAAAAGTGTCCTATGACCGTTTTTCACACTTAGGACAATTTCCACATCCCCACAGTCATGTGATCCAAATTCAGACACTTGGCAAGGGTTTCGTATTTATGATGGCCTCAGTGTCCCGGGGTCACGTGATCCCCTTTTGCGACCTTCTGACAAGCAACGGGCAAGCCAGCTTCATTCAACAGCCGTGTTACTAACTTTAAGAACTGCGGTGATTCGCTTAACAACGGTGGGATGAAAGGCCGTAAAAATGGGGCAACGCTCACTTAACAGCTGATTCATTTAGCAACAGAAATTTGTGAGAGTTTGTGGTCGTAAGTCGAGGACTTCCTGTGGCTAATTTTCTAGGTCTTAAGGCCCTTTTCTTTTGACTCATCTCCTTTGCGATTTTAGGTGACTGCAGAGTCTGTGTGAGATAAAAATGGTTTGCAGCTGTGGCGCTACAGATGTCATTTCTGCTGCCATGGTATCTTCCAGATACATTGTGGTTGCAACCCTTCGGTCCTGCTAGCACATCTGGCGGACACCAGCTTTATTGTCTCCGTTCTCTTAAAAACCCAGCGGAGCGGAGCTTCCTTATTTTAATTTTCAGATTAATCCCACCGGTGAGCTTAACATTCAGAATTCATTTTAGCTGCTCTACTGGTGGGAGGCCACCAGTAGAGCGAAGGAGAGCTTTCCGCATTGAACTGCTTAAAGCCGCCAGCCCAGCTGTTTTGGATGCAAACTATGGGGAGTTACTTTTCCAAGATTTTCTGACACATCCAAACGTTAGAGGAGAATATTGGTAGCTCAGAATTGAAGTGAGGGGTTCTTAGTGCTCTTTGAGCTGGTTGGTTTCCTTGCAGATGTTTCGTTACTCAACGAGGTAACAAAAGCCTGGCACTCGGACAAATCAGCCATCAATTGGCACATAGAGATGAACAATGTTTACACACCATTTAAAAGAAACAGTCAAAAAGCCAAGAGGGGAACAAAAGGACTTCTCCAGCACTCAACATCTAGATAAGCAGAGGTTAACACCAAGATTAATACTAAACCAACAATGAAGAAGTAAATAATAGTCCAGTTGAGGAATTACTAACTCACACAAACAAGCTCACATTAAACAACAGTCTAATCAAGGAGGACACTCCCACCCACACTGATAGGGTGAGCCACTAGTGTTTAAGGAGAGCAAACCCCACTCCTTTCTAGCCCTGATGAGGTTCCCTAGTTGGGTCATGAAATGTCTGCAAGAAAACAACCAAGCTCAGAGAGCACCAAGGACCCCACAGTCTCCCTCCTCCACCTTGCAAGCCCCATGGCCTTCTAGCATTGATGATGTTACCTAGTTGGGTAATGAAACGTCTGCAGGAATACATCCAAGCTCAGAGAGCACCAAGAACCCCATAGCCGTCGTCCTCTTCCATTCCACAAACCCCACTTCCTTCTAGAGCACTGATGATGTTATCCAGTTGGGTGATGAAACGTCTCCAGGAAAACAACCAATCTCAAAGAACGTCAAATGCTCCACATTCCTCCTCTACCACCACCACCCCGCAATCCCCATGCCCTTCTAGCATTGATGATGTTACCTACTTGGGTAATGAAACGTCTGCAGGTGGGAGAAATTGTCCCCCTTACAAATAACAATACCCAAGGTGGAAACATCGAAGTACCGTCAGTACAGTAACTTCTCCAAAGTTGGGAATCATCTTTGAAGATGATTTGAATCATCTGCTCTTCTTTTGGCATTGACATTTCTCTTTCCGTCTGTTGGATAAAAACGTGTGTGCTCCTGGATGAAAGCTGCTGGCTTGAACTCACACAGGGCTCGAGAATTGGCAGGTTTCCTTTTTGTCTTCACTCATCCGTGTCCCATCTGGGTGCACATGAATCATCGGGAAGTCTTCCGTCCCCCGCCCCCCATTACGTCACAGGCATTTTCTGGCTTTGTGTAAGCTTGTGGGATTAGCAGCCTGTTGACAATAGCACACAATAGCCAATAGCCTGTTGGCCCTCATCCCAGGCATTCTCTTCGGAGTATATCTCTGGAATTATACGTATGACGTAGGTAAGGATGTTGTAATGGACAGAATTTACCGGAACGAGTTGCATTTCAAACGTCCGTTTAGTCATGGTTTACCCAAGAAAATACAGAATAAGAGACTTGGGAGGGACTTCGGAGGTCTTCTAGTCCAACCCCCTGCTTAAGCAGGAGATCCTATCCAGGGGTGGGCAAACTACAGGTCTTTGAGGACCTGTGGACTTCAACTCCCAGAATTTCTGAGCCAGCCATGCATGCAGGTACCATCCCATGATGTTCTTGGACAAACGAGAATTGGATCTACTTGGAGAGGTAGATAAATAAAGGAGAAAATCGTCCTTCAGGTGACCAAGCCTGGAGCAGGTAGACCTTTATGGTGACCATCAGTGATACAGATAGTCCTCCACTTACAACAGTTCATTTAGTGACCGTACCAAGTTAACAACGGCACTAAAAAAAGGAGTGACTTGTGACCATTTTTCAAACATAAGACCATTGCAGCATGTTCACGTGAACAAAATTCGGACGCTTGGCAACCGGTTCATAGTTATGACGGTTGCACTGTCCCGTGCGATTCCTCCTTTTGCGACCTTTTGAAAAGCAAAATCAATGGGGAAGCCAGACCCGCTTAACAACCGTGGTACTAACTTAACCATTTCATTTCAACTTCCGAAGTTGCAGGAGCTTCATCCCTTGAGACTTTCAAGAAGAGATTGGACTGCCATTTGTCAGAAGTGGTGAAGGGTCTCCTGCTCGAGCCGGAGGTTGGACTAGATGACCTATAAGGTCCCTTCCAACTCTGTTAATCTGTTAAATCTCATTTATTTGTTCATTCTTTGGTCGCCATGATGTAAAAAGGATGTCGAGACTCTAGAAAGAGCGCAGAGAAGAGCAACAAAGATGATTAGGGGACTGGAGGCTAAAACATATGAAGAACGGTTGCAGGAACTT
The DNA here is from genome assembly GCA_023053685.1 of Diadophis punctatus similis. Taxonomy (NCBI): domain Eukaryota; kingdom Metazoa; phylum Chordata; class Lepidosauria; order Squamata; family Dipsadidae; genus Diadophis; species Diadophis punctatus. Next base: position 203,152,789 of record JALIGW010000003.1, on the reverse strand, counting down.
GGGTATGTCTAGTTTGATTAAAAGAAGGACTAGGGGAGACACGATAGCAGTCTTCCAATATCTCAGGGGTCGCCACAAAGAAGAGGGAGTCAAACTTTTCTCCAAGGCACCTGGGGGTAGAACAAGAAACAATGGGTGGAAACTAAACAAGGAGAGAAGCAACTTAGAAGTAAGGAGAAATTTCCTGACAGTTAGAACAATTAATCCGTGGAACAGCTTGCCTCCAGAAGTTGTGAATGCTCAAATATTGGAAGTTTTAAAGAAGAAATTGGACAACCATTTGTCTGAAATGGTATAAGGTTTCCTGCCTAAGCAGGAGGTTGGGCTAGAAGACCTCCAAGGTCCCTTCCAACTCTGTTATTCTATTCTATTCATTGATTCATTTAACAGTGGCAAGAAAGTTAAAATGGAGCAAAATTCACTGAATGGATGTCTCCCTTAGCAACAGAAATTTTGGGTTCACTTGTGGCCGTAAGTCGAGGACGACTTATAGAGTGATACCTGGAAGCCAGCTAGCAACCAGTGCACCTCCTGAAGCAGCTGAGTCCCCCAAGGCTCACTGACTTTCTCTCAGTTTTCCAGTGTTCGCCATTCTTCTCTAATTAACCTGGCACGCACTTGATATGTTGGCAGGCCGCCACGGAAATAGCGTGATCCTAACTTAATCTGGAGGGCATCGGGTTGAGGAAAGTTGTGTAACCTCTGTGGTGTGTCTCAGAGGGCAACGAGGTTGGGTCTCCTCTGTGTCCCCGAGTTGCCACAAAGGCAACTTGCAAACAAATTATTATTATTTTTAAAAAAGGGATTTAACATCTATGAACGTACGTACCGTATTTTTCGGAGTATAAGACGCACCTTTTTGCCCCCCAAAAGAGGGTGGAAATTTTGGTGCATCTTATAGACCGAATACATCCATTTTTGGCCTACCGAAGCCCCTCCCCTGCATCCCATTTTTGCGAAAAACGGGGGCATTTTTGCCTTCTCCCACCTCCTAGGAGTGCTCCTGGCTTCCCAAACCCTCTGCATGCCTTGTTTTTGCAGAAAAACGGGCCGTTTTTCACAAAAACGGTGGTGTTTTTGCCTTCTAATTACCCCATCTAGCATGACTGGAGGAGGAATTCTGGGAGTTGAAGTCCACTAGTCTTAAAGCTGTCAAGTTTGAAGACTTAGGGGTTAGGGGTGCAAGGGTCTTCAAACTTGGCAAGTTTAAGACTAGTGGACTTCAACTCCCATTCCTGAGCTAGCATGACTGGAGGAGAAATTCTGGGAGTTGAAGTCCACAAGTCTTAAAGCTGTCAAGTTTGAAGTTTGTAAAAAGTGTGCATGGTTGTAAAAAGTGTGCATGGTTATAAAAAGTGTACATGGTTGTAAAAAGTATTCTGCTACACTGGTATTTTATTAAATAATATATTACTACACCATTTGGTTCAGAATACTGTTTTCCTTGTTTTCCTCCTCTAAAATCTAGGTGTGTCTTATACTCCAGTGAGTTTTATACTCCGAAAAATATGGTAAATGGCTTGCAAGAGCCAAGATGGTGCAGTGGTTAAATGCAGCACTGCAGGCTACTGCTAGTTCAGCAGTTCAGCTGTTCAAATCTCACCAGGCTCAAAGTTGACTCAGCCTTCCATCCTTCTGAGGTGGGTAAAATGAGGACCCAGATTGTTGGGGGCAATATGCTGAACTCTGTAAACCGCTTAGAGAGGGCTGGAAAGCACTATGAAGCGGTATATAAGTCTAAGTGCTATTGCTATTGCTATTTATCTGTCTGGCAGGTTTCAGGGGGAACTGTCACAAAACTCTTTGGAGACACCATTTAAACCAGGGATGTCCGACCTTGGCAACTTTGAGACTTGTGGACGACTTCTCCCAGAATTCCCCGGCCAGAATGGGTGGCTGAGGAATTCTGGGAGTTGAAGTCCACATATCTTCAAGCTGCCAGAATGGGACAATCCTGATTTAAATCTGGGCCTATCGGTGTAGAAAAACAAATAGAAGATTTGTTTCACTGAAACATCTTTGAGGTACAAGCAGTCCTCGACTTATGACCACAATTGAGCCCAAAATTTCTGTTGCTAAGTGAGACATTTTGTTAAATGAGTTTTGCCCCGTTTTTGCGACTCTCCTTGCCGCCTTTGCTAAGTGGATCGCCGCGATTGTGAAATTAGTAACTTGGTTGTGAAGTGAATCTGGTTTCCTCCTTGACCTTGCTTGTCAGGAGGGCGTAAAAGAGGATCACACGAGACCGGGGACACTGCAACCGTCATAAATGTGAGTCAGTTGTCAAGCATCTGAATGTAAATCTCACAGGGACGCTGCAATGGTCATAAGTGTGAAAAATGGTCGCAGGCGCCATTTTGCAGTGCCGTTGTCACTTCAAATGGTCATTGAATGAATGGTTCCAAAACGAGGAACGGTCGCTAAGTGAACTGTTGTAAGTCAAGGACTACCAATGGTCCTTGACATACAACCGTAATTGAGTCCAGAACTGCAGTCATAAGTTGTGCTAGCTGATAAGCGTGTCACCAAGTTGCCACCCATGGCTGGCAGAGGAATTCTGGGAGTTGAAGTCCCCAAGTCTTAAAAGTGGCCAAGTTTGGAGAGAGCCATGCTGGCTGGGGAATTCTGGGAGTTGAAGTCCCCATGTTCTAGTCCAGCATGAAAGCAGTTGGGGACTCTAGCCAAATCAGTGGGTGTGAGTTCGAGTCCTGCCTTAGGCATGAAAGGTTGGGTGGCTTTGGGCCAGTCCCTCACTCTCAGCCCAATCCACCTCACAGGGCTGTTGTTTTGGGGGGAAACGGGAGCTTGAAGGACCGGTAGGAACGTTCTCTGCCTCCAGTTACTTATAAAGTAATAAAGGCAGGATTAAAAATAATAAACGAATAAAAATTCTACGTTTCCTGCTAGCTTTGCTTCTTCAAACCGAGAACAAAGATCCCACTTTGATTCCGAGTTGCATCACGAAGAAGTAATTAACTTCTCTGGACCTGTTTAAGCTTTGGGAATTGTCAGAAGACCAAGAGGAGGGACGATTTTAAAGACTTTTGGCACGCAATGCTGACTTGTTGTGTTGGTTTTGAGGTTTGAAGCTGGAGACTCTGTGAACCTGTAGCATGATTAAGATTGGAGATACCCAGCAATTAGGAAACCCGGGTGCCTCTGAGTAATGAAAACGTCTTTTGCAACCTGAGAGTTTTGTCCACAAACACACAAAATTCTTTTTTTTCTGCATCAGCTTCCTCCGTTGCAGCTTTCTAATCTAATCTAAGCGAGACATTGGTTAAACGAGCTTTGCCCCCGTTTTAAGTTAAGTGAGTTTTGCCTCGTTTTACGACTTTCCTTGCCACATTTCTTAAGGGAATCGCTGCGGAGGTTAAATCAGTCACACACGGTTGTTGAGTGAATCCGGTTTCCCCCTTGGCTTCGCTTGTCCGGGGGGGGTGTCGTAAAAGGGGATCGCCTGACCGCGGGACACTGCAACCGTCATAAAGGCGAGTCAGTTGTCGAGCATCCGAATGTAAATCGGGTTGTAACTTCGAACGGTCATGAAGCGAACTGTTGTAAGTGGACTTGGTTAACACAGTAGTCCTCGACTTAGGACCATTCATTTTAGTGACCGAAGTTACAACGGCATTGAAAAAGTCAACGGTTATGACTGCCGTAGCATCCCTGAAGTCACGTGATCAAAATTCAGACAGCTCGCATGTATTTATGATGGTTAGAGTGTTCTGGGATCGTGTGATCCCTTTTTGTCACCTTCTGACAAGTAAGTAATTTGATAGCAGTCTTAGATAGCAGTCATTCATGAATTATTCTTTGGTGGCACTGTGACCTTTGAGGCAGGTCACACTGATCTTGCTTTTGAGATGATGAAGGTGTGTGACACACCTGCAAAGGGAGATTGGCACGTACAGGTTGGCCAGTGTTGAACCTGGTAATTGAGGTGGCCAAGGTGATTGTAACAGATTAACAGAGTTGGAAGGGACTTGTAGGTCATCTAGTCCAACCCCCTGCTCAAGCAGGAGACCCTACACCATTTCTGACAAATGGCAGTCCAATCACTTCTTGAAAGCCTCCAATGATGAAGCTCCCACAACTTCCAAAGGCAACTTCTGTTCCATTGGTTGATTCTTCTCAGGAAATTTCTCCTTATTTCTAGGTTGAATCTCTCCTTGGTCAGTTTCCATCCATTATTCCTTGTCTGACCTTCGGGTGCCTTGGAAAATAGCTTGACCCCCCTCCTCTTTGTGACAGCCCCTCAAATATTGGAAGACTGCTATCATGTCTCCCCTGGTCCTTCTCTTCACTAGACTAGCCATGCCCAGTTCCTGTAACCATCCTTCATGTGTTGTAGCCTCCAGTCCCCTAATCATCTTGGTTGTTCTTCTCTGCACTTTTTCTAGTTTCTCAATATCTTTTTTATAGTGTGGTGACCAAAACTGGATGCAGTATTCTAGGTGTCGTCTTACTAAGCCTTTATAAAGTGGTATTAGTTCCTCACTTGATCTTGATTGTATCCCTCTCTTAATGCAATTTAGGATTGCATTGGCTTTTTTTGGCTGCACGCTGCACACTGTTGGCTCATTTTTAATTGGTTGTCCACTAAGACTCCCTCTCACAATTACTGCTATTGAGTCTGGTTTCACCCAGTCTGTATGTGTACTTTGGGTTTTTCTTTGCCTAAGTGTGCTTTTCTCTACATTGAATTTCATTTTTTTTTGCATTGGCACGAGAGAGCTCGTCTGAAAAACAAGAACTTGGAACATGGAGGGATTAAATGATCATTTGGTGTGTTGGAATATCACTGTAGCCAGGAGGTCTACCATGAGAAGATCGGAGATAACACATCTGAAATGTCATGTCAGAACTTAAATATTGCTGAACTTACAAGACTAGGTTATTTGTCAATACTACCGTATTTTTCGGAGTATAAGACGCACCGGAGTATAAGACGCACCTTAGTTTTTGGGGAGGAAAATAGGAGAAAACAATCTGCCTACCAGGTATTCATCTGGCTAGCGTCCTTAGTCTGGTCAGCTTCAGCACATTATTTTATCCCCTGGTTAGAACTTAAAAAAACCTTCTTCTGAGAGAGTAACAATGAAAGACCCTGCAAGCCGGTAAGAGCTGGGAAGATCTGTTAGCACCTGGTTAGGGCTGGAAAAAAACTTCTTTGGAGCAAGTAGAGCAATGAAAAAAAAACCCTGCAAAGACTTAGGGCTGGAAAAACATTCTTTGGAGAGAGTAACAATGAAAGAGCCTGCAAGCCAGTAAGAACTGGGAAGACCGTTAGCACCTGGTTAGGGCTGGAAAAAACCTTCTTTGGAGCAAGTAGAGCAATGAAAAAAAACCCTGCAAAGACCTAGGGCTGGAAAAACATTCTTTGGAGAGAGTAACAATGAAAAAGCCTGCAAGGTAAGAGCTGGGAAGATCTGTTAGCACCTAGTTACGGCTGGAAAAAAAGCTACATTCGAAGTATAAGACGCACCCAAATTTTCAGCCACTTTTAGGGAGGAAAAAGGTGCGTCTTATACTCCAAAAAATACGGTAAATATCTCATGTGAGTTTTCTACAACATTCATAGGGCTGAAAGGGACGTCAGAGAGATCTTCTGCTCCAAGCCCATGCTCATGGGAGATCATACCATTTTGGTCAAATGGTTGTCCAGTCTACTTCTGAAAGCCTCCAGTGATGGAGCATCCACAATTCCAGGAGGCGAGCTGTTCCATTTGATGAATCGTTCTCAATGTCAGGAAATTTCTCCTGTCCTTTGGTGCTTTGGAGAATAAGTCAATCCTCCCTTCCCTGAAGAACTGGAAGACAGTTCTCACATGTCCTTCCTAATCCTTTGTAAGTTCCTTGAGCCCCAATTCTGCCCCTGGGTGGGTTTAACCTCTGTGTCCTCTTTCACTCAGGCAAGACAAGATCAGCCAAGTCCCACTAGCCGCAACCTTTGTCCATTTGAGATCTGCTTAAACGTTGACGTCCTCCTAAAACTTCTTTTAAGAGTTCAGAGAAGCGACAGCTAGGAGGTTGAACATTTTGGAGGTGGCATTCTTATTATATGGACCTTTAGTCTGCATTGATAACACTTTTATTCTATTTTTTCTGAGATAACATTGGTAGCTGTGGATTCTTCGATTTCGGAGCCTATGTAATACAGTAGCTAAGATTTCGGCTTAGGTGATCCAAAGGACCCAGAATTCTGGATTACCACAAACCTTCTGGATACCTCTTGGTCCCGACAGGACAGAATATTTGTAGCTCAGGGTTGAATGGTTGAGTCCTTGTTTGTTAAGGAGAATAAATCTCCATAGAGACGATGTTGATCTTTCTCTCGGAACTCAGACATTTAGAAATAAAGCCGAAGTTAAAAGTCTAATAGAAAATATTTATTTCGGTACAAAAACAATACATTCTGAATAATTACATTCTTGCTAATTAAATGCGACCTCTCCCGGTCAGAGCCAAACCACAAGAGAATAATGGAGAATCAGGAATGCACACATGCGCATAAGATCACATCACGTGTCCTGCTTGTAATAGAATATACCATAATATTAGGATAGGGGTGTATCACCCTGCATAGACATACAACTGACAATATTCACTACGTGACATTGTTGCTCTCTGAGCTTGGTGGGGTTTCTTTGCAGACGTTCCATCACCCATCATCACTGATAATATTCCCTAATCGGGTCATGAAAGGTCTGCAAGAACACCACCAAACTTAGTGGGCACCAAGGACCCCACACCTCTCGGTCTAGACAAATAACGAACATGGATATCTCTCTAGCAACTAGCTAGTGACTGTCCTGTGGTTCCTATCAGCGCCCTCTCTTCTTCTTGATTCTGATCAGTTTTCTTGCAGACGTTCCATCACCCAACACTGATTATGTTCCCTAGTTGGGTCAGGAAACGTCTGCAAGAACACCACCAAGCTTAGAGGGCACCAAGGATCCCACACCTCTCAGTCTAGAGCCGTGATGGCGAACCTATGGCTCGCGTGCCACAGGTGGCACACAGAGCCCTCTCTGCGGGCACTCAGGCCATCGCCCCAGCTCAGCTCCGCCACGCATGCGCGCGTGCCTCCCGCCCGCCAGCTGGGTTTTGGGTCTCTGCTAGGCATGCGTGGGGGGCGGGCAGCATGCGGGAGATGCACGGGTCGGGTTGCCTATGGGTTCTGTGCACAGGGCGGGGGGTGGGAGAGGCGCGCGTGCATTGATTATGGGTGTGCGCACACGCTTTCGGCACTCAGCACTGAAAAGGTTAGCCATCACTGGTCTAGACAAACCAACATGGGCATCTCTCTAGCAACTAGCTAGTGACTTTTTTATGGTTCCTATCAGTGTCGTCCTCTCTTCTGGTTGACTGTGATCTCAACGCTCCTCTCCGTCCAGCCATCTCGGTTGAGTGGAAAACGCACCAGCCAGTTTCTCTGCTTTCCAGCTGCTGCTGCTGCTGCCGCCGCCACCCCTCCCTCTTCCCTCCTCCCACTACACACACTGCTTGTTGCTTTGCTTTCGGGCTTGGCTTCCTGCCACCCAGACTGGAGAGCCCAATGCCTTGCAGAGCTGCCAGTTTCAATAATGATATTACGATTCCCCCTAGAGTTGGTCTCTCTCTCTTCTCTCCTCTCTCCCTCTTCTTCTTTCTCCCTCTCTGGCATTTGAGATTTCTAATTGAAGGCAGGCACGGTTGTCTTGCTGCACCGTCTCTTCCAACAGTTGGACATATCTTCCCCTCTTTGCCTTCAGAAGCCAAACCAGGTGAGTCCACCAGCTTCTTTCCCTCTTGCCGGGAGAAAGTTTCTTTGGAAGCCCCCCCACGAATATCTATTTTGCATTCTTCTTGGCTGACCCTTGTATTCCCGTCGTTTCCCCTCCCCCCTCCTTGGAGTTCCCGAAGATTGCGATTGCGTGGTCTTGCGTAGGATTTTTGGGACAGGAGAAGGAAAGTTTGAAGACTTCCAGCTGTTGGATAAGAAGGCTGGAACGACAGTTTAGAGGGGATACCCTCGCCTGTGACGCTGTTAGATTTTTCTGTCTCCGGCCCTTTGCAGCCGGGTAGGCTGCGGAGAAGATTTGGCAGGGGTCTGTATCCAAGGAAGCCAAGCTGTTGGGGAAATGAGGGGGGGGGGAGACCTTGCATTCCTTAATTCCAGACAGAAATTGGGAGTGGGTCTGGCCAGATTGCTCTGAATTCTTGCAAGATGAACTAATTGGAAGGATGCTCTGTGCCGATTTGATTGAGCCTTTCGGTCCAAATTGCCCTAACAGAATTGGAAGAGGACTTTGGAGGTCTTCTAGTCCAACCCCCTGCTCAAGCAGGAGACTGGCAGCTTTCAAGAAGAGACTGGACTGCCATCTGTCAAAAATGGTGTAGGGCCGTGGTGGCGCCTATGGCACGCGTGCCAGAGGTGGCACGCGGAGCCATAGAAGCCGGCACGCGAGGGTTGCCCACCGGCAAACCGGAAGTGCGAAAAAACGCACTTCCGGTTTGCCGGTGTGCTGTTTTTTGCATTCCGGAGGGTTCAGGGAAGCTCCCTGAAGCTCCGGAATGCAAAAAACTACAAAACGGACAAACCAGGAGTGCACTTTTCCGCACTTCCGGTTTGTCCGTTTTGTAGTTTTTTGCATTCCGGAGCTTCGGGGAGCTTCCCTGAACCCTCCAGAGTGCAAAAAACAGCATACCAGCAAACCGGAAGTGTGTTTTTTCGCACTTCCGGTTTGCCGGTTTCGTCGTCCCAGGCTCCGGTAAGCCTTTGCGCGGGGGTGGAGGTGTGTGCGCATGCGCAGGGGGCAGCATGGGGGGTGTTGTGCGCATGCGTGGGAGGGGGAGGGAATGGGGGTGGGCACGCGAGCGCCCCCCCCCCATTTTTGGCACGCGAGCCGAAAAAGGTTCGCCACCACTGGTGTAGGGTCTGCTTGGGTGGGGGGTTGGATTAGATGACCTACAAGGTCCCTTCCAACTCTGTTAATCTGTTCCCTATATCATGAGGGGTCCTTGGTGCTCTCTAAGCTTGCTTGTTTTCTTGCAGACGTTTCATTACCCTAACTAGGTAACATCATCAGTGCCTAGTTAGGGGTAATGAAATGTCTGTAAGAAAGCAAGCAAGCTTAGAGAGCACCAAGGGCCCCTCATTTGAACTCTAAGCTACAAATATTCTTCTTTATTTTTAGTACCCTATGCCATTTCAGGCAAAAGGTTGTCTAATCTCTTCTTAAAAACCTCCAGTGATGGAGCACCCACAACTTCTCCAGGCAAGTTGTTCCAATTGTTCTAACTGTCAGGAAGTTTCTCCTTAATTCCAGGTTGCTTCTCTCTTTGATCAGTTTCCATCCATTGTTTCTTGTCCTGCCCTGAGGTGCTTTGAAGAATAGCTTGACTCCCTCTTCTTTGTGGCAGCCCCTTAAATATTGGAAGACTGCTATAATGTCACTCCCAGTCCTTTTCATTAAGCTAGACATACCCTATTTATTATTTATTTATGTATTTATTTATGTATTTATTTATTGAATTTATATTGCTGCCTATTCACCCATGGCGACTCAAGGCGGCTTACAGAATATAAAACCACATTTAAAACGATAACAAATAACAAAAAGAATCAAATAAATTAATATAGTACAATATAACAAAATCACTTCCCAGCGACAGCAGATCACACGAGCCATTTAATGGGCTCCATCCCGCTCTGGGTTCCCCAGGCCCGCTGGCCGAACCAGGTCTTCAGCGCCTTCCAGAAGAGTATTAGAATGGGGGTCGTTTTAATCTCTGCAATTCCTGCAAGCGTAGGTTGAAACAGGTTCTTAGATGTTGGTGTATGGGATGTGTCACACACCAGGTTCCACCTTGTAAAAACTAAGCAAAAAAGGATGATCTTTGCTTAAAAAAAATGAAAAAAAAAATAGCTGAGATACCAAAGCGGATCTCGGCAAATGTGATGCAGTCACTATAAAAGACGCCACTGCTTTGTGAGTTCTGGACTTTCTGCATGTAGTCAAAAAGCTAGAGATTGACCCCAACGCTGTAAGTCTTTAAGAAGGGCACGATAGGATGTCTTCTACTGGGATGTTCAGCTTTTGAACATTTTATTTCTATTTCACCAAGGAACTTAGTCTGGGTTTGGAGCATATTTCTGTTTCCCACCATTAGCAAAACCTCTGTGAAAACCAGGAGAGAATTAAAAGCTGAAATAGTGAAGTGATAAAAGCCCCCAGATACCATCAGCTCATCCTTCCCTGTCTAGGGACTCTGCTGGAATCTGGAATTTAGCTTCTGGAATTCCCCAAACAATAACCATGGCTAAGAAATCTGGAAATTCAATATCCAGGCTATCTGTATAGAGTACCACTACACTCTTAATTTTCCACTGATCCCAACCTTGCCAACTTTTAAGATTTGTGGACTTCAGCTGGCTGGGGAATTCTGGGAGTTGAAGTCCACAAGTGTTAAATTTGCAGTGGTTGGACACTCTTGCTTTAAGCCATCAGTGGAAAATTAGAGTGTAGTGGAAAACTGCAGCCTATGAAAGAATCTCCCTCCTTTTCTATAAACTGCAAAATCCAATTCTCATGAAGCGGCAGAAAGGGGTGCACCTCTTCCTTCTGCAAATATTCACTTTTTATTGCAAATCTTTTATTTATTTTTATTGCTTAAGCAATGGTATCCTTCTGCATCGTCTCAGCGAGTTGGGAGTGGGAGGCACCGTCTTGCGGTGGTTCTCCTCTTATCTCACTGATAGGATGCAGTCGGTGTTAACAGGAGGACAGAGATCGTCCCCTAGGCCCCTTTCATGTAGGGTGCCTCAGGGGTCGGTTCTCTCGCCCATCCTGTTTAACATTTACATGAAACCGCTGGGGGAGATCATCCGTAAACACGGGGTGTGTTTCCATCAGTACGCTGATGACACCCAGCTGTACATCACCACCCCGTCTCAATTCAGTGAGGCAGTTGATGTAATGTGCCGGTGCCTGGACGACGTTAGGATCTGGATGGGGAGGAACAGACTCAGACTCAACCCCGACAAGACTGAGTGGCTTTGGATATTGCCTCCTAAGGACTATGACAACTGTCCCTCCTTGGTTCTTGAGGGGGCGAAATTAACTCCCTCAGATCAGGTCTGCAACTTGGGGGTCCTCCTAGACCCACAGCTAAAATTGGATCATCATCTTACTGCTGTGGCTAGGGGGGCCTTTGCACAGGTTCGCCTGGTGCACCAGTTGCGGCCATACTTGGAGAAGGAGGCTCTACTCACGGTCACTCATGCCCTTGTCACCTCCCGTCTGGACTACTGCAACGCGCTCTACATGGGGCTACCCTTGAAGAGTATCCGGAGACTTCAGTTGGTGCAAAATGCGGCTGCACGTGCTGTGGTGGGTGTGCCAAGGTACACCCACGTGACACCTATACTCCGCCAGCTGCATTGGTTGCCCATCGGTCTCCGGGTGCAATTCAAGGTGTTGATCATCATCTTTAAAGCCCTTCATGGCTTAGGACCAGACTATCTCCGGGACCGCATTCTGCCTCACACTTCCCTTCGACCGGTTAGGGCCCACAGAGTTGGCCTTCTCCAGGTCCCGTCAGCCAAACAATGCCGGCTGGCGGGCCCTAGGGGGAGAGCCTTCTCTGTGGGGGGCCCCGCGCTCTGGAACCAACTTCCCCCAGAGACCCGAACCATCCCCACCCTGCTGGCCTTCCGAAAGGCCGTTAAGACATGGCTTTTCCTACAGGCAGGGGGTTAGAGACGAATCCATCTGAGCTCTCCCCCGGGTATGTTTGGTTGATGGATGTTTTTTAATATTGGAATTTTTAATTTTTGTATTCGATTTTAACTATGTTTATTGCTAGTTTCTTGTATTTTCTTTGCTGTACGCCGCCCTGAGTCCCTCGGGCGTCGGGCGGCATATAAGAAAACATACATACATACATACATACATAAATAAATAATAAGCTAGGGCCATGATGGTGAACCTGTGGCACGTGTGCCACAGCTGGCACGCAGAGTCCTCTCTGCGGGCACGCGAGCCGTCACCCAGCTCAGATACACCGCGCATGCGCGCACCTCCCGCCGGCCAGCTGATTTTTGGGATGCACGGGGGGGTGGGGCGTATGCAAGAGATGTGCGGGGGGGGAACGCAGCCCCCTCGCGACCCGTTTTTGCTCCCAGGAGACAGCAGGGAGGCCTACTTTGGACATGCACCAACATCAGCCGCAAAATAAGGCACGACACGCGTCCCCCCTTAGCCCGTTTTTGGTCCTAGGAGGCTGCAGGGATGCCTGCTAGGCCCAAAATGGGGTGTGTGGAGTTCACCCTCCTACGGCCTGTTTTTGGTCTTTGGTCTCAGGAGGCTGCAGTGACGCCTACTAGGCCCAAAATGGGGGGTGTGGGGTTCACCCTCCCACGGCCCGTTTATGGTCCCAGGAGGCTGCAGGGAGACCTACTAGGCCCAAAGCAGGGCGCAGGGGGGGTCGCATGCGCAGGGGGTGGGGGTCGCGTGTGTGCAGCCCCCCCCGCATTGCATTATGGGTGCCGACACACGCATGCACTTTCGGCATACGACAACAAAAAGGTTAGCCATCACTGAGCTAGGGGTGTCTCCAAGCTTGGCAACTTTAACACTTGTGAACTTCAATTCCCAGAATTCCCCAATCAGCATAGCTGTCTGAGGAACATCCTGCCAGAACTAAGTCCTCTATAGCTCCCACTATCCTGCCAGAACCAATGACATTTCTTGGATGAGAAGGAAAATGTCTTCTTTCTTCCTCAAGGGGGGAAAAAACCCACTCCAGCTGCCTTGGGGGGTGGGGGACACACCTTGGATAGTCTGGTTCTAGGATTTGGGAAGGGGGAAAACAGCCTCTCCTTGTCTACTTTATCCACCCCATATACCATTGCATACTCCTCAATCCCATCCTTTCTAAATTAAAAAAAAGGCGACTCCCAAATATCTCAACCTTTCCTCCTGGGGAATGCTATTCCAACCCTTGGATCATCCTGTCCCCCTCTGAACCTTCTCTACTTCCCCTAAAACACTTTGGACATGCACCAACATCAGCCGCAAACAATATTCCAGAGACGGTTGCATCGTCGTCATCGTCGTCGTTTTTAATGTAAAGGCAATATAAGATTGGCATCTCTGTTGGCAGTTTGAAATGAACTGTTGTAAGTCAAGGACTATCAGAATAGAGCTGGAAGGGACCTTGGAGGTCATCTAGATCAACCCCCTGCTCAAGCAGGAAACCCTATACCAGGGGTAGGCAAACTACAGGTCTTTGAGGACCTGTGGACTTCGACTCCCAGAATTCCTGAGCCAGCCATGCATGCATGGCTGGCTCAGGAATTCTGGGAGTCGAAGTCCACAGGTCCTCAAAGACCTGTAGTTTGCCCACCCCTGCCCTATACCATTTCAGACAAGTGGCTGTCCAATTTCTTCTTAAAAGTCAACAGTAATGAAGCGCCCACAACTTCTGGTGGCAAGCTGTTCCACTGGTTCATTGTCCTCACTGTTGGGAAGTTTCTCCTTAATTCCAGGTTGCTTCTCTCCTTGATGAGTTTCCATCCATTGTTTCTTGTCTTGCCTTCTGGTGCTTTGGAAAATAAGTTGACCCCCTCTTCTTTGTGGCAGTCACTCAAATATTGGACTACTGCTATCATGTCCCCCCTAGTCCTTCTTTTCTCTAGACTAGCCAAACCCAATTTAAATTCAGAATAGAACTGGAAGAGACCGTGGAGGTCTTCTAGTCTAACCCACCTTCTCAAGCAGGAGACCCTATACCAGTGATGGCGAACCTATGGCACGGGTGCCACGGGTGGCACGCGGAGCCATATCTGCTGGCACGCGAGCCATTGCCCTAGCTCTGCTGCAGCGCGCATGTGTGTGCCCGCCAGCCGATTTTTGGCTAGCGCGGAGGCTCTGGGAGGGCGATTTCGGCCTCTGGAGGGCCTCCAGGGTGGCCGGGGAAGCGTTTTTTGCCCTCCCCAAGCTCCAAGAAAGCCTCTGGAGCCTGGGGAGGGCAAAAAATGGGCCTACAGGGCCCACTGGAAGTCGGGAAATGGGTGAGGGGGGGTCATGCACGCATGTGCAGGAGGGTGGGGTGAGGGGGGGGGCTTTGAATTATGGGTGTGGGCACGCACGTGTGTGCGATAACACATGCGCGCACTATTTCGGCACCCGAGGAAAAAAAGTTTCGCCATCACTGCCCTATACCATTTCAAACAAGTGGCTGGCCAGTCTCTTCTTAAAAACCTCCCGTGACGAAGCACCCACAACTTCTGGTGGCAAGCCGTTCCACTGGTTAATTGTCCTCACGGTTAGGGATTTTCTCCTGAATTCCAGGCTGTTTCTGCGTTTGCAATAAAGGAGGGAAGAAGGCTGATGTAAGGTTAAAGAGATTTTTACGCTCCTTTTTCTTGCTCGTCCCCCCGGAGAGAACGCAGACGACTCTTTAAGCACGTGCAGAGCGCCCGTCCATCCGAGCGGAAGCGAGAGAAAGGGGAAGACCGGGAGGGGGGAGGGGAGACACAGACCGGAAGAGGACATTTTTGAGCGACACGTCCATCCTTCTTTTTATAGCCACTTCCTCCTGACTTCCAAATGTGGAAGCTTTCTTCCACAGGGGGAGTCTGTTCTCCGTCTGCAAATTCTGCCAATTTCTGGAGGAGCAACAGATGGTTGCAACTTTCCCGGCCCCTCTGTGGCTTTTGTTCATTCAGGAAAAAGGCCTGCACCCATGACACCGGGTGGCTTCCGCCCACCCGCTTCTCCTCCTCCTCCTCATCGTTTCCAAAGCCAAGTGCATTTCTGCAGATGTTGAGCCGGCTGGGCCTTCCCTGTCTCCTCCTTGCAACCTTTCGTTCTTCGTATCCTGTTTCTTTTCCGCGCCCTTTCCGACCGCTTGGAAGCGGGGGGGGGGGAATGCTGCTTTCCTATGGCTTGCCTCGGACGTGGAGTACGGGCATCCCTCGAGGTACGACCACGATTGATTCCCACCCACCCACCCCGACGTTTTCTGTCATTAGGCGAGAGGTTGGTTCGGTGAGTTTCGCCCCCATTTTACGACTTTGCTTTCCAGCGTGGTTCGGGGAATCGCTGCAGCGGGTAAGTTAGTAACCCGGTTGTTAAGTGAATCCCTGGACTTGATTTCTCAGAGGGTCACAACAGGGGATCACACAATCCCCCAGGACATTGCAACCGTCATAAATACAAGTCAGTGGATTTTGATCACAGGGATACTGCACGTGCTTAAAGCCCTACATGGCTCAGGGCCAGGCTACCTTCGGGACCGCATCCTGCCGCATACCTCCCTACGACCGGTTAGGTCCCACAGAGTTGGTCTCCTCCAGGTCCCATCGACCAAGCAATGCCGGTTGGCGGGGCCTAGGGGGAGAGCCTTCTCTGTGGGAGCTCCCTCCCTGTGGAACCAACTCCCTCTGGAGATCAGGGCCATCCCCACCCTGCTGGCCTTCCGTAAAGCAATAAAAACTTGGCTCTTCCGGCAGACGGTGTGAAAGTGAGACTGAGCAGATTATACTTGGGTCTCCCCCCCCCCTTGTTATGAATGTTGGAGATTTTTTAATTTTTATATCTTTTTAACTGTTATATGTTTTTATTTGTAATGGATTTGACATGCTGTGAGCCGCCCAGAGTCCCCTGGGAGTTGGGTGGCATACAAATCTATTAAATTAAATTAAATTAAATTAAATTACTGCAGAGGTCGTAACTGTGAAAAATGGGCATCAGTCACCTTTTTCAGTGTCGTTGCAACTTATATTTTTTTGAACCCTGAAATAAGCGCTTGGCCTTATTGCCATGCACTCAAAAGCCCAATTGGGCTTATTATCAGGGGATGTCTTATTTTGGGGGAAACGGGTAAGAATATAATTTTCTCTGTGGATTCTTTGCAATAGTTTTCTGGTTGTTTGAATGGGTTCTGGAAAGCAACGAATTCTGGAAATCTTAAAACCATTCATTTAGTGACCATTCAAAGTTATAACATCACTGAAAAAAGTGACTTACGACCATTCCTCACACTTACGACCGTTTGCAGCATCCCTGTGGTCACGTGATCAAAATTCAAACTTTGTGCAACTGCAGCTCATACTTATGACGGTTGCCGTGTCCCTGGGTCACGTGATCCCCTTTTGTGACCTTTTGACAAGCAAAGTCAATGGGGAAGCCCGGTTCACTTAACAACCGAGTGACTCACTTAGCAACTGCAGGGATTCCCTGAACAACTGTGGCAAGAAAGGTCGTAAAATGGAGCAAAACTCACTGAACAACTGTCTTGCTTAGCAACAGGAATATTCTGCTCCATTATCGGTCATATGTCGAGGGCCCGCCTATAAATGTTCTTAAGACGAATTGCTGTTAGGGTAAATATGAGGAAATGAGAGAGGTTTTCTTTCCCTCGATAAAAAGGAAACTTTATTTAAAGTCTAGGCCTGAATCTCGTCTCAATGAAGGTATTGGGAAATCTGTATTTGGCAATCTGTAAATAGTACAAAAAAATAAGGTATTTCTGGCTAGCGTGGTTTATTTTTGTGCTGGAGACCATAGGAAGGGAAGTGAGTCTTATTTTACACTTTCTACAACCCACAAATCTATATATGACGATGCCCTCTTCATTCTGTGGCTCTCCACCCTCTGCCCACAAGTTCTGCATAGCATATAATAAGATAATCCAGAAATAATTCTGGTTTTAAGGGGGGGAGAGATGGGCTTTCTTCCCTCACGACCAGTGGTGGGTTCCTACTGGTGCGGTCAACTCTGTCGTTCCGGTAGCGGCCCACCGATTGCGCAATTTGCTCGCAACAGCTCCGGTGCCGTCTTCACCGGTCCGTCGCGTGAAGCCATCTTTTTTCCTGGATTTTTGGCTTTTTTTTGCTTCATGTGCAGAAGCAAAATTTTGTGAGGGGACGCGCGAGAGAGATTTCGGCGATTTTTTGCTTCCACGCATACACAGAAGCAAGAAATCTCACACGCGTGTCCCCTCGCAAGCTTTCGGTGATTTTTTGCTTCCTGCACATGCACGGAAACAAAATTGCGCAAGGGGACGCACGTGTGTAGCGCATGAAATGTGATGATGCACGCGCAGCGCACCAGTAGGCAAGTAAGAGGAACCCGCCCCTGCTCACGACCATGTTGGATCACCTGAGGTGATGTTAGTTTACATGTAATCCTCGACTTATAACCAACCATTCATTTAGTGACCGAAGTTTCAACGGCAATGAAAAAAAGGAGTTTTTTTCCGCACTTAACAACCGTTGAAACTTCCCCATGGACACATGATCAAAATTCGGATGCTTGGCAACTGACTTGTATTTATGACGGTTGTCGTGTGCCGGGATCGTGTGATCTCCTTTTTGTGACCTTCTGACGATTAAAGTCAGTGGGGAAGCCAGATTCACTTAACGACTAGGTGACTAATTTAACCACTGCAATGTTTCACTTAACCAGAGTGGCAAGCAAAGTTGTAAAAGGATGCAAATGACCAGCTGTCTGCAAGGAATATAAATCCTTCCATTCCCCACCATCCAGTCAGAGCTGAAGAAGCTTCTTGGATGAGAAGTGAAACGTCTTCAAAGAAAAAAATCAGAAAGTCCAGTTGCCTCCTGGAAAAAGCACCTTTGGGGCAACCATGACCTGGATGATGAAGAATATCCAGAGATCAAAATACATTTGGGCCAAGCAGAACAATTTTAATTGGAGGGATTGGAGATTTTTTTTAAAAAAAAAAAACTTCAGGATCTCAAATATACGTAGTCCTCGTCCTATGATCACGATTGAGCCCAAAATTTCCTTTGCTAAGCAAGACAGTTGTTAAGTGAGTTTTGCCCCATTTTACGAACTTTCTTGCCATGGTTGATAAGTGAATCACTGAATAACATAGTTACTAGAAACCCTAATTCTTCTTTTCTTTAGACTAGCCAAACCCAAATCCTGCAGCCGTTCTTCGTATGGTTTTCATTGGAAGGACTTTGTGTTTCATTATGTTTTAGAATAGAATAGAATAGAATAGAATAGAATAGAATAGAATAGAATAGAATAGAATAGAATAGAATAGAATAGCTTTATTGGCCAAGTTTGATTGGGCACACAAGGAATTTGTCTTTGGTGCATATTTTAGCCTCCAGCGCCCCAGTCATTCTTGTTGCTCTTCTCTGAACTCTTTCCAGAGTCTCAGCAACTTGTCTTTATCGTACATAACATTTTATTTTAAGGCATTGGGTGGTCCAGGCCCTGTGATTAGCTGGCTCCCGTACAAAAACAACTTTGAAACTGGAGATTACTGGTGTGTCATTCTTGGATCCGATCAAACATCGTCGCTCACTGGTTTTGACAGCCTTAGATTTAGACTAACTTTATTGTCGCTTTGAATGTACACTCGTCGGCATACATTAAAACGAAATTTCGTTGCGTTCAATTCTTTCATGCCGACTGGCATTGCTCTGTATATCGGCTCTCTACAATATCCATGGAAAATAGAGTGGAAAATATTCCACTGGCCTTTTTTTTTCCTTCTGTAATGATTTTTTTAAAAATCTTAAGTGCTTCGTTTATCTGCAGAAAACTTTCCATTTCACAAGTTCATTTATAATAAATCGGTGCCAGGCTGACTTGGCAGCTTTCAGCGTTTCAACAACTATCCCGAATAAACGCACGAAAAGTAAAACGTTTACGATCGAGGTGTGTTTTTTAGAAGTTTGGATTCAGGATCTTTTTTTTTTTTCATAGCCTCAAAATGAATTCGTGGAGGAAAACTTCCTCTTCCTAGTTCTTGAAAACTCGCAGCTGTGATGGAGATGAAAATTATTTTTGTAGGTTACTGCTTGGATGATGTTCTTTCTGGATTGCCATACAGTCGTTTTTGAAGTGGAATTTTGGTTTATGCTGAACAAACTGTCTTCCCCATTTTTAGCTCACGTTTGCGAGGCAAAAAGAATATGAGGAAGTGGTGAACCAGAACCAAGTTTGAATCCTGTCAATCTTCCAGTAGGGAAATTCGTGGAACGTTCCCACGAAGAG
Source organism: Diadophis punctatus similis (assembly GCA_023053685.1). Classification (NCBI taxonomy): domain Eukaryota; kingdom Metazoa; phylum Chordata; class Lepidosauria; order Squamata; family Dipsadidae; genus Diadophis; species Diadophis punctatus. Next base: position 203,133,758 of record JALIGW010000003.1, on the reverse strand, counting down.
AGAAAAGTCTTAGGAATTGGAATAACTGGATCATTTGGAGAAAGGGAGGCTGGGAATAGCTTTTCCAAATCTGGCACTTCTTTAGATATGTTGAGCGACGAATCCCAGAATTTTCACTAGTACCCGTGCTGGTTGGATAATACATGGAGTCCTCGACTTACAGCAGTTCATTTAGTGACCGTTCAAAGTTAGAACAGCACTGAAAAAAACAGCACTTAGGACCATTTTTCACACTTACGACCATTGCTGGGTTCCCCGTGGTCACATGAGGAAAACTCAAAACGCCTGGCAACTGACTCATATTTATGACGGGCCTTTGCTCCGGAGGCTCAAAGCTCGGTTTGGAATCTCATTGCTCCCTGACATTTAACAGTCTGTGTGGGAAGATATTTGCTTTTTGTGTTTGAGGAACATTCTTCCCACATTTGGCCCTCTCAAACTATTGGGGATGTTGGCCAAGCTGTAGGTGGCTGTGTGGTCCTAGGAAGAAGAATATAATAGAGGTGGAAGGGACCGTGGAGGTCTTCTAGTCCATCCCCTGGCTCAAGTAGGAGAACCGATACCATTTCAGACAGGTGGCTGTCCAGTCTCTTCTTCAAAACTTCCAGTGTTGGGAGAATTCACAACTTCTGGAGGCAAGCCGTTCCACTGGTTAATTGTTCTCACTGTCAGGAAATTTCTCTTTAATTCCAGATTGCTTCTCTCCTTGATTAGTTTCCATCCACTGCTTCTTGTCCTGCCTTCAGGTGCTTTGGAGAATAGCTTCACTCCCTCTTCTTTGTGGCAACCCCTGAGATATTGGAAGACTGCTATCATGTCTCCCCTAGTCCTTCTTTTCATCAAACTAGACATATCCAGTTCCTGCTAAATTTCTTCATACGTTTTAGCCTCCAGTCTCCTAATCATCTTTGTTGCTCTTCTCTGCACTCTTTCTAGAATCTCAACATCCTTTTTTACATGGTGGCGACCAAAGAATGAACAAATGAACAAACAAACAGATTTAACAGATTAACAGAGTTGGAAGGGACCTTATAGGTCATCTAGTCCAACCTCCGCCTCGAGCAGGAGACCCTTCACCACTTCTGACAAATGGCAGTCCAATCTCTTCTTGAAAGTCTCAAGGGATGAAGCACCCACAACTTCCAAAGTTGAAATGAAATGGTTAAGTTAGTACCACGGTTGTTAAGCAGGTCTGGCTTCCCCATTGATTTTGCTTTTCAAAAGGTCGCAAAAGGAGGAATCACACGGGACAGTGCAACCGTCATAACTATGAACCGGTTGCCAAGCGTCCGAATTTTGTTCACGTGAACATGCTGCAATGGTCTTACATTTGAAAAATGGTCATTCAAGTCACTCTCTTTTTTTAGTGCCGTTGTTAACTTGGTACAGTCACTAAATGAACTGTTGTAAGTCGAGGACTATCTGTATCACTGATGGTCACCATTAAGTTCTACCTGCTCCAGGCTTGGTCATCTGAAGGACCATCTTATCCTTTATTTATCTACCTCTCCAAGTAGATCCAGTTCTCGGCTGTCCAAGAACATCATGGGATGGGACCTAGGGCATGGAAATTTTTTTGGACTGCCAGCCAAGTCCTTCCCTACACAGATCCAGTCTACCCTTTCCTTCCTGAGCTGCAGGCGAGAAAATAAATGAAGTCAGAGTAGAGCTGGAAGGAACCTTGGAGGTCTTCTAGTCCAACCCCTACTGATGCAGAAGACCCTATACTGTGTTAAGGATGAGAATAAAATCTCATAGAGGCGATTTGGATCTTTTACTTGGAATTCAATAGTTAGAAATAAAGCCGAGATTAAAGTCTAATAGAAAATATTTATTTCAGTACAAAAACAATAAATCCTGAATAATTACATCTTTGCTAAGAAACGCGACTGTTCAGGTCAGGAGCCAAGTCAGAAGAAATTAATGGTGGCTTAGGAATGCGCACATGCGTAGACATCATATCACGTGTCTGCTTGTATTGGAATGTACCATCATATTAGATAGGGTGCAACACCCTGCATAGACATACAACTGGCAATATTCACACCGTGACAGGGTGGTCAAACTCAATTTCATTGAGGGCCGCATCAAGGCTATGGTTGACCTTGGGGGGGGCAGAGGGGACTGTGGGGGCGCGGCCAGCTTGATGCCACTCACTGGGCGTGTCCGACGGGGTATGGCCAGCTTTGGCGCCACTCCCCAAACTACTGGCATGTTTCCTCTTCGCACTGGGTAGACCAGGCCGAAGCGATGGGGGCCAGCCCCTTACCTTTTCCAGAACGGCCCCACGGGCCCGATCTGACCACATTGCGGGCCGGATCCAGCCCATGGACTTTGTGTTTGACACCCCTGCCCTATACTATATCAGACGAGTGGCTCTCCAATCCTTCTTAAAAGCCTCCAGTGATGGAAGCACCCACAACTTCTGGAGGCAAGCTGTTCCACTGGTTGATTGTTCTCACTGCTAGGAAGTTTCTCCTTTAATTCCAGGTTGCTTCTGTCCTTGGTTAGTTTCCATCCATTGCTTCTTGTCCTGCCTTTTGGTGCTTTGGAAAATAAGTTGAACCCCTCTTCTTTGATGCTACTAGACTTGGGTGGTGGTGGAATGCACCAGATTCTGCTAAGAAGATGGCCTTTACCATTTCAAGCTGGGGAAAAAATGATGCTCCTTAAGATATTTCATGTGTATGTGGCCAACAGAATGGCATGTGTTGAATAGGCTGAGCTAGGAACTCTTACCACGCTAGGTTTCTGGAACAAAACTTTATGAGGAGCGACAAGCAAAGATCTCCCACCCTCAGGTTGAAGAGGCACAATACTATCATAAACGTTGGGTTTGCCCAGTAGGGAGTCCTCTTTTATATAGAAGTCTTCTAAATAGAATGTGGCCCTTAGGTTGGGAAGTTCTACAAGGCAGAGAAGAGTCTCCTTCAAGTTGACTTGATGGTCACATCCACAGAGTCCACCTGCCATGATCTCCACACTACAAAAAAGACATTGAAACCCTAGAGAAAGTGCAGAAGAGAGCAACCAGGATGATAAAGGGTCTGGAAAATAAAACATACAAAGAGCGGTTGCAGGAACTGAGCTTGACCAGTCTGGCGAAGAGAAGGACCAGGGGTGACATGATAGCAGTGTTCCAATACTTGAGGGGCTGCCACAGAGAGGAGGGGGTCAGGCTGTTCTCTATGGCACCAGAAAGCCAAACAAGGAATAATGGATGGAAGCTGACCAAGGAGAGATTCAACCTGGAAGTGAGGAGAAACTTTCTGACAGTGAGAGCGGATCAACCAGTGGAACAGCTTGCCAGCGGAGGTTGTGAGAGCCCCAACACTTGCGACCTTCAAGGGGAGACTGGACTGCCATCTGTCTCAAATAGTGTAGGAACTCGTGCTTGAGCAGGGGGTTGGGCTAGATGACCTACAAGGTCCCAACTCTAATAATAAATCTAAATCATCTTCCTGGATGTTTTTCCCATTCTAGCCTCCACCGGTGCGGTTCTCTGAGGTTTCCTACCCAAGAGTTGAGAAATTATTTTCAAGATATAGGAGGAAGGTCTTCAGGACATGTTGATCAGTCACTCAAGTTGACTTGATCTGATCCAAGAAGCTTTCTCGGGAAGTTGCTTTATAGCTCACTCCAGAAACCTTTTTGTCTCCTCTCTATATTTGTTGTCTTCTTAGTATGGAGTCCAGACAGACCCGTAGTGGGTTGGTGGTGCTGCTGACATTTTGAGGCGCTGTGGACATCTGCCGTTGCCTGTCAGATGATTAATATCCCTTGGAACTGTACCAAAAACAGAAAAGAACATGGGATTGTTTGGGCTGACTTCCTACCCTGACCTTGGCTATAAAAACTAAAATAAGAGGTCATAGAATTATGGGGCTGGAAGGCACCTATGAGATCATCTATCCCTTGTCCAAAGCAGGAGTCCTTAAACCATCCTGGACCAGTGGTTGTCCAGTCTTTTTTTTTTAAGACCTTCAACAACGGAATACCCAACATTTCTGGAAGCAAGTTATTCCACTGGTTAATTGTCCTCACTGTCAGGAAATTCCTCCTTCTCCAGGTTGGCTCTCCCTCTGAGGAGCTGCCACCTGTTACTTCTTACCCTGCCTTCAGGTGTGGTGTTTGGGAGAATAAGTCAACCCCCTCCTCCCAGGGACTCTTATCTACTCAATACTCCAGTATTGGAAGACAGCTGTCAGGTCCCTACCCCCCCCCCTCTCTCTCTTCCTTAGGCTAGAAATACCTATTTCCCTTAACGGTTGATTGTAATGACAGAATTGAGGGGTCCTCGGTGGTGTCTGAGCATGGTGGTTTTCTTGCAGACGTTTCACAACCCAACTAGGTAACATCATCAGTGCTAGAAAGGAGAGGAGTTTGCATAGAGGAGAGGAGGAGGAAGAGGAGGACTGTGAGGTCTTTGGTGCTCTCTGAGCTTGGTGGTTTTCTTGCAGACGTTTCACGACCCAACTAGGTAACATCATCAGTGCTAGAAGGGAGTGGGGTTTGCAGTTTGCACCTTCTATCACTGATGATGTTACCTAGTTTGGGTCATGAAACCTCTGCAAGAAAACCACCAAGTTCAAAGACCACCAGGGACCCTTCATTTCAACCCTGAGCTACAAATATTCTCCTTTTATTAATAACTGCTTGCTACACAGGATTCATGGGGGTGCAGTGGTTAGAATGCAGTATTGCTACAGCCTGATTCTACCCACAGCCTGGAGTTCAAGTCTCATCGGCTCGAGGTTGACTCAGCCTTCCATCCTTCCGAGGTCGGTAAAATGAGGACCCAGATTGTTGGGGGCGGCATAGGCTGACTCTGTAAACCGCTTAGAGAGGGCTGTAAAGAAATGTGAAGCGGTATATACATCTTAAGTGCTATGTTGTCTGTTTGCGCTCCGAGCTTGGCGATTCGGTTGCAAACGTTTTGTCCCTATTCGAGGAGACATCTTCAGTGTTAAATTTAAATTTACCGACAGCCTGGTTGGCGGTTTTCTTCCTCTTTGGCCGACATAGTTCTTCTCGCAGTTGCTGAAGTCTTTAAGTGCTGTTGCTATTAACTCTTCAAGGACCAAAGCTTTTGTTTCCCAGGTGGAAAGCTAACTTTGAACCCGGGTTGCAAGCCTCCTGTTGGGAGCCAGCAATGGCCCCTTTGCTACATTAATATGGGACAGGAGGAAAGGATGAGGAAAGGATGATGGCTGCGCAGGTGAAGGACCAGGGGTTAGCAGCTTGCTTCCTTGCCCCGTCTGTTCCCCACAGACTCTAATCTCTAGGGCTGTAATGCATCGCAGTGCCACGGGAACTGAGAGCAAAAGCAGCTCTCCGCATCTCCTTAAAGCAAATCCCGTTTATTGCGGCTCCAGAGATCAGCCACGTGACGGGGAACTAAAGACTTAGCAGCTCTCAGGAGTTGCAGGCAGGTATTACAACTCATGCCGCCGTTGTCCTCAATTGCAAAGCTCTCTTAATCCGGTCGGAGAGCAGGGAAAAACTAGCGTACAGCTAGGTGTGGCTTTCTTCACTTTAGGTCTCCGCTTCGAAGGGTGAAAAGCGAATTTTCATCAGCTGTCAGCTCGTCTCTGGACAGGTCCTACCAAGGCTGAAATGCAGGTAGTCCTTAAGTTAACAATAATTTGTTTAGTGATCTTTCAAAGTGATAAGCAGAACTGAAAATAAGTGACCTAAGACTGTTTTTCACACTTAATGACTGTTGCGATCTCCCCATTCAATTCAGTTCAATTCCCCAATTCAGATGCTTGGCTTGGCTTCAGATCTTCATACAGGTAGTCCTCGGGTTATGGATGGATGGATAATAGATAGATAGGATACCAATAGACACATGGGGAGGGGAGAGAGACAGCAGTGATTTTATTGCCTGTTATATGTATATGCAGGGAGAAGCATCCCTATCTAATATAATGGTTTATTTCTGAGCATGTGATTGATATGTTCTTGTACACATGTGCACATTCCTTTCTCCATTCATTCCTTCTGTTCCTGGCTTCCATTGACGCAAGACTTACTTTTTATATCAGAGATGTAGAATGATGAGGATTTATTGTTTTGTACCGAAATAAACGTTTTTACTTAGACTTTTAAACTGCGGTTTCTTTTCTAATGTCTGATGTCCGGGAAAAGATCCATTTCTCCTTTGTGAGATTAATTTTCGCCTCTGACAGAGAGATGATCATTGAGCCCCAAATTTATGCTGTTCAGTGAAACGTTTGTTAAATGAGTTTTGTCTTTTCCAAATTTTCTTGCCACAGTTGTTCAGTGAATCGTTAAGTTAACTGCACCGTTGTTAAGTGAATCTGGCCTCCCCATGGACTTTGTTTGTCAGAAGGTCGCAAAAGTGGATCACGTGACCCTGGGACACCGCAACGGTCATAAATATGAAACCAGTTGCCAAGCATCTGAATTTTGATCATGTGAACTTGGGGGATGCTGCAACGGTCGTAAGTGTGAAAAACGGTCATAAGTCACCTTTTTCCAGTGCTGTTGTAACTTTGGTCGGTCACTAAACGAACTGTTGTAAGTCGGGGATTCCCTGTATTTATGATGGTCGCATGCGATTCCCCGTTTGCGACCTTCTGACCAGCCAAAGTCCAGGGGGAAGCCAGATTCACTTAACAACCGTGTGACTAACTTAACATCTGCAGGGATTCACTTAACAACCGTGGCAAGAAAGGTCGTAAAATGGGGCAAAAGTAACTGAACAAATGTCTCCCTTAGCAACAGAAAGGTTGGGCTCAATTGTTGGTCGTAAGTCAAGGATTACCTGTATAGCTGGTTCTCTGCAGCATCTCTTGGCCAGTGTCTTCTCTAAGCGATGGATAGAAGTGCCCCTCTGTGGCTAAAGGATGAGGCCTTTAATCTCAGGTGTCTTTTGGGAGAAAGTTGCTTTGTCTTTGGTAGTAATAGCTTCCTGAAAATCTGGCTCACCCCATTGGGATTTGCCCAACCCATCTGTGCCAGCAGAGGGGCCACACTGCAGACCCTGTTAGCCAAGGAATTTGAGGTGGTGGGCTCCAGAAGAAGAGCCTGTCAGGGTTCCAAATAGCATCCAAAACTAAATCAGAGTCCGAGGCAAAGTATTCCTCAAAGTTCCAATTTATTAGCAGAGCCATGTTGGCACATCTTGGAGAAACCCGAATCTGAAGTCCCAGGGGTTTCTCCACCCAGTTGAAAGTTCAAGCCCTTGTCCCCACACCCACAAGTCCATCACATTGACCAATCTTAATCTGCCAACTTGGCAGCAACTCCCATCTCCTTCCGTGCAGGTGCAGGAGTGCGAAGACAAAGGATGACCTTGGCAATCTAGAAGGAATTTGTTATGGCTACATGCAGACATCCCTCATGCAACTGCCCCTCCCAAATTCCCACAGCTAAGAATACATTTCAAAATGGCATAAAGTGTGGCAGGCCAGCGGTTAGGTGGCGCAGCGGTTAGAGAGCAGTACTGCAGGCCACTTTAGCTGACTGTGATCCACAGGCCAGCGGTTCAAATCTCACCGGCTCAAGGTTGACTCAGCCTTCCATCCTTCCGAGGTAGGTAAAATGAGGACCCAGATTGTTGGGGGCAATATAAATATACATTGCTTACTGGTGTAAACCGCTTAGAGAATGCTTGCACTGTGAGGCAGTATATAAATCTCATAAATAAATAAATAAATAAATAAATAAATAAATAAATAAATAAATAAAGAAGGAAGGAAGGAAGGAAGGAAGGAAGGAAGGAAGGAAGGAAGGAAGGAAGGAAGGAAGGAAGGAAGGAAGGAAGAAAGAAAGAAAGAAAGAAAGAAAGAAAGAAAGAAAGAAAGAAAGAAAGAAAGAAAGAAAGAAAGAAAGAAAGAAAGAAAGAAAGAAAGAAAGAAAGAAAGAAAGAAAGAAAGAAAGAAAGAAAGAAAGACCCCAACTAAAATGGTTTCGGCCTGACAGAGCCTTTTTTGCTGTGGCTCTCACCCTCTGGAATATCTCTGCCCCTTGAAGTGAAATCCGCTCCCATCCTTTGGGCCTTCCAAAAGCCTTGAAGAGCTTCAAGGCCTTGTGCCAACTAGTCTAGGGCCCAGTGGGGGCGTGACACGTTGGAGGGGGCTGATGGGGTACAGGAGAGCCCATCTCCTCCGGGCGCACTTTGCTCCCCCTCCTGCTTAGCTTGATTTTAATGGGATTTTAAAATTTTTAAGTTCTTCGTTTCATTGCTCTAATGTTTTATTCTGCATTTCATTCAATGCCTGCTAGCTTCTTTTGGTGAGATGGGTAGCATGAAAATTTGGTTGGTTGGATGGATGGATGGATGGATGGATAGGAAGGAAGAATGGATGGATGGATAGATGGATGGATGACTACTGATAGATACATAGGGAGGGAGGGAGATAATAAAGATAGATAGGTAGACAGACAGACAGGTAGGATACCAATAGATACATAGGGAAGGGAGAAAGATGATAGAGATAGACAGATATGAATATAGAGCTTGATAGATAATAAATTGGGGACGCGGTGTCTCAGTGGCTAAGATGCTGAGCTTGTCAATCAGAAGGTTGGCAGTTCGGCGTTTCGAATCCCTAGCGCCGCGTAACGGAGTGAGCTCCCGTTACTTGTCCCAGCTTCTCCCAACCTAGCAGTTCGAAAGCACATAAAAAATGCAAGTAGAAAAATAGGGACCACCTTTGGTGGGAAGGTAACAGGATTCTGTGGGCCTTCGGCGTTGAGTCATGCCGGCCACATGACCGCGGAGGCGTCTTCGGACAGCGTTGGCTCTTTGGTTTTGAAACGGAGATGAGCACCGCCCCCTAGAGTCGGGAACGACTAGCACGTATGTGCGAGGGGAACCTTTACCTTTTTAGATAATAAATGTGTATGAGAGGGAGGGATGAATATCGATGATAGATTGATAGACGATAATAGTCACACATCAAAGAAATAGAGAGAGAGAGAGAGAGAGAGAGGCAGGCAGGCAGGCAGGCAGGCAGGCAGAATAGATGTTCTGCAGGAGACAAAACGTGTCTAGTCCCACACCCTTTGTTATGCAAGTCATCTCTTTGTGTTGTGTTGGGCATGACTAGAAATGTCTTCCAAGCTGCTGCCATTCTGCATGCAAACATGGGGCATCCCCAGCCTCCCTCCCCCGCCCACTTCCTCTTTCCTGGCTTTGATCCCTGAGGATTTTCATACTGACACCTTCCTCTCCTCTCACCTGCATTCAGATTTGTCCCACTCCCCCAGCCAAGGATTCCGTTCTCAGCCCCACCTGGTTTGCTCTTAGCAGGATGTTTCCAAGAACGTTTTCTATATATAAAAGCGAAATACCACTCACGCATCATCATGAAATCTCCAGAACCATAAAGCCTACAAACTTGAAACTTGCCACATATGTTCCTCTTGGCTTCTAGGTGCTTGTTAAGAAAGGATTTTTCGAAATGACCATCGGATCATTAGTTATTTCTTATATTATTATTATTATTAACACGCTCTGATTCTAAGGAGTTAGACGTTCTACTCCCTCTCCCCACCTGAAAAGAACTCTTACAACTGCCAGTGGATGTGGCCAGCGCGTGACTCATCCGGTGTGCGGGCTGGGAGGTTAGACGTTCTACTCCACACTAAGGAGTTCAGTTTCGTAGCGAAGCACAGGTATCCAGCTACTACCGTATTTTTCGGGATATAAGACGCACCTTTTTACCCTCAAAAAGAGGGTGAAAATTTGGGTGCATCTTATACACCGAATGTAGCCACACCCAGCCACCTCCACCCTTTGGCCTCTGCCTGCCAACAATTTACCTCTTTGCAGCAAACAGAACAGAAACAGAAGCCTTATCAGCACACTAAAAGATTACTTGCCTCCCGATCTACAGCTGACAGAGGCTTGCAAGCCACGTGGTAAAATGAAACTAACTACGGTGGCTGCAATGAGACAAAATGCTGGGAGATAAACTGCTGGCAATGTTACATTGCTGAAATTGCAAGACAGTAAGCTACAGCTACTGTAGCCTAGAGGAAAGAGCTCTTGCCTCACAGTCAGGAGGTTGTGAGTTCTATCCTAGGTAGAGGCAGATTCTGTTCATATGTTATTTTGTTAAATGTTTGTAGAGTGTTCAAATTATAAGACTTATTTTTTAAAGACTGCTTTATTATTGTTCTAGACAACTTAACAAAATGAAGAAGCTTTTTAAAATAAATGCTTGCTCTGAAGAGGCCCAGTGCTATTGTATCTTCTTTTAAATAGCAGAAAGCCTTCCAGAAAGCCACATCAATTTTAAAGATCTGTAAAAGTATAATCTGAAATATCCTGTTTTAGTATTAAGTATTAGTATTAAAGTAAGGCAGCTGAATTAAACCCTGACTTAGTCATGTTTGGAGTAGATCTATTTAAATAATTGGGAGGAGTTAGTGTGACTACATTTAAGAAAACTTTCTGGCATAATGTACATTTCTCCAATTCCTTGCTATTTCTATGGGTCAGGCACACATGCACAGAAATACACAGCAAACAGTGTATATCATCTGTGCTGTTTGCTGTTTGGCAAATTGCTGGGAGGCAGAGGCCTTTTTCCCTTGTTTTCCTCCCCCAAAACTAAGGTGCGTCTTATACTTCGGTGCGTCTTATACTCCGAAAAATACGGTAGTTTGAAGCATAAATGACCAGGGCTGGCTGAGGAATTCTGGGAATTGAAGTCCACAGGTCTTAAAGTCAGCAAGTTGTCAAACACCTCTAGACATGGATGACACTGTTGATTGCTACACACTCTTCTCTTGTTTATTTCTCTCTTTCCTGCTTCCTCTATTCTCTGTACTGGCTGGCCCTGATAGAATATAGAATCATAGGGTTGGAAGGGACCCTGGAGGTCTTCTAGCCCAACCCCCCAGTTTGGAGACTAGGTGTTCATTAAGTGTTGCCCCTGACTTGGTAGCACCTGCTCAGACTGACGTTCTATTCTTGAGTCTTGGTGTGAATCTCTTGCAGAGGGGGAATAATCTACGCCCCCCCCCCCAACTGTTGGCGTGCTGTGGTTTGTGTTTTGAAAACAGAAAGCAGGTGCAGGATAAGTGGCCATGAGAAAACAGACCACCGAGCAAGCAGCAAAACAGCCCCCAAAACGTTGCACAGGAAATGTCTTTCAAAGCAACCTCAGCTAAGAAGCTGCATCCTCGTTGCAGACCGGGGACCCCTGTGTAATGTGACTTTTCGGTTATAAATAGAGTCGAGGCCTTTTCCTCCCGTCTAAGTAGATACCAGTCCTTCTCTCGGCAAGCTAGCTATCTTCCTTCCTGGATCTGGAGGGTTGAAGGATCACCCAGACAAAATGAGCATTTGTGCAGTTTTGAAAATGAGAGATTTGGAAAAACACAAAACCAAGCACCTCGTAGCAAAGATATTATTTATTTATTTATTATTTATTTATTTATTTGTCAAACATGTATAGTAATAATTTGTATAAACATAAGTAAAAAGTAACGATAAGAGAGGACAATAGGACAGTAAGACAGGGACGGTAGGCATGATGGTGCGCTTATGCACGCCCCTTACAGACCTCTTAGAAACAAGGAGAGGTCGACTGTAGACAGTCTAAGGTTAACATTTTTGGGGTTTGGGGAAGAAACCACAGAGTCAGGTAGTGCATTCCAGGCATTGATCACTCTGTTGCTGAAGTCGTATTTTCTGCAGTCGAGTTTGGAGCGCTTTACATTTAGTTTGAATCTATTACGTGCTCGTGTATTGTTGCGGTTGAAGCTGAAGTAGTCATTAACAGGAAGGACATTTTGGTATATAATTTTATGAACTACATTTAGATCAGATCGGAGGCGACGTAGTTGTAAATTGTCTAATCCCAGTATTTCAAGTCTGGTGGAATAAGGTATTTTGTTGTGAGCGGAGGAGTGAAGGACTCTTCTTGTGAAATATTTCTGGACTCTCTCGATTGTATTTATGTCTGATATGCAGTGCGGGCTCCAGACAGGTGAGCTGTATTCCAGAATTGGTCTAACAAATGTTTTGTATGCTCTGATTATGGCATCCTCTTCAGATCATGGCCAGCAGCTCAAGGCATAGCCTGAAATTGATAGAGGTTTATAAAAGGTCAGGGAGAGGACCTGTTCTCCCTCATTCCAGAGACACACAAAAAAGCAACTTCACACGTGTTGTTGGATTAAAAAGGCCGTTTGTGTACAAAGGAAAGGCAGTGGGGCCAAAACATCCACTTGACCAAAAGTAGACTTCTTAAGTGGAGAATAATGTGCTGCATTAAGTCACAAAATGATTGATTTGGTTGTGCCAAAGGTGCTTTTCCAAAGGGCAACTGGACTTTGTTTGTTTTTTTCTTTTCTTTGAAGACGTTTTGCCTCTCTCGTTTAACATTTTTATTGAGTTATAAAATAAGATGCAAAATACAAAAGTTAAGTAGGAAAACGGTGGGGAGGAAGAGAAGTGAGGAAGGAGAAAAAGAAACATGGACTTCCGACTCCCTCTGTTGCAATAAAATAAGGCATTAACATCAAGTCACAACTTTTTTGTTTTTTTAATAATAATATGAGCAAGCCATTTCTATAAAGATCTATCAATCGAAGACCTTTCGCTTCTCATCCAAGAAGCTTCTTCAGCTTGATTTGGTTCTTTTTTTAGTGTGTTGTGTGGTTTGTAAATTCTGCGTCACAACTTGGGTGCTGGATTTGCGCAGCGGGGTATTGAAACGGGGTGTAAAGTTGTGTCCAGGGCTCAGCATTTAGTGGAAATCTTAACTCTTATCCAGACTTATTGTTTCTCAACCTTAGTAACGTTATGATATGTGGACTTCAACTCCCAGAATTCCACAGCCAGCCATACCGGCTGGGGAATTCTGGGAATTGAAGTCCACACCTCATAATGTTGCTGTGGTTTTGAAATGCTGGCCTAGACCCTCTTGTTAAAACACCATAGGGTTAATTTAGGCATCATTTAATTTCTGAACATTAGCAATTTTGTTAACTCACAAGAATAATATTGCGTGAACCCAGACAACATGCTGCGTGAACAAACGCATCATATAAATCTAGGCTGGGTTTTTGTAGGCCACTGTATAGGGTTGCCAGGGAGCTATGAAGACATTTAAGAAAAGTCAGTGACTCTCCCCAATGTGGCTTGAATCAAGCGGTAATGTTACAGGACATATACAACCTTTTTTTAGTTTTGTGTAGGTGTTGATGCACACCTGTGTAAACATCCTAATGGCCCAAAAGACATAAGATTTCTATTTTGCTTTATTTTTACACACCCCAAATTCGCTCTGTGAGGGAGATGAGCAGTTCCTAAATATACCTAAATATAAGTCTTGTATGGAGGAATAATTGGCCCATAAGAACCATCAGTTCTGTGATTTGAGGGCCCAAAGTTTGCATAGCTCACATTATGAGCCAAGTAATTTTTTTTCCATAAGTATTTAGGCTTGAAAATGGCTGTTTGTATTTATCTATTTAATATTTCCTCTGTGCTGTGTGAATAGGAATCCATCCTAAGGATAAAGCTGACATTAAAGAGCTGGTGGGCTTTCAAAGAAAAAGGCAAACCATCACTTCTGAATCCATAGAGTATACGGAATAACAGAGTTGGACGGGACCTTGGAGGTCTTCTAGTCCAACCCCCTGCTCAAGCAGGAGACCCTACACAAGTCTGGGCCAATGGCTGTCCAGTCTTTTCTTAAAAACCTCCAGTGTTGGGGCACCCACAACTTCTGGATGCAAACCATTCCACTCTGTTCTGTCAAGAAATTTCTGCTTAGTTCCACGTTGCTTCTCTCCTTGATTAGTTTCCATCCGTTGCTTCTTGTTCTGCCCTCAAGTGCTTTGGAGGAACAGATTGGGACCACTGGTATATTTTATTGCTGATTTGGGCTGTTGATAGGACTCGATAAGATTACATTTCATCATTTGCCTTACTGCTGCAGTTCCCAAACTGCATGGCAGCACCCATGGTTTATTTTACTACTTCATAAACATGATAATCCTAACTATTCCTTGGGTCCCACAGTGCAGGGTTCGTGACACAAAAACAAAATTGCTGAGATGTTGAGGATCCCATCAACCCAGAAAGTTTGGGAAGCTAGATCTTTATTAAATCAATATTTCACTCACTCACTTCCTTTTCTTTCTCTTTCTTTCTCTTCCTTTTTTTCTTTTTCTCTCTCTCTCTTCCTTCTTTCCTTCCTTCTTTCTCTCTTATTTTTCTTTCTTTCTTCTTTTCTCTTTCCTCCTTTTTCTCTCTCGCCCTTCCGTTTCTTTCTCTCTCTCTTCCTTTCTTTTTCTTTCTCTCGTTCTTTTTCTTTCTTCCTTTCTCTTTCTTATTTTCTCTTTCTCCCTTCCTTTCTTTATCCCCCCCCCTCTCTTCTTTCTTTCCCACCGCCCACTGAAGAAGCTGACACTTCTTCAGTTTCGTACAGGACCCTGTAAGCTCAAACATGTTCGGCTGGTTTGTGATTCAGTGTGTGTGTGTGTGGCATATACAGCTGCAACGGCTTCCCTGCGCGTCCCCTTTGCTTCATCAGCCTGCCGAAAACCTGCCCTCTCCTGCATATATTTACATGCTTATGTTCTATTTTGAGGCCGTGGCCACATAGCGCTAAGCAGCCTGTGACCCCGGAGGAAGGTGGGTAAGCGTTGCAAAAAACCCGAGCTTTTGAGCAGATCACACCAGCGGCTTAGCTTCTCAGAAGGGAATCCAGCCAAGGGAGACAGCTGAAAAACTGGCTGCGAAAGGCGCTCGGCCGAGCAGGAAGTCCTTTTCTTCATGCAAAAGGTAAAACTGAGGCAGGGCAGACTGGAGCTGGCCCAGATGTTTAGCAAGCTCATTTTCTAGAGGTTTTACTTTGGGTTTTGGTTTTTTGTTTTCACCCGCCCGATCGATGCCTGCTTTTGTGTGTTTCACGTGGGTAGAAGCGGGGTTTTGCTCTCCGTTGGTACTTTTTTCTCTCCTGCGAATCCTTTCCTCTCTTGATTTTGCCTTGGTTCTTGCAGATCTACAAGATTTTTTTTTTTTAAAGTTTGGGATTAAAAGAAGGAAATCCAAAAGGTTGATGACAGCGTCTTGCTTGCATTGTTGACATGGTTAAATAAGCTTCGCACGTCAGTTATGGATGCCTTTCTGTGCAGCTAGTGAACCAGTTGTTCCAGCTTTTCTGTTGGTAGAAGGCAGTTTGGTCTAGTGGTGAAGGCACTCGGGCTAGAAACTGGGAGATGGGGAGTTCTAGTCCCACCTTGGGTAGGATGGTTGGGTGACTTTTGGGGCCAATCATCAGGCGATTGTGAGTTCTAGTCTTCCCTGAGGCATGGAAACCGGTTGGATTTTTGGCCAGTCACCAGGCGACTGTGAATTCTAGTCCTGCCTTAGGCATGAAAGTCAGCTGGGTGACATTGGGCCAGTCACTCTCAGCCCAACTCACCTCACCGGGTTGTTGTTCTGGGGGAAACAGGCGGAGGAAGGAGTGTTAAGTATGTTCTCTGCCTTGAGTTGTTTATTAAAATAATGAAGGCAGGATGATTTTAAAAAAATAAAAAATAAGCCTAAATTGAACAATGTGCCACAAACTTTGAATGCAAGACGTCTTGGGTTTTGAAGGAATTCTGTTGAGGTGGACTTACAAGAGACCTTACCTAAAAGATAAAAAATAAATCCAGTGTATATAACCTAGAACTGACTCTATATTCAGGTAATCCTTAACTTATGACCACAATTAAGCCCAAAATTTCTCTTGCTAAGGAAGACTGCTGTTAAGTAATTTTTGTCCCCATTTACATCCTGTCTTGCCACAGTTGTTCAGTGCATCACTGCAATTGTTTGGAAACCGCTTCTGGACTTTATGCTTGAGATAGAGAAAACGAAGCTTTGGGGTTTTCCGGATAGGTTTATGTTATAGAAATGGTTGTCCCAAAAGAGGCAACTGGACTTTCTGTTTTTCTTTCTTTCTTTCTTTGAAGACATTTTGCTTCTCATCCAAGAAGCTTCTTCAGCTCTGGCTGGATGGTGGGGGATGTCCATCAACTGGATGATGGGTATGGAATCCCCATAGACATATAGAAATGGTTAATACATATTACTATGTCATTTTTTTAAAGAGCTGTACGCAACGAAAATTCATTTAACGTATGCCGATTGGTGTACATTCAAAGTGACAATAAAGTTAGTCTAAGTCTAAAAATTGAGGCTATATAGGTTATTATCTTATTCTACCAAGCATCCAAATTTTGATCAGTTGACTATGGGAATGCTCCTGCCACTGTGGTAATTGTGAAATATGGTCATAAGTGCCTTTTTTCAGTGCGTTGTAACTTCAAACAGTCACCAAACAGATGGTTGTAAGTCAAGAACCACCTGTTAGTTGTCCGAAACTAAAATTAGATTATTAGATTATCATTAGAGTTGGAAGGGACCTTGTAGGTCATCTAGTCCAACCCCCCGCTCAAGCAGGAGTCCGTACACCATTTCGGACCAATGGCAGTCCAATCTCCCTTTGAAAGTCTCAAGTGTTGGAGCTCTCACAACCTCCGCAGGCAAGCTGTTCCACTGGTTGATTGCTCTCACCGTCAGAAAGTTTCTCCTTATTTCCAGGTTGAATCTCTCCTTGGTCAGCTTCCATCCATTATTCCTTGTCTGTCCTTCAGGTGCTTTGGAGAATAGCTTGACCCCCTCCTCTCTGTGGCAGCCCCTCAAGTATTGGAACACTGTTATCATGTCACCCCTGGTCCTTCGCTGGACTGGCCAAGCCCAGTTCCTGCAACCGCTCTTCGTATGTTTTAGTTTCCAGTCCCCTAATCATCCTGGTTGCTCTCCTCTGCACTTTCTCTAGAGTTTCAATGTCTTTTTTGTAGTGTGGTGACCAAAACTGGATGCAGTACTCTAGGTGTGGTCTGACCAAGGCTTTATAGAGTGGTATTAGTACCTCCCTAGTCCTAGATTGTATCCCTCTATTAATGCAATTTAGGATTGCATTGGCAAAATATCCCTCTGTCTTTTTGACCGCCTCGTCTGACAGTCCCAAAGCATTGTCCTATGCTGTGCCCCGGGTCAGCCAGCTTCTCACGTGGGTTGGCTAAAGCCTCGTGGTAATTTTGTTAGCTTTCTGGTCCACGGACGTCTCTCTTTGTCAGCGTGACACTTTCAGGGTGGAAAAAAAAAGAGGAAATTGTTTGCTGACGATGCCCGGCACACCCATCCTTTCTGTAGGAGGGATCAACCCAACTCTCGTGTTTGGCTCTGGCTTGCCTCCTTCTTAAGAGTGTCGAAAGTTTTGGGGAGTTTGCACACGCAGGCATATTCTTGTCTGTCCTTCTGTCACGCACGGACAGGTTTTCTCCTGCAACGAAGAGCGTCTCTCCGGTATCAAAAGGAAGGTAAAAACCAGAAGAAGTGTCCTCCGAGGAAATGACAAAACCAGCTTGGCAGGAAGGAAAGGTGACCTCAGAAGTTTTAAGAGTAGTCTGTCCGTAACACTTGCGCTCCTCGGAAGCCCGAGTCAATTGCAACCCGCTCTGGTTTGGTTTGGTTTTTTTTAACAAAAACTGGATGGTATTGTGTGGTTTTAGATCTGTCGCGTGGGAAGCTCTGGACAAATTCAGGTAAGGCGTGGAGGGGGTTTTCCCCTCTTGCTTGCACATTCTGGGTCTTGTTATTCAATCTCTAGCTCTTTAATCTCATACCTGATTTGCCAAGTGAGAATATTGTGCCCAAAATAGCACAACCGTTTTTAGAGGGATTTTCTCAACCCTCGGAGATGAAGTTTCTCTCCGGAGTCTTTCCGGGTCTTTGAAAGTTGATCGTTTCGCTCCTAAATTAGCTGTTCTCTTTACGGGAAGTCCTTGATTTACGACCGCAGTTGAGCGCAGAATTTATGTTGCTAAGTGAGAAATCTGTCTGTCCCCCCCATTTGACGAGTTTTCTCAACCCGCTTAAGTGATTCACTGCAGTTGTTAAATTTGTTGATCAGTTCGCTCGAAAGTTAGCTGTTCTCTTGACAGGAAGGCCTTGACTTACGACCGCAGTTGAGCCCAGAATTTAGGTTGCTAAGTGAGCAATTGGTTAAGTGAGTTTAGCCCCCGTTTTGCGACTTTTCTCGACACATTGGTTAAGTGAGTCACTACAGTTGTTAAGTTAGACACTCGGTTGTTAAGTGAATCTGGATTCCCCGTTGAATTTGCTTGTTTGAAGGTCGCAAAAGGGGATCACACGACCCCGGGACATTGCAACCGTCATAAACATGAACCATTTGTCGCGCATCCGAATATAAGTCATGTGACCAGGGGGCTTGTTGCAACGGTCATAAGTGCAAAAAACGGTCGTAAATCCCTTTTATCAGTGCCGTTGTAACTTCGAACGGTCACTAAGTGAACTGCCATAAGTACTTGTGAGGAAATGTATAGGGCGGCAAAGTTTACATCCAAAATAAAACCCCACAACTGTGCTTAGAAGTACAGATAGTCCTCGACGTACGACCACAATGGAGCTCAGACTTTATGTCGCTAAGCGAGAAATTGGTTAAGCGAGTTTTGCCCCATTTTACAACATTTTTTTGCCACGTTTGTTAGGTGAATCACTGCAGTTATTAAATTAGTACACGGTTGTTAAGTGAATCTGGAGCTTCTCCCCCCCCCCTTCCCGGTTGACTTCGCTTGTCCGAAGGTCGCTAAAGGGGATCACGTGACCGTGTGGATGCCGCAACCGTCATAAATACGAGTCATTTGTTGTATAGTCATAAGTCTCTTTTCAGTGCTGTGGTAACTTCGAACGGTCACTAAAAATAATACACACACACACACACACACACACACACACACACACACACACACATGCCTAAATTGAACAACATGCCACAAACTTTGAGTGCAAGATGTCTTGGGGCCTGAACCAATTTTGTTGAGGTAGGCTTACAAGAGAATTCGTTTAGTGACCGTTCAAAGTTCAAAAGTGACTTATGACCCTTTTCCACACGTACAACCTTCCCTGTGGTGACAGGATCAAAATTCAGACACTTGGCAACTGGCATGTACTTATGACGGTTGCAGTGTCCCCCGGAGCTCACGGGATCCTCATTTTGTGACCTCTTTCTGACAAGCAAAGTCAGATTCACTTAACAACCGTGTGATTAACTTAACAATGGCAGGGGCTTCACTTAACAGCCGGGGCTAGAAAGGTTGTAAAAAGGTCGTAACCGCTGTCTCGCTTAGCAACATAGATTTGGGGCTGAGTTGCCGTCGTAATTCGAGGACTGCCCGTAGACGATGGGAAAAGCTTGGTTCGCAATCAAAAAGCAAAACTATTCTAAGAATGAATCAGAATACTTTGAAATCTGAGGTAAATTGTACTACTGGTCGGAATCGAGGCGGACTGTTGGGATTATGAATTAGCGACAAGTAGGAAATGTATATTTATTTATTTATTTATTTAGTGTTCTTCTATGCCGCCCTACTCCCTGAGTAAATAGGAAAATACGGATTTGTATTGTATATAAAATTTGAGATATACTTATATAGAGATAAAGAATTGTACTTAGGAGGAGAAACAACTCGATGGAAATGTTTAAACTGGAATGTTACGTCATGTCCATGTTTTTAATTGTATTATAAAATAATTTTAAAAAATTATAAAAAATTATAAAAATTATTAAAAAAATTATTTTTTTAAAAAAGAAGCAAAACAATTCTGGAGAATTCACACATTTCCTACAGTGCTTTAAGGCACATTGGGTGGGGAAGTGGGTTGCCTCTCACTTGGGGCACATATTTCTGCACATAACTGCGTAATTTTGTGGAGCTGAGGTCAGAGTAGAGAGAGAAATATTTTGGCGCTGAGCGGACAACCTGTTTCTCTCTTCCAACCTTTCCCCCGGTCAACTTAAGGAGCCTGCTGACCTCTTTCTTTGGAGGAAAAGAGAGGCTCTCAAAAATGAAAAAGTAGCATTTGTTAATATGAGAGGTAGTCCTCGACTTACAACCGCAATTGAGCCCGAGATTTTTTGTACCTAAGTGAGACAGACATTGGTTAAGTGGAATTTTGCTCCGTTTTACGACCTTTCTTGCCACAGTGGCTAAGTGAATCATTGCAGTGGTTCAGTCAGTCACATGGTTGTTAAGTGAATTTGGATTTTCCCCGTTGACTTCACTTGTCAGAAGGTCGCAAACAGGGGATCCCATGACCCCGAGACACCACAGCGGTCATAAATATGAGTCAGTTGCCAAGGGACTGAATTTGGATCAGTGACCATGGGATTTCTGCAACAGTCATAAGTGTGAAAAACGGTCATGAGTCACTTCTTCCAGTGCCGTTGTAAGTTCGAACGGTCACCAAAGTTGAAGACTAAGGAAGGAAGGAAGGAAGGAAGGAAGGAAGGAAGGAAGGAAGGAAGGAAGGAAGGAAGGAAAGGGGAGAGATTGAGGGAGGAAGAAGATATGAGAGGAGAGCGAGAAGGAACGGAGAGGGAAGGAAGGAAGGAAGGAGACGAGAGGAGAGAGAGAAGGAACAGGGAGAGTGAAGGAAGGAAGGAGACAGGAGAGAGAGAAGGAACGGAGGGACGGAAGGAAGGAGACGAGGGGAGAGAGAGAGAAGGAACAGGGAGAGGGAAGGAAGGAAGGAAGGAGACATGAGATGAGAGAGAGAAGGAAGGGAGGGAAGGAAGGAGACAGAGAGAGAGAAGGAACAGAGGGAGGGAAGGAAGGAGACGAGAGGAGAGAGAGAAGGAACAGGGAGAAGGAAGGAAGGAAGGAGAGAGAGAAGGAACAGAGGGAGGGAAGGAAGGAAGGAGACAGGAGAGGAGAGAGAGAAGGAACAGGGAGAGGGAGGGAAGGAAGGAAGGAGACAGGAGAGGAGAGAGAGAAGGAAGGAAGGAAGGAGACAGGAGAGAAGGAACAGGGAGAGGGAAGGAAGGAAGGAGACAGGAGATGAGAGAGAGAGGGAAGGAGACAAGAGGAGAGAGAGAAGGAACAGAGGGAGGGAAGGAAGGAAGGAAGGCGGTTGCAGCTAAACTTGGGGTTTCACCAAGTTTAGGCCAAACAACCAAAAGTTCAAAGTAACATTGATAAATCCTTGAAGTCCCGCAATGATCCTTCCTTAGGACGCTGTTAAGCGTATTACAGAGTTTGTGCTCAGTTCCCGTTTGGCCAGCCTCGTGCCTTGTGTTCAGAACAGGTGAGAAGAGACTTATAATACCGGATTAAATCATGTGCTCAGGGTTTATCAGTAGCGGTGAAAATGTCTTTGTATCTGCAGAGGGAGATTTGTCCACTACCTCTGCAAGGTCTCCTTGCTGACTAGGCACATACTGAAAAATGTATAGATAGAATAGATTAGAATTCTTTATTGGCCAAGTGTGATTGGACACACAAGGTTTTTGTGTGCATATGCTCTCAGTGTACATAAAAGAAAATATACATTTGTCAGGAATCATGAGGTACAGATTGTCCTCGATTTAACGACCACAATTTATTTTATTTTTTTAATTTATTCATCAAACAAAAATGACACATTCTAACGGTTGAGACAGTCCCCTCTCCTTAGGCATGGATTTCCAACCTTGGCAACTTTTAAGACCTGTGGACTTCAACTCCCAGAATTCCCCGGCCAGCCATGCTTGGGTGTTTGCCTGCAGACATTTCATTACCCAACTAGGTAACCTCATCAGTGCACTGCAAGTTAAAAAAAAATCCGAAATCGCCCAAAACGCCATACTTCAACCCTAAACTCCATATATTCTGTTCTATTCCTCAATAATCTGCATATCTGCTTCTGTTCCTTCTACTGTTGATGTTCCCCAAAGCTGTGGGATATTTTTCTAGAGTAACTTTTTAACATAGATTCAGTAGGACTTTGGAAGCTTCTCTCTTTTACAAATATCATCACCATCTTCATCTTTTAACGACCCCATAATCCCTTGCAGGCTGGAGTCTGGGCAACTGAATGGAGCTAGCAGAGTGTTTTAATGGCCGGATGCCCTTCCTGTCGCCAATGCGGAGCTTTGTTCAGCAGATATATTCTCATTGTGCCCAGAGAAGAGAAATATCTTCCTCTATCTAGGATCGAACTGATTGTGAGGCGAGAGAGCCACCTCTAGGCCACCGCACCACTCTTTTCTTTTCCAAAGATCTGCATCGTATTTGGTTTAGACCAGGGGTCTCCAACCTTGGCAACTTTACGACTTGTGGACTTCAACTCCCAGAATTCCTCAGCGCTGGCTGAGGAATTCTGGGAGTTGAAGTCCACAAGTCGTAAAGTTGCCATGGTTGGAGACCCCTGGTTTAGACATTATTTTTCCCTCTCCTTAAGGCAAAGGTGTCCAACCTTGGCAACTTTAAGATTTGTGGACTTGAACTCCCAGAATTCCCCAGCCACCCATAGAATTCTGGGAGTTGAAGTCCACAGGTCTTAAGGTTGCCAAGGTCAGACATCCTTGCCTTAAGAGACGGGTTAAGCAATTCAGTCCTGATGAGTTCCAATCTTTTAGTCTGGTGCACACTAGCGTTGGCTCTGAATTGTGGAAATTTAACTCCACAGAGTATCTCCAACAGGTTGCAGAAGGCTAGTGTAGGCAGAGGTTACTACGTACACGTCCAGTCTCCGTTAGCAAAGCTTTCATATCATCTCAAGTTCCCATGCCACGTTTATTTTTCCTATCACCTACCTTGGCAAGGCTGTACAGAATTTAAAGAGACGCAAGTACATTTGTGTCTTGCCTAAAGCAGAATCTTGCTTGCACATTTGAGAATCCCGTTGAAATTGGCTTTTCTCGCCAAACAGGTGGAGGGGAACAGGAATGACAGGATAAAAGGGACCTTGGAGGTCTTCTAGTCCAACCCCTTGCTCAAGCAGGAAATCCTATTCCATTTCAGACAGGTGTTTGTCCGATCTCTTCTTTAAAATCTTAAGGGATGGAGCACCCACAACTTCTGGAGGGAAGCCATTCCGTTGATCGATTATTCCAACTGTCAGGAAATTCCTCTTTATTTCTAGGTTGGTCCTCTCCTTAATAGGTTTCCATCCATTGCTGCTTCTTCTTCTTCTACCTTCAGATGGTTTGGAGAAGGAGCTGACTCCTTCGTCAGCGTGTCAATTGTCCATCTGTCCGTCCAGCACTTTACAAAAAATGGGTTTCCTTTTCCCCCGTCAGCTAATTTGGGATGGTACAGGAGAAAAATGTTTCCAGGGACACAGCCCACATGATGTTTCCCGTTATAGAAACCCTGAAAGGTGACATCCCTTGGCATAAACAGAGGGATAGAATCAAGTTCACGTGAAGTGTTATAAGGCCTTGGTAAGGCCACACTTGGAATATTGCATCCAGTTTTGGTTGCCACGAGATAAAAAAGATGTTGAGACTCTGGAAAGAGTGCAGAGAAGAGCGACAAAGATGATTAGGGGACTGGAGGCTAAAACATATGAAGAACGGTTGCAGGAACTGGGTATGTCTATTTTAATGAAAAGAAGGATCAGGGGAGACATGATAGCAGTGTTCCAATATCTCAGGGGTTGCCACAAAGAAGAGGGAGTCAAACTATTCTCCCAAAGCACCTGAGGGTAGAACAAGAAGCAATTGGTTAGATACTAAACAAGGAGAGAAGCAACTTAGAACTAAGGAGAAATTTCCTGACAGTTAGAACAATTAACCAGTGCAACTACTTGCCTCCAGAAGTTGTGAATTCTCCAACACTGGAAGTTTTTAACAAGATGTTGGATAACCATTTGTCTGAAGTGGTGTAGGGTTTCCTGCCTAAGCAAGGGGTTGGACTAGAAGACCTCCAAGGTCCTTTCCAACTCTGTTATTCTATTATTCAAATCTTAACAACGGCTGGCTGATCCAAAATGTAGAATATAGCCTAGAACCGTGATGGTGAACCTATGGCACATGTGCCAGAGATGGCACGCAGCGCCCTCTCTGATGGCACGCGAACCGTCACTAGCTCAAGTCCACTGCACATGCGTGCATGCCTCCAAGCAGCCAGTTAATTTTCAGGTCTCTGCCACGCATGCATGGGGGGCGGGGCGCATGCGGGAGACTTGGGGGGCGTGGGGGGTCATGCGCATGTGCTGGGTTGCTGGGAATATGGGG
This sequence comes from Diadophis punctatus similis, assembly GCA_023053685.1. Taxonomy (NCBI): domain Eukaryota; kingdom Metazoa; phylum Chordata; class Lepidosauria; order Squamata; family Dipsadidae; genus Diadophis; species Diadophis punctatus. Next base: position 203,109,687 of record JALIGW010000003.1, on the reverse strand, counting down.
GTACCTCAGCGTTTCTGTAATTAGGGGTCCTTGGTGCTCTCTGAGCTTGCTTGTTTTTTTGCAGACTTTTCATTACCCAACTAGATAACATCATCGGTGCTAGTAAGGAGTGCTGTTTGCTGTCAGTTTTATATTCTGGTGTCTTGCCTGTCTGTGGATTGGGACGGTCTTAGGGCTTGGTTGGGCTGTTTACTGATGATTCTGACAATTTCATGATTGGGGAATTGCTTATTTGGTTGTTAGTATTTCTGTAATTCTTTGCAGAGCGGGTGCTGGTAATTTTCCATCACTTAACGTCAACATCTGACAGTCTTAAATCTGTGGCTGAGTTGCGCATTCCAGCTGTGAAGACACAGCTTAATTAGCTGTATGAAAAGAAAGCCCCTGAGGTCTTAATAACATGGACTGATTTGATCTAAGGTAGCTTCTGATGTTCCTCCAAGACCTGGCCTGCTCCAGCTATGATTCACACAACCAAATTAAAGAGGACCAAAATCACCAGGCTTTCCAAAACGTCAACTTAAACCTTCAATCATGCTTCTAGTCCCTTTGGACCCCTTTGGTTCCAAAATCATTGTCCCATTCCTTGAGTTACTTTGCTTTTGGAGTGAGCCTTGATGGGATAGAGGGAGGTTGTCATATCTCTGTTATGACCTCACCTGTCCCATACTGTGACGGTGGAGCTGCCTGCACCAGTTCAAGCTAGGGAGAAGTCAGACTTTTGGGTTGCCATCTCCTAGGTAAAAAGAGAAAATTGGGGATAGGCTGTTCCGTACTGCATATCCAGGCAACTACAGTTTTTCCAAAGTTCTTGTTCTAAGACAGTGTTTCCCAACCTTGGCAACTTGAAGATGTCTGGACTTCAACTCCCAGAATTCCCCAGCCAGCGAATGCTGGCTGGGGAATTCTGAGAGTTGAAGTCCAGACATCTTCAAGTTGCCAAGGTTGGGAAACACTGTTCTAAGACCTATTCTGGAATAAGGAAAGCAGCCACGGAGAACCTGGATCATGGATGGTCTCCAGATGTTTAGGAACTGCAGCACCAGAATGCTGGTTATGAGTTCTGGGATTTATAAGTTTACAGGTGTAACCTATGAATAGGGAACGAAAAACTAGACCAGTGATGGAGAATCTCTGACATGCATGTCAAAGTTGACATGCCACGTTCACCCAGCCCTGATAACAGTTGTTCTGTGGAGGCCACGTGAGAATGGGGTTGTGTTCAAGGATAGGTTTCCCATTTTGTTGCTAGCGGTTTGCTGCACAATCGCTTCATGCGTGCGCGCGCCCGCCTTCCACACATGCGCCCGTCCTCAAAAACGTCCCTACATAGGATTTCACAGAGCCTGGGCGGGTGGGCAGGCCCACCTGCGATTTCAGCTACCGGTTTGGCCAAACCAGCTAAATACCACCACTGGTTGTGTTCTCGCGCAACCTCCAGACCCCTCAGAAATTCCATCAACCAATGGAACGGAAGTTGCCTTCAGAAGTTTTATTTATTATTTTTATTTGTATTTATTAGAATTTGTCAAACAAAAACAATACGATGTTAGCAATACGGTGTTTCCAGAAAAAAAACCCAATGGAACAGAAGTTGCCTTTGGAAGTTGTAGGAGCTTCATCACTGGAAGCTTTCAAGAAGAGGCTGGACTGCCATCTGTCAGAAGTGCTGTAGGGTCTCCTGCTTGGGCGGGGGGGTTGGACTAGATGACCTACAAGGTCCCTTCCAACTTTGTTAATGCTGACTGTCGGCTGCCTGTAATTTGGCAGTTTGAATCTCACCAGTTCTTAAGGTTTGACTCAGCCTTCCATCCTTCCGAGATGGATAAAATGAGGAGCCAAAATTGTTGGGGGCAACATGCTGACTCTGTAAACCGCTTAGAGAGGGCTGTAAAGCGGTATGTAAGTCTACAGTAAGTGCTATTGCTATTTTTTGACACACAAATCCTAAATGCTTACGATGGCCTGCTTCACCCCTTCTGCTACGTTTTGCAACCTGGAAACCTTGGGCGTAATCCTGGTGCTGACTGAAATTTTTCTTTTGTCCTTCCAGATTGTCCTGCATGCTGATCGCCTGTGGATTTATGGAGGGGGCTGGGTGCACTTTTGAGCACTGCCACGCACAGCATCCCTCCTGTTGAAAGAGGACAGTGTCCTGCCCAAACTTGGCCTCCTAGAGCCCCTTGGGCTTCACCATTCAAAGACCCCGTGGATGGCTGTTGAGGTCCGCGGAAAGCTTCTACCGGCAGTTTCCCCATCCTGAGCTGCCCCGGGCTCCTGTCGCTGCCCCCAAATATTTCACATATCCAGATGGGGTAACGTGAAAGCCCAAGAGATAACACCAGCGTGTTCGCTGAATGCAGAGGCCTTGGTGAGGAGGAGGAGGAGAAGAGGAGAGGAGAACTAAGAAGGGAAGCTGGGCAGCACCGAAGGACGACTACTTAAAATTGCACACTACGGATTTTTTTTTTAAAGGAAAACAAAAAAGTATTACTCAGTCTCAAGCACAGGGTCCCTTTTTTAAAATTCGAGGATTTTAGAGAATCCAACGTTATCCTATTTGCACAACGTTTGTGTTGATTTGAGGGGGAAGAGGGTCTGGTCAGGCTCTCGTCACTTGGTTCTGTTTTGGCTTTGCAATTCGTTTTTCTCCCGAGAGGCCACCTCGGTTTGTCTCCACCATGGCGCGCATGAACAGGCCCGCCCCCGTGGAAGTGTGCTACAAGAATATGAGGTTCCTGATAACCCACAACCCAACGAACGCCACACTGAACACTTTCATTGAGGTAAGATACTGCTGAGAGAGAGCAACGCTCACTGCTGGATGTAAATAACGTCACAGAGATTCTTGGGCAAAGCAGGTTTTGGCCTGGTTAAAACTTTGGTGAGAGACCATTTGACCATCCCAAATTGTAGGCTAGTTCTACAAGATGTATGAACCACAATTAAGCCTAAAATTTACATTGTTAAGTGAGGATTTGTTGAGTTTTGCACCATTTTATGACATTTCTGGCCACCGTTGTAAAGTGAATCACTGCGGTGGATAAGTTAGTAACCTGGTTGTTAAGTGAATTTGGCTTTCCCCGTTGACTTTGCTTATCAGAAGGTTGCAAAGAAAATGACGACAGTAATTGCGGGACGCAAATATGAACCAGTCGCCAAGCCTCTGAATTTTGATCACATAACGGTGGGGTCATAACTGGGGGGGGGGGGGGGGGAAGGGTCGTAAGTCACAGTTTTCAGTGCCGTTGTAACTTTGAACGGTCACTAAATGAACTGTCGTAAGTCGAGGACGACCTCTAGTCTGGAAAGAGTGCAGATAAGAGCAACAGAGATGATGGAGGCTAAAATGTAAAAAACGGTTGCTGGAATTGGGTATGTCCAGTTTAATGAAAAGAAGGACCAGGGGAGACATGATAGCAGTGTTCCAGTATTTAAGGGACAGCCACAAAGAAGAGGGGGTTGGATGAGGCAACAGATGGAAACTAATCAAAGAGAAAAGCAGTCTAGAACTGAGGAGAAATAGTCTGACAGTTAGAACAGTTAATCAGTGGAACTGCTTGCCACCAGAAGTTGTGCGTGTTCCATTACTGGAGGTTTTTAAAGAGACTGGACAGCCACTTGTCTGAAATGGTATAGGACCATGATGGCGAACCTATGGCACGCGTGCCACAGGTGGCACGCGGAGCCATATCTGAAGGCACGCGAGGTGTTGCCCTATGTCAGCTCCAGTGCTGGCCACCTGATTTTCGGCCTTCCAGAGGTTTGGGGGAGGCCGTTTTCCTTCAGGAAAGCCTCCGGAGCCTGTGGATGGCGAAAAACGGACCCAACGGGCCTACCGGAAGTCCGGAGGCTTCAGCATGGGGGGGTTGTGCGCGCATGCATGGGGGGAGGGCATTGCATTATGGGTGTGGGCGCGTACGCTATTGCACACGCGCGTGCCCTTTTGGCACCCAAGCAAAAAAACGGTTCGCCATCACTGGTATAGGATCTCCTGCCTAAGTGGGGGGTTGGACTAGAAGACCTCCAAGGTCTCTTCCAACTCTGATGATGTTCTATGTGGGTGTCGGAAGTCTGTATTCCTGAAATAGATAGTAGCCAACCTTCTCAAGGCTCATCGAGAAAACACATCTGTGAATCCTAAAGAATCAAATTGTCCCAGATGGTCTACTCCAGTGGTGGCGAACCTTTTTAGGCTCGTGTGCCAAAAAGGGGGAGGAGGGCGCGCGCTCGCGTGCCCACACCCATTCCCTCCCCCCCACGCATGCGCACAACACCCCCCCCATGCTGCCCCCTGCGCATGCGCACACACCCCCCCCACCCCCGTGCAAAGGCTTACCGGAGCCTGGGACGACGAAACCAGCAAACCGGAAGTGCGAAAAAACGCACTTCCGGTTTGCCGGTGTGCTGTTTTTTGCACTCCGGAGGGTTCAGGGAAGCTCCCTGAAGCTCCGGAATGCAAAAAACTACAAAACGGACAAACCGGAAGTGCGGAAAAGTGCACTTCCGGTTTGTCCGTTTTGTAGTTTTTTGCATTCCGGAGCTTCAGGGAGCTTCCCTGAACCCTCCGGAATGCAAAAAACAGCACACCGGCAAACCGGAAGTGCGTTTTTCCGCACTTCCGGTTTGCCGGTGGGAACCCTCGCGTGCCGGCCGCTATGGCTCCGCGTGCCACCTGTGGCACGCGTGCCATAGGTTCGCCACCACGAGTCTACTCTATGGTCTTCTGCCTTGGTCAGGGATTTGGACTAGAGGACCTCCAAAGATCCCTTTCAGCCCTATGACTCTAAGAAGGTTATCTCCCAACCAGGGGTGGGTTCCTACTTACTTCGCTGACGGTTCGCTTCCTTCCACGCCGCGCATGCGCAGTAGCAAAAAAATCCCCCTAAAAATAAAAAAAGACGAAAACAAGATGGCAACCGCATGCACAGTGCTGGAAACTCTGCTTCTGTGCATGCTCAGGGGAAAAAATTCAGGGAAAAAATTCAAAAAAAATATGGCAGCGCCCACGGACCGGCACCAACCGAACCGCTGGTGATGTCACAATGACATAACCAGCGGGTCGCTACTGGTTCGCCCGAACCGGGAAGAACCAACCCCTGCTCCCAACGATCTTCACTTCCACTGATCCTTTTGATGGAAATTATCTCACTATCTAAAGCAGTGTTTCCCAACCTTGGCAACTTGAAGATGTCTGGACTTCAACTCCCAGAATTCCCCAGCCAGCATTCTGGGAGTTGAAGTCCAGACATCTTCAAGTTGCCAAGGTTGGGAAACACTGATCTAAAGTGACACTTGTATATAGACGGGGCTGCAGCTATAGTTCTTCTGGCATTGATCACCTTGTGGTGCCTTCTCCGTCTTGAAAACCATTTTCAAGATGGAACACCTAAACAAGCAACCAGAGAGAGCTGTCCAAGGCAAGATAGTCCTCCACTCACGATCCTAATGGAACCCAACCTTTCTGTGGTTAAGTGAGTTTTACCCCATCTTTCTTGCCCCAGTGGTTAAGTGATCACTGCCGTTGCTAGTAACACAGTTGCCAAGTGAATTTGGCTTCCCATTTTGCGACCTTCTGGCTTCGCTTGCCACATGACCCTCCAACCGTCATATATCCATGCCAGTTTCAAGCCTCTGAATTTTGATCACACGACCACAGGGGAATGCTGCAAAGGTCATACGTGCAAGAAAGCCGTAAGTCGCTTTTTTCCAGTGGCCGTTGTATCTTTGAACGGGTCACTAAGTGAACCGTTGCAAGTCAAGGACCGCCTGTATCTTCAAGAAAGGCTCCAAAGCCGCCTGATTTGAGAAGGATTACATGGGGCCCACTTGAGATCCTAGAGCCGTTACAAAGCAACTCTATTTTGGAAAACGGTTGAAGAGTTTTTCCCCCGGCTGAACTGAGCTTGTTTGGACAGGTTTAGGTGTGCAGTGCGATCACCTGTAAACACAGGACCCAGGTGGATTGGTGGTTTCTTCTCCTTTTCCAAGTGCTTTACAGAGATTTCACACAATAGCTGTCAATAAACCCTCCGTACTTTACAGATTAACAGAGTTGGAAGGGACCTTGTAGGTCATCTAGTCGAACCCCACCCCCCATCCAAGCAGGAGACCCTACACCAGTGATGGCGAACCTTTTTTGGTTCGGGTGCCAAAAGGGTGCATGTGCCCACACCCATAATGCAATGCCCTCACCCCCGCACATGCACACAACCCCCTGTGCTCCCCCCCCCTTCGCGCATGCGCACAGGCCTCACTGAAGTCTCCGGACTTCCGGTAGGCCCGTTGGGCTGTTTTTTGCAATCCCCAGGGTTCAGGAGGCTTTCCTGAAGCCTAGGGAGAGCGGAAACAGCCGAAAAGAATGCCAAAAACCAGCTGGCCAATGCTCGCATGCATACTGGAGCTGACATAGGGCAATGCCTCGGGTGCCCTCAGATATGGTTCCGTGTGCCACCTGTGGCATGCGTGCCGTAGGTTCGCCATCACTGCCCTACATCATTTTTGACAGATGGCAGTGCAATCTCTTGAAAGCTTCCATTGATGAAGCTCCCACAACTTCTGAAGGCAACTTCTGTTCCATTGGTTGATGGTTCTCACTGTCAGGAAATTCCTCCTTAGTTCTAGGTTGAATCTCTCCTTGATCAGTTTCAATCCATTATTCCTTGTCTTGCCTTTGGGGGCTTTGGAAAATAACTTGACTCCCTCCTCTCTGCAACAGCCCCTCAAATATTGGAAGACTGCTATGTCTCCCTTGGTCCTTCTCTTCACTAGACTAGCCATGCCCAGTTCCTGCAACCGTTCTTCATATGTTTTAGCCTCCAGTCCCCTAATCATCTTTGTTGCTCTTCTCTGCACCTTTTCTAGAGTCTCAACATCTTTTTTATAGTGTGGTGACCAAAACTGGATGCAGTACTCCAGGTATGGTCTTACTAAGGCTTTATAGAGTGGTATTAGTACCTCACTTGATCTTGATTGTATCCCTCTGTTAATAGTTTTGGATTGCATTGGCTTTTTGGGCTGCACACTGCACACTGTTGGCTCATTTTTAATTGCTTGTCCACTAAGACTCCAAAATCCCTCTCACAATTACTGCTATTAAGCCTGGTTTCACCCAGTTTATATGTATAGTTTGGGGTTTTTTTTACCTAAGTGTAGGACTTTACTTTTTTTCTATACATTGAAGTTCATTTTCTTAGATAGGGCCCAGGGTTCAAGTCTGTCAAGATCCATCTGGATATTGGGCCTATCTTCTAGGGCAGCGGTTCTCAACCTGTGGGTCGTGACCCCTTTGGGGGGTCGAACGACCCTTTCACAGGGGTCGCCTAAGACCATCGGAAAACACATATTTCCGATGGTCTTAGGAACCGAGACACCGCTCCTCTATCCGTCTCCAGGCGGGTCCACCCACATGCAAATAGACTACTGCAAAAAAAAAAATCTGTACAATGGAAACTTCTGAGCATGCGCAGAAGCCAAATTTCCGGCACTGCGCATGCGTCGCCATCTTGTTTTTGGCTCTTTTTTTGCAATTTTTTTTTAAAAAAATTCGGCACTGCACATGCGTGCGCTCGCAAAGCGGCCACGCAGCACAGGAGGAAGTGAACCGGCAGCGAGGTAAGTTAGAACCCACCCCTGAGTTTCCTAATAATTTTATTATTTTATGGTTGGGGGTCACCACAACATGAGGAACTATATTAAAGGGTCGCGGCATTAGGAAGGTTGAGAACTACTGTTCTAGGGAAAGGTCTATCTTATGGAAGGTCTGTCGTGATTACAAGTTGCTTTCTGGGCTCCAAGCGAGATAATGACGCAGGCCTTTAAATCTTAAAATGGTTTCAAAATTGACTCTCCCACTATGAATCTGCCTGATTTTTCTCATCAGTTGATGTCCTTCTGAAAAATCCCACCACCAGAAGATCAATAACTGATGTGTGGCAATGGAAAGGCTTGGCTTTTGTCTACATTGAATTTTGTTATGTTAGATAAGGCCCAGTGTTAAAGTCTGTCAAGATCTTAGCCCAAACGGTGCCTTTCCCTGCATGTGATTTTGGCGTTTTTCCACCCATCTGTTCCCTTCCTGGTCCTCTCTTCCTTTTTAGCTAGCGCATAGGTATGTAAGAGGTTGTGGGTTTTTTTGCTGTGATACATGGCTCTTGGCCAAGGTGTGCTGTTTATAGCCGTACCTTCCCCTGCCTTCCCGCCAATAAGGCTGTGTTTGCCACAGAGGTTGCTCTGGGTTACAACTCGCCAAAAATTGTTGCATGCCTACGGGGATTAAAAATAAATGCCCTTGTTTACTCTTGGATCAGCAAGAGATGGATGGGCTGGGATAGATTTTCACTTGGAAAGGCTTTGTTTTGATCCGTCCATACGGAGAGTCCTCCACTTATGGCTGCAACCAAGCCTGAAATTTGAAAGCGAGGCAGCTGAGAAGTGCGTTTTGTCCCATTTTATGACCTTTCTTGCCACCGTTGTTAAGCAAATCACTACAGTTGTTAAGTTTATTTTATAATATATAAGCCCCGTGATGGCAAACCTATGACATGTGTGCCACAGGTGGCACGCGGAGCCATATCTGAGGGCAAGCGAGGCGTTGCCCTATGTCAGCTCCAGTGCGCATGTGCGCACTGGCCAGCTGATTTTCGGCCTTGGGGATGGCGGTTTTTGCCCTCTTGGAGGCTTCAGGAGGCTTCCCTGAAACCTCTGGAGTGCGAAAAACGGCCCAATGGGCAAACCGGAAGTTCGGAAAAACAGACTTCCGGTTGGGCCATTTTTCGCACTCTGGAGGTTTCAGGGAAGCTTGAGGGTGAAAAGCGGCCCAACCGGGGGGGCACATGCGCAGTGTGGTGCGCATGAGGGGTTGTGCGCCGGTGTGTGCGCGCACTCCCATTTTTGGCGCGCAAGAAGAAAAAGGTTCGCCATCACTGGATTAGCCTATAGGCCAGTGATGGCGAACCTTTTTTTCCTCGGGTGCCGAAAGTGCATGCGTGTGCGCTATCGCATATGCGCGAGTGCCCACACCTATAATTCATTGCCTGGGGAGGGAGAAAACGCCCTCCCGCAGGCCGTCTGGAGGCCGAAATGGCCCGTTTCCCAACTTCTGGTGGGCCCGGTAGGCCCATTTTTCGCCCTCCCCAGGCTCCAGAGGCTTCCCTGGAGCCTGGGGAGGGCAAAAACGCCCTCCCCCGTCCCCCCGGAGGCCCTCCGGAAGCTGAAAATGCCCTCCCAGACCCTCTGTGCGAACCAAAAATCAGCTGGCCGGTGCGTACATGCACGCTGGAGCTGAGCTAGGCAACAGCTCGCGTGCCGGCAGATATGGCTCCGCGTGCCACCTGTGGCACACGTGCCATAGGTTTGCCATCACTGCTATAGGCCGTATCAACGTACAGGTTCAAACACATATTACCAATAACATTCTAAAGAAACAATTTAAAATGACAGTAGGGTAACTGTTAAGTTAGTCAAACGGTTGTTAAGTGAATCTGGCTTCCCCATTGACTTCCCCATTGGCTTGTTAGGAGGTCGCCAAAGGGGATCCCTTGACCCCGGGGACACTGCAACCGTCATCAATATGAGTCTGTTGCCCCGTGATCATGGCGATGTTGCACCGATCCTAATGGGACAACATGGCTGTGGTATGTTGTCTCATTCCAATGGCTGTAATTCTCCAGAATCAGCCTCGTCCCCAAAGATTGCCATGCATCTCCCTCTAACATCTAACATGAGGGGCTCAAATTATTCTCCACAGCACCGGAGGGCAGGACAAGAAACAACGGTTGGAAACTAACGAAAGAGAGAAGCAACCTGGAATTGAGGAGAAACTTCCTAACAGTGAGGACAATTAATCAGTGGAACGGCTTGCCACCAGGAGTTGTGGGTGCTTCATCACTGGAGGTTTTGAAGAACAGAATAGACAGCCACTTGTCTGAAATGGTATAGGTCTGTGATGGCGAACCTATGGCACACGTGCCACAGGTGGCACGCAGAGCCCTCTCTGCAGGCACGTGAGCCGTCAGCCAGCTCAGCTCCACAGGGCATACGCGCGCACCTCCCACCGACCAGCTGATTTTTGAGTATCTGATGCACGGAGGGGGGCGCATGTGGGAGACACACATGCGGGGGGTACAGCACCCCCCGTGGCCCATTTTTGGTCCCAGGAGGCTGCAGGGAGGCCTGCTAGGCCCAAAACAGGGTTTGGGGAGGTGCGGCGCCACCTGTTTTTGGTCCCAGGAGGCTGCAGGGAGGCCTGCTAGTCCCAAAACGGAGCGTGGTGGGGTCGCATGCGCATGCACGGGGGCGCGCGGGTGTGTGTGTCACGTGTGCATTGCATTATGGGTGCTGGCACGTGGGTGCTTTCGGCACACAACAAAAGAAAGGTTAGCCATCACTGGTATAGGTTCTCCTGCTTGAGCAGGGGGCTGGACTAGAAGACCTCCGAGGTCCCTTCCAGCTCATTCATTCTATTCAAAATATGTTATCTGTATTTAATATCCCCTCCCACAAAAATGTAAAAGATGATCCGGAATTTGGACAAAATTCAAAATGGCAGTAAAAGGTGTTAAGGGTGAAGAGGAAGGATTCAGCCAGGTTTCTGAAGGAGCAAGTGTCCTGTTCAGTTAGGTAGTCCTCGATTTGCGATGATTCATTTAGTGATTGTTCAAAGTTACAACGGCCCTGAAAAAAAATGACTTACGGCCGGTTTTCACGCTTAACGACCGTTGGCTCTGTCCCCGGGGTCTCATGATCCCCTTTTGCAACCTTATTTATTTATTTCTACGCTCTTATAGGCCGCCCAATTCCGTAGGACTCAGGGCGGCGTACAACATGGATAAGAAACGTACATTAAAAGCAATAATAACAATTTAAAAAGTAAAACAATATTAAAACATTAACATTAACCTTCTGACAAGCAAAGTCAAAAGAGGAAGCCAGATTCACTGAACGACCGTGTGACTGACTTTATCCACTGCAGTGATTCACTTAACGACCGTGGAAAGGAAGGTCATAAAACGGAGCGAAACTCACTGAGCAGCTGTCTCGCTTAAGCAACTGACATTTGGGGCTCAATTGTAAGTCGTCAGTGCAGGACTATCCCCCTTGTTGTCTACATTATTTTCCAAATTGGCAGGTGCGTCACAGAAAACCAATCTTGATAGGCATTGGAACTGTGTCCTAACTTGACCCACCGTTATAGAATCAAGGGGACTCGGATAATGACCTCAGGACCTTCAAGTCTTCTGACTTATGATCGCTAAGAATCTGACAACAGCAACTGCTTTGGGCCATCTCAAGAGGAGAGAAGTCCAAGGGAAGGATTGTATAAGCTCTAAACTAAGCATGAGATGTTTGAAAACAAAATTCTTCTCGCCCCAAGAAACCTGAGAGCGTTGGCCATGCTACTTCCCCCGTGGTCAACCTCCCCATCCACATAGCTTGCTGGCCACGTTAATGCTGGCCATTAAGAAGAATTAGTGTGGTCCTTAAGGTACCAAAAATAGCTCTAAAATCTTATCTCGGGCAAAGGGTTGGCAGGCCTTTAATGTCACGGTATCTATCAATAACAGATTAACAGAGTTGGAAGGGACCTTATAGGTCATCTAGTCCAACCTCCGGCTCGAGCAGGAGACCCTACACCACTTCTGACAAATGGCAGTCCAATCTCTTCTTGAAAGTCTCAAGGGATGAAGCACCCACAACTTCCGAAGTTGAAATGAAATTGTTAGGTCCTGCATTTCGGTGTTTAACAGCAATAGCATCTAGATTTGTGCAGGTAGTCCTCGGATTACGAGGAGTGGTGCGGTGGCGTAGAGGTGGAGCTCTCGCCTCACAATCAGGAGGCTGGGAGTTCGATCCTAGGTAGAGGCAGATATTTCTCTCTCGGGGCACACGGAGAATGTATCTGCTGAACAAAACTCCATTGGCAACAAGAAGGGCATCCGGCCATTAAAACACTCTGCTAGCTCCATTCAGTTGCCCAGACTCCACCCCGCAAGGGATTATGGTGTCGTTCAAAGACCACGAGTCCTCGGATTACGACCGTTCAAAATTACAAAGGGATTTAAACCTGTTTTTCACAGCGATGGCCTCTGAAAAATCCCCGTGACCCTGGCATCAAAATTCAGACACTTGGCAACTGGTCAATGCTTTAATGACCATGTCCCGAGGTCATGTGATCCCCTTTTGTGACCTTCCAACAAGCAAAGTGGCTAGTCTAGTGAAGAGAAGGACCAGGGGAGACATGATAGCAGTCTTCCAAACTTGAGGGGCTGCCACAAAGAGGAGGGGGTCAAGCTATTTTCCAAAGCCCCCGAAGGCCAGACAAGGGATAATGGATGGAAACTGAACAAGGAGAGATTCAACCTAGAAATAAGGAGAAATTTTCTGAAGAATCAACCAATGGAACAGAAGTTGCCTTCAGAAGTTTTATTTATTACTTTTATTTTTATTTATTAGCAATTTGTCAAACAAAAACAATACGATGTTAGCAATACGGTGTTTCCAGGAAAAAAAGCTTCGCAAAATTAAATTTACGACTCTTAATGCTTTTTTAGCAATGCTGTTAACAATGAACTTTTGGAGCACAGGTTGTCAGAAATAAGTACACCTAGGTCCTTAACAAAATGAGGGACATCTGCTAGTTCAGTGCCACCTGATTTACACTTGACATTCTGGTTTTAAGTTTGCCAATATGTAAGACAGAGCATTTATTAATCGAAATTTGAAGTTGTCAAGTGGATGACCATTCAGACGCCGAGTCGAGATCACTTTGCAAAACAACAGAATTATCTGTAGTATTAAATAATTTTACGTCATCGGCAAACGGAATGCAATTGCTTTTAAGTTGATCACATAAATCGTTGATATCGAGCAAGAAAAGCGTGGGACCTCAAACTGTTAACTGATGCAGGATTAGACAGCGAGTTCCCTATTTTGACTGCAGTGTATTAGACAGGAAAGCAACAATGCACTTCTGCAAAGGTTCAGAAATGCCATTAAGAGTTTAATTTCAACAGCAGTTTATCATGTATCACTACTGTATCAAAATCCTTACAAAAATCTATGTATATTGCATCTACAAGTTGTGGAGCTTCCATCACTGGAAGCTTTCAAGAAGAGCCTGGACTGCCATCTGTCAGAAATGGTGTAGGGTCTCCTGCTTGGGCATGGGGGGTTGGACTAGATGACCTACAAGGTCCCTTCCAACTCGGTTAATCTGTTTAAAGTTGATAGGGTGGCCAGATTCACTTTAACAAGCGGGTTACGAATTTATCGACTGCAGGGATTCTCCGAACAATGGTAAAGGTTGTAAAACAGGGCAAAACTCATTTAACAAATGTCTCACTTAATGACAGAAATTCTGGGCTCAATGGCGGTCATAAATCGAGGACTACCTGTATACCACTCCCTAGTTCTTTACAGTGCTTTCTCTGATTTACGAATGTCATCCTATTGCTTCCAACAATCTTGAGTCCTCATTTTACCGACCTCGGAAGGACGGAAGGCTGAGTCAACCTTGAGCCCGGTCAGGATCAAACTCCTGACTGTGGCCAGAGTTTTTCTGCAATACTCCCTTCTAACCACTAGGCCATCCGGGCTCCTATCATTCTGCCTTAGTGCATAATTTTGTTGGCCATCAACCTCGTTGGGTATAAGACCGAAATTATTTTCAGTTACAGATAGTCCTCAACTTGCGACCACCGTTGAGCCCAAAATTTCCGTTGCTAGCAAAACAGTTGTCAAGTGAGCCTTGCCCCATTTTACGACCTTTCTTGCCACCGTCATTAAGTGAATCACTAGTTAAGCGTGACAAAGTTGTTCGGTGAATCCAGCTTCCTCCTTGGAAGGAGATCACATGACCCTGGGACCCTGAAACAGGCATAAGTACATGCCAGTTGCCAAGCAATCTGAATTTTGATCACATGATCACAGTGGTAAGTGTGAAAAGGGGTCCTAAGTCCCTTTTTCCAGGCCGATGTAACTCAGAACAGTCACCAAAGGAATGGTAATAATAATAATAATAATAATAATAATAATAATAATAATAATAATAATAATAATAATAATAATAATAATAATAATAATAATAATAATAATAATAATAATAATAATAATAATAATAATAATAATAATACCAGACAAGGTACTGGCACATAATACACCAGACATCAGATGCTGGTCGAGAAAAACAAGGTGACTATCATTGACATCGCAATACCAGGTGATAGCAAGGTCGATGAAAAGGAACAGGAAAAAATCGCAAAATACCAGGACTTAAAAATTGAAATTCAATGATTATGGCACAAACCAGCAGTGGTAATTCCAGTGGTGATTGGAACACTGGGTGCTATCCCAAAAGCACTGGAATTACATTTAAAACAGCTCAAAATTGACAAAATCACCATCAGTCAAATGCAGAAAGCCGCACTGCTTGGTTCCGTACATATACTTCGGAAATACATTACGACGTTGTAGGCCCCTGGGTGGGGCTCGGCTAGTAATCAATGCCAAATCCGGCGAAACAACTGGCTGCTGTGATACAATTGTAGTATAATAAAAATAATAAAAATAATAAAAATAATAAAAATAATAAAAATAAAAATAACAACAACAACAAAGTTGGAAGGGACCTTGGAGGTCTTCTAGTCCAACCCCCTGCTTAGGCAGGAAACCCTACACCAGTGATGGCGAACCTATGGCACGGGTGCCACAGGTGGCACGCGGAGCCATATCTGCCGGCACACGAGCCATTGCCTAGCTCAGCTCCAGCGCACACAGCTGATTTTTGGCTCGCATGGAGGCTCTGGGAGGGTGTTTTCGGCTTCTGGAGGGCCTCCGGGGGGACTGGGAAGAGCCTGGGGAGGATGAAAACTGGGCCTACCAGGCCCACCAGAAGTTGGGAAACAGGCCATTTCCGGCCTCCAGAGGCCCTCCGGGGGAGTGGGGGAGGCCGTTTTCGCCCTGCCCAGGCATTGAATTATGGGTGTGGGCACTCGCACATGCGCGATAGCACACACGCATGTACTTTCGGCACCCGAGGGAAAAAAGGTTCGCCATCACTGCCCTACACCACTTCAGACAAATGGTTATCCAACATCTTCTTTTAAAATTTCCAGTGTTGGAGCATTCACCCACGATTAATTGTCCTAACTGTCAGGAAATTTCTCCTTAGTTCTAAGTTGCTTCTCTCCTTGATTAGTTTCCACCCATTGCTTCTTGTTCTGCCCTCAGGTGCTTTGGAGAATAGCTTGACTCCCTCTTCTTTGTGGCAACCCCTGAGATATTGGAACACTGCTATCATGTCTCCCCTGGTCCTTCTTTTCATTAAACTAGACATACTCAGTTCCTGCAACCGTTCTTCATATGTTTTAGCCTCCAGTTCCCTAATCGTCTTTGTTGCTCTTCTCTGCCCTCTTTCCAGAGTCTCAATATCTTTTTTACATCATGGCGATCAAAGCTAGATGCAGTATTCCAAGTGTGGCCTTACCAAGGCATTATAAAGTGGTATTAAGTCGAGGCCTACCTGTAGTCGAGAAGCCTGAAGCCAGGAGAATTGCTAGCACGGCAATCTAAGCCAGAGAGTAGGTGATCTCAAATATTTTCTCCCTTTTTTCCCCCTTCCCCGACAGGACCTGAAGAAATACGGCGCAACCACAGTTGTGAGAGTGTGTGAAGTGACTTACGACAAGACGCCCCTGGAAAAGGATGGCATTAAAGTGATGGTGAGTCTCTTGCTTTGAATTTTTATTTTATTTTTATTATCTGAAGCCACCGAGAAGATCAAGCATCACGAATGGAAGAAATGTATCGTTTCAGGGAGTCCTCAACTTACAATAGTTTCATTTAGTGACCGTTCGGATTAACGACGGCACTGGAAAAAATAGCATTTTTCACACTTAACGACCATTGCAGCACCCTCACGGTCACGTGACCAAAATTCAGAGACTAGGCAACTGGTTCCTATTTACGACGGTCCCAGCGTCCCCTTTAGCGACCTTCGGACAAGCGAAGTCAACAGGGGGAAGAGCTCCAGATTCACTTAACAACCGTGTACTAATTTAATAACTGCAGTGATTCACCTAACAAACATGGCAAAAAATGTAAAATGGGGGCAAAACTTGCTTAACCAATTTCTCGCTTAGCGACATAAATTCTGGGCTCCATTGTGGTCGTAAGTCAAAGACTATCTGTACTTCTAAGCACAGTTGTGGGGTTTTATTTTGGATGCAAACTTTGCCACCCTATACATTTCTGAACAGTTACTTAACGACAGTTCGTTTAGTGACCGTTCAAAGTTACAACGGCACTGGAAAAAAGGGACTTAAGGCCATTTTTCACACTTAACGACCATTGCAGCTCCCCATGATCGAAATTCAGACGCTCGGCAACCGGTTCATAATAATCCTGGGCATTATCCCTGGGACCATTTGATTCCCCTTTTCTTCTGACAAGCAAAGCCAGATTCACTTAACAACCATGTGGCTAATTATAACAATGGCAGTGGTTTCCCTTCACAGATGTGGCAAGAAAACGTAACAAATGTCTCACTTAGCGACCTAAATTTTGGGCTCCGTTGTGGTCATAAGTTGAGGACTACCTGCATAAGGAAGTTAAAATATCCTTCGTGGGCTCGAGACGCCTCACATCGGTTCAGCAAAGGTTGTATGTTCACATGACCCCGGGACCCTTTGACCGTCATAAATGTGAACCAGTTGCCAAGCATCTAAATTTTGACCGTGGGGATACTGCAATGGTCGTAAGTGTGGGAAACGGTCATAAGTCACGTTTTTCAGTGCTGTCGTAACTTTGAATGGTCACTAAATGAACTGTTGTAAGCCGAGGACTCCCTGGATTGTATCCTGGAAAAACGGTAGATTAATCTGAAATTTCTCTTTCCTGATAAATGAGAAATCTAAATTGAGATACCAGGTGGTCTTCGAGTTACAGCGGTGATGATGGAGCCTGCCTGTAATGGTCATAAAATGACCTTTGGATTTCATAATAGAACGAGCCTTTTATTTTTTTTTCAGCCGTCTTTAAGCGAACCACTGCAGTCATTAAGCAAATTCTGTGGTCGTTAAGTGAATCAGTGGTTTGCCACGGGGTTTCCTCAGAAATTGAAAGTAAATGCCGATTTTCCGCACAATCATGATAAAACGTAGTCATACGCCCAGAGAATGCTACAAATAGACAAAATTGCAGCCGTTTGTGAGATCCCGAAGTGTGGCATCCACATCATAAGTCCCCGTTTTCACGTCCATTGTGACTTTTGATTCGTTGGTGAGGTGAGGATGAGCGGTATCCTTGCCAATTCTTACTGGCCTTTGGAAAAAATGCAAATTGGTAGGGAAATAGCACTGAGACTTATATACCGCTTTTACAGCCCCCTCTAAGCGGTTTACAGAATCAGCATTTTGCCCCCAACAATCTGGGTCCTCATTTTACCCACCTCGGAAGGATGGACGGCTGAGTCAACCTTGAGTGTCACGTAGTGAATATTGTCAGTTGTATGTCTATGCAGGGTGATGCATCCCTATCCTAATATTATGGTACATTCCAATACAAGCAGGTCACGTGATGTGATCTGCGCATGTGTGCATTCCTGATTCTCCATTACTTCTCTTCTGCCTTTGACTCTGACCGGAGCGGTCACGATTTATTAGCAAGGGTGTAACTATTCATGATTTATTGTTTTTGTACCAAAATAAATATTTTCTATTAGACTTTTAATCTCGGCTTTATTTTTAAATGTCTGAATTCCAAGAAAAGATCCTCATGGCCTCTATGAGATTTATTCTCATCTTTAACATTGAGCCGGTGAGATTTGAACTGCCGAACTGCAGCTTAGCAGTCAGCTGAAGTAGCCTGCCAGTACTGCACTCTAACCACTGCGCCACCTCATCAGAGATGGAAGGGACCTTGGAGGTCTTCTAGTCCAGCCCCCTGCTCAAGCAGGAGACCCTATAGCAGGGGTGTCAAACTCAAGGCCCCGGGACTGGATCCGGCCTGCCGGGGTGCTTAGATCTGGCCCGTGGGGCTGCCCTGGAAGCAGCGAAGGGCCGGCCCGCGGTGCCTCTGCCAGCGAAAACGGAGCTCAGGTGGGCAGCCCACGGCCCTCCTGAGTTCTGTTTTCGCTGGCAGAGGGTTGCAGGCGGCCGTTGCAGCCGAAAACTGAGTTTGGAAGCCCGTTTTTGCTGGCAGAGCGCTCGGGCCACCACAGGCGCTCCCAACACGAGTGATGTCGAGCTGGCTACGCCCACCCCCACCATGCTCATCCCGGGCCCCCAAGGTCAAATACAACCCTGATGCTGCCCTCAATGAAACCCCTGCCCTTTAGCATTTCAATCGCCTGTCCAGTCTCCTCTTAGAAGCCTACAGTGATGGAGAGAGAACCCACAACTTCTGGAGGCCAGCCGTTCCACTGGTTAATTGTTCTCACTGTCAGGAAATTTCTCCTTATTTCTAGGTTGGTTTTCTCCTTGATTAGTTTCCATCCGCTGCTTCTCGTTCAGCCTTCTGATGCTTTGGAGAACAAGCTGACTCTCTCTTCTTTGTGGCAGCCCCTCAAATATTGGAAGACTGCTATCATGTCACCTCTAGTCCTTCTTTTCGTTAAACGAGACGTACCCAATTCCACCAACCGTTCTTCGTATCTTTTAGCTTCCATCCCCTTAATCATCTCTGTTGCTCGTCTCTGCACTGTTTCCGGACTGTTGGTCGTCCTGCGGTTTATTTAGTGACTGTTCAAAGTTACAACAGCACTGGAAAAAGCGACTTTAACGACCATTTTTCGCAGTTAACAACCTTTGCAGCTTCCCCATGATCATACGATCGAAATTCTGGAAAACGAGAAAATCCTTCATCACTCGATGCAAAATACAGCATATGTTCCTCTATTGAGTCACCAAGTTAAGCCTCCGTGCTAAGCAGTCGTGAGCCAAGTGGAAATTTGCACAGGGAGCCTTGCTCTCTGCTGATCAGGAGACGTTTCCCTCTGGAAGCAGATGTTAAAGGGAAATCCTCGGGAAGTTGCCCGATTTAACATACGACATCCGATGGGAAGCATAAACCAGTTGAAAGGGCTTTGGGAGGGAGGAAAAAGGAAGGAAGGAAAGAAAGAAAAAAAGAAGAAAAAGAAAAGTTTTCATAGCTCAGAAAGCAAGATCAAAGACTAGCTCAGTCCTTTTCTGCTCTCAATAGGGATATTTATAGAATATCAGTTTAGTTTAGTTTAGTCTAGTGGTTAAGCACCAGGAGAAAAAGAAAGAAAGAAAGAAAGAAAGAAAGAAAGAAAGAAAGAAAGAAAGAAAGAAAGAAAGAAAGAAAGAAAGAAAGAAAGAAAGAAAGAAAGAACTCCGCCCCTTCTCTCACTGATGATGTTACCTAGTTAGGTTATGAAACGTCTGCAAGAAAACCACCAAGCTTACAGACCACCAACCACACAGTTCTTCTCTTCCTTGTCACGGTGTGATTTATTGCCTGTTACATGTATATGCAGGGAGATGCATCCCTATTTAATATAATGGTTTATTCCTGAGCACGTGATTGATATGTTCTTGTACGCATGTGTGCATTCCAAACTCCATTCTATCCTTCTTCTGGCTTCCGATGAGGGAAGTCGCATTTTATATCAGACATGTAATTAATCAGAATTTATTGTTTTTCTACCGAAATAAATATTTTAATTAGAACTTTAAACTACGGTTTCTTTTCTAATGTCTGAATTCCGGGGGAAAGATCAAACATCACCTCTGTGAGATTTATTCTCACTCCGTCATTCCTCCTCCTCCTCCTCTCCACAAACCCCACTCCCTTCTACACTGACGGCGTTACCTAGTTGGGTAATGAAACGTCTGCAAGAAAACCACCAAGCTCAGAGAGCACCAAAGGCCCCACAGTTCAGTCCTGAGCTACAAATATTTCCTTCTATCGACAGAAAAGAAGTAAAGCTTTTGTCCCCAATGTGCAAATTAAATAAGATGCAAGGCGCCCTTTTCTGACCATTTCAAGAGGCAGCTTTTAAAAAAAAAGACTTCTAAAGATCTGGAAAAGGCTATTTTGCAACAGGAGAAGGAAATTCCTCACACCCCCCCCAAAATGTCCCAACTTGCATAATCCTAACTGTTGTTTCCCTTGGGCAACAGCTCAAAATCTTGGCAGGAAAAAAAATTGTGTTATTTCTGGTGGCTTAGAAAACTTAGCTCCCTACAGGGAGACTGGCTGTGATTATTACGATAGGATATTAGTTCCTCCACCAGTTGTCATTGGGAAACATTATTATTATTGGAGTTGGAAGGGACCTTCTAGGTCATCTAGTCCAACCCCCTGCTCAAGCAGGAGTTCCTACACCATTTGAGACAGATGGCAGTCCAGTCTCCCCTTGAAGGTTGCAAGTGTTGGGGCTATCACAACCTCCGCTGGCAAGCTGTTCCACTGGTCGATCGCTCTCACCGTCAGAAAGTTTCTCCTCACTTCCAGGTTGAATCTCTCCTTGGTCAGCTTCCATCGTTATTCCTTGTTTGGCTTTCTGGTGCCATAGAGAACAGCCTGACCCCCTCCTCTCTGTGGCATCCCCTCAAGTATTGGAACACTGCTATCATGTCACCCCTGGTCCTTCTCTTCGCCAGACTGGCCAAGCTCAGTTCCTGCAACCGCTCTTCGTATGTTCCAGACCCTTTATCATCCTGGTTGCTCTCTTCTGCATTTTCTCTAGAGTTTCAATGTCTTTTTTGTAGTGTGGTGACCAAAACTGGATGCAGTACTCTAGGTGTGGTCTGACCAAGGCTTTATAGAGTGGTACTAGTACTTCTCTGGTCCTTGATTGTATCCCTCTATTTATGCAGCTCAGGACTGCGTTGGCCTTTTTGGCTGCTGCTGCACACTGCTGGCTCATATTTAGTTGGCTGTCTACCAAGACTCCAAGATCCCTCTCGCAATCGCTGCTATTGAGTGTGGTTTTGCCCAGTTTGTATTTTTGATTCTTCTTACCTAGGTGTAGAATTTTACTTTTCTCCGTGTTAAATTTCATTTTATTGGTTTGGGCCCAGTGTTCGAGTCTGTCAAGGTCCCTCTGGATTTTGAGTCTGTCCTCTGGGGTGTTTGCTACTCCTGCCAGCTTGGTATCATCTGCAAATTTGGTTAGTTCTCCTGCTATTCCCTCATCTAGGTCATTTATGAAGGTATTGAAGAGGGCCTAGGACGGAACCTTGTGGTACCCCACTGCTTACTTCTCTCCATGTGGACTTAGAGCCATTGAGGACTACTCGCTGGGTATGGTTGGTCAGCCAGTTGTTAATCCGTCTGGTTGTGTAGCTGTCTATCCCGCATTTTTCTAGCTTATGAAGGAGTAGGTTGTGGTCTACTTTGTCAAATGCTTTGCTAAAGTCCAGGTATATTATGTCTACTGCATTACGCTGGTCTACTAATTTGATCACAGTGTTGAAGAATGAAATGAGGTTGGTTTGGCATGACTTGTTCTTAACAAATCCGTGTTGGCTGTTGGTTATTACTTGGTTTGTTTTTAGATGATGGGAGATCTGGTTTTTAATTATTTTTTCCAGTATTTTCCCAGGTATTGATGTTAGGCTGATTGGTCTGTAGTTTCCTGGGTCTATTTTTTTACCTTTTTTGAAGATGGGGACCACGTCAGCTCTTTTCCAGTCCTCAGGTAGTTCCCCTGTGTTCCAGGATTTGTGGAAGATGTGGTGCAGTGGTTCTGAAATGACTTCTGCTAGTTCTTTTAGGACTCTGGGATGTAATCCGTCTGGTCCTGGTGCTTTGTATTCGTTAAGTTCAGATAGGTGATCTCTTACTGTATTTTTGCTTAGGTTGAGTCTTGCTTCAAATCTGTTTTTTATATTTGTGTTGCTGGGTAGTTGAGCTGCAGTTTCCTTTTGTGTGAAGACTGATGCAAAGAATGTGTTCAGTAGCTCTGCTTTGTCTGTGTTGTCTGTTACTTCTTGGCCGTCTTCTCTCTTTAGTGGACCAACTGTTTCTTTGATTTTTTTCTTGTTGTTAATGTGTTGGAAGAAGCTTTTTTTGTTGTCTTTGACTTTTGTTCCGAGTCTTTGTTCATTCTGGGCCTTTGCTGTCCTGATTGTTTCTTTACAGATTCTGGCTGTCTGTTGGTACTCTGCCTTGGTTATGTGCCCCTCTTTCCATTTTTTGTATTTATCTTTTTTTTTCATTCAGTTTATCTGTGAGATTTTTGTTTAGCTGGTTTCCTTTTGGATTTCTTGTTTTTCTTCCTCATCGGTATTGTGGTGTTCTGGGCTTTTATGATCGTGTTTTTCAGGATCTCCCAGGCTTCTTGAGTTGTTTTACCCTTTAGTACTTCCATCCAAGAGATCTTTCCCAGGTTTTCTCTGAGTTTATTGAAGTCGGCTTTGCACACTACTTGCACACCTAGGTTTTTGACGTTCTTGCCTAGTTGCTTATAGTCATTCTGTATTGTTTTCAAGTTCTTTTTTGTGTCATTTGTTCCTACATGGAGTAATAGTAGAGGGTAATAGTCTGTGGGTTTTATTATTTTGGTTACTTTCTCTGCTACGTCTATGATTTTGGCTCCTGGAAGGCAGCATACCTCTCTGGATTGGTTATCTGGTCTACAGATGGCGGGTTTGGTTCCTCTGAGGATTGGATCTCCTATTACCAGTACTCGCATTTTCTTTTTGCCTGGGGTTGTTTGGGAAGTTTCTTTCTGTGTTGTAGTGGTGTTTGGTGCTGCTGCTTTGTTGAGGGTTCTTTCTGCTGTTTCTTTTCTGTGTGTTTGTGCATTATCTTCTATTGGAAGTCCCTGGTATTGTTGCTTAGAGCCAGTGGGATTGGGTCTGGGGGGGGTTGGTTTGGACAGTGGTTTTGTGTTTGGTTTGTGTTTTTTTCTGTGGGTGACATGTGTCCATCTGCTTTCTTCCTCCGGGGGGGTTAGCTATAGTGGAAGTTGCTTGGTCATTTTTATGTTCTTTTTGTGCGTGTTCTTTTTGTGAGGTTTGGGGTTTCTCATTTTGTTGATTGAGTTTCAGGGTGTTTAGGTTTTTCTCTAGATCTTCCACTTTTTCTTCTAGTAATTTGATTAGTTTGCATTTGGTACATATGTAGTTTTGGAGTTTTGGAGTTCTGTGGGCATAAGAGTGTACATGGAGCATGCTCTGCAGGTCACAATAGAGTCCGTTCTTTGTGTGCTGGGGTTGTTTGGGTTGCTGCTGTTTTCAATGTCTTTCATTTATGGGTGTTTGGTGGTGGGGTTTTGGGGGGTTTTTGCCTGGCATGATCACTAATTAGTTTGTGTTAATGAATTAGTAATTAATGCATATAATATCTATAATATATAAAATTCAGCTGATATAGATATATAGATATATAGATAGTTTAAGTAATATGTAATGTAAATATGTTAATTAAATCAGTAACAATATCTCTTCAATTTAAGTTGTAATTATTATTAATCTTTCAAGAGCCGAGGTGGCGCAGCGGTTAGAGGCAGGTACTGCAGGCCACTTTAGCTGACAATGATCCGCAGGTCAGCGGTTCAGATCTCACCGGCTCAAGGTTGACTCAGCCTTCCATCCTTCCGAGGTAGGTTAAATGAGGACCCAGATTGTTGGGGGCAATATAGCAATAGCACTTAGACTTATATACTGCTTCACAGTGCTTTACAGCCCTCTCTAAGCGGTTTACAGAGTTCAGCATATTTCCCCCAACAATCTGGGTCCTCATTTTACCCACCTCGGAAGGATGGAAGGCTGAGTCAACCTTGAGTCAGTGAGATTTGCAGTGCTGCATTTTAAGCACTGTGCCACCTCGACTATATAAATATACATTGCTTACTGGTATAAACTGCTTAGAGAGTGCTTGCACTGTGAGGCGGTATATAAATCTAACTAACTAACAAACAGACAAACAGACAAACAAATAAATAAATAAATAAATAAATAAATAAATAAATAAATAAATAAATAAATAAATAAATAAATAAATAAATAAATGTAAATATACCCCAGCTTCCTTCAATACTGCTTAAATCAGTGTTTCCCAACCTTGGCAACTTGAAGATGTCTGGACTTCAACTCCCAGAATTCCCCAGCCAGAATTCGCTGGCTTCCAACTCCTCTTTATATTTCACCGTTCTTTTCTTTCCTTTAAGCTCAGTTTTTCCACCTTTTTAAAGACAACGAGTCAATGGGGCTTGCTTTTTTCCCCCCTCTACACTCCACAGTCAGGCTATTGTTGCAAGGGTCCCTTTAAATTTTGTTCTCCTCCGTCCTTCTTTCCGGAAGTGTTGCTTTTCCCCCTTCCTCCCAAGATGTCACCCATTCAAAACTGCTTAGTTACTGTAAGTTCTTTCTGTCCTCTATTTCCCTCCACCGTCCAGTATCACCACCGTTTCAAAGTAAAGGATTCTTTTATCGATCCACCTCCTGCTGTCTCCGATCTCCCCTTTGCTCCGATCACACCGTTCTTTCTATGGGAATCCTCTCGGTCGCGTTTACAATGCCTCCTTCTCCTCTTTCTTTCCTCCCTCTTCTCTCTAACACCAACTCGCTTTTGTCCGCAATCCACTTTTGATTCAGATCCCCCTGTCACGCATACCTCTTTCTTCTCTCACCAAGGATGATAAATTGCTGAAGTTTTGAGCCTTGCTGAGCCTCGTTCCTCCAGCTATTTCTGGCTCCGCGTGGTTGGATGTTTTCTTCTTTCTCTCTCTCTCTTTTTTTTTATGGGTTCGGCTGGTCCCAGCCTTTAGATGTTGATATATGTAATATTTGGAACTAATTTGTGTCTATTGTCTTATTTTGTTAGCTTCTGCCTTATCTCTAACACTAGGTTTTGGGGTCTTTTTCCTACATCAAAGTCTCAATCCCAGCGATTAAAATTCTGCCGCTGGGACATTTATATTTTTTATCCAGACTTGAGCAATTCCGGGTTTTATTTTTCTCCAACTCGGTGCCGTGTTAGAAGGAAATTAAGTAAGCGGACTTGAGATTCTGCCTTTCTATCCTGAGGATAACTCTCCAAAAACCCAAGACAAAGGGACTGCATTGGGTGCAAAACATGAAATTGCAAAAAAGGAGAATATTTATAGCTCAGGGTTGAAAATGAGGGTTCCTTGGTGCTCTCCGAGCTTGGTTGCTTTCTTGCAGACGTTTCATGAGCCAAACTAGGTAACCACTAGCAGTGGGTCATGCTAGTGGGTCATGAAACGTCTGCAAGAAAACCACCAAGATCGGAGAGCACCAAGGAGCCCTCAAATTGCAAAAAAAAAAAAAAAAGAAGTCCCAAAAGGGCCAGGGAATGCAGAGAAGAAAAATCCAGGAAATTTCTCCCTAATACTAAGAACTGGGCCAGGAGTGGTGCAGTGGCCTAGAGGTGGAGCTCTCACCTCACAATCAGGAGGCTGTGAGTTCGATCCTAGGTAGAGGCAGATATTTCTCTCTCTGAGCACAATGAGAATATATCTGCTGAACAAAACTCCGCATTGGCAACAGGAAGGGCATCTGGCCAGTAAACACTCTGCTAGCTCCATTCAGTTGCCCAGACTCCACCCCGCAAGGGATTATGGGGTCGTTAAAAGAAGAAAACGATGATGATGACTAAGAGGTAGGCCAGTATTAAGCTATGGCTCATAATGTTGCTGATTCCTCCATTCTCATGATCCTTCTATCCTGGTTACATGATCCCGATGACACATGCGCAGCACAGTTTAGTGGTTTATAACTTTTCGTTTAGTGACCATTCGAAATTACAACAGCACTGAAAAAAGAAACTTACGACCGTTTTTCACACTTACGACCATTGCGGCATCCCTCATGGCTACGTGATCAAAATTCAGACTGGACAAATGACTCCTATTTATGACGGCTGCAGTGTGCTGAGGTCACGCCATCCCCTTTTGCGATCATCCAACAAGCAAAGTCAAAGGGGAAGCCAGATTCACTTAACGACCATGGTAGTAACTGAACAACTGCAGTGATTCACGTAACAATTGTGGCCAAAAAAAGGCATAAACTGGGGCTAAACTCACTTAACAACTATCTTGCTTAGTGATGGCAACAGCTTTGCCAAGAAAAAAAAATCAGTACTTCTAGTTCTCAGCAAACGAAGGGGTTCGCTTAACGACTGCAGTGTTCACATTTACAACTGCTTGTTCACGCAATGACCCCCGCAAACCAGTAAAATCAGGTTGGCCGTGTGACCGGCTTGTTTTACAACCATTGTCCCTTACGGTCATAACCCAAGGGCTACTTGTAGTTACGCGTTTTCGGGGTGGTCCCCAACTGTGATGGGCCATGGCAGTGCCAAAAGGGGGATGATGGGAGTTGTAGTTCGACTTGGAAGAAAGGCACCCAACTGGAGGGAGCCGATTGAAGTCAGGTGCTCTAATTGTGTTGGTGGTACATCCATCCGCCCGTGACCATTTCAATGACAGGCAGCCAATTCTTAGGTATGTGGCTCCATCTCCCATCAGGGCCCCAGTTTTGGCTTCAGTGAGTTGTGTTAGGTTAAGGTGACCAGAACAGACGTCCCGCTTTTGGCGGGACAGTCCCACTTTTTAATAATTTGTCCCGCGGCATTTCAAAAAAGTCCCGCTTTTTTAATTTGAATTTGCCCTGCACACCCCTCTGCCTCCTGCCTCGCCTGCCTCCTCCTGCCAGGCGGGGAGGGAGGGCAGTGAGAGGGGCAGTGGCAGTCTTGCCTGTTCGTCGCCGCAGAGCCGAAGAAGCTGGTGGCGTTCGCGGCGCGGGGCTTCCCACGGATGCTTCCCACGACCGCCGGGATGCCGCCATTTGTGTTCTTTTGCCCTCTGCGCATGCGCAAAGCGTTCTGCTTGCGCAGAGGGCAAAAGAACGCAAATGGCGGCGGCCGGGGGAAGCCCCGTGCCGCGAACGCCACCAGCTTCTTCGGCTCTGCGGCAACGAACAGGCAAGACCACACCGGTAGGAACCCACCCCTGGCTGCGATGAAAGGGGGGGGGTGTTTGGTGGGGAGGTGTACAAAGCTGCAGGATAAGAGAGACGGACCAGTCCCGTCTTGCTCCCCTAGAAACCCCCCCCCCCCAATCAATGGTGTCCCGCTTTACAAATATTAAAATCTGGTCACCTTATGTTAGGTGGTTTGTAAGGCAAAGGAGGACTTGGGCTGCCTCTCCGCTGTCGCTTCCGGCCCGCAGCCGAGTGCCAACCTGAGTTGCAGGTGCAGGATGGGATCAAAGAACGCCTCGGATGCAGGTGCTTTAATCTTACCTTCTGGGCTTTCCGTTTAAAACGGGGGTGGGGGGGAATTGTAAAAAGAAACGCACATTTTGATTGAAAAAGCACAAGCCGCTTCATATATCCTGCTTCGTCCTCATCCCAGCTGTTGGTCTGGAACGGCGCCAGTTCTTCATTCGTAACGCAACTTCCTCCGTTTCTGAAATTCCTGCCCCTAGGACTCTCTTCCAGGGTCCATAGATATCTTTCCTTGTTGTGCGAATGTGGGATTTCTTTCTTTCTTTCTTTCTTTCTTTCTTTCTTTCTTTCTTTCTTTCTTTCTTTCTTTCTTTCTTTCTTTTTGTTAATAATTTTATTGCAACTTTCCAAGTTAAAAACAAAACAACATACAAAACAAACATAAATCACATATACTGTACATAACATATGGTTCCACTAATACAGCTTTACGTCATTGGGATTTTCTTCCCAATTCTACATTTTCCTAGTTATGGCTATTGTTTTATACCTAAACATTTTTTATCTTTACCTATTCATTATATACACTATTACCTATTATCCAATCATTTTATACTCCTATACTTTATATACATTATCTTACAACCGTTAAGATTTAAGGTTACATCTATCCCATCTTTTCTTTCTTATCACATTTCTGATTGCATTTCATTCTTATCCTAATTTTACTTTTCTTTTCAAGCCACTCATACCATCTATCCGAAATTTTATAATACCGTTTCCTCTCTCGCTCTCAGTTCCATAGTTAGTTTACTCATTTCTGCGCATTCTAGCACCTTCTTTACAATCGTAGCGTTCGAGGGATTCTTGCCTTTTTTCCAATTCTGTGCGAATATAATTCTCGCTGCCGTTATTATCTGTTGCATGAATGTGGGATTTCAAGAAGCTTCCCTTGGTCTCTGACATCACATAGGGCTCTTAAGGCCACCAGGGTTCAGTGTAATATCACAACAATGTCCCACCTGAATCAAGATCAGGAGAAAACGCTGCTGGGGGTCCCATAAGTCTCCTTGTCACGTAGTGAATATTGTCAGTTGTATGTATATGCAGGGAGCTGCATCCCTATCTATTATAATGGTACATTCCTACCACGTGATATAATGTTCTTGTACGCATGTGTGCATTCCTGATACTCCGTTATTCTTTGACAGAGGCGATAATTAACCTCACAAAGGAGAAATAGATCTTTTCCCGGACATCAGACATTAGAAAAGAAACCGCAATTTAAAAGTCTAAGTAAAAATATTTATTTCGATACAAAAACAATAAATCCTCATTAGTCTACATCTCTGATATAAAAATAGGTCTTGCTTCAATGGAAGCCAGGAACAGAAGAAAAGATCGGAGAAAGGAATGTACACATGCGTACAAGAACATATCAATCACGTGCTCAGGAATAAACCATTATAATGAATAGGGATGCATCTCCCTGCATATACATATAACAGGCAATAAAAATCACTGCGTGACATTCTTCTTGACTTGTCTTTGGCCGGGAGCGGTCGCATTTTATAGCAGAAATGTAAACAATCAGAATATATTGTTTTTGTGCTGAAATAAATATTTTATTAGACCTTTTTAACCGGTTTTATTTCTAAATGTCTGAGCTCCGAGAGAAAGATCAATCATCGCCTCTGTGAGATTAATTCTCATCTCTAACCCTCCTCCACCATCCCTCCACCGCCTTTAATTGCCTGGGTCAGTGCCTGTACCGGTACAGTCGAGCCCAAAATTTCTCTCTCTAAGCAAGAGATTCGTTTAAGGGACTTCTGCCTCCGTTTTACGACCTTTTTTTTTGCCACGGTTGGTAAGTGAATCCCTGCATTTCTTAAGTTAGTAACACGGTTGTTAAGTGAATCCGGCTCCCCCATTGGCTCTGCTTGGTCGTAAAAGGGGATCACGTGATCCCGGGGTGCTGAAATGGTCATAAATACGAGTCAGTTTTCCAAGCGTCTGAATTTTGATCGCGTGACCACGGTCATGCTGCAACAGTCACAAGTGTGATAAACGGTCATAAGTCACTTTTTTTCATTGTAACTTCAAACGGTCACAAAATGAATGGTTGTACTGTAACTTGAGGACTACCTGTACTCCCATTTTGAGGGCTTATTTAACAAACACTTAAAATATTCCCTTAGTCCTCTTCCTGTTAGTTGAAAACGTCCCACTTGGTCTCTGGTTTTCTTCTCCAGGATTGGCCCTTTGATGATGGAGCTCCACCACCCAACAAAATTGTGGACGACTGGCTCAACCTGCTGAAGACCAAATTCTGCGAAGACCCCGGGTGCTGTGTTGCTGTCCATTGCGTAGCTGGCCTAGGACGGTGAGTGCCATCCTGACGGGCACAGATATAGTAAAAACAATTGTTTTCTTTGTCATTGATGTTTCTGTTTGCACAAAACTACGCAATTATCCATGGCCAAGAGAATTACGACCTTCCCTGGTTTTAAGATGTACCGTATTTTTCTGAGTATAAGACGCACCTTTTTCCTCCCTAAAAGAGGCTGAAAATTTGGGTGCATCTTACACTCCGAATGTAGCTTTTTCAAAGCATTTTTTTCCAGCCCTAACGAGGTGCTAACGATCTTCCCGGCTTTCTACTCCATCCGAAGAAGATTTTTTCCAGCCCTAAGTCTTTGCAGGCTTGTTTTCATTCCTACTCCCTCTGAAAAAGTTTTTTTCAGCCCTAACCAGGTGCTAACGATCTTACCGCCTTGCAGCATTCTTTTATTCCTACTCCCTCAAAGTAGTTTTTTACCAGCCCTAAGTCTTTGCAGGCTTGTTTTCATTCCTATTCCCTTCGAAGAATATTTTTTTCAGCCCTAACCAGGGGATAAAATAATGTGCTGAAGCTGACCAGACTAAGGACGCTAGCCAGATGAATACCTGGTAGGTAGAATTTTTCCCTATTTTCCTCCCCCAAAACTAAGGTGCGTCTTATACTCCGGTGCGTCTTATACTCCGAAAAATACGGTAAGTGATAAAGAAACATTTGTTGATTGGCACTTGGTCTAGATGCAACTTGGCAACTTTAAGACTGGGGGGCGGAGAGACTTCAACTCCCAGAATTCCCCAGCCTTGGCTGGGATAATTCTGGGAGTTGAAGTCCCCCCCCCCATCTTAAAGTTGCCAAGTTTGAAAAACACAAGTCTAGAGGTTCAGTTTTGTGCACAACAAGAACATAACGTGGAATTTTTCAACCTGGATTTTTTTTTCCCCTTCAACCTTGGCATCCTGAATTATTCTTCTTCAGACATTTTGCTTTTTTCAAATTGGAATAGAGAAATGATACCGTTTTGTGGGCCTGATCTCACTTCTGTCTTTTCCTATCTAGGGCTCCAGTTCTGGTCGCGCTGGCCCTGATTGAGAGCGGGATGAAATACGAAGACGCCATCCAATTCATTAGACAGTAAGTGCTCCTCTAGAAACCTCTGTGCCACCTGCTCAGGTGGAGATAGCAATAGCACTTAGACTTCGTCAGAGTTTGTTGCAGAAAATCATTTCCAGAAAGCACACACAGACAAACTGATTCACCTGGATTCATTAACTTCTTTATATACATAATAACAGATGAGTAGTTACAATACCAGTAGCAGAGTTCTTCTTTAACGTAGTTAATGCAGTTACAAGCAGTTTCTAGTTCAGAGCAGACAGAGTACAGAGTGGGCTGAGCCACACCCAGCCTTCTAGCTTAAGTTTTCAGTTTCAATTCTCTGCACAGACTCAGATGTGTTTAGCTCTCATTGGCTGACTTAGTTGCTATGCCTATTCATTGGCTGACCTTGTTACCATGTCTCTCCCAGTTCATGATTATTTTAACACGTCTAATAAATAAATCATCAGGAGACAGTGAGTTCTAGTCCCGCCTTAGGCATGAAGGTCAGCTGGCTGACTAGAACTCACCATCTCCTGGTGATTGGCCCAAAGTCACCCAGCCAGCTTTCATGCCTAAGGCGGGACTAGAACTCATTATCCTGGTGACTGACTTAAAGTCACCCAGCTGTTTTCCATGCCTAAGGCAGGACTAGAACTCACTGTCTCCTGGTGATTGACCCAATGTCACCCAACCGGCTTTCATGCCTAAGACGGGACTAGAACTCACTGTCTCCTGGTGAATTGTCCAAAGTCACCCAGCTGGTTTTCATACCTAAGGCAGGACTAGAACTCACTGTCTCTTGGTGATTACCCCAGTGTCACCCAGCCGGCTTTCATGCCTAAGGCAGGACTAGGTTTCTAGCCTTAAGCACTAAACCAGACTGTCTCATCCGTACATGGAAAAGATGCTCTTCGCTTTCAGACATTTTGAGGAGCACACAACATGCTTATTAAAGTTTGTTGCAGAAAAATCAATTTCCAGAAGCACACACAGATGACTGATTCAGCTGGATTTATTAACTTCTTTATATACAAGAAAAAAAATATATATATATATATATATATATATATATATATATATATATATATATATATATATATATATATATATATATATATATATATATATATATATATATATATATATATATATATATATATATATATATATATATATATATATATATATATATATATATATATATATATAAAATCTTTACAATACCATTAGCAGAGTTCTTCTTCAATGTATTTACAGATAGCAGAGAACAATCAGTTTCATTTCAGCAGAGTGGAGAGAGGGCAGAGTGGAGACTGGAGCCACACCCAGGCTTAAGCTTAAGTTCCAGTTTTGATTCTCTGCACAAACTCAGAAGTGGTTAGCTCCTATTGGCTGATTTAGTTGCTATGCCTATTCATTGGCTAACTTTGTTAACATGGCTCTCCCAGTCATGAATATTCTAACAATGCCTTTCTCCTCCACTGCAGGAAACGCCGAGGAGCCATCAACAGCAAGCAGCTGACCTACCTGGAGAAATACCGGCCCAAGCAGCGCCTGCGTTTCAAGGATCCCCAGAACCACAAGAATAAATGCTGCATCATGTAACCTCCGTGATGTCCCTTTGCCGGAACCCCACCCGAGGGGGAAGACAAACCATGCCACACTCGAAACACACAGGGCTTGTACTTCTGAAGTTTGCAGGGGACATGTTTGTCACAACTTTTTCCCTCTCTCTTTTTTTTTTTTTTTTTTTTTTTTGAGTTGTTCCCAGGCATGGAGAACGCTGTTTTGCCCCCTTGGTTGGTTTCAAAGGCTTGAAATAACGGTGGTTATTTTCCCCTCCCCTCCCTCTCTCCTTCCTTTCCCAAAATATTTTGTCTTGTCAAAAGCTCTTTGTAACAACATCAACGTTCAATGCAATAACTCTGGAGCCTCTTTTTTCCTCCGGAGAACTTGATTGATGGATTAAGGAATGAACTAGCTAAAGTAGAGGTCGTAGGATTGGCAGGCCTGTAGTTAAAGCCCGCTTATTTCTGGGCAGAGATAAACCTAGATACACCGTGGAGCTGAGTTAGTTGGGGTACAGGGGGTGTTGTGCTGTGTTGTGCTTGCTTGGTTGGCTTTCATGTTTGAACAGGAAATGAAGACATCACCTGGTCTGTAGAGATAAATCCACTGATCCTGATGTGTCTTTCACGTGTTACGATCCTTCCAGCAGTATGCCGTTTCTCTTTATGTCCTAG
Source organism: Diadophis punctatus similis (assembly GCA_023053685.1). Lineage (NCBI taxonomy): Eukaryota > Metazoa > Chordata > Lepidosauria > Squamata > Dipsadidae > Diadophis > Diadophis punctatus. The sequence goes on along the minus strand of JALIGW010000003.1, from coordinate 203,076,847 downwards.
CCCCAGGGTCCTCAAACTTGGCAACTTTAAGACTTGTGGACCTCAACTCCCATAGGTGGCTGGAGGATTCTGGGAGTTGAAGTCCACAAGTCTTAAAGTTGCCAAGTTTGGGGACCTCTGTCCTAGCCCATGAAGTCATAAAATTCCCCATCGGTCGGATAAGCGTTGCTACTTTTGGATGTCTTGAAGCAGAAGAAAGTGGTTGAGGTTGGAAGTTGGAGACAGGGAAGATGGCCTCTCTTGAAGAGAGAACTGAAGGATTTAGGAAGGTGCCGGAAGGAGGTTTGGGAATTGGGAATGGGAGGTGGGAATTATTGACCGTACGGAGTGTCACTTGATTTGGGTGGGGTCTCGGCATCGTTGGCCGCAATAGGTTCAGACATTTTGAGGAGGAAGCTGAGAAAACCACTTTTTTGGAGGGTTTTGTGTGTGTCTGGCTGAGAATAATTTTTCGTAAACATTCAGTATTGACTTTGTGGAATTAATGTTTTTAAATAAAGCCTTTTCACATCCCCAGTGATTTTATGGACCTAGAGCAAAGGGTGGGGAACCATGGCCCTTTTATGACTTGTGGACTTCAACTCCCAGAATTCCTGAGCCAGGCTCAGGAATTATGGGAGTTGAAGTCCAACAAGTCATAAAAGGGCCATGGTTCCCCATCTCCGACCTAGAGCAAGGATAGGCGACTATGGTCCCTTCACGACCTGTAGACTTCAACTCCCAGGATCCCTGCGCCAGCATGGCTAGCTCAGGAATTCTGGGAGTTGAAGTCCACAGATGATAAAGGGGCCATAGTTGCCCACACCCAACCTAGAGGGAACTCTTTTGAGTTTTACAATTTTCTGCAATGTGTGTGCAATGCACTTTTGTACATACTTCCTCACCTGACACTCCTTGTGAGGACACTTGTGTCCTCACAAATCACCAGGGCTATATCCATTTCAGTCCTGGTAACTCAGGAGAACCGATTACAGCCTCTCATGTGTATTCCTTTGATTTGGGCCTATCCTCTTACCACAGTGAGCCAATTAACATATATATCCAACTGCCAGTTATTGTGTTTTATCCATGGAAACACAGGTGCTTGCGTAGATCTGGGGGCATCTCCTGTTCCCCAAAACGGCCCAAGACTTGTTTCTGTTAATCCAGAAAATCTCCTCTGAGTCAATCCAGCCTGTCAACTCCAGTTGAGTTGAGACTTTTAATCTATCTTCCTGTTTATATATTTATAATTTTTTTTAATCGCTGACTGGTTTTTTAATGCGGGTGGATGAGAATCTTGAGGACTGGGATTTGAAAGGCAAGAAATGAAATGTAGAAATGAAAAATAAGAAAGGTCTCACCCTGAAATAAATCCCATCCAGTAAAAGTTGAAAGTGGACAAGGAAGTTGGTGGCCTCCTCTCTTTCTTGGACAGCTGGGTTTTGTCTGCATCCTTTGGACATGTGGTTGGAAGAATATTACGGAAAAAGCTTTCTGTTCTAAAGCAGAGGTCTTCAAAGTTGGCAACTTTAAGACTTGTGGACTTCAACTCCCAGAATTCCTCAGCGCTGGTTGAGGAATTCTGGGAGTTGAAGTCCACAAGTCGTAAAGTTGCCAAGGTTGGAGACCCCTGGTTTAGACAGTATTATTCCCTCTCCTTACGGCAAGGGTGTCAAACCTTGGCAACTTTAAGACTTGTGGACTTGAACTCCCAGAATTCCCCAGCCACCGATAGAATTCTGGGAGTTGAAGTCCACAAGTCTTAAAGTTGGAGACCTCTCTTCTAATATCTTGTCTTGGGTAACTAACCTGCCCTCTCACAGCCGAGAGATTTAAGGCAGAGCCATTTTTAAGTTCCTTTTATAACATAGTCTTCCTGTCCCAGACTTAAATCCAATTTTATCAGCCTGTGTGATGTTCCTCCACAGTCATTTCTGAGGGCCTCTGTGGAGAGAGAAAAAGAATCACGAGGTTAAAAATGGAGAGCCTTAAATAAGGTGTCGTCCGTCAGCTTTGGGTTATTTAGCGATGATCCGATTGTCCCAGAAGAATAATTAGGAGCTTAGATTCTGGATGAAGGATGCTTATTTGGTTGGTGGTATTAAAAGGCCGGCGAATAAGTGAAGTTTTGCCACCTGCCTTGATCTCTACAGAGAACTTGTGATTTTTTTTGAAGACCAGGATTCAGCAGTCGGGGAGAGGAGAACTTGGATCGTAGTTTGATTTAGCTCTTCGTAGATTGTGAGACATCCTAGAAGGCCCCAAAACATTGTCATCTGCGCATTGCTTTCCCTCAAAGCACTCCTTGTGAGTATCACTGCATAAACTCTTGACCAGAGGTCTTCAAACTTGTCAACTTTAAGACTTGTGGACTTCAACTCCCAGAATTCTCCAGCCAGCATAGCTGGCTGGAGAATTCTGGGAGTTGAAGTCCACAAGTCTTAAAGTTGACAAGTTTGGGAAATCCTGCTCTTGACCGACGTTTCAAGAGGCTTCCTAGATTTTGGAGAGTCTTTATCTTTACAGAGCTGTTTCACATAGCCTCTCTCTCTCTCTGGAGCATCCATCTAGTTGCTTTTCTAGCTTAGCTTTGGGACCTCTGGTTGCTTTCTAACATCCTATCTTGAAGCTCCCATCGCTTTCCCATTCTTTTTTGAACATGCTGCTATGATCCATGGATGGCCTGGCAAAGCCATCCACCTTAAAAGAGTTGGGTTGAGTGAAGCCCACGATAGAGCTCTCTTAGGGTGGGGTGAATGAACGCAAATCCATCCACCGATTCCTAAGGATCTTGTTGGTCTTCCAGTTAGATAGGGGCTATTGTTAATGTTGCCTCTGGATCGTAATTTTGGATAGAAAAAAAAAGATCAGAAGGATTCTGCGGTGAAGCTTTTTCCAAATTAAAAAATAAAATATTAAAAGTGAGCTCCCTTCATCAGGTGCCTAATTCTGGATCGTGGCTTTTCCCATCCTTGTCACTAAGATGCTGTAACAAGGCTTATGAGGAATTGAGACTTGAACTTTCCAGGTGTAAACGCATCCTTGTTTCGCTGACCTGTATGCACTTCAGCAGTGCTCCTCCTCCAAGTCTTCCTTGTAGAAAGGCTTCCTTGCATCTCATTTTAGAGAAGGATTCTTGGTAGGGCAAGAACATCTTCTCCTTTCTCCAATTTCCTCTGGAAGCTTCCAACATCAATGTGTCCAGGAGCAGGAAGCATCCTTCTTACCAGTGTTATTAGCAAACCCGTCCATAGAGAGGCCCACTGAGGTCATAAAATCCAGCCCTGTTTGACACAGGAATCCAAACTGAAGCATCTCAGATGGATAACTGTCCATCTTCCACCCAACAAAAGGAAGATCCTCACATCTCCAGAACGTTAGTTCTACCGTGTGTGTTTTTTTACTGGTGGGACATTTTTCTTTACGTTCACCCAAAATATGAACAAGTTAACCCTGCTGATCTATTTAGAACTTTAGACAGCTGTTAGAATTCTCCCAAGAGTAACCTTTAGCCCTTCATCCATTTTTGATAAGCCTCAAAACTGTGGTCTCAGCAGCATTAGGAATTCACCAATTGTGTATATATATGAATGTGGACGTAACCTGGGTCTTCCCTTCTCGTGCTTTGCACTCTGGCCTGGTTCTGCGGCCTGTCGATCAAAGGGAGGAGAAACTAGTTGTTTTAAAGACTACGGTTTCCCAAATGTCTTGTGAGAAGCAAGTGACGGTCTGGATAACCACCATGTCTCTCACGAACGGTTCTCCAACCAGCCTTAACTGATTTAGGAAACCAGGATTTCTAAACTTGGGCAGTTGCTAAGTTTCTTCCATCGGGCTGGAATCCTCCCAACTTGAACATGTGACAAACGAGCAGTTCCTTGCATGCAACTTATTTCCATTGCAGTAAAAGCAGAGGGTCTTTCAACCCTGTTCCTACTAAGGGTCTGTGTTCTGGCCGTTAAAAATTCGTGAAATGATGTGTCCGAAAGAACAGCGGTCCCCATATTTTGCCGCTCAGCGGCCTAGCTGGGGGCAAGGAGAACCGGGCCACGCGAGTGGTGGGCCGGCGCGCATGTGCACACAGCTCAATTTGTGCGAGCGGTGGGCCGGCGTCCACACGCAGCTCGGCTTCAAGTTGAGCTGTGCGCGCATGCCCACTGGCCCACCACTCGTGCGGCCCGGTTGCAAAGAGGCCTCAGCCTGGGAATTGGGGATCCCTGTCAAAGAAAGCCTTTCAAAATTGCTTTGTTTCATCCTAGCACATACATTGAAGTCGGCTTTCAGCTCCTACCAAGATATAAACTCTCTTACTAAGTACTGTAATCTCCTCAACCCTTGTCCAGGCACTTCCTTCAAGATCATGAGATCTAGAAACTTTTCCCCCTTTAAAAAAAATGAAATTTAAGAGACTGTCCTCGTGGCTTGCGGTCTGTTCCTCATTCTAACAGTGTTCTTCCTGCAGGGTTTTGGGGTGTGTCTTTCAGTCTACTGGTGCTGTTCCTGGCATGGGTGATCCAGTTGATTCTGGCTTGATTCATTGCTTGGAAGACTCTTTTCCTGGGTGCTTCACAAAGAACAGCTTCTGTGTCTTTGTGGCTGTTTAAAAAGTTATGCAGAGTGCAGGCTCTCCTCACCTGAGAGACAATGCTGGATCACTCAAGTCGCTTTTGAAAGTAGGACGGCTTTTTTTTCCCCCAAAAAGAAGAAGAATGGCCTGTTGCGAAATTGTCCTGTTTTGGGGATGAATATATTTTGCACACTCCCCTGTTCTCGGCTGCCTTGTGTATGGGCATCAAACTAAATGGGAGGCAGGCAGACTGTAGCATCTCTGGAAGCAGCAATTGCGTAAGAAACAATTTTGTGCATAGCAGAGGGCTTTAAAATAATGGATAAATGCTTTTTTTTTTAACGTTGCAATTTGGGGAAAGATATTTGGCAGGCTGAAACCGGCTAAATGTGAGCAATGCAAAAGAAGCGAAATTCTATTTATTGCCATGAAATTGCAAAGCAAGGCGCTTCCTCTTTTTAAAATAAAACCTTCCGTTCTTTCTGTTATACCTGGAAACAGACCTTGACATGTCTCGGCAACTGAGGCTTAGGGATTTAGTGCTTCTGGTTCTTTCGTTCTGTTTGGGAGTTGAGTGTAAAATTTGGCAGTCATCTCAGGTGTTTTTGGATTTGATTTGGATTTCTGCTCTTCTGGGTGGACAGCTTCACCATGGGTGTGATGGGCCCAGAAGGACTCTAAAGAAGGCAAATCGGCTTCTTGAGTTGACTTGCCAAGATTTGGACTTCTCCTGAAAGTTTTTTTTTAAAAATGGGGAAGAAAATAACACCCCACGTTGGATAGTGTGGGTCTCAAATTACAATCCAGTGTGGTCATCTTTGGCTTCTGAACCAGAACTGATGCTGAATTTGAGCAGGAACGGAGCAGAATCCGACATGAAAGGGTTTGAATTATGTCAGGATATCTCCTGGAGGTTTGCACCGCAGGTGAAAACCACTTGGTGGAGACAGCCAGCGTTGTTGGAAGGAGAGGAACCTTTTATGAGTCACTGCTTCCTCTCCTTTCTCCCATCCTGTAGATCAGGGTTGTCCAACCTTGGCAACTTTTAAGACTTGTGGACTTCAACACCCAGAATTCCCCAGACAGCTGGGAGTTGAAGTCCACAACCCTAAGGGTAGCCAAGGTTGGACGCCCCTGCTGTAGATGATCGGAAAGTTGAAACCTAGTTCCTTCCCTTCCCAAAACCAAGTGAAACACTCTGGAAGAGCTTCAACTGGCCTTAGGAGCAGGTGGAGACTCCAGAACAATTAATTCAGAAGATTGTGGTCCACCAGAATTCAATCGTGGTCACAGCTTCACTTCCACAGAGTGAGTTTGGCTGGTGGAGGAAATCTTTCAGGGCAAGTCCATTGCCACGTGTGCCTCCTTCCACCAAGCCCATTACCTCATGGCGTAGGAGCAACCGATGTCCGAACAGACCCATGGGCCATTCACGCACACACACACAGAATGAAAGACACACCTATCTTGATCCCCACCATTGGGTGTTGAAGAGAGAGGAGGTGGAAGAGGCAGACGACTTCTCCTTTCAAAGATTTAAGAACGTCTTTTCAAAGGCGCAACTCCAAAGTTTTATAAAATAGATAATAGGTGTTGTTGTTTTTTTAATGGCAATAGGTCGTCTTCCTCTCACCCTGCGTCCCTTTGGAGAAACAGTCTTGGGGGGTGGGGTGGGGGGAATGAAAGCAAACATCCAGATCACGTACGTAGAAGGTTTTCAGAGATTATTTCAGAATTAGTCACTTACAAACATACCAGCATTTTTAATAGCCTTATAGTGTGAAAAACTTTTGAATATAAAAATAAAAGCTTGTGTGTAACCTTAGCTGGAAGACGTATGTATAGAAATGAACAAAACAAAAATACTGCAATGCCTCTGTGTTTTAGGGGTGGGGTGGGATGGGGTATCTTCTCAACTGTTGCAAAGGAAGACACGCTATATTCCTACGCAGTTGTCAAGCCTTTGTACCTGGTTATTGAAATCAAACTTTGAGAAATAGGGAACGGGGGAAAAAACCATCCCAAACTATTCTTGATCGTGTCTCAGTGCAGCTTCTAATAGGTCCAGAATGTGAAATTTGCATGTAGCAAAAGACAAAAGTGAGAATTGTGGGTCTATGTTGGCGTCCCTCCTACTTTGGATGCCAGAAATTCAATGAAATCTGTACAGAAATGAGATGTTTTCCTTTCCGTGCTCCACTCATACACAAACTTATCTGGGGTATAAAACCCAGCGGTTTTCCACAAGCGTGGACTTTGGAGTCCCAGAATTCTTGCAAGTGGGTTTTATTTCCGGCTGAGAAATTGAATTGAAGTCCATCCATCTAGAGGGCCTTCAGGGTCGAGGAGGTTGACTGTTAAAAGGATGAAGGTCAAAAGAGATCAACATCCCAGGAGACCATCTAGGCCAGAGGTCTTCAAACTTGGCAACTTTAAGATTTGTGGACTTCTAGAATTCTGGGATTTGAAGTCCACAAGTCTTAAAGTTGTCAAGTTTGAGGACCCCTGATCTGGGCGATCTTCTCCAGGGCATGTGCCCAAAGTCAGTTGACCATCTGCTTAAAGACGAGAGCCAATTCCAGTGACATCTGAAGTGGGTTTAGGAGGAACGGTGAGGAAAATGAAAAATGTACGTCTCTTTTCTTAGCACCAGCGTTTCCTGTCCTCTTACACCCAATTCTCACTTAGCCATCGACAGAAACTGCTTTTTTCCGTTGACTTCCCTACCTCTTGATTGAAAAATCAGGAACACGGAAGGTGTGGTTGTTCTGTGACACATTCACACGTTCCTTTTTCTGGCAAGATGAGAGAGAAATACCGAGGCAGGAAGGCGCTGGGTAGTTGGTGCCAATCTGCTTCCTGAAAAGGAGGCCTTCGTGTGGTTGACGGTCTCCTAAAAATTACGATTCAGTGAGTTTTAATGCTTCGTGTCCGTAAGTCATCCAGCAGTCAGAACCTGGCAGTAAATCAGAGGAAGAATTAGTAGCTATATAATGTGCAGGAGAATCATGATGGTTATTTTTAACTGTTCTTAATTAAGAATGATCACATTGCAATGGTCCTTATTTATTTCCGGGACTGCCCTGTTAATTGACTTCATCAGCCACACGCTCTGATATAATGGCACAACTCCTTGAGTCTCGGCAGTTCACAAAATGAGGAATTGATGCTGAGACTTTAAAGCAGGTGTGTCCAACCTTGGCAGCTTTTAAGACCTGAGGACTTCAACTCCCAGAATTCCCCAGCCAGCGGGAATTCTGGGAGTTGGAAGGCCACAGGATTTAAAGTCGCCAAGGTTTTAAACATTGTTTTCCTCTATTCTGAGCCTTGCTTAATTATGATGGGGATGACTTTTTTCGGTGCTTTTTTAAAATCAGGTAAATATTGATGTTGAGGTCTGCCAATGAGATCTAGAACCTTGACACTTTATAATCATGACAAACAACTTCCCCTCCCCCCATAAATAAAATAAAATGTACCTGTTTTTGCTCAAGTCCTGTGAAGAAAAAACTGTCTTTTTTAATAATCCTTTTGTTTCTGAGTGGTGAGAGAATTCTTGAAAAACATCCTGAGGTGATTTTTTTTGGCCTCCAACCACAACAAAATAAAATAAAAGGCTTCACTGTTTTATATGAGACTCTTGTGTGGCAGTGAGTTTTTCTCATTGGTGATGTGGGTTGTCGGATGGGAGGCACAATAATTGTGTAGTTCGTTTATCAAATGTTTACCCGCTTAAACTAGATGCCATCTGTGATATAGGTAGTCCTCCACCTATGGCCATAATGGAGTCTCCCCTTTAAGGTCATAAGTCATGAGTGTTGTAAATGTTGCCACTTGACCAACACGATTTTACAAGCTTTTTTTGTGGAGGTCGTTAACCAAACCGATTGTTTTCTATGGGCATTTTTGCTGAAAAACCAGCATTTACCGACAAAAGAGAATTTTTGTAACTCGGGGTTGAAATGAAGGGTTCTTGGGGCCCTCTGAGCTGGGTTGTTTTCTTGCAGACATTTCATTACCCAGCTAGGGAACATCATCAGGGCACTCTGGAAGGAATGCAGTGAAGAGCAACAAAGATGATTAGGGGACTGGAGGCTAAAACATATGAAGAACGGCTGCAGGAACTGGATATGTCTAGTTTAATGAAAAGAAGGACCAGGGGAGACATGATAGCAGTCTTCCAATATCTCAGGGGTTGCCACAAAGAAGAGGGAATCAATCTATTCTCCAAAGCACCCGAGGGCAAGACAAGAAACAATGGATGGAAACTCAACCCAGAACTAAGGCGGAATTTCCTGACAGAACAATTAATCAACTGGATTAATTGGAACAACTTGCCTCCAGAAGTTGTAAATGCTCCAACATTGGAAGCTTTTAAGAAGAGGTTGGATAACCACTTGTCTGAAGTGGTGTAGGGTTTCTTGCCTAAGCAGGAGGTTGGACTAGAAGACCTCCAAGGTCCCTTCCAACTCTATTGTATTATAACACCACACTGACTGAAATGCAGGTCCGTGTGGCACTTAAACTGCATCGATGAACTGCATGTGAACTTGGCTGTGGGCTTAACCAGATGCACGGTGATGAAAATGGTAAGAGGAAGTGAGAAAGTGGGCTGGTTGCAGCTTGTTGCACAGCGCAGCTAACTATCATGTCCTGAAGAAGCACGCACCTGAAATGACAGCGTTGAGATGAAACCGCTGCTTTTAATGGTAAATGTTATGAGTAACTTTAAGGGTGGTGAGGGTGGCTTGCAAGGAGACTTTTAGGAAAGTAATAGAGCAATTAATCACTGCTCATTTGGGAAGTCCTGTTACTACCTCCCCAAAACGTGGTATAATTAAGTTGGGTTATTTAGCTAACTGAATCTAGATGTTGGGTGAGACCCAGATTTTATATATATATTATTATATATATATATATATATATATATATATATATATATATATATATATATATATATATATATATATATATATATATATATATATATATATATATATATATATATATATACATACATACATACATACATACATACATACATACATACATACATACATACATACATATATATATATATATATATATATATATATATATATATATATATATATATATATATATATATATATATATAAAATCTGGGTCTCACCCAACATCTAGATTGTATATATATATATACAATACACACACACACATACAGTCAGGTCCAGAAATATTGGGACATCAACACAATTCTAACATCTTTGGCTCTATACACCACCACAATGGAGTTGGAATGAAACAAACACAATGTGCTTTAACTGCAGACTGTCAGCTTTAATGTGAGGGTATGTACATCCAACTCAGGTGAACGTTGTAGGACTTAACAGCAGTTTCCATATGTGCATCCCACTTGTTAAGGGACCAAAGGTAATGGGACAGAATAATAATCATAAATCAAACTTTCCCTTCTTAATACTTGGTTGCAAATCCTTTGCAGTCAATCACAGCCTGAAGTCTAGAACGCATAGACATCACCAGACGCTGGGTTTCATCCCTGGAGATGCTCTGCCAGGCCTTCACTGCAACCGTCTTCAGTTCCTGCTTGTTCTTGGGGCATTTTCCCTTCAGTTTTGTCTTCAGCAAGTGAAATGCATGCTCAATGCGATTCAGGTCAGGACTTAGCCATTGCATAACATTCCACTTCTGTCCCTTCAACAATTCTTTGGTTGCTTTTGCAGTATGCTTTGGGTCATTGTCCATCTGCACTGTGAAGCGCCGTCCAATGAGTTCTGCAGCATTTGGCTGAATGTGAGCAGATAATATTGCCCGAAACACTTCAGAATTCATCCTGCTGATTTTGTCAGCAGTCACATCATCAATAAATACAAGAGAACTCACTGAACAAATGTCTCACTTAACAACAGAAATTTGGGGCTCCATTGTGGTCGTAAAGTTGAGGACTACCTGTAGTTACAAAAGGGATCACAAGACGGTTGAGCGATGCCACCTTCTGGCTGTGTTGAACGGTTACACACAATTTCTCCATGTGAAATCTAACAAATAGAGGAGGGGTGAAATTCAAAATTTTTCCCTAGCGGTTCTGTGGGCTGGGCTTGGTGGGCATGGCTTGGTGGGCGTGGCAGGGGAAGGATACTGCAAAATCCCCATTCCCTCCCCACTCCTGGGGGAAGGATACTGCAAAATCCCCATTCCCTCCCCACTCCTGGGGGAAGGATATTGCAAAATCTCCATTCCCATCCCACTCTGGGGCCAGACAGAGGTGGTATTTGCTGGTCCTCCGAACTACTCAAAATTTCCGCTGCCGGTTCTCCAGAACCTGCTGAATTTCACCCCTGAAATAGAGTATGGAGAAGGCGAGAACTTGATGCCTTCTGGACTCTTGATTCTTTTTGCAAGCCAATGAAAAGTTGAAAAGCAATTCTGCCAGAAATCCGGGTTCCATCCTTTAATTGTACACCTAGGCGGGAAAAATCAAAGGTACAAGGACAGAGTAGGCGAAACCCGGCTCAAAAACAGTAACTCTGAGAGGGACCTTGGAGTCCTAGTGGACGATCACTTAAAGATGAGCCAGCCACGTGCAGCAGCAGCCAAAAAAGCTAATACAATCCTTGGTTGTATAAACAGAGGCATAGAATCAAAACCATGTGAAGTATTAGTACTGCTTTGTAAAGCCTTAGTAAGGATCCCACCTGGAGTACTGCATCCAGTTTTGGTCACCACATGACAAAAAAGATGTTGAGACTCTAGAACAGTGATCGTTAACCTTTTTTTCCTCAGGTGCCAAAAAAGCGCACATGCGCGCGATAGCATGTGTGTGCATGCCGCCCCCTAATGCAATGCTGCCCCACATGGCCCCCCCATGCATGCACGGGTGACCCCCGTGCTGCCCCCGCCCCTTGCGCATGCACGGGCGACCCACTCCCGCAGCCCGTTTTGGTGCTAGCAGGCCTCCCTGAAGCCTCCTGGGACCAAAAACAGGTGGGGGCATGCTGTACTCCCCACGCCCCATTTTTAGTCCCAGGAGGCTTCAGGTAGGCCAGCTAGCACCAAAACAGGGGGGGCATCCCCAATCTCCCCCATTTCTTTCCCCAGCATGCGCTAGTTTCCTCCTGGATTCCTTCCTCCCGTGCCTTTTCCGATCTTTCCCAATTTCTTTTCCCCAACACAGCGCATGTAAATGCCCCGCCCTGCACATGTACAGCAGAGACCCGAAGACCAGCTGGCTGGCAGGAGGCGTGCACATGCGCAATGGAGCTGGGCTGGGCGATGGCTGATGTGCCTGCAGAGAGGGCTCTGCGTGCCACCTGTGGCACGCGTGCCATAGGTTCACCATCACGGCTCTAGAAAGAGTGCAGAGGAGCAACCAGGATGATTAGGGGATTGGAGGCTAAAACATAGGAAGAATGGTTGCAGGATTTGGGTATGGCTAGTCTAGAGAAAAGAAGGACTAGGGGTGACATGATAGAAGTATTCCTCTATTTGAAGGTGTCATGATGTGAATATATTGCCAGTTGAACCTCTGTGCTATATTTCTTAGTCTTCTACTATATTTCTAGATCTACTGTATTTTCTAATCAAGCAGACATGTGATATGTGTTTCTACGCATGTGTGCATTCCAGGAGTTTGTCTCCTCCTTCCTCCTTCTTCTGCACCTTCTTCTTCTTAAGCCTCCGCCCAAGGCAGATGTGAATTCTTAACTGGGACAATGTAGCTTATTAAGGTTTATGTTTTGTTACTTTTATACTGAAATAAATATTTTGTTAATTAGAATTAAATCTCGGTTTTATTTTCTATTTAAGGATGACTTCAAGGGAACAAGATCTATATCGCCTCGGTAGGAATAAATTCCTATCCCATCAGCGGGGCTTCCACAGAAGAAGGGGTCAATTTATTTTCCAGAGCACTAGAAAGCCAGACAAGAAACAATGGTTGGAAACTAATCAAGGAGAGAAGCAACCTGGAATTAAGGAGAAACTTCCTAACAGTGAGGACAATTAACCAGTGGAACAGTTTGCCTCCAGAAATTGTGGGTGCTCCATCACTGGAGGCTTTCAAAAAGTGACTGGACAACCATTTATATGAAATGGTATAGGATCTCCTGCTTGAGCAGGGGGCTGGACTAGAAGACCTCCAAGATCCCTTCCAGCTCTATTCTGATTGATTGATTGATTGATTGATTGATTGATTGATTGATTGATTGATTGATTGATTGATCAAAAGGATAAATGGATGATAAACAATAATAATAACAAAAGCGAAACTAGTTGAGAACAGATAGAGAAACTGGAAATGAATGACTGAATGGGAAATGGCACCGATTAAACCAGTCGCTACGGAGGGAAAAATAAAAATCCCAAATTCATCTCTCAGTGGTGCCAACTCCTCCCGTGTCATCCCCTCCCTCTTCTCTCTTGCTAGGCAACTTAGAAGAGGGCACATGAATACACACGTGCCCAGAAACACAATGAGGAGGAAACAGAAACGCACCCATCCAGATGCCATAAGTCACTTCGTCACATGGAAGAAAATAACAACCAAGCCTCCAAGGTCTTGTTTTGGTTTAAGTGCATCCTCCACAAATGTTTGCGGTTCACCTTGAGGGTTTGGCAGATGGGAATTGTGGTTCAAACAATCCAGGGAAGGTCTGGTTGCATGTTTCTGGCGCGGAGGTCTTCAAACTTGGCAACTTTAAGACTTGTGGACTTCAAGTTCTAGAATTCTCCAGCCAGTTGAAGTCCACAAGTCTTAAAGTTGCCAAGTTTGGGGACCCCTGCTCTGGCGGGTTAGCATCTCTTCAAATTCACCTTGGAAGAAGAAGAAAAGAGTTTAGGGAGGGACAGTAAAAAATAAACTCAAGCTTCCTTCTTGATTTTTTTTTTTACCCTCCCTGCAGACACCCAGATGGGCTTTCTGTCTCTCTAGGAAAACTGTACCAAGAAGGATACACCCTCCTTCTGAGACTCATTCTGAATTCAGTCCCAATCCCTTATCGATATGCTATTCAAACGCTCCTGTCTGTTTGTCACTTTCAACGGTGTGAAGCTATGCATCCCAGGGAAGCCATTTTGAAGCGTGAGGTACCTCAAATGGGCTAATATGGGCTAACAGTGTTTCCGAAGCTCAGGAGCCATTGTTTCCATGAAATTGAAATGCCTAGGATCTTCAGAACAGCTGGATTTGCAAACTTGTAGCCACAACAGCATTGCCACAGGGCAACAGCCAGCTGCAGTCATCTAATTGTGATTTTTGATGCTTCCTGTCAGCTTCCCACAAGAAAAGTCAAGAGGGAAGACAGCAGGGAGAGGAGGAGGAGGAGGAGGAGGAGGAGGAGGAGGAGGAGGAGGAGGAGGAGGAGGAGGAGGAGGAGGAGGAGGAGGAGGAGAAGGGAGAAGAAAGAAGAAGGAAGGAAGAGGAGGAGGAGGAGGAGGAAAAGAAGGAAGGAAAAGAAGGGAGGGAGGGAGAGAGAGAGAGAGAGAAAGAAAGAAAGAAGAAAGAAAGAAAGAAAGAAAGAAAGAAAGAAAGAAAGAAAGAAAGAAAGAAAGAAAGAAAGAAAGAAAGAAAGAAAGAATCTCATCCCCTGCCCACAATACCACCAAGCTTCCTTCCCTTTTTGTTTTTCCAAATCTTGGAGTTCCGGCAAAGGTACTTTGGAATAACTCTGCAGTGAACCCTTATATTAATAACAATTAACCAGTGGAACAACTTGCCTCTAGAAGTTGTGGGTGCTTCATCACTGGAGGCTTTTAAGCAGTGGTGGGTTCCTACCAGTGCGGTCCATTCTATAGCACCGGTAGTGGCCCACTGGTGATGTCACAGTACCGGTGCGGTCAGTTGCCGGTGCCTGGGCACTGCCATTTTTTAAAAAAACAAATTTTAATTTTTTTTTTACATTTTCTTCTGCGCATGCCCAGAAGCCGAGCTTCCGGCACTGCGCATGCGCTGCCTTCCTACCCCACAGTGAGTCCAAGCAGGGTAGGATGGCTGAGGGAGCGCGTGAGATGCTGAAAGAATGGGCGGCAGGAGCTATCTCCATTCCCCTCCCTTCAGCAGTCCGAGAAGCCATGAACGCGCGGTGATGATCCCAGGCATTTTTGCACGTTTGAGGCTTCTCGAGCTGCTGAGGGGAGGGGAAACGGGCGGCAGGAGCCTAGGATCATCGAATGGGGAGAAGCATTCAGGCCGGACGGAGCCTCCTAGAAGAACCGCTGCCGCGGTCTTGCTGCTCCCACTGCGGAGGGGCTGTGTTGCAGGTGGGCAATGTCCCCCTGCTTCTCTGGCCGCTGCCAAGCTCCTGAGGCCCACGCCCACCCAGTCACATGGCTGGCAAGCCACACCCACAAAATAAGCCACGCCCACAGAGTGGTAGTAAAAAAATTGGGAACCCACCCCTGCTTTTAAGAAGAGATTGGACAGTTACTTGCCTGAAATGGTATAGGGCCGTGATGGCAAACCTATGGCATGGGTGCCACAGGTGGCACGCGGAGCCATATCTGCTGGCACGCGAGCTGTTGCCCTAGCTCAGGTCCAGCGTGCATGTGGGCGCCCGCTAGCTGATTTTTGGCTCACACGGAGGCTCTGGGAGGGCATTTTTGGCCTCCAGAGGGCCTCCAGGGTGGCAGGGGAGGGCGCTTTTGCCCTCCCCAAGCTCCAAGAAACCTCTGGAGCCCGGGGAGGGCAAAAAATGGGCCTACCGGGTCCACCAGAAGTCAGGAAATGGGGGAGCAGGGGCACGTGGGGGAGCATTGAATATGGGTTGGGTGTGGGCACGCGCACACGTGCGATAGCGCGCGTGTGCACTATTTCGGCACCCGAGGAAAAAAAGGTTCGCCATCACTGGTATAGGGTCTCCTGCTTGAGCAGGGGGCTGGACTAGATGACCTCCAAGGTCCCTTCCAGTTCTATTCTGATGAAAACTTGGTGCGGTACTCTAAGAACCAGTCAACAGCCCAACCTGTATCCAGCCTAGAATTTCTGATGAATTCTAATGAAACAGCCAGCAGCTAAGTCTGCAGTGCAGAACTGGCTCCGAAGCTATAAATACTTCTCTTCCCCCCCCCATCCATCTCAGAAAGAGCTGCTGATAAATAATAAGGTCGCACTCCATTTGTCTGTTGTCAAATAAATTACACCAGGGGGATTTGGTTTCATTGCCTAGGTTCTGCGGATAAATAATAACATTTTCCCATTTAGCAAGGGAGTGAATTTTTGCTTAGCACAGCTTTTGCGTTTTTTGCTCCTCCACGCTGGGAAGTCATCGCTAGCAGGAGTTGGTGTAAAGGAAGCCAACAGAGGGCGCCGGATGCATTCACAAGCTTTGCAAGCAGTAGTAAAAAAGTAGGTTTTCCAAAAATGGTGAACCGCTGGAGGGAATGTCATAAATAAGGAACTGCCTGTAAACACACACAAAGGCAGACACACAATCCTCTTGCCCTTGTTCTTGAGGAACAATTCCCAGGTTTTGCCTGTTCTTCGAGGACTCTTAACAGAGTAACAGAGTTGGAAGGGACCTTGGAGGTCTTCTAGTCTAACCCCTGCTCAGGCAGGAAATCCTATACCATTTCAGACAAATGGCAGTCCAGTCTTTTCTTAAAAACTTCCAGTGTTGGAGCATTCACAACTTCTGGAGGCAAGTTGTTCCACTGATTAATTGTTCTAACTGTCAGGAAATTTCTCCTTAGTTCTAAGTTGCTTCTCTCCTTGCTTAGTTTCCACCCATTGCTTCTTGTTCTACCCTCAGGTGCTTTGGAGAATAGTTTGACTCCCTCTTCTTTGTGGCAACCCCTGAGATATTGGAAGACTGCTATCATGTCTCCCCTAGTCCTTCTTTTCATTAAACTCTTAGTTAACCTCTTGGTTCATTCTGGCACAGCTGAATGGACCATAGTTTACTCAACTGCACCAGTTTGCTGGCTTCACGGAATATACACAGAACCATAAGTCACTGCACGGGATGAGTTTACATAATGGACTAATAGCTCTAATATATGGTAAAATAATTGGTCGAGCCTGTTGCAGGAACACAGCTATTATCAGGGTCTCCAAACATTATTTTTGAGATAAAGGCAGCTGTCATAACAGAATAACAGAACGTCATCAGAGTTGGAAGGGACCATGGAGGTCTTCTAGTCCAACCCCCTACTTGGGCAGGAAATCCTATACCATTTCAGACAAATGGCAGTCCAATCTCTTCTTAAAAATTTCCAGTGTTGGAGAATTCACCATTTCTGAAGGCAGGCTGTTCCACTGGTTAATTGTTCTCACTATCAGGAAATTTCTCCTTGGTTCTAGGTTGCTTCTCTCCCTGATTAGTTTCCGTCCATTGCTTCTTGTCCTACCCTCAGGTGCTCCATAATCTCCATAGATCTTTAGCGATCACTGAAAAAAAGTTACTTGCGACCGTTTTCACACTTCTGACCATTGCAGCATACCCATGGTCACACGATCCAAATTCTGATGCTTGGCAACTGGTTCATATTTCTAATAATAATAACAGAGTTGGAAGGGACCTTGGAGGTCTTCTAGTCCAACCCCCTGCTTAGGCAGGAAACCCTACACTACTTCAGACAAATGAAGTATGACAGTTGCAGTGTTCCGGGGTCACGTGATCTGCAGTGATTCACTAAACAACTGTCTCACTTAGCAGCAGAAATGTGGGGGGTCAATTGTGGTCGTTAGCCAAGGACTACCTGTATTCTGAGATTGATCCTTCCTCACTCATCCCTGTGCCTCTTCCCTTTCTATTCCCAGATGTTTGCATAGATAAGGATTTTGCTGACATGACCCCACAGTTCAACCCTGAGCTACAAATATTCTCTTTTATTGATAAAGATGGATTGTGTAGCCATCAGAATATGATGGCAGACTCAGTGTTATCTCTATAATTACTGCAGGTAGAGTTACAACCACAATTGAGCCCAAAATTTCAGTTGCTAAGCGAGACAGAGGTTGTGAGTTTTGTCTCATTTTACAACTTTTCCTGCCACCGTTGTTAAGTGAATCAGTGCAGCTGTTAAGTTAGTAACATGGTTGTGAAGTGAATCTGGGGATCACGTGACTCCGAGACACTGCGGCCAATCATAAATACGAGTCAGCTGCCAAGCTCCTGAATTTTGATCACTTGACCATAGAGATGCTGCAATGGTCGTTAGTGTGAAAAACTGTTCTGACCCAGCTCCCCAAACACGACCAACCCTCTGAAGTGAACTCAAAGATTCCTTTAATAGGAGCGTCAGCAGCCCCTGCAAAAAGTTTATCTCTCACCGCAGGCTATCAACTCTGTCCGGCAGAGAAATGTATAATTGTCTGCCACACCTATTCATCTCTGCCCCCTGCCTTTTATCCCCAGAGCTAGGGTGGGGCCTTGCTAGCAGTGGTAGCTCTTCCATCCCAAGGACCGCCCATAGATTTCCACTGCTCTCCTCTCCTCTGCCTTCTGCACATATCTGCATGTCAGGCACAGGACCCAGCTGTTCCTCCTCTTCCTCATCAGCCACCTCCAGACCTGGGGGATGTTGACTCTCCATCTGAGGGCTGACAGATGGCCCAGGCTCCGTCTCTCTCTCTCTCTCTCTCTCTCTCTCTCTCTCTCTCTCTCTCTCTCTCTCTCTCTCTCTCTCTCTCTCTCTCTCTCTCCCTCCCTCCCTCCCTCCCTCCCTCCCCCTCCCCCCCTCTCTGTCTGTCTGTCTGTCTGTCTGTCTGTCTGTCTCTCTCTCTCTCTCTCTCTCTCTCTCTCTCTCTCTCTCTCCCTCCCTCCCTCCCTCCCTCCCTCCCTCCCTCCCTCCCTCCCCCCCTCTCTGTCTGTCTGTCTGTCTGTCTGTCTGTCTGTCTGTCTGTCTGTCTGTCTCTCTCTCTCTCTCTCTCTCTCTCTCTCTCTCTGACAGCTCCATTCCCTCTTCCCCCTCGGAGCTCTCAAGTTGCCTTGATGCTGACCCTAACTCCCTGGCCTCCTCCTCATCTGATTCGGCTGCTGGAGTGGCCGGCAGCCAACAGGCCACAACAAAAACGGTCATAAGTCACTTTTTTCAGTGACATTGCAACCTTAAACGGTCACTAAGCGAATGGCTGTAACTCAAGGACTACCTGTACTTGACATTTCAAGGAAAGTAATCCTATTTTTGCAAGCAGGGTAGGATACCTCACACCTGGCTGCAGCCTTGAAAAGGGGCCATCATCCCTTCCAAAACTCAAAATAGTTGCATCACAGCGCTGATGTCATCATTTTAATTTTTCTCTTTGGAACGGAAAGGTTGGTTGTTTCCATGTTCCTCCAGTTCTTTCCACTGTGACCAGCTTCAAAGTTTGCAAGGTTTAACAAGGGGCAGGTTTTTCCAGACTTCAGAGGTCAAAGTTGCCTCTTTTATATATTTTTTTCTGAACATTATTGGTCAAAAAAATTAGTTTACTCACAGGGAATGGGGGGGAGGGGGGAGGTCAGTCTTTTTTCTTTTAAATGCATCCAATGTGCCGAGTTCTCTGGCATTCCTTTTTTGAGAATATATTCGTTTAAAAAAAAATACTCAATGCAACGCTATGGAACTTTCCTGCTTTTTGATATTTCAAGGCTTCAAAAGAATTTGGCCTCCAAAATGTCCATGGTTCTCCCAATCCAGGGGTGGGTTCTAACTTACCTCACTGCCAGTTCACTTCCTCCCATGCCGTGTGGGTGGGCGTGCTTTGCGCGCGCGCATTCGCAGTGCCGAAAACCCAGCTTCTGCGCATGCGCAGAAGCAAAAAAAACAAGATGGCGGTGCCTATGGCGCCGCCGAGAGAGCCGGTTCAGGGGTGGGGCCAGCCGGCCATCGCTGCCGGTTTGGCGAGCGGGGGAAAATTCCCGCTACCGGTTCTATAGAACCGGTCCGAACTGGCAGGAACCCACCTCACCTCTCTCCCAATGCTTATTATAGGCTAAATGTCATGCGAAGTAATGACCGAAGTTGCAGAGTTTGGTTAAAGGTTTTGCAAAAAAAAAAGGGTGGAATGGTACTTAGGATGAGGAATGGAGGATTATTACCATCATCCATGCTAAATTCCCAGTGAAAGTCTATTTTCCCTGGAAAAGGGGGCAATTTATTTAACAGAATAACAATGTTGGAAGGACCTTCTTACTTCTTCTAATCTTACCCCCCCTGCTCAAACAGGGGATCCTACAATATTTCAGACAAATGGCGGTCCAATCTCTTCTTAAAAACCTCCAGTGTTGGAGCATTCACAGCTTCTGGAGGCAAGTTGTTCCACGGGTGAATTGTTCTCACTGTTAGGAAATTTCTCCTTAGTTCTAAGTTGCTTCTCTCCTTATTTAGTTTCCACCCTTGCTTCTTGTCCTGCCTTCAGGTGCTTTGAAGAATAGGTCGACCCCCTCTTCTCGGTGACAGCCCCTTGTTGAAAGAAAAATCCGATCCGGTTCCAAGCCGGGAGAAAGACACTGGAAATAAAATGGAGACTGATTGGAAAGAAGGACTCTGTTTATTGATGAGCAGAACCAACCACATCATGTAGTTTTGACAAAATTGGGTTGGGATAGGTGGGCTTTTATACATTCTTTGGGATTTTGTGTTTGAGATGCTCCAGGGGGTTGTACAATGTAGTGAGCCTTATGTCTCTTGCTATTTCAATAGTGGTGGGTTAATCCTATTATGTCCTAAAGATGATGTCCTGTCCTTCTTAATCCTTAATCCTGTCCTTAATTAATTAAAATTAAGAAAATTATGAAGGGAGGGTCAACCTATTCTCCAAAGCACCTGAAGGCAGGACAAGAAGCAATGGATGGAAATCAATCAAGGAGAGAAGCAATGAAGAACTAAGGAGAAATTCACTGACAATTAGAACAATTGACCAGTGGAACGGCTTGCCTCTAGAAGTTGTGAGTGCCCCAACACTGGAGGCTTTTAAGAAGAAGAGATTGGACAGCCAATGGAGATTCTCAGTCATCCAGGTCATGGTTGTCCCAAAGGTGCTTTTTCAAGGGGCAACTGGACTTTCTGGTTTTTCTTTGAAGATGTTTCGCTTCTCAGCCAAAAAGCTTCTTCAGCTCTGGACAGCTGCTTGTTCAGAATGATAAATTCTCTGCTCTGTCCTACACATTGGCAAAAGATCAGAACATTAAATACAAGCTGAAAAGTCAAGACCTTACAGATGACCCTCACTCTGTCAAAGACCTTGGAATACTCATATCAAATGACCTAAGTGCCAAAGTCCACTGCAACAACATCGCCAAAAAGGCTTCAAGAGTTGTTAACCTAATCTTACGTAGCTTCTTCTCCGGTAATATCACACTACTAACCAGAGCATACAAAACATTCGCCAGACCAATCCTCGAATACAGCTCATCTATCTGGAACCCACACCGCATATCGGACATAAATACATTAGAAAGTGTCCAGAGATACTTTACAAGAAGAGTCCTCCACTCCTCTACTCGCAACAGAATACCTTACGCAACCAGACTTGAAATCCTGGGCTTAGAAAGCTTAGAACTACGTCGCCTTCGGCAAGACCTAAGCATAACTCATAAAATTATCTGCTACAACGTCCTTCCTGTCAATGACTACTTCAGCTTCAACCACAACACTACACGAGCACATAACAGATACAAACTCAAAGTGAACCGCTCCAAACTTGACTGTAGAAAATACGACTTTAGCAACAGAGTGGTAAATGCCTGGAACTCACTACCTGACTCTGTGGTTTCGTCACCAAACCCCCAAAACTTTACCCTTAGACTGTCCACTGTTGACCTCACCCGATTCCTAAGAGGTCAGTAAGGGGTGTGAATAAGCGCACCAGCATGCCTACCGTCCCTGTCCTAATGTTCCCGCTTATCAGTACCCATCTTATGTATATAAACAATGTTATATCTATGTATATTACCAACATGTACTTGACAAATAAATAAATAAATAAAATGATATAGGGGGGTTCTCCTTGAGCAGGAGGTTGGACTGGAAGACCTCCAGGGTCCCTTCCAACTCTGTTATTCTGTTATTACTACACAATTCACTCTGCCATTTGCAAAACTCAATTGTAGTCTTTCTTCTGAGGTTTGAAACTGCAGCTGAACTTGGAGATTAAGGAAATGTTCATTAACAGCTACAGAAGATTTACACCGTTTTGCGTTGGTGCCAACCATCACAATTCACGTCTCACTGCTCTGTTTTGTGTCTTGTGTTGCTTATTAAACACCCACATGCACACACACCCAGATAGACAAACTATTGGTTGTCATCACTTCTGGACAGCGCCTGCAAATGGATGTTTAGCTGTTGGCAAGGGTCCCTAAGCCCACCTCTCTTTCCCCTGTCACTGGAGACAGCTAGTTAAAAATTACTGTTTAAAAACTCCATCTGTTCTCCTAGCCTTGGAAAACATGGGGTGATTGGAACTCAGAAAGCTAAAAATAAGAAACAAAAAGTGATGGGAATGAGAGCTATCTTGGTGAGTTAGAGTCTCTCCATAGGCATGAAAACTAACTGCAAGACTTTGGACCAATCACTAGGAGATGGTGAGTTCTAGTCCCACATTAAGCGGGAAAGCTGGCTGGGTGACTTTGGGCCAATCACCAGGAGACTGTGAGTTCTAGTCCCACATTAAGCGGGAAAGCTGGCTGGGTGACTTTGGGCCAATCACCAGGAGACTGTGAGTTCTAGTCCCACCTTAGTCATGAAAGCTGACAGGATGACTTTGGGCCAATCTTTTTTTTCTGCAAACCATCGTTATGAGGAAATCCAATTTTTATGCACACTTTCCTGTCATCCTTCCTTAAAGTGAGAACTTTATCTGAGACAGGGACCTTGGATGGTCCTAATTTAAGATATAACACCAACTGCAGCCGGTGTTGGTCGCCACGATGTAAAAAAGATGTTGAGACTCTAGAAAGAGTGCAGAGAAGAGCAACAAAGATGATGAGGGGACCGGAGGCTAAAACATATGAAGAATGGTTGCAGGAACTGGGTATGTCTAGTTTAATGAAAAGAAGGGTCAGGGGAGACATGATAACAGTGTTCCAATATCTCAGGGGTTGCCACAAAGAAGAGGGAGTCAAGCTATTCTCCAAAGCACCTGAGGGTAGAACAAGAAGCAATGGGTGGAAACTAATCCAGGAAAGAAGCAACCTAGAACTAAAGAGAAATTTCCTGACAGTTAGAACAATTAACCCGTGGAACAGCTTGCCTCCAGAAGTTGTGGGTGCTGCTCCAACACTGGAAGTTTTTAAGAAGAGATTGGACAACCATTTGTCTGAAATGGTATAGGGTTTCCTGCCCGAGCAGGGGGTTGGACTAGAAGACCTCCAAGGTCCCTTCCAACTCTGTTATTCTATTGTATTCTAAATCACATCTTAAAATTTATGATGCTTGTGTTTCAAACTGCAGTTTGAATTTATGAACATTACATTTACGATGGGGTTTGGTTTTTTTTACTGTGTTTATAGCAAAGAGTTACGGTATGGAATGTGCAGCCCTTTTATATGTCATCTGTATGAATAAGACCCACTTAAAAAATGCTATATTTAAAACATTCGACATACACAAAAGTTTCAAAACTCTCCATCCGAAAGCCGGCCTAAAATGGTATAATATGGAAGAATTTAAACATTTTGCTCTCGACCCTCCCCAGTTATGCAAACTTTACACCCCATCAGTTTTGAACATTGCCCACTTCAAATTGCTTTTGAAATCCCTGGAAATCTCAAGAAATATACTGTAGGTAATCCTTAACTTATGACCATTATTGAGCCCAAAATTTCTGTTGTTAAGGGAGACAGTTGTTAAGTGCCCCATTTTATGACCTTTCTTGCTACAGTTGTTAAGTGAATCACTGCAGTTGTTAAGTTAGCAACATGGCTGTTAAGTGAATCTGGCTTTCCCATGGACTTTTGCTT
The DNA here is from genome assembly GCA_023053685.1 of Diadophis punctatus similis. Lineage (NCBI taxonomy): Eukaryota > Metazoa > Chordata > Lepidosauria > Squamata > Dipsadidae > Diadophis > Diadophis punctatus. The sequence continues at coordinate 203,053,417 of JALIGW010000003.1, read as the reverse complement.
TGTCAGAATGTCACAAAAGGGGATCACGTGACCCCAGGACACTGCAACCGTCATAAATATGAGTCAGTTGCCAACTGTCGCAATGCCGCAATAGTCATAAGTGTGAAAAACGGTCATGTCACTTTTTTCAGTGCTACTGTAACTTCGAACAGTCACTAAACAAGCTGTTGTAAGTCAAGGATTATCTGTATAGGTAGTTCTCGATGTATGACTGGTCATTTAGTGATTGCAAAGTCATAACCCCGAAACAGGTATTTACGAACATAGTTCAAAATTTGACACCCCCCTCTACCTTCTGTGGTCACATGACTGCATTTGGAGCACTTGGCATCTCCAACAAAAGTCAAGAATTATTTATTTGGGCCAATGTATATGCTTGCCTATCTTGTGAACAGTAGAATGACCCATGCTAATGCTAAATTTTGAGAGAGAGAGAGAGAGAGAAAGACAGACAGACAGACAGACAGACAG
>JALIGW010000003.1:203045446-203050446 GCA_023053685.1 Diadophis punctatus similis | reverse complement strand
TTATATAAATGAATAGGCGCTATCTGACACAGTGCATATCATCAAAAGTTTGCTTCAAAATTCTACATTGCCTTAGTACATTTTTTTTGCCCAGAATGCAGAAAATCCTATTTTAATTTAAAGTGTGAGGTTTTATTTTAATTAGGATTCGTTAACTTTGCTGGAACTCAGCTTTCCCGCTACCTGATACAAATGGAATGCTAATTATTTTTCCACATGAAATTTAATGAAGAGCCGGGATGTCTGGCTAGGTCCTTTTTCATAGCCAGAATAATTCTATTATGTTTACAAAGGCATGTCTCATCCATGCAGGAAAAATGGTTGCAACTATAACTGGAAATGTCTGAGCTGCAATCTTAGCTGACACTGCTGCCTATTTTGAATTTATAAGGGTATAGATATGAAATCAGAAACTTCATAATTGGGAGACAGGATTAGCTGGCATCATTGTGCAAATGCTATTCTTTTTTAATTTATTGGTTCTTTATTAACACTTAGGAACAAGTAGGGGGTCTCCCCCCACTTACACAAAAAGCAACTTCACTCAATTTCAGCATAAATATTGCTGGATGTATATGAGCCTAGGGAGAGAGAGAGAGAGAGAGAGAGAGAGAAGGGGAGAGAGAGAAAGAGAGAGAGAGAAGGAGAGAGAGAGAAGGAGAGAAACAGAAAGAAACAGAGAGAGAGAGAGAGAGAAGGAGAGAGAGGGGAAAAGAAACAGAGAGAAAGAGAGAGAAGGAGAGAGAGAAGGAGAGAGAGGGGAAAAGAAACAGAGAGAAAGAGAGAAAGAGAGAGAGAAGGAGAGAGAGAGAGAGAGAGAGAGAGAAGGGAAGGGAAGGGAAGGGAAGGGAAGGGAAGGGAAGGGATGTGTGATGCTATTTGATAGTCCTGAATAAATTGACAGCTTATAGCTGTGAACAACCTGAAGGTTTTTGACTTACACATAAAGCTCTTGTCTCTTGTAAGAGAAAGGTGAGGCAGTAGACTAAGCCAAGTAGTCCTTGACTTACAACAGTACGTTTAGTGAACATTTGAAGTTACAACGGCACTGAAAAAGATGCACTTGTGACCATTTTTCACACCTATGGCCGTTGAGGCCCCCTATGATCACACGATCAAAATTCAGACCCTTGGCAAAGGCCTCGCATTTATGACGGTTGTGGTGAAGTCGTAAAACGTGGCAAAGCTCCCCGGATGAATTTCTCAATTAGCCACATAAATTTTGGGGTTCGATTGTGGTCGTACCTTGAGGATTAACCGTACCTGTTTTAACTTGGAATCCTGGGTCATAAGTCGCTTGTTCGGGTTTTGTCGTAACTTCAAACGGTAGCTAAGCAGCTGCTCGTAAGTCAAAGATTACCTGCATATGATTTTATTTTATTTTACATGCACCCCACTATATTGTACCCCCACAACAACCAACTGTTCTGTTTCTTCCAGAGATCCTGCAATTTGCATACCGAGCAAATAGATCAACAGATGATGCTGTTAATATGGCTCTGCACTACATCCTACAACATCTTGAATCTCCAAAGACCTACGCAAGGGTCCTCTTTGTAGATTTTAATTCAGCATTCAACACCATCATACCAGACATTCTTCTAACTAAACTAAATCAGCTAGCGGTACCTGAACACACTTGTAAGTGGATCACAAGCTTCCTAACAGACATGAAGCAGCGGGTGAAGCTATCAAAATCACATCAGATACCTGTGCAATTAGCACAGGGGCCCCCAAGGCTGTGTACTCTCACCACTTCTCTTCTCTCTATATACCAATGACTGCATCTCAAACGATTCATCTGTTAAACTACTGAAGTTTGCAGATGATGACAACAGTGATTGGCCTCATTCGAGATAACGATGAAACCGCATACAGACGGGAGGTTGAAAGACAAGCCTCGTGGTGCGACCGGAACAATCTGGAACTGAACACACTCAAAACCGTAGAAATGGTGGTAGACTTTAGGAGAAACCCTCCCATCCTACCACCTCTTACAATACTAGACAACACAGTATCAACAGTAGAGACCTTCAAATTTCTAGGTTCCATCATATCTCAAGACCTAAAATGGTCATCTAACATCAAAAATGTCATCAAAAAAGCACAACAAAAAATGTTCTTTCTGTGCCAACTCAGGAAGCTCAAACTGCCCAAGGAGCTGCTGATACAGTTCTACAGAGGAATCATTGAGTCTGTCATCTGCACCTCTATAACTGTCTGGTTTGGTTCTGCAATCCAACAAGACAGACACAGACTTCAGAGGATAATCAGAACTGCAGAAAAAACAATTGCTGCCAACCTGCCTTCCATTGAGGACCTGTATACTGCACGAGTCAAAAAGAGGGCCGTGAAAATATTTACTGACCCCTCGCATCGTGGACATAAATTGTTTCAACTCCTACCCTCAAAACGACGCTATAGAGCACTGCACACCAAGACAACTAGACACAAGAACAGTTTTTCCCGAACGCCATCACACTGCTAAACAAATAATTCCCTCACCACTGTCAAACTATTCACTAGGCTGCATTACTATTACTATTAGTCTTCTCATCGTTCCTATCACCCATCTCCTCCCACTTATGACTGTATGACTGTAACTTGTTGCTTGTATCCTTACGATTTATATTCATATTGATTGTTTCCTGATTGCTTACTTGAACCCTATGACAACCATTCTTGACAAATGTATCTTTTCTTTTATGTACACTGAGAGCATATGCACCAAAGACAAATTCCTTGTGTGTCCAATCACACTTGGCCAATAAAGAATTCTATTCTATTCTATTCTATTCTATTCTATTCTATTCTATTCTATTCTATTCTATTCTATTCTATTCTATTCTATTATTTATCTTTCTTTCCTCGTCCCATCGCATCCTGTTTTCCCGGGCAGGAATGTGTTCTCTTTAACCCTGTTTATTTAATACGAGATGAAACCTGTCTTAACCGAGATTTAGTCCAAGCAAAGCCGGAACGTTTGACAGAAAGCGAAAACGGGCTGCCTCTCTGTCTTTCTTGCGGTCGACGCTGTGTAAACCTTGTCATCCTTTGTACAAATTCCCTTTTCAAAACCAAAATAAACTTTCATTTATCTGAAAGGCGAGAAAAATCACATTCAGGCCTCACGTTTTTCTGCACCTCACCAGAAAATAACCGAAGTGAAATGTTCTTGTACAGCCAGCAATTTTTCCACATTTACGTTTGCCAGAGATTTTCCACTTCAGATTTTATTTAGGAAAAAAAAAATACATCCTTGATGTTCCCGCTTCCCTCCTCCCTGGGTAGCATTTTTTTTTTGGAGCCTGGAATAAACAGAGGGGGAAACCACAAGCCAAGGTGAATTTGCAAGTGTGTGCTGGAATTTTGTCGATCTTTTTTTTTTTAAAAAAGGATACCTGTGGTTTTTGCAAAACAGACAGTGCTGCTGGTTTTCATGTCGCAAAAGGCTTCACGCACACATTTCTGCAAATTGTGTGACTCGACTTACAACCGTTCGTGACTGCTCGAAGTTACGATGGCACTAAAAAAAGTGACTTATGTCCTTACAAGCCGCGGTGGCGCAGTGGTTAGAATGCAGTACTGCAGGCTACTTCTGCTGACTGCCGGCTGACTGCAATTCTGCAATTCGAATCTCACCAGGCTCAAGGTTGACTCAGCCTTCCGTCCTTCCGAGGTGGGTAAAATGAGGACCCAGATTGTTGGGGACAATAGGCTGACTCTGTAAGCTGTTGCTCTTCCTTCTTTCTTTTTTTCTTTCCTTCCTTCCTTCCTTCCTTCCTTCCTTCCTTCCTTCCTTCCTTCCTTCCTTCCTTCGTCAGAATGCAGTATTGCAGGCTGACTCTGCCCATAGTCAGGAGTTTGATGCTGACTAGCTGAAGATTGACTCAGCCTTCCATGCTTCCAAGGTGGGTAAAATGAGAACCCAGATTTTGGGGAAAATAGGCTGACTCTGTAAACTGCTTAGAGAAGGCTGTAAAAGCACTGTAAAGTGGTATATAAGTCTAAGTGCTATTGCTATTTTTCACACTTATGAGTATTACAGCATCCTCATGGTCACATGATCAAAATTCAGGAGCTTGGCAGCTTATTCATATTTACGACGGTTGCAGTGTCCTGGGGTCACACAATCTCCTTTTGCGACCTTCTGAAAAGCCAGAGTCAATGGGGAAGCCAGGTGTGCTTAATAACTGTGCTACTAACTTAATAAGTGCAGTGATTCAACAATGGTGGCAAGAAAGGTGTAAAAGCCACTTAACTGTCTCGCTTAGCAACATAAATTTTGGGCTCAGTTGTGGTCGTACGTCGAGGACTATTATACCATCTCTGTCGAATGGTTGTCCAATCCTTCCTTAAAGGACAGCCCCTCAAGTACTGGAAGACAGCTAGCATCTCACCCCTTGTGATGACCCAGGGCATGGCACAGAGATAACACAAACAGTTCAAACTGGCCCTTTTAGTGCTCCAAATCTCCCCCAAACAAACCTCAAGCAGCCTCTGGTCGCAATTATTCCAGCCCAGCGCTGTCTGCACCAAGGCTGCATGGCAATAAATCCCAAGTTTATCTAGCAAAACAAGAACAAAGCAAGGAGTTCAGGAGCAAAAGATCCAGATAATCAGTCCAAAACACCATACATGTCGGCACACAATACTCCAGGAACTCAGCGTTTGTTCCTGACAAATGCCCCTCCCCACAGCGTCTCCTTAAGTATCATTCCCCAGGTGTGCTTGGTGAAGCTGGGCGGGGCACTCTCCTTGTGAGTTACCTCCTCCGTCTGAGCTGATCCCGCCTCCTCTGCACTCTCCAAGCCCTTGCATCAGAAGTGGGTGGCTCATGCTCCTCGGCTGAGCTCTGTTCCTCCCTGCCTGCAGGCCTTGCTAATTCCGAACAGCCTTGCCTGGACTGACTCTGCCCTTCCCCAGTTTCCTCCAAGGCTAATGAGCTGCCATCTCAATCACTGTCAGTTCTTTTTATTATTATTATTATTATTTTTCTT
>JALIGW010000003.1:203017946-203037946 GCA_023053685.1 Diadophis punctatus similis | reverse complement strand
CTCTCTCTCTCCCTCCTTCTCTCCCTCCCTCCCTCCCCCTCCCCTCCCCTCCCTCCCTCCCTCCCTCCCTCCCTCTCTCTCTCTCTCTCTCTCTCCTCTCTCTCTCTCTCTCTCTCTCTCTCTCTCTGATCTTCAGCCTTGTATCTTCAGCCCAGGGAACAAAATCCAGGCAGAGGATGCCTCTTCAGCTTTGTTTAATGACCATGCAAACTTACAACGAAAAAGTGATTTGTTACTTACACTGTACAAAGTTAGCACCCACCCCTCTCCTAGAAGAATGAAATATTTGGGAAATGTTTTTTTAAAAAAGGCAGAATATTATATTTCCCTAAAGGAGAAACATGCTCTTGGAAAACAGCCCCCACCTTTCCTAACAGCCCCAGCAGGACTGGGCCAGCCTATCTACAAGACAAAAGACCTTCAGCTCCAGGGTGATGGGATTAAGACACGGCCCTTCAGGACATAATAGGACCATTTAGCAGAAGACACAGAGCTCACTGCATTGCACAATCTCCTAAGGACATTGCATCAGAGTCCAAGCTTTATCCAAACTTATCTCAGACAAACATGGCCCCATGGGAGTCTGACAACAGCCAATAGAATACATGTTTTTGCACAGGAACAGGAAGCTCAAGTTCAAAGCCCAAAAGAAGATATAAAAGCCACCCACTCTCAACCCCATGGGGTCAGCTGCCCAGAAGCATTAACCATCTTTCCAATCAGCTTCCATGTTTCCAGTATCTTTCTCCCGGCTTGGAACTGAACCAGTTGGATATTTCGCCCAAGACACTGAAAAAAGTGACTTATTACCATGTTTTTCATACTTATGTCCATTGCAGCATCCTCGTGATCAAAATTCAGACGCTTAGCAACTGGCATGTACTTATGACGGTTGCAATGTCCCGGGGTCATGTGATTCCTTTTGCGGCCTCCTGACAAGCAAAGTCAATGGGGAAGCCAGATTCACTTAACAACCCTGTTACTATCTTAACAACGGCTATGATTCACTCAACGACGGTGACTAGAAACATCATAAAGTGGGGCAAAGTTCACTTAACAACTGTCTTGCTTAGTGACAGAAATTTGGGGCTCAATTGTAGCTGTAAATCAAGGACGACTTGAATTGGTGTAACTCTCTCTGTTAAGGTCGCCAGTAACATTGCAAGAATTTTGCTTTCTCAACTTTTTTTGGTGTTCATCCTTCCATTTTTCCACCCTTCAAGCTAGGACATTTTTGGAAAAAACATCAAAAGCTGGCATCTTCTAACCAACCCAACTTTTGGCCAGCAGCCTATTTATTTTCCCCAGAAAGAAAGAAAGAAAACATCTAGCAGGGGAAAACAGTGGAGATTTATACGTTGCAAATTTTAGAAAGAGGACAAGAATATGGGGCGGACTTACAAAACAGAAGTCGGCCCTCTTAAGCCCAAAATATCTTGGACTTTAAATCAATAAACTGAAAAGTCCCACAGCACAAAAGGGGAGAAAAATTCTCTTTGCTCTTGAGATTGGAAGAGCGATAACCTTTTATTGAAGAAATGATCTGTTCAAGGTAGAACTCCACAAGTCGGTTCTGGGTGGGTCTATCGACAGTATCGTTCAGAGGATCCAAACACATGTTTGAAAAATCAAAAAGTTCTGAAGTGAATATGTGTTATTGTTTTAATAGCAATGTTTATCAGAGAGTTAGTGACTTATCCAATGGTTGTTATGAGAATGTTTGCTGGAGCAAACGTTTATGTCAGTATTTCTCAACCTTGGCAACTTGAAAATGGGTGGATTTCAACTTCCAGAATTCCCCCGCCAGCTAGGCTCAAAGCTAGTCTGGCGGGGGAATTCTGGGAGTTGAAGTCCACCCATCCTCAAACTGCCAAGGTTGAGAAAGACGGGTTTTATATAATCCCACAATCTCATTTCTTGATGGTTAAAGGTTATCTCAGAGTCTGCCCTGTAGGCCTCTGTTTTATTTCTCAGGTAGGCCACCCAAATCCGGGATGTGACAATCTGACTGACCACTAGGTGGTGCTAGGTGACACTCCTTTGCTGCCATCTAGTGGGCATCCAAGGGGACTCAATGACTCAAAGATTAAAGGCACTGAGCTTGTCAGCTAGAGAGCTGACAGCCGGGCTTCGAGACCTGAGCGCTGCACGAAGGGGCGGGCTCCCATCCCTTACCTCATCTTCTGCCCACCTAGCCATTCGAAAGCATGAAAATGTGAGTAGATAAATAGGTACCACTTGATTATTGTAATGCGCTCTACATGGGGCTACTCCTGAAGACTGTTCGGAGACTGCAGCTGATCCAGAATGCAGCTGCGCGAGCGGTTGTGGGTGTTCCTAGATACACCCACATTACACCAATCCTCCGCGAGCTGCACTGGTTGCCCATTGGTCTCCGGACACAATTCAAGGTGTTGGTTATGACCTTTAAAGCCCTACATGGCTCAGGGCCCGGTTACTTACGAGACCGCCTGCTACCACACACCTCCCAATGACCAGTTAGAGCCCACAGAGTCGGTCTCCTCCAGGTCCCGTCAGCTAAACAGTGTCGGCTGGCGGACCCTCGGGGGAGAGCCTTCTCTGTAGCGGCCCCCACTCTCTGGAACCAACTGCCTCCCGAGATTCGTGTTACCCCCACCCTACTGGCCTTTCGCAAAGCTGTAAAGACCTGGCTCTTCCGACAGGCTTGGGACCATTGACCTCAAGAGAAGACAGAGGAGGTTGGCCCATGAATGGTAGGATGACTGCAGTTTTATAAAGTATTTTTTAACTGTGATTTTATCTTTTATCTTGTTATTTATGTTTCTCTCTGATGTGAGCCGCCCCGAGTCCTTAGGGAATGGGGCAGCATAGAAATGTAAATAAAATAAAATTAATTAATTAATTAATATCCAAAGTATTGCAACGCAGATCATGATTTATTTATTTATTTAGTTATTTATTTATTTATTTATAATTAAATTTATATACCGCCCTTCTCCAGGGGACTCAGGGTGGTGAACAGCCAAGTAAAAGCACAATATAAACATTAAAATATGTATACATTTAAAAGAAAATATTAGATGTGGCCCTGATTTAAGACAATACAATTAAAATTTGGTAAAATCTTAAAAACCCCAAAAACTTTTTCACGCCAGCCCAGCTTGATAAAAATAGTACGTCTTGAGGGCACGGCGGAAGGTGGCCAGGTCATGAATAGTTCTTAAATCTAGAGGGAGCTGGTTCCAGAGGGTGAGTGATCATTGGAAGAGCTGAGGTGGTGCAGCGGTTAGAAGCAGGTACTGCAGGCCACTTTAGCTGACTGTGATCCCCAGGTCAGCGGTTCAAATCTCACCGGCTCAAGGTTGACTCAGCCTTCCATCCTTCCGAGGTAGGTAAAATGAGGACCCAGATTGTTGGGGGCAATATAAATATACATTGCTTACTGGTGTAAACCGCTTAGAGAGTGCTTGCACTGTGATACAAATCTCACAAATAAATAAGTAAATAAATAAAATGATAGACTTTCTCTAAGCAGATAAAAGCACCAATTTCCACTGTAATTCACAAGGGACTGCAGATCTGGATGGGACAAGGACTTCTTTGAAGGGTTGTCAGTACATCATTGGGAAGGGAGGTGGTTGAAGACTGATCTCATTAGACTTTTATCTGCTTCTTTGACCTACCGTGTTTCCCCCAAAATAAGACCCTGTCTTATATTTTTTGAACCCCGAAATAAGCGTTTGGCCTTATTATTTTGGGGTGCATGGAGCAAGACAGGGCTCCCCTTGCCGTCTTACCTGATTTCCAGCTCTGTCTTCCTAACCCTAACCAGAGGAAATGGCAGGGACCACCTGCGCATGCATTTAGATATTTTCGGGGGAGGGCTTATTATCCGGGGAGGTCTTATTTTCGGGGAAACACGGTAGTTCAACCTAGATTACTGTATTTTTCGGAGTATAAGACGCACCTTTTTCCTCCCTAAAAGTGGCTGAAATATTTGGGTGCGTCTTGTACTTCGAATGTAGCTTTTTTTCCAGCCCTAACTAGGTGCTAACAGATCTTCCCAGCTCTTACCTTGCAGGCTTTTTCATTGTTACTCTCTCCAAAGAATGTTTTTCCAGCCCTAAGTCTTTGCAGAATTTTTTTTCATTGCTCTACTTGCTCCGAATAAGTTTTTTTCTAGCCCTAACCAGGTGCTAACTATCTTCCCAGCTCTTACTGGCTTGCAGGTTCTTTTATTGTTACTCTCTCAGAAGAAGGTTTTTTTAAAGTCCTAACCAGGGGATAAAATAATGTGCTGAAGCTGACCAGACTAAGGATGCTAGCCAGATGAATACCTGGTAGGCAGATTGTTTTCCCCTATTTTCCTCCCCAAAAACTAAGGTGCGTCTTATACTCCGGTGCGTCTTATACTCCAAAAAATACGGTAGTTTATTAACTAACCAATAGTGGTTCTCCATCTAGTTTATTAACTAACCAATAGTGGTTACCATATTTTTCAGCGTATAAGATGCACCGGAGTATAAGACGCACCTTAGTTTTGGGAGAGGAAAATAGGGGGGGAAATCTACCTACCAGGTATTCATCTGGCTACCGTCCTTAGTCTGTTCAGCTCCAGCACATTATTTTATCCCCTGGTTAGGGCTGAAAAAACCTTTTTGGGAGGGAGTAGCAATGAAAACAAGCCTGCAAAGACTTAGGGCTGGAAAAAAACTTCTTCGAAAGGAGTAAGAATCAAAAAATCCTGCAGGCCGGGAAGATCGTTAGCACCTTGTTAGGGCTGGAAAAAAAGCTTCGAAAAAGCTACATTCGGAGTATAAGATGCACCCAAATTTTCAGCCTCTTTTAGGAGAGAAAAGATGCATCTTATAAACCAAAAAATACGGTAATCTATCAGTGTTGCATTAACTGACTAGCTAATGAGGAAGGGGCGGGTAATATTGTGAAGTTTCAACAACACAAGCATCATTCATTTGGCACAGCAGTCCAGTCGTTTGTTTAGTGTCTGTCTGAAGTTACAACAGCATGAAGAAAGCGATTTGTGACCAGTCCTCACACTTACAACTTCTGAGCTTCCTTGGGGTAACACCGGTAGTCCTCGATGTACGACCACAACTGAACCCAACATTTCTGTTGTTAAGGGAAACATTTGTTCACTGAGTTTTGCCCCATTTTACGACTTTCTCTTGCCACCATTGTTAAGTGAATCGCTGACGCGGTTAAGTTCATAACGCGGTTGTTAAGTGAATCTGGCTTCCTCGTGGACTTTGCTTGTCAGAAGGTCACAAAAAGTGGATCACGTGACCCCGGGACACAGCAACCGTCACAAATGCGAGCCAGTGGCCAAGCATCTGATCGCGCGACCGCAGGGACGCGGAAACGGTCGAAAGTGTGAAAAACAGTCATAAGTCACTTTTACAACTTCAGACAGTCGCTAAACCAATGGTTGCAAGTTCAAGACTACCTCTATTAACTAAGCCACAGATGGCTGCGCTGCCGCATTAGCCACGATTGGCTGCGTTCACACAATACGCCACGGCCAAACGGGGTTAGTGCGTTTGTGGCTCAGTGGCCTCTGCGAACCCAGGGGTTAATTCAGAAAAACAATATGGTTCCTTCAAATTGAGGGAGAGAGGGTCATGTGAATGCAGCTGATTGCAGTGTGTGGCTGTTAAAGGGCCCTTTTTTTAAAACTATGTTGACAAATCTAATCTGGGTTCTCTTCTCCCCCCGCCCCAAGCTTGAACAAACTTGAAAGCAAGAAAAGATCGTATCTTCCCTTCTCCCTTTCCGTTCGGCTGTTTTAACTTCAGATGAAGCAGTTGCTCTTGTAAATATTACATTCCCGCCGGCGGAGACCGATGGGAAACTTTCTATCTTGGGCGATGTAGGAATGCGGCTGGGTTTTTGCCCTCTGGCTGAAGCTGAGGATAAGTTGGCAGTCAGTATCCAACCTGTCCCGGACCAGACCGGGAGGTGGATTTTTCAAGCAAGGGGGAAAGGTGGCCTCTCCAGGGAGAAGGAGGTTGGACCCTGGCCATCTTCTGGTTCAAGAGAGTCCAAAAACAATGTTTGGAGATCTGAGAAATGGACCCATCAAAGCTTAGAGCTCCCTGGGACTTTTGGCTCTGACATCTCAGGTGGCTTCACCAAGGATTGTGGTGGCTTGTCCTCCTGTGATGTTGTGGCCACCTCTCTCAGGATTTCCAGCCTTCCAAGTCTAGGAACATGTACTATTGGAGGTTCAAGAAGAACGTCTGGAAAAAGGGTGTCCAACCCCCTGCTTAGCCAGGAAACTCTACGCCACTTCAGACAAATGGTTATCCAACGTCTTCTTAAAAACTTCCAGTGTTGGAGCATTCACAACTTCTGGAGGCAAGCTGTTCCACTGATTAATTGTTCTAACTGTCAGGAAATTTCTCCTTAGTTCTAAGTTGCTTCTCTCCTTGTTTAGTTTCCACCCGTTGCTTCTTGTTCTACCCTCAGGTGCTTTGGAGAATAGTTTGACTCCCTCTTCTTTGTGGCAACCCCTGAGATATTGGAAGACTGCTATCATGTCTCCCCTGGTCCTTCTTTTCATTAAACTAGACATACGCAGTTCCTGCAACCGTTCTTTATATGTTTTAGCCTCCAGTCCCCTAATCATCTTTGTTGCTCTTCTCTGCACTCTTTCTAGAGTCTCAACATCTTTTTTATATCGTGGCGACCAAAACTGAATGCAGTATTCCAAGTGTGGCCTTACCAAGGCATTGTAAAGTGGTATTAACACTTTGCGTGATCTTGATTCTATCCCTCTGTTAATGCAGCCTAGAACTGTGTTGGCTTTTTTGGCAGCTGCTGCACACTGCTGGCTCATATTTAAATGGTTGTCCACTAGGACTCCAAGATCCCTCTCACAGTTAGGACGGTTGAGCAAGGTACCACATATACTGTACCTGTGCATTTTGTTTTTCTTGCCTAAATGTAGAACCTTACTTTTTTTCACCATTGAATTTCATTTTGTTAGATAGCGCCCAATGTTAAAGTCTGTCAAGATCCTTCTGTATTTTGAGCCTGTCTTCTGGAGTGTTGGCTATTCCTGCCAGTTCGGTGTCATCTGCAAATTTGATGAGTTCCCCATCTATCCTCTGACAACAGAAGGAAGGAAGGAAGGAAGGAAGGAAGGAAGGAAGGAAGGAAGGAAGGAAGGAAGGAAGGAAGGAAGGAAGGAAGGAAGGAAGGAAGGAAGGAAGGAAGGAAGGAGATTATAATGAGAGGGGAGGGAGGGTCTCAGGGAAGTCCTGTCTTAGCACTTGGCCCACACAGGTACCCCCGACACGAGTGACATCGAGTTGGCCACGCCCATCCCCAGCCACACCCACACAGGCCCTCTGAAGTCAAACACAACACTGATGCGACCCTCACTGAAATCGAGTTTGACACCCCTGATCTGGAAGATGTCAAAATGAAGGTTGGACTTCTTGGAAGAGCACAGCTCCATCACTGATTTTTAGCGATGATTCCTAAATGGAACCTCCAGCTTCAGAGGTACTCTACCTTTGACAGAGGCTCACCCGTTGGACAAAAAGAGGATGTGGTTCGTTGAGGTTGCCTCAAGTGTTGTATGAATCAAACCATTGTGCTTTCAACCTCCTCTTTGATGCTTTGTGTGTCATGTGACCAAGACATTTGTGGTCTCCTCAGCAAACCATGATTAAACAGGCTCTGGTTTAATGCAGATGGTGCTGCACCCAGGTACAATTTTAATTACACTATCATGGCCACCATCTTGATTTCTCAGAACATATCCTGGAGATACTTTTTGGATCTTATAATGCTGGCCACATTGCAATGCTAAGATTAATTTCTAATTCATCCATGATGTGATTAATCTTGCAGTGAAGTGAATTCCCCTCTTGTTCCCTTTGGAAAGCTTAGAACTACAAGGCAATTGTTTTCATTGATTGATTGATTGATTGATTGATTGATTGATTGATTGATTGATTGATTGATTGACAGATTAACAGAGTTGGGAGGGACCATGTGGTCATCTAGTCCAACCCACAGGTTGAGAACACCAGTGGTTCTCAACCTGTGTGTCGCGACCCCTTTGGGGGTCGAACAACCCTTTCACAAGGTCACCTAAGACCATCGGAAAACACATATTTCCGATGGTCTTAGGAATCGAGACACCGCTCCTCTATCCGTCTCCAGGCGGGTCCACCCACATGCAAATAGACTACTGCAAAAAAAATATCTGTACCATGGGAACTTCTGAGCATGCGCAGAAGCTGAATTTCTGGCACTGCGCATGTGTTGCCATCTTTTTTTTTGGCTTTTTTTTGCAATTAAAAAAACATTTTCAGCACTGCGCATGCGCACGCAAAGCGCACATGCGCCCACGAGGCACAGGAGGAAGCGAACCGGTAGCGAGGTAAGTTAGAACCCACCCCCGAGTTTCCTAATAATTTTATTATTTTATGGTTGGGGGTCACTACAAAATGAGGAACTGTATTGAAGGGTCGAGGCATTAGGAAGGTTGAGAACCACTGCCCTACACCATTTCGGACAGATGGCTGTCCAATGTCTTCTTGAAAGCCTCCAGCGATGAAGCCCCCACAACTTCCGAAGGCAACTTCTGTTCCAGGGGTTGATTGTTCTCACTGTCAGAAAATTTCTCCTTATTTCCAGGTTGAATCTCTCCTTGTTCAGTTTCCATCCATTATTGATTGATTGATTGATTGATTGCCCATCTTAAGGGGGAGAGGAAGAGACTCCAGTTTCACCTGGCCAGCTTCCACCTTGATCCTGGTCTTTGACCTATTTTCCAAAACAGCAGAAGGCAGGAAAAGAAGCAATGGATGGAAACTAATGAAGGAGAGAACCAACCTAGAACTAAGGAGAAATTTCCTGATAGAGCAATTAACCAGTGGAACTGCTTGCCTCCAGAAGTTGTGGGTGCTCCATCAAACTGGTTTTCTGGCCCAGGATTGTTGGTAGCAGTAGCAATTGTTATTCTTTGTCTCTTTATCCAACGCACAGGATTAACCTGTTGCTGAACATAGGAAGGTGAAGAGCACTGAGAAATATATTTTAAATAAAATATATTTTATTTCCCATTTGTCATCGATGGTCATCGCTTCTTTGGGGGAGGGATCCGTACCGCAGTCGTTAAAAGCTGCGGTGGTGATACCCCTCCTGAAGAAGCCTTCCCTGGATCCAGCTGACTTGAAGAACTATCGTCCGGTCTCCAACTTACCTTTTTTTAGGGAAAGTTGTGGAGAAGGTGGTGGCTACTCAGCTTCTGCGACTTTTGGATGAAACAGATCATCTAGATGCCTACCAGTCGGGTTTCAGGCGCGGCTACAGTACAGAAACTGCCTTGGTCGCTCTGATGGATGATCTCTGGCAGGCCCGGGACGGGGGAAATTCCTCCATCCTGGTGCTACTTGACCTCTCAGCAGCTTTCGATACCATCGACCATGGTATCCTTCTGCATTGTCTCGGCGAGTTGGGAGTGGGAGGCACCGTTTTGCGGTGGTTCTCCTCTTATCTCGCCGATAGGATGCAGTCGGTGCTGGCAGGAGGGCAGAGATCGTCCCCTAGGCCCCTATCATGTGGGGTGCCTCAGGGGTCGGTTCTTCGCCCATCCTGTTTAACATTTACATGAAACCGCTGGGGGAGATCATCTGCAGACATGGGGTGTGTTTCCACCAGTACGCTGATGACACCCAGCTGTACATCACCACCCCGTCTGACCTCAGTGTGGCAGCCGATGTAATGTGCCAGTGCCTGGACGACGTTAGGATCTGGATGGGGAGGAACAGACTCAGACTCAACCCCGACAAGACTGAGTGGCTTTGGATATTGCCTCCTAAGGACTATGACAACTGTCCCTCCTTGGATCTCGAGGGAGCGAAACTGACTCCCTCGGATCAGGTCCGCAACTTGGGGGTCCTCCTAGATCCACAGCTAAAATTGGACCATCATCTTACGGCTGTGGCTAGGGGGGCCTTTGCACAGGTTCGCCTGGTGCACCAGTTGCGGCCATACTTGGAGAAGGAGCCTCTACTCACGGTCACTCATGCCCTTGTCACCTCCTGTCTGGACTACTGCAACGCGCTCTACATGGGGCTACCCTTGAAGAGTATCCAGAGACTTCAGTTGGTGCAAAATGCGGCTGCGCGTGCTGTGGTGGGTGTGCCAAGGTACACCCACGTGACACCTATACTCCGCCAGCTGCATTGGTTGCCCATCGGTCTCCGGGTCCAATTTAGGGGACTGGAGGCTAAAACATATGAAGAACGGTTGCAGGAACTGGGTATGTCTAGTTTAATGAAAAGAAGGACCAGGGGTGACATGATAGCAGTGTTCCAATATCTCAGGGGTCGCCACAAAGAAGAGGGAGTCAAACTTTTCTCCAAGGCACCTGGGGGTAGAACAAGAAGCAATGGGTGGAAACTAATCAAGGAGAGAAGCAACTTAGAACTAAGGAGAAATTTCCTGACAGTTAGAACAATTAATCAGTGGAACAGCTTACCTCCAGAAGTTGTGAATGCTCCAACACTAGACATTTTTAAGAAGATGTTGGATAACCATCTGTCTGAAGTAGTGTAGGGTTTCCTGCGTAAGCAGGGGGTTGGACTAGAAGACCTCCAAGGTCCCTTCCAACTCTGTTATTATTATTATTATTATTATTATTATTATTATTATTATTATTATTATTATTATTATTATTATTATTATTATTATTATTATTATTATTATTATTAAGGTGTTGATCATCATCTTTAAAGCCCTTCATGGCTTAGGACCAGGATATCTTCGGGACCGCATTCTGCCTCATACTTCCCTCCGACCGGTTAGGGCCCACAGAGTTGGCCTCCTCCGGGTCCCGTCGGCCAAGCAATGCCGGCTGGCGGGCCCTAGGGGGAGGGCCTTCTCTGTGGCGGGCCCCGCGCTCTGGAACCAACTTCCTCCAGAGACCCGAACCATCCCCACCCTGCTGGCCTTCCAAAAAGCCGTTAAGACATGGCTTTTCCTGCAGGCTGGGGGTAGAGCCTAATCCATCCGAGCTCTCCCCCGGGTATGTCTGGTTGTTGGATGGTTTTTAATATTGTAATTTTTAATTTTTATATTTGCTTTTAATGTAACGTTTATTATTGGTGATTCTTGTATTTTCTCTCTGCTGTACGCCGCCCTGAATCCCTTGGGAGTTGGGCGGCATATAAGAAAACCAAAATAAATAAATAAATAAATAAATAAATAAATAAATAAATAAATAAATAAATAAATAAATAAATAAATAAATAAATAAATAAATAAATAAATAAATAAATAAATAAATAAATAAATAAATAAATAAATAAATACATTTGTGAAGAACAAAGATTGGAGGATTCTGGTTAGTCTCACAGAGCGATGGCTGGTTTTCTCCCACTCTTTAATAAATTGCAAAAGAAACCAGTGAAAAAGGAATTGTTGGAAGAAATGTCCATCTGGGTTCAGTTCCATGTGGGCAAATCTTCTAATCCAATCCTCTGCTCAGGCAGGAAATTCTATACCATTTCAGACAAATGCCTGTCTGATGTCTGTTTGCTTGATTGTTTGTTTTATTTGTCAAGCATATATGATTAAAGCAAAGTATAAACAGTAAAATATGAGTGTGTGTGTGTGTGTGTGTGTGTGTGTGTAGATTCCCCAGGCTGGGGGATTCTGGGAATTGAAGTCCACTCAGCCTAAAGCAGCCATGGTTGAGGAACACTGCCATAGACGATAGTCTTTCTGTTCAGCAGGCAAATTTAATTGGGGGGAAAATGCAAAGCAGTCCAAAAATTATCCTATTTATGTGGCCTTTGAATCGATCCTTACCCCACTCTTTGTCTCACTGGGAATCAGAATTTCATAATTTTTTGCATCTAGGAGTTCTTCGTGTTCCTTTCCCTCACCACCCCTTTCTTCTTGCTCTCAGAAGTTAAATCGTAGTTTAGTATTGTGTCTCAAGCTATTTAACGGATAAAATCATCGGATGACCCCCGTTGGGTTTGACTTGAGAATTTCAGCGGAACAAATTGCTCCCAGATCATATTTACAATTTTCAGTGAGAAAAGGAGATTTGATTAATGCCTCATTAAATGCCCAGAATCCCATTTGTAGGCATAACTATTGCAGCTGGTAATATTTAGTTCTGCCAAAATTTGAGCAGATGCCAGTTTTTAAATATTTGGAACAATTCATCCAGAGGAAGTGATTATCCAGTTTAAGGCAAACGGGAAGGATGCGTTTCAACTCTTTCCCACTAAAATGAGTTGAATGAAAAGGGATCGCCGCTAACTGGATGTTTTTATTTATTTATTTTAGTTTTTTTATAACCCGCCTTTATTGCTTTTATAAATAGCTCAAGGATACCAACTTACTTAAGACTCCTTCCTCCTCCTGTTTTCCCTATCACGACAACCTTGTGAGTTGAGCCAGGCTTAGGGAAAGGGTGGCTCAAGGTCACCCAGCCAGCTTGCATGCCTAAGGCGGGACTAGAACTCACAGTCTCCTGGTGATTGGCCCAAAGTCACCCAGTCAGCTTTTGTGCCTAAGTTAGGACTAAAACTCAACATCTCCTGGTGGGGAATGGGACAATTTGCTGCAGCCAACTTACAACGGCCAACTTACAACGGCCAACTTGCAACGGAACAATTCAACAATTCAGTGTAATTATTTAAAATAATTTTAAAAATATTTGAATTTTGGTCACTCCCATTTTATTTTGTCCCTTCTTCGGCATCCTTTCTTTACTGATTCTATTAGCCTATTTCTTCATTATTAGAGTAACTCTTGTCCCAGGGCGAGTTGTTCCATGGCAAGTTGGCCGTGGAAATTCAAATCAATAAATACAAATTTGGCCTCCTTATTTCTACCAACTCTCCAAAGAGAAGCATTGATTCTTCTCGTGTAATTTCAAAGCCCCCCTTCCCAAAAATCAGTCTGGCAGGTCACTCATCCTTGTAAAAACCTTGAATTTCCACTGAAGTTTTCGCCCTGGACGGCAAAGTTTCAAGGTAAGAATGGGTCCATAATCTTGGCGACTCACTTTATGGCCATCACGACTTACGGCCATTGTGATTGAAGTGATTCTGTCCGAAAGAACTCAGCGCCTTGATGATCCCTCCGAATTTTCAAACCGAAGGTAGAAGAATTTCCTTGTACACACCCCATGTGGGTAGTCCTCAATAATCAGGGGTGAAATGCTACCGCTTCAGCCTGGTCCGGGTGTACCGGTAGCGGTGGCCGCCGGTGGTTCGGAGAACCGGTAGTGGCGGCATCGCAAGGCTCCGCCCACCCGCCCGGACACCGCCATTTTCTTTTTTTAACCCTCTGCGCATGTGGAAAGCATTCTGCGCATGCGCAGAGGGTGAAAAAGCACAAGGGAGAGTGGAGCAAGGGTGAAAAAGCGTGTGAGCGAGCGAGCGGAGCAAGCGCACACGCGCAAAGCGTGTAGTTCTGAACTGGTAGGGAAGGTAAGTAGATTTCACCACTGCCTTGACATACAACGGTCTTGAGCAGGTTGCGTTACCATTGTTAAGTCAAGGACTATCTGTTTGTGCTCTACTTTCAGTTTTCAAAGTTTGGAGTGATAATTTGTTTTGTTTGTTTGTTTTGTTAGTGACATTTATATACCGCCTCACAGTGCAAGCACTCTCTAAGCGGTTTACACCAGTAAGCAATGTATATTTATATTGCCCCCAACAATCTGGGTCCTCATTTTACCTACCTTGGAAGGATGGAAGGCTGAGTCAACCTTGAGCCGGTGAGATTTGAACCGCTGACCTGTGGATCACAGTCAGCTAAAGTGGCCTGCAGTACCCCACTCTAACCGCTGCGCCACCTCGGCTCTTATAATGGCTCTTATATCAGTGCACTGAGTTCCTTTGGACAGAACTGCTTTGATCCGTCGCCTTTGCGACATCCATTTTTTTCCCATCTGTACCCAAATGGGAACGCATTGCTAGCCTTCCCTGACAAATAATCAATTTAAAAATAGCAAATCTATCCGCTATATATAGCCAAAGGCCAGAACAGTCTCAGCGCATCTGCATTTTTTCTGTCTTAACCAACTAGAGAACTTAACCAAGGGAACTTGTTCTTGGCCCGGGGCCCAAGAGGACATTCACACCCCAAAGGGTGTGTCCAGTGAGATGACCGAGCAGAACCAACACCACACAACTCTCAATCGTTGTGAGAAACATAACATCTGGATGGTGGACGTGTGAATCTCACTCACCACGTCATAAAAACTTTTTTTTTTCAAAGGGGGGGGGGGGAAAGGAAGGATTAGCTGTGACATTGGACCAGTTATTCCAGTAAGAGTCTTTTGCAAGAATCAAATTTTGGAGATTCTTGAGGTCACTTTCTTTTGACCGGTTACCGAACATGCAAAAGAGCCTAACATGCAATGAAGTTTTTTTTTAAAAAAAAATTCTCAATCATATACCATATTTTTCGGAGTATAAGACGCACTGGAGTATAAGATGCACCTTAGTTTTGGGGGAGGAAAATAGGGGAAAACAATCTGCCTACCAGGTATTCATCTGGCTAGCATCCTTAGTCTGGTCAGCTTCAGCACATTATTTTATCTCCTGGTTAGGACTTAAAAAAACCTTCTTCTGAGAGAGTAACAATAAAAGAGCCTGCAAGCCAGTAAGAGCTGGGAAGATAGTTAGCACCTAGTTAGGGCTAGAAAAAAACTTATTCGGAGCAGCTTCAGCACATTATTTTATCTCCTGGTTAGGACTTTAAAAAACCTTCTTCTGAGAGAATAACAATGAAAGAACCGGCAAGCCAGTAAGAGCTGGGAAGATGATTAGCACCTGGTTAGGGCTAAAAAAAATTTTATTTGGAGCAAGTAGAGCAATGAAAAAAAATTCTGCAAAGACTTAGGGCTGGAAAACCATTCTTTGGAGAGAGTAACAATGAAAAAGCCTGCAAGGTAAGAGCTTGGAAGATCTGTTAGCACCTAGTTAGGGCTGGGAAAAAAAGCTACATTCGAAGTATAAGACGCACCCAAATTTTCAGCCACTTTTAGGGAGGAAAAAGGTGCGTCTTATACTCCGAAAAATACGGTATTTATGCTTGCAATAGTGGCAAATATATGTAGCTGGGGTATAGGATGAGGGTGAATAGCTCTTATATTTGTGCCCCATTATTTTTTAAAAAAAAATGGCTTACCATTTTTAAAAGAATAAAAACAGAATTTATCACTGCAGTTCTGATCATTGAGTTCGATCCTAGGTAGAGGCAGATATTTCTCTCTCTGGGCTCAATAAGAATATATCTGCTGAACAAAAACTCCACATTGGCAACAGGAAGGGCATCCGGCCAGTAAAGACTCTGCTAGCTCCATTCAGTTGCCCAGACTCCACCCCGCAAGGGATTATGGGCTCGTTAAACGAAGATGATGATTTTAAAAAGTTGCTTACCATTTAAAATAAAAATAAAAACAGAATTTATCACTGCAACAGAGACAAACTTACAAAGAAAAAGAATCTGTATCAGTAAATAGAAGCAAGTATTCCTCAGATTACAACCACAATTGGAATTAGCATTTCCGTCACTAAGCAAGGCAATTTTCAAGTCAGACATGCCTGGTTTTATGACCTTTCTACCACAGTTGTTAAGTGAATCACTGCACTTGTTAAGTGAATCGGTAACTTCCAACTTTCTTTGGTAAAGGTATAAATACATAATAATATAGAATAGAATAGAATAGAATAGAATTCTTTATTGGCCAAGTGTGATTGGACACACAAGGAATTTGTCTTTGGTGCATATGCTCTCAGTGTACATAAAAGAAAAGATACATTTGTCAAGAATCATGAGGTACAAATTACCTCATCATGAGGTATCATGAGGTACAAATCATGAGGTACAAATTGTCAAG
The DNA here is from genome assembly GCA_023053685.1 of Diadophis punctatus similis. Lineage (NCBI taxonomy): Eukaryota > Metazoa > Chordata > Lepidosauria > Squamata > Dipsadidae > Diadophis > Diadophis punctatus. Next base: position 203,022,054 of record JALIGW010000003.1, on the reverse strand, counting down.
AATCATGAGGTACAACACTTAATGATTGTCATAGGGTACAAATAAGCAATCAGGAAACAATATTAATATAAATCGTAAGGATACAAGCAACAAGTTACAGTCATAAGTGGGAGGAGATGGGTGATAGGATCGATGAGAAGACTAATAGTAATAGTAATGCAGCCTAGTGAATAGTTTGACAGTGGTGAGGGAATTATTTCTTTAGCAGAGTGATGGCGTTCGAGGGAAAACTGTTCTTTTTTTTTTAAATAGTTTTTATTGAGTTGTTTTAAAATACACAAAAAGACATAGTACAAAAACAGAAGAGAAAAAAGAAAAAACATACAAAACACAACATGTAAAAAGAAGGCGTATGCATATATATAAGCTTGATTTATGTATAGATACCTATATATGTATATATATATGGGAAAACTGTTCTTGTGTCTAGTTGTCTTGGTGTGCAGTGCTCTAACTTACTGTGATTGGGTTTTTACCTGGCTTCATTCTTCATACGTTATATGAACCCAAACTATTGGTTGGGAGGTGGTGTGGGGGGGTAATTCAATGTAATCCAAATAAATATGTTGTGTGAATTAAGTCTCTAAGAATGCTTATTTTGAGCTCCTTTACATAGTTAATTATCAAGATTGAGAAACTGTGAGGACTCTGGCAGCATGTTAAATTCTTCCTTCCTTCCTTCCTTCCTTCCTTCCTTCCTTCCTTCCTTCCTTCCTTCCTTCCTTCCTTCCTTCCTTCCTTCCTTCTTTCCTTCCTTCCTTCCTCGGTCACTCGCTCCCTCCCCTTCTCTCCTTTCCTCTCTCTCTCTTTTCCTCCCATTCCTTTCCTTTCTTCATTCCTTCCCACCTCCCTTTCTCCCTCCCCTTCTTTTTCTTCCTCCCTCCCTTCCTCCTCTTTTCCGTTCTTCATTCCTTTTTTCTTTCCACCCTCTCTCCTTCCCATTTCCTCCTTCCTTCCTTCCTTCCTTCCTTCCTTCCTTCCTTCCTTCCTTCCTTCCTTCTCCTTTTTCTCCCTGCAGTCTAATTTTATAAGCTTTGCTATCTTCCTTCTGAGAAATCCCTTTTTCCTAAGCTAAAAAAAGACCCACTTGCTTTAACTTTTCTCCAAGAAGCCAAGACATAAATCCTTTGGATGGCCCACGGCTGTGCTACTCTGACCCATGCCTCCGCCGGATTCTTTTCTGAGAGAGTTTACAAAATGTTCTGAAAAGCTACACAATGATTTCCTAGTTAAACTCATCCTTGTAAAAGTCAATTGCCCTTAAACCCTTCTGCCTGAATTCCCCCCAATGAAGAGAAAGAGGTGCAATCGGTAAATCAGGGCAGATATAAATGGGCAATTACAGCAGCTGTTTACTGGAGACACGCTCTGGCAGTCCAATAATTTCCCAGTTGTAAGGACGGTTTTAAAGCAGGGCATGAGTCTACTTCCCTTCCAGCCTTTTGCCAAAAAAAATTGGATGCTGGAAAAAGAACTCTGACGTCAATCTCAAAGTAAACCCCAAAGCTTTGCTGCGAAAAGATTGATTTAGCCCTCTGGAGTTACGAGAACTGCTGGTTGCATCTTCAACCTGGAAGGGGGATCTGCATCGGAGCTTCTTCGGCCCAGGGGAACAGGCAGGTAAGGATTTGGGGGGTGATGGGAAATGGCATTGGCACAAGAGAAACTGGAGCTCAGTGTAAAAAAGGGGGGAAAGAGAGAGAGAGAGAGAATAAGAGGAAAATAGAGAAAGAAAGAAAGAAAGAAAGAAAGAAAGAAAGAAAGAAAGAAAGAAAGAAAGAAAGAAAGAAAGAAAGAAAGAAAGAAAGAAAGAAAGAAAGAAAGAAGGAAAGAGAGAGAGAAAGAAAGAAAGAAAGAGACAGAGAGAAAGAAAGAAAGAAAGAAAGAAAGAGAAAAAGAAAGAAAGAAAGAAAGAAAGAAAGAGAAAAAGAGAAAAAGAAAGAAAGAAAGAAAGAAAGAAAGAAAGAAAGAAAGAAAGAAAGAAAGAAAGAAAGAAAGAAAGAAAGAAAGAAAGAAAGAAAGAAAGAAATAGATAGAGAGAGGGAGAGAGAGGGAGGCAGGGAGGGAGGGGGAGCAGAAGAGAGGGAGAGTGGGAGAGAGAATAAGAGGAAAATAGAGATGGATAGAGAGATAGGGGAGAGAAAAAGAAGAGAGAAAGAGAGAAAGGGAGAAAGGGAGAGAGAAGAAAGAAAGAGAGAGAGAGATAAAGAGAAAGAGAAAGAGACAGACAGACAAAGAAAATAAGACAAAGAAAGAAAGAAAGAGAGAGAGAAAGAAAGAAAGAGAGAGAGAGAGAAAGAAAGAAAGGAAAGAAAGAAAGAAAGAAAGAAGAAAGAAAGAAAGAAAGAAAGAAAGAAAGAAAGAAAGAAAGAAAGAAAGAAAGAAAGAAAGAAAGAAAGAACAAGGAAGGGGAAAGCTTTCTGCAGTCATGTTATCCATGAGGTCCAGCAAGTTTGTATTTGTATTTGTTTATTTGTCAAGCATGTATGATTATAAACAAAGTATATTTCTTTCTTTGTAAGAAAGCATCTGAGTTTGGGATGTAGTAGGGACTGCAGGACATCTACTGAATGTCTTTTAGGTGCAGTGGGTTGAAAAGATTGCGGCAAAAAGCCAGAAAGCCCGTGGAAATGTGTCCATGGAGGGAAACCTCAGAAAATGCAAAGGGCAGAAATTAGCATAACCCGAGCCCTAATTCCTGAAGTTCTAGCTGCTCTGCCAGTAGATTTCCTGGCAATCGACTTTTGCAGATCCTGAGAAAAGTTTGGTTGCTTGGTTTGCATTATAAGTAGATGGCAAAGTCACTCAGATTGGGGGGGAGGACACAAAAATCCAGAGGCGGTGGGATCTGGGATCAGGCTTGCTCTTTCTGCAAGATAAAACTGGAACCTGGGAGATTGTTGAAGGAGTGGAAAGAGGATCTTATGGGTGAAATGGACTTTTATTTCTGGAATGTGGTTACGACTCAATGTCTTGAGTTGAAAATATGCAGGCATGAATGTTGACTGCAAAAAGTCTGCATCTCCTGGCTCTTAGGCTATCAAAACATCTCAGGGGTTGCCACAAAGAAGAAGGAGTCAAGCTATTCTCCAAAGCACCTGAAGGGCAGGACAAAAAACAATGGGTGGAAACTAAACAAGGAGAGAAGTAACTTAGAACTAAGGAGAAATTTCCTGACAGTTAGAACAATTAATCAGTGGAACAGCTTGCCTCCAGAAGTTGTGAATGCTCCAACACTGGAAGTTTTTAAGAAGAGATTGGACAACCATGAAATGATATAGGGTTTCCAGCCTGAGCAGGAGGTTGGACTAGAAGACCTCCAAGGTCCCTTCCAACTCTGTTGTTATTATTATTATTATAAAACAAGGCGATCGAGTAAATCAAAAGCTAATTCATTTCTCCAGGACATTAAGAGTCAAAATGGCAAGTGTGAGTAAAAAAAACAACAGACATATAACATACTGTCTAGAACAGTGATGGCGAACCTTTTTTCCCTCGGGTGCTGAAAGCGTGTGCACGCGCACTATCGCGCATGCATGAGTGCCCACACCCATAATTCAATTCCTGTGGAGAGCGAAAATGGGCTCCCATGCCCCCCCCCGGAGGCCCTCTGGAGGCCGGAAATGGCCCATTTCCCAACTGCTGGTGGGTCTGGTAGGCCCATTTCTTGCCCTCCCCAGGCTCCAGAGGCTTCCCTCTGGAGCCTGGGGAGCCTGGGGAGGGTGAAAACAGCCTCCCCCACCCCCCGGAGGCCCTCTGGAAGCCAAAAACACCCTCCCAGAGCCTCGGTGCGAGCCGAAAATCAGCTGGCTGGCTTGCACATGCACGCTGGAGCTGAGCTAGGGCAACGGCTTGCGTGCCAGCAGATATGGCTCCGCATGCCACCTGTGGCACGCGTGCCATAGGTTCGCCATCACTGGTCTAGAAATTATCTGTCAACAAATGTCCATTTTATCGGTCAACAAGTACTAGAAATATTGCGTTGAAAAGGTTTCGATGAAGAGAGATGTTACAGAAGAACAGAGTTGGAAGGGACCTTGGAGGTCTTCTAGTCCAACCCCCTGCTCAGGCAGGAAACCCTATACCAATTTCAGGCAATCTCTTCTTA
>JALIGW010000003.1:202955446-203012946 GCA_023053685.1 Diadophis punctatus similis | reverse complement strand
CAAGTGTCTGTCCAATCTCTTCTTAAAAACTTCCAGTGTTGGAGCATCCACAACTTCTGAAGGCAGGCCGTTCCACTGGTTAATTGTAAGGTGACCAACTTTTTTACAATGAAAAGGAGGACAAATAAATTGGGGAAAAAATATCATAAATAAAAGAAACATTTTATTCATTGCAACAATAACACACTATAATATAATATATGCATAATAAAGACATTTGTAACATTTTATATTGTAATTATGCTTACATGCCTGTTAATTATTATTTAAATGAGTACTTTTCCATTGAATTAATATTTTTGTCAATGTATCATCTTCTAAAACATAAACTTGTAAATAAAATTATACATATTTGGAAATTATTAAATAGATAATGAATTAATAAAACGTGAATTATACTTACCTCTGTATAATTGAATATTCACTGAGAAAGAAATAATTACCGTGAGTCATTCAATTGCCGACGTGCCGTGAGTCTACTGCGTGCGTATGTGCCATGCCGTGTTTCGGTAAGAAGTAAACAAAGCCACTTGTGCATGGCACGCTCTCTCAAGGTCTCCCGTGCGGAGCGCATGTGTCTCATAATCACGTCTTATACCGCACTGTACTGAGCCTTGATGAATCATCATGTCAAATACAAATACGTCACATAACACGTATAACACGTAACACGCAACAGATTAGTCTTCAAATATCGAAAAGAAGGACATGTAGGAGGACACTTTTTGAGGGAGGACAGAACTTACAAAAGAAGGACTGTCCTCCCTAAAGGAGGACAATTGGTCACCTTATTAATTGTCCTCGTTGTTAGGAGGTTTCTCCTTAATTCCAGGTTGCTTCTCTCCTTGATTGGTTTCCATCCATTGTTTGTTGTCTTGCCTTCTGGTGCTTTGGAGTATAGGTTGGCCGCCTCTTCTTTGTGCTCCTCAAATATTGGAAGACTGCTATCATATCCCCCCCTCCCCTAGTCCTTCTTGTCTCATGGGAAAACTTTATAGCTCCTCAATTTATTATACACTGTCATCTCACTACTGTACATTCCTTATCCGTGACTGGATACCATCACCGTAAGGCAATTAGTAGTTTATTCTTCTCCAGAAATTGTGAGCACCAGCAAGGTGATGGATTGTGCTAGCAAAAATAGAAGGGTTTTTTTCCCTCCAGAGTCATGATATGCTACTGAAATTGTGCAAAGCAATTCCCTGTTTGCTAAAACGATTTCCAGCAGCTTGCTACGAAGTTCGATTTGCAGGTAATCCTCGGCTTACGTCAGTTCTTTGTTCGTAGTGACCGTTCGAAATTACAACAGTATTGAAAAAACTGACATTTGTCTGAAATGGTATAGGGCAGGGGCGGGTTCCTAATTTTTTTACTACCACTCTGTGGGCGTGGCTTATTTTGTGGGTACGGCTTGCCAGCCATGTGACCGGGTGGGTGTGGGCCTCGGGAGCTTGGCAGCGGCCGGAGAAGCAGGGGGCATTGTCCACCTGCAATGCAGCCCCCCGCAGCGGGAGCAGCAAGACCGCGGCAGCGGTTCTTCTAGGAGGCTCCATCCGGCCTGAATGCTTCTCCCCATTCGATGATCCTAGGCTCCTGCCGCCCGTTCCCCGTCCCCTCAGTAGCTCAAGAAGCCTCAAACGTGCAAAAATGCCTGGGGTCATCACCGCGCGTTCGTGGCTTCTCGGACTGCTGAAGGGAGGGGAATGGAGATAGCTCCTGCCGCCCGTTCTTTCAGCGTCTCACGCGCTTCCTCAGCCATCCTCCCCTGCTTGGACTCACTGTGGGGTAGGAAGGCAGCGCATGTGCAGTGCCGGAAGCTCGGCTTCTGGGCATGCGCAGAACATATTTTTTTTTAAAAATTTAAAAAAGTTTTTTTAAATGGCGGCGCCCAGGCACCGGCAACTGACCGCACCGGTACGTGATGTCACCAGTGGGCCGCTACCGGTGCTATAGAGTGGACCACACCGGTAGGAACCCACCACTGGTATAGGGTTTCCTGCCTGAGCAGGGTGGTTGGACTAGAACAGGCCCGCAGGGGTGAAATGCTCCCAGTTCGGGCAGGCCGGTCTGTCATAGAGCCGATAGAGCTGATAGCAATCGTAGCGCGAGCCTTCCCCCACCCCCTTCCCCCACCCGCCTGGACGCTGCCATTTGGGTTCTTTTACCCTCTGCTCCTTCTGAGCATGCGCAGAAGTTGAGTTCCGGCACTGTGCATGCAGTCGCCATCTTTTTTTCGGCTTTTTTTTTTTTGTGAACCGGCAGCGAGGTAATTTCGAACCCTGCCCTGTTTACGGTCCTAAGTGGTTTACAGAGTCAGCATAGTTCCACCCAACAATCTGGGTAATGGAGGCAAAGTAGCTTAATTACTGAGAGATGGACCTGGGAAAGTCTTTAAAGTGGATTTTTGTTTAGGTTGAAAAATACCAAGGAACAGTAACAGAGTTGGAAGGTACCTTGGAGGTCATCTAGTCCAACCCGCTGCTCTTGCAAGAGACTTATATTATTTCTGAAAAATGGCTATTCGGCCTCTTCTTAAAAGCCTCCAGTGATGGGCCGCTCCCAACTTCCAAAGGCAAATTCCTTCCACTGGTTCATTGTTGAATCTCTTTGAAAAGTTAATTAGTGAACTAACTTATTAATAAATTAATTTATTAGTGAATTAGTGAATGTTAGGGAAGTCAGTGAATATTAGTGAATTAATGAACTAATGTATTAATAAATTAATGGACTAAATGGTTAATTAGAACAGTTGACTATTATTATTATTATTGTTGTTGTTGTTATTGTTGTTATTGTTGTTATTGTTGTTGTTATTGTTGTTATTCGCACTTGTATGCCGCCCACTCCACAGAGACTCTGGGCAGCTCACCACAATAAATCTACATGCAAACAATAAAAATAGGAAAAAGATATTAAAAATAGTAATTATTAAAAACATTAAAAACATCAATTTAAAAGTCCCATACAATTAATTCTATTCTACTACTATTCTACTATTCTAATCTCACGTCCAAGCTCCGTGTGTTAACTCGAACATTTGCAATCATTGTGCATATGTGATTTGTTGCATTTTTATGGACCTATATCAACCTTCACTCAACTTTTCCCTATAAGCGTGCAACTCTTATCTTGTAAAATGAAGAGAACAGGTGAGATACTCAATGCCTACTCCATCGAGTATATCTTTGGTGTTTTTGTGTTCCTTGCTTTTCCAAATCCGTGGTCCTCCAGGCTTTGGGACTTTTACTTCCTCGTGTTTCACCCCAAAGTAGCCGTTGCTGGGAGATTTTCCTCCTTAAATCCACTCTCCCCCAGCTTAAAAAAAAACCAGTTCAAATCTTCAGCCCCACCTAATTCTAAGATTTTTCACCTTCCTTTTGCTCTTCCTTCTATTGAAAAACAAAAAAAATTGTGCAAGGTTTTCTCTTGATCAGCAGAGAGAGCTACAGTATAACACTAAAAAATGCTGCCGGGCCCACTGCTGGAATCATGTTGTTGTTACCATATATATAAATATTGCAAAGAAAGGAGATAGAAAAAGAGCAAAGCCATAACTGGTTAACAAGGGAGGAAGACGTAAAACAAAAATTACCTTGATCCTTTTTGAGAGTTGGCCTTTTAGCATGCCATGATTAGTTTCCATGCATTGTTTCTTGTCTTGCCTTCTGGTGTTTTGGAAAATAGGTTGACCCCACAAAGATGAAGGGGCCAGCCTATTTTCCAAAGCACCAGAAGGCAGGACAAGAAACAATGGATGGGAACTTATCGAGGAGAGAAGCAACCTGGAATTAAGAAGAAATTTCCTAACAGTGAGGACAATGAACCAGTGGAACAGCTTGCCACCAGAAGTTGTGGGTGCTCCATCACTGGAGGCTTTTAAGAAAAGACAGCCATTTGTCTGGAATAGTATAGAATCTCCTGCTTAAGCAGGGGGTTGGACTAGAACAGCGGTCACCAACTGGTGGTCTGTGGACCACTGTTGGTTTGCAGGAAAATTTTGGTGGTCCGCAGAAAAATTATTTGCATTTTTTATATTGCATTAAATCAGGGGTCCTCAAACTACGGCCCCTGGGCCGGATACGTGCAATGAATGTTTGTGTTGTTGCAGAGAGTCTCCCCCTTTGGGGTCTTTTTGTGTGGGTCGGAGGGGGGCAGAAATTCTGACTTGAGGTCTGCTTCAGCCTCCTGGTGCGGGGCTTTGGGCGAAGGCTGGAGGGAACTGTTGCTGGTGGCAAAGAACTGGAGGGCCTTGTTCCAGTGGGATTGCATCATGGCCTGGAACTGGCTGACTATCTCAGCCTGCTGAGCCTCCAGGTACCGATACCTGGCCTTGCACTCCCACAGGTCTTCCCTCTGCTTGGAAAGCCTATGCTTGTAGTCCTCAGTGAGGTGCTTCTGCTGAGCCTCCTTCTCGGTCAGATCCAATTTGAACTGAGCTGTTTTGCCCACTCTTTCTCGTGGTGGCTGCTTAGCTCCAACAACTGCTTCCTGTTGGGGCCCTAAGGAGCCTGGGTGGGCAGGTGAGGAATGGCTGGGAGGGGAGGGGCGAGTAGAGGTCGCCAAGGCACCCCACGATGTGAGTGACATCGAGCTGGCCACGCCCACCCAGTCACATGACCACATAGACACACCCACCCAGCCAGTCATTAGGCAGGTCATATTAGTGGTCCGCGGGATTTAAAATTATGAATTTAGTGGTCCCCGAGGTCCAAAAGGTTGGGGACCCCTGGACTAGAAGACCTCCAAAGACCCATCCAACTCTGTTATTCTATGTTCCATGCCACGGAAAATCCAGTACGGTTCTCAGCCAGCTGAGGTTGCAAATCCCCTCATTGATAATACCCTCAAAGGACACACCTCAATGCATTGATTGACCAACCAACCGAGAGAGGACATCTAGGACTATATCTTGAATGTTGGTCCTAGTGAAGAGAGGATCATGAAGTAGGCAACTGCCATCATCTCACAGGCCTTACCTGCTGTTGCACAGCCTGTGGGGAGAAGTAATCAGGATGGATTTTTCAAAAGCAAGATGGCGGTTGCTGTCATGCAGCCATCTTGGATTCTTTCACCAAATCCAAGATGGCTGCATGACAGCATGACAGGAAAGCCCTGGTGGTATCCCAAGAGAGGGCACTTTTTAATTCGTGTTATATAGCATAACATGAGAACCTGGGTGATGTAGGAGTTAAGATCTGGAGTAGGAACAAGGAGTTCCCAGTCCTCCTTTAAGCAGGGCTGGTTCCTGGGGGGCTCTGGGCTAATCATAATTTCTCTCTCTCTCTCAGAGAGCCAGTAAGGTGTAGTTGTGAAGCTATTGGAATAGTAACAGGGAGACTTGAGTTTCTAGTGCCCCTACTCACTCATGAAAGCTCCTTAGCGGGACTTTAGGTCGATCCCTCCTTCTCAACCCAAGATGTAGAACATAGAATAACAGGGTTGGAAGGGTCCTTGGGGGTCTTCTAGTTCAACCCTTCCTCAAGCAGGAGTTTTGATGCTACTATGGACAAATGGCTATCCAATCTCTTTTTGAAACTCTCTAATGCTGGAGCATCCACAACTTCTGAAGGCAAGCCAGGTTAATTGTTCTCAGTGACAGGAAATTTCTCCTTAGTTCCAGGTTGGATAATAATCTTCCACCCATTATTTTTTGTCCTGCCTTCAGGTGCTTTGGAGAATAGTTTGAACCCTTCTTCTCTGTGACAGCCACTTAGATATTGAAAGACTACTATCATATCAACCCTTGTCCTTCTTGTCATTAGACTAAGCATACCTGGCTCCAGGGGTGGGTTCCAACTTACCTCACTGCCAGTTCGCTTTCTCATGCATGCGCAGTGCCAAAAAATCCGAATTTTTTTTTAAAAAATCCAAAAACAAGATGGCTACCGCATGCACAGTGCCAGAAACTCAGCTTCTGCACATGCTCAGAATAAAAAAAAATTTTTTTTTCAAAAAACAATTCAAAAATAATTCAAAAAAAAGATGGCAGCGCCCACAGACCGGCACCGACCGAACCGGTTGGTGACGTCATCATGATGTCACCAGCGGGTCGCTACCAGTTCAGGTGAACCGGTCCGAACCGTGAGGAACCCACCCCTGCCTGGCTCCTCAAACATTCATTGTATGGTTTAACCTGAAGACATCTTATCATCTTTGTTGCTCTTCTCTGCATTCTTTCTAGGATCTCAATATATTTTTTTGTATCATGGCGACCAGGATTAGACACACATCTGATCATAAAAGTCCAAAAATACCTACCAAACATCACTGGACTGCCTGATAGATTATGGTCCATGCTCTTCAATAAAGACTGATAATATTTATCGTCATCCATAATCCCATAAGTTTTTGCCTCTTATTCCTAGAAGCAAAAGCCTTTAATAGATTCACAATAAGATTGTTTGTCTTCTAACCTTGTGTCTCTTCTAACACATTTGACCTCCTCTGGAGCCATAAAATTATAATGGTGTAGAAACTTTATAGGACAGGTTGTCTGTCAAATCTTCCTCAAAGGTGTCGCTGTATTTTCACAAGAAGTTTATAAAGTAGATTAAATTAAGTGGGAGCAACTGAACGAATGAACTTTATGAGTAAGTGCGCCAGGAAATTAATCCCAATTCATCCTTTAACAATTAACCTCATTTCCCCCCGGAATCAAAAATAAAAAGAAACATTTACATGCGACCAAGAGTTTACAGAAAGTTTCTGTTGAAAGTTTCCTTTTTTTTAAGGGAATCACACCATGCGGCAAAGCCTTAATTTCACCAAGGTTCTGGATTCTAAGATTTACACTTTTTGCGAAATGTGAATTGTGAAATCTTATGAAAGTGCAGCTCACTTCATTCTGTACACCATTCATAAAAATACAGTTTAAAGTGCAAGAAAAATAACGCTGTGTGTGTGTGTGTGTGTGTGTGTGTGTGTGTGTGTGTGTGTGTGTGTGTGTGTGTGTGTGTGTGTGTGTGTGTGTGTGTGTAATCTGCATCTCAATATGCCAGGCACTCGCTATTCAACAACCAACCTTGTCTTCAATCATCTGTTAAGGGGTAACAAAAGAGTTTTCGCTACCTGCTTTTCACCATTTTGCTGTTACTTAAAATCTTTAAGCCATTTTGTCCTATTTTATTCTGAGACCTATCTTCTTGTGTGGCTTCCTTCCTTCCTTCCTTCCTTCCTTCCTTCCTTCCTTCCTTCCTTCCTTCCTTCCTTCCTTCCTTCCTTCCTTCCTTCCTTCCTTCCTTCCCTCCTTCCCTCTGCCCTTCCTTACTCTCTATCTCCTTCCACTTTTCCCTCCCCCCTTCCTCTCTATCTCCTTCCTTCCTTCTTTCCTCCCTCCATCCCTCCATCCCTCTCTATCTCCTTCCTCTTTTCCCTCCCCCTCCCCCTTCCTTTCTATCTCCTTCCTTCTTTCCTCCCTCCCTCACTATCTCCTTCCTTCTTTCCTCCCTCCCTCCCTACTTCCTCTCTATCTCCTCCTTCCCTCCTTCCCTCCCTCCCTCCCTTTCCTTTCCAGTCAGTGTTCTAGAGAATGTCCCACAGTTTTGGCAAGATTTCAGAAGTGGGTGGTTGCCATGGCCTACTTCCTAAGGCTGGCCCAAAGTCAGCCAGCCGATCTAGAACTCGTGGTCTCCTAGCTTCTAGCCTGATGCCTTAACCACTGTACCAAACTAGGTCTCCGTTGCTTAATTTACCCATACAGAAATGCCAAGCGATGTCATGAGTCAACCAAGCTAGTTCACAGCATTCTAATTCCCAAGAAGAATGGCATTTCTTAACACAGGAGAGAGAGAGAGAGAGGGAGAGAGGGAGAGAGGGAGAGAGGGAGAGAGAGAGAGAGGGAGGGGGGGAGGGAGGGAGGGAGGGAGAGAGAGAGAGAGAGAGAGAGAGAGAGAGAGAGAGAGAGAGAGAGAGAGAGAGAGAGAGAGAGAGAGACCAGCTAAATTTATAATGTGATTCAAACTCATGTCTTTGTAGTCATGACCTCTAGGTTCCATGGACAGGCATGTCTTCTGTTGAGAAGCTCCAAGCAGCCATGGCCATCGGTCGCAAAAATGTGATTTCTCAAAGGTCTGGCACAGCCTGCCTTCCAATGGTGGTTCCTTTGTGACCCTCCTTGGCCGTTCTCTTCTCATTCTGGAAGCCGCCAGCCGATAGGGTTGTCTCTTCTTGCTCCGCTATCCATCACTCAGCCTGGGAAACCTGTCTTTCCTTGGCAGCATCTCAACAGCCAGCTGGAAACGTTGCAGCTGTTGACCAAGGATGGCCGTCCTGCAGAGCAGAAATTATGGAGGGCAATTGGGATTGGGGTTTGTGTGAAGGTTGTCTGAATGCCTTGATCTTATCAGCTCAGGGATCTACACAACAATTGGAGGAAGGGGTCTCACCCCTCTTTCCAGCAGTCTTAGAAACCTAGGTCAAAAACAAAGCCTTCCTTCTCTCCTTGAATTTGTTGAGCCATCTGTAGATATCAGAGGGAGGATTGGGGCATCCATAAGTATCCCAGGACCAAAGGTGCTTTTTCAGGAGGCAACTGGACTTCCTTGTTTTTTTCTCTGAAGACATTTCGCTTCTCATCCCAGAAGCTTCTTCAGCTCTGACAGGAGAGTGGGGGATGGAAGGATTCATACACCTTGCAGACAGCTGGTCATTTGCATCCTTTTAGAGAGTCATTGAGGCCACTTGGAGGTTTATCTGCGTCCTTAGGATCACCTAAGTGGCGCTCCTGGTTCCTATAGTCTGCAATTTTTCCTCTGGAAATCCATTCCTACTCCCACACCATTCAAATTCATCCCAAATTGTGTAGCCAAACGTCTGTAGAGATTGTCCGTCATCCAGGTCATGGTTGTCCCAAAGGTGCTTTTTCAAGAGGCAACTGGACTTTCTTGTTGTTGTTTTTTGAAAATGTTTCGCTTCTCATCCAAGAAGCTTCTTCAGCTCTGACTGGATGGTGGGGAAGGTGTCCCAGAAGTTAAGATGGTGGCCACCTCCCCTATGATTAAAGCCCTGCCTCTTTGTAGTTGGGTAATTGAAAGCCCACTCCTGTGTACAATCCTTGTACAACAGGGCAGAGCTTCAATCCTGAGGTGTCAACCCTCATTTGGACTTTATGGAATCTCACCTGCAATAGACACTTCTGATGTCGATTCTTCATCTACGTTAGTTCTACCCACAGTTTGAATTAGTTACCAAAATCAGGGGTGAAATGCTCCTGGTTCGGGCGGGCCAGTCGGTCGTTGTAGAGCCGATAGCGATCGCAGCACGAGGCTTCCCCCACCCGCCTGGACGCCGCCATTTGGCTTATTTTACCCTCTGTGCATGCGCAGAACGCTTTGCGCATGCGCAGAGGCTCAAAGAACCCAAATGGCAGCATCCAGGCGGGTGGGGGAAGCAGGTGGGGGAAGCCTCATGCTGCAATTGCTATCGGCTCTATCAGCTCTACGACAACAGATGGCCCGCCCGAACTGGGACCATTTCACCCCTGACCTAAATCATTGTGCCAATACTAAATTCTGCATGGATTACAGGTTATTCTGCACATTTAGGTCACTGTTTCTCCATCTTGGTGACTTTAAGATCAGAGGTGGGATTTACATTCCTCTGTTCACAACAGAATTCCTTATGAAACCAGACTAGAAATTTTGGGACTTCAAAATTTAGAACTCCGCCGCCTTCGATCTGACCTAAGTGTAGCTCACAAAATTATCCGCCTCAATGTCCTACCCGTTAACGACTATTTCAGCTTCAACCACAATAACACACGAGCTCATAATAGATGCAAACTTAATGTAAACCGCTCCAGACTTGATTGCAAAAAATTCGACTTCAGCAACAGAGTTGTCAACGCCTGGAACACTTTACCTGACTCAGTAGTTTCTTCCCCAAACCCCAAAAACTTCAACCTCTTATTATCTACCATTGACCTCACCCCATTCCTAAGAGGTCGGTAAGGGGCGTGCATAAGCGCACAATCGTGCCTACCGTGCCTGTCCTAATGTACCCATATATTCATACCTCTTCTACTCTTATTCATGCTTGTAATATTATATATATATATTCAATCATGTTTTACTGTTTGTACTTTGCTTATATTCATTTATGCTTGACAAATAAACAAATAAAAATAAATAAATAAAACATAATTTACCTAACAGTTCACCAAGCACCAAAAATGCAAGCGAGCGCTTCGGCACATGCGCTTTGCTCGCACACATGTGCGCGGCTTCAAAACGTCCCTAAATAGGACAGCATAGAGTTGGGGCCCGCAGGTCGCTACTACCGGTTCTCCCAAACCAGTCTGAACCGGCTGAATACCACTTCTGTTTAAGATGTGTGGACCTCAGCTCTCAGAATTCCTTAAGGCAAAGCTGTTGTTTTCAAACTTGACCACTTTAAGATGTGTGGACTTCAAACCTTCTAATTCCCCAGCCAGCATGGCTGGCTAGATAATTCTAGGAGTTGAAGTCCATCCATCATAAAGTGGTCAAGTTTGGAAAAATACTGCTCTAGGGGTTCATGGAAGCCTTAGACCTCTTGACAATGTCTCCTTCAGAGAATTTACAGCTGGGAATGTCTCTCTTCTGATGTCCCAGAAAAATCTCCATCGTCTGTATGCCAATAAACACAAATTGTCCTACTTCTGAGAAAGCCAAAGCATGGGATGGACTTAGATCAAAATCACTTTCCAGCTGTTGATGCCTGGGAGATCAAAGCTGTTAATGGTCTTGGGAATGGTGCCCCCTGAAGGTCTTCAGAAATGTCCATGGTGACTCCGTGGCACAACCCACAGCAGGGCATCTGCAGGGGATAGTACAAAAAAGTCAAGATATATATAACATTTTTACTGATAAAGAAATAAAGGGAGACTAGTATAGATCTATTTCAAGCTATTTAGCTCTCATCAGCTAGCCATACCCTTCTTGGATTCGAACTTGGGCTGCTTGCCTTGTCAGGCAGTTGCTTTAACCTCTAAGCCACAGGTTCTCCTCCCTGTATCAGGGTATACCAGGTGATTCGACAGAAAAAACATCTCTCTCTCTCTCTCTCTCTCTCTCTCTCTCTCTCTCTCTCTCTCTCTCTCTCTCTCTCTCTCTCTCTCTCTCTCTCTCTCTCGATGGATGGATGGACGGACGGACGGACGGACGGACGGACGGACGGACGGACGGACGGACAGACAGACAGACAGACAGACAGACAGACAGACAGACAGATAGATAGATAGATAGATAGATAGATAGACAGCTACAGTATGCAGCTATGATCTACAGTTAGGTCCTTTCTTAAATCTTGGGTGAACAGTCAGACCTTTGTTGGGAGTGTGGA
Organism: Diadophis punctatus similis; assembly: GCA_023053685.1. NCBI lineage: Eukaryota > Metazoa > Chordata > Lepidosauria > Squamata > Dipsadidae > Diadophis > Diadophis punctatus. The sequence goes on along the minus strand of JALIGW010000003.1, from coordinate 203,001,627 downwards.
AGTAGCAATGCTTCAACAGGGAATGTTGAGTTGAACTCCTCCTAGAGACCCATAAGCGCTTCTTCCTCTTCATTGGTGTCTTGTAAGCAATCTCAAGTAGTTAAGGGCAGAAGTTGTGGAGTGTACTTAACCAGGGCAGATCTATTTATCAAATGTCTCCGCTTCTGGAACCAACTCTGCCTGTCTGCGTTTGGTCTCTGCTGCTGAGGCCAGTGCATTTCTCCATGCATGAGAATTCTCTCGCTCGCTACTCTCCAGAAACTCTTTTGAGTTGAGCTCCACATCTGGTGGCTCCAGTCCCAGGTACGTTCCTTAGCCACAATACAGAATGCCATTGTCTTCTTCTGCAATGGTTGTTCAACTTCCCAACCTGTCTCTAACCCTATTGTACCTGGTGGTCTCCCAACCATGGACTAACCAGCTTTGGCCATCCTATACATTGTTTGAGCTCAGCCAAGACCAGGGCTCTTCAAACTTGGCAAGTTTAAGACATAGGGACTTCAACTCCCAGAGTTCCTCAGCCAGACATGCTGGGAGTTGAAGTCTTAAAATTGCCAAGTTTGGAGACCCTTGGCCAAGATTATCCCGGCCTGTGACTCATTAGCAGAGGTGGTATTCTGCCAACTGAGACCGGTTCGGTCGCGCCCACCTGCCCAGATGTAATGCCGTCCTATTTAGCCACGTTTTCAAGGCAAGGTGCATGCGCGGAAGCTGGCTGGAGAATTCTGGGAGTTGAAGTCCACAAGTCTTAAAGTTGCCAAGTTTGAAGAACTCTGATTTAAATGAATATAAGACCAAGGGTGCATCCATATATCACATATGTTTGAATTACTCATGTTTTGTTGACCGGTTCCCACATAACATTAAATTATAGACAATGGTTGCCAGACCACAGTGACTGAGTGACAGAGTTTACTCTTTGATCCATGTTACTGAGAACTGTCCAGTGATGGAAATCATCTCATGTTCTCAAGGAGAGGAAACATTTTCTCAGTCTCTATTCCAATCCTTATAACTAAGCAGAACATTGACAAATGTATACAGAGAGAGAGAGACACACACTGTTGTGGCCCGTCAGCAGCCCGTGCAGCTGATAGCGGATCCCGTTCGAGAGGAGATCAACTTAGTGTTGCGCCAGCAGCCTGTGCAGCTGGCACCTGAGTCGGACAGTGAAGAGGTTGGCGAGGACTCGGTGCCAGAGGCAGAGGTTCATCCAGGGCCTTCGGAACCTCCAGCACCTCATAGCAGTGATGAGGGAGAAGAGGCTTCTCCTCTTCTGAATGCAAGGGCACGCAGAGCTGCCAAAAGGCAGGAATGGTTACTCCGGAGGAAGTCTCCTCAGGAGTAAGACTTGGGGCTAATTGGCCACTCCCCTACTCTACTTAAGGACATCAGAGGCAGCTGAAAGGCTGCAGGAAACAACGTTTGGAAATCCGTCTGGTCATAGTTTCTCTGCTTCGGTTGGGTTATCAAGAACTACCTCTAGGCATTTTGCCAACTCTCTGAAGCTTCGTAAGATATCAAGACCTAATTGCTCTTCTTTGCTTTAAAACTTTTTAAACTGATACCAGCTGTTAATGACAACTAATTAGCAGCTGGTTGCTTGCAAGAAAAGACTGCTTTTAGATTGGTGTGTGCATATCCACTGCTAAGGCAGTTATTAGTAGTGGTTATTGGATTAAATAAGTTCGTACAAACTGGGTGTTGTGCTACGTTCTTAGCTGGGGCAGAACACACACAATGTTTTTGCGCACAAGGGTTCTTGTGCTGAAGACTGCCGTGAATCCTAAACCCAGTTTCAAACAAAGGTTGGCTTTGTTGGATGGAGCTGGCCCCCTCGAATTTAGAAACCAATTTTGATTGCTTATTGAGTTATTAAGCAGAAGGTTGCAATCTGGAGCTGGCCAAAAGTTCGTGGTATCCCTGTGGCATATTTAGCTATGGTTATCATAACCATGACACAGAAAAAAAAACATGTTGAGATCCTGGAAAGTGTGCAGAGAAGAGCAATAATGATGATTAAAGGGTCTGGAGGCTAAATCGTAGGATGATCGATTGAGGGAGTTAGATATTTCAGAGAGAAGGGATAGGGGGCACATGATATCTGTCTTGCAGTACTTAAAGGGACATCATAGAGAAGCAGGGATTGACTTAATCTCTAGGATACCACAGGGCAGAACAAGAAGTAATGGGTGGAAGATCAGGAAAGGGAAATCTATCCTAGAAGTAAGGAGACCTTTTCTGACAGGGAGAGCAATTACTCAATGGAATAGCTTGCCTTTTGAGATTGTGGGTGCTCCATCAAGAGTTTTCCAGAAGAAACTGGACAAACGCTTGACTGGGATGGTATAAGACAGTGGTTCTCAACCTTCCTAATGCCGCGATCCTTCAATACAGTTCCTCATGTTGTGGTGACCCCCAACCATAAAATAAAATTATTAGGAAACTCAGGGGTGGGTTCTAACTTACCTCGCTGCCGGTTCGCTTCCTCCTGTGCTGCGTGGCCGCGCCTCATGGGCACGCATGCGCAGTGCTGAATTTTTTTTAAAAATGCAAAAAAATCCGAAAACAAGATGATGACGCATGCGCATTGCTGGAAATTCGGCTTCTGCGCATGCTCAGAAGTTCCCATGGTACAGATTTTTTTTGCAGTAGTCTATTTGCATGTGGGTGGACCCGCCTGGAGATGGATAGAGGAGTGGTGTCTTGGTTCCTAAGACCATCGGAAATATGTGTTTTCCGATGGTCTTAGGCGACCCCTGTGAAAGGGTCGTTCGACCCCCAAAGGGGTCGCAACCCACAGGTTGAGAACCGCTGGTATAAGATCTCCTGCCATGGGCAGAGGGTTGGATAAAAAGACCTCTGAGGTCTCTTCCAGCCCTATCATTTATCAATCTTCTGCAGGTAAAGCAGAATAGGCCAAACCATGGTTGGTAAATTAATGGTTGAGTGTGCCAGATGACCACAGCCATTTTACAGTCTTCTTCCAGCTCTGTTCAATTTCTGCTTTGGAATTTGTGAAGTGGGATATTTGAGACAACTGATTTTTGGGGTCTGATTGCCCTGAGATGCAATGGGGAGGCTAATCACGGTCCCTGTAGAACAGGGATCTCCAAAGTTGGCAATTTTAAGACTTGTGGGCTTCAACTCCCTGAATTCGCCAGCCAGCCTGCCTTGGCAAGACCACACCTAGAGTACTGCATCCAGTTTTGGTCATCACACTATAAAAAAGATGTCGAGACTCTAGAAAATGTGTAGAGGAGAGTAACCAGGATGATCAGGGGACTGGAGACTAAAACATACGATGACGGGTTGCAGGAACTGGGCATGGCTAGTCTCGTGAAGAGAAGGACCAGGGGAGACAGGATAGGAGTCTTCTAATATTTGAGGTGCTGCCACGGAGAGGAGTGTGTCAAGCTATTTTCCAAAGCACCCGAAGGCCAGACAAGGAATAATGGATGGAAACTGAACAAGGAGAGATTCAGACTGGAAATAAGGAGAAATTTCCTGACGGTGAGAGCAATCAACCCATGGAACAGAAGTTGCCTTCGGAAGTTGTGGGAGCTTCATCACTGGAAGCTTTCAAGAAGAGACTGGATTGCCCTCTGTCAGAAAGGGTCTCCTGCTTGGGCGGGGGGGGGTTGGACTAGATGACCTCCAAGATCCCTTCTGACTATGTTCATCTGTTAAAGTTGCCAAGTTTGGAGAGCCTTGCTATAGAAAGAGAGTCTAGAAAAGTCACAGAACATTCTCCCAACGGATCCATGAAGATATTCTTCCCTTGGCATACAGGATGAACCGCTAGAAACCATTATTGCCCTTTAAATTAAAAAAAAAAGAATTTGCTGGTCTTTCTGCACGTCTTATGTTGTGCTTCTAAATTAATATGTATTTGTTTTTTTTTCCCCTTATCTTTAAGCGCTTTGGGTAGATCTGCTTAAAGCAAAGGGGATCCATTTGCAGATAAAGGCCATAATTGCAAGCACATTGCAGGGCTTAAATATTCAGCAACTTTTCTATCACTTCATAAATTTTCCAGCCGCCGGGGCACTCGGCCAAAGGTTTGCAGAGCCATTTACAAAAGTGAAGAAAGACGAGGAGTTTGAGGCTGATTTATTTTTCATTATTTGGTTCCCAGCGATTGTGATTGTGCTCTACCCAGCAACTATCTTTGCTCTCAGGGCTTGACTTAGAAGAGAAAAAGAAAGAGGGCAGATCTTTCTGTCTCATGGCTCTCTGTTCTGGCTCCCTTTCAGAGACCAGAGACCCGAAGCTTCAGATCTAAGGGGGATTTCTCCTTGATTTCAAGCATTTGTTCATTTCGTGACCCTCTGAATGGTAAGAGCACTGCCTTTCATCTCTTCTGCTGTCTGGCGTCTAGCTTCAAAAAGTAGGCAAAGGAAAAAGGGAAGGAAGGAAGGAAGGAAAGAAGGAAAGAAGGAAAGAAGGAAAGAAGGAAAGAAGGAAAGAAGGAAAAGGGGAGGGAGGGAAGCAGGAATAGGCAGGCAGGCTTGCAGGAAGGAAGGCAAAAGGGAGGGAGGGAGAGAGAGAAAGGAGGGAAGGAAGGGAAGAAGGGAAGAAGGAATGGAGAGAAGGAAGGAAGGAAAGAAGGAAGGAAAAGGGGAGGGAGGGAAGCTGGAAGGTAGGCAGGCAGGCTTGCAGGAAGGAAGGAAAAAGGGAGGGAGGGAAGGGAAAGAAAGAGAGAGAGAAAGGAGGGAAAGAAGGGAAGAAGGAATGGAAAGAAGGAAGGAAGGAAAGAAGGAAAGAAGGAAAAGGGGAGGGAGGGAAGCAGGAAGGTAGGCAGGCAGGCTTGCAGGAAGGAAGGCAAAAGGGAGGGAGGGAGGGAAGGGAGAGAAAGAGAGAGAGAAAGGAGGGAAAGAAGGGAAGAAGGAATGGAAAGAAGGAAGGAAGGAAAGAAGGAAGGAAAAGGGGAGGGAGGAAAGCAGGAAGGTAGGCAGGCAGGCTTGCAGGAAGGAAGGCAAAAGGGAGGGAGGAAAGGGAAAGAAAGAGAGAGAAAAAGGAGGGAAAGAAGGGAAGAAGGAATGGAAAGAAGGAAGGAAGGAAAGAAGGAAGGAAAAGAGGAGGGAGGAAAGCAGGAAGGTAGGCAGGCAGGCTTGCAGGAAGGAAGGCAAAAGGGAGGGAGGGAGGGAGAGAAGGGAGAGAAAGAGAGAGAGAAAGGAGGGAAGGAAGGGAAGAAGGAATGGAGAGAAGGAAGGAAGGAAAGAAGGAAGGAAAAGAGGAGGGAGGAAAGCAGGAAGGTAGGCAGGCAGGCTTGCAGGAAGGAAGGGAAAAGGGAGGGAGGAAAGGGAAAGAAAGAGAGAGAGAAAGGAGGGAAAGAAGGGAAGAAGGAATGGAAAGAAGGAAGGAAGGAAAGAAGGAAAGAAGGAAAAGGGGAGGGAGGGAAGCAGGAAGGTAGGCAGGCAGGCTTGCAGGAAGGAAGGCAAAAGGGAGGGAGGGAGGGAAGGAAGGGAGAGAAAGAGAGAGAGAAAGGAGGGAAGGAAGGGAAGAAGGGAAGAAGGAATGGAAAGAAGGAAGGAAGGAAAGAAGGAAGGAAAAGGGGAGGGAGGGAAGCAGGAAGGTAGGCAGGCAGGCTTGCAGGAAGGAAGGCAAAAGGGAGGGAGGAAAGGGAAAGAAAGAGAGAGAGAAAGGAGGGAAAGAAGGGAAGAAGGAATGGAAAGAAGGAAGGAAGGAAAGAAGGAAGGAAAAGAGGAGGGAGGAAAGCAGGAAGGTAGGCAGGCAGGCTAGCAGGAAGGAAGGCAAAAGGGAGGGAGGGAGGGAAGGAAGGGAGAGAAAGAGAGAGAGAAAGGAGGGAAGGAAGGGAAGAAGAGAAGAAGGAATGGAAAGAAGGAAGGAAGGAAAGAAGGAAGGAAGGAAAAGAGGAGGGAGGAAAGCAGGAAGGTAGGCAGGCAGGCTTGCAGGAAGGAAGGCAAAAGGGAGGGAGCGAGGGAAGGGAGAGAAATAGAGAGAGAAAGGAGGGAAGAAGGGAAGAAGGAATGGAAAGAAGGAAGGAAGGAAAGAAGGAAGGAAAAGAGGAGGGAGGAAAGCAGGAAGGTAGGCAGGCAGGCTTGCAGGAAGGAAGGCAAAAGTGAGGGAGGGAGGGAAGGAGGGAAGGAAGGGAGAGAAAGAGAGAGAGAAAGGAGGGAAGGAAGGGAAGAAGGGAAGAAGGAATGGAAAGAAGGAAGGAAGGAAAGAAGGAAGGAAGGAAAAGAGGAGGGAGGAAAGCAGGAAGGTAGGCAGGCAGGCTTGCAGGAAGGAAGGCAAAAGGGAGGGAGGGAGGGAAGGGAGAGAAAGAGAGAGAGAAAGGAGGAAGGAAAGGAAGAAGGGAAGAAGGAATGGAAAGAAGGAAGGAAGGAAAGAAGGAAGGAAGGAAAAGAGGAGGGAGGAAAGCAGGAAGGTAGGCAGGCAGGCTTGCAGGAAGGAAGGCAAAAGGGAGGGAGGGAGGGAAGGGAGAGAAAGAGAGAGAGAAAGGAGGAAGGAAAGGAAGAAGGGAAGAAGGAATGGAAAGAAGGAAGGAAGGAAAGAAGGAAGGAAGGAAAAGAGGAGGGAGGAAAGCAGGAAGGTAGGCAGGCAGGCTTGCAGGAAGGAAGGCAAAAGTGAGGGAGGGAGGGAAGGAAGGGAGAGAAAGAGAGAGAGAAAGGAGGGAAGGAAGGGAAGAAGGGAAGAAGGAATGGAAAGAAGGAAGGAAGGAAAGAAGGAAGGAAGGAAAAGAGGAGGGAGGGAAGCAGGAAGGTAGGCAGGCAGGCTTGCAGGAAGGAAGGCAAAAGGGAGGGAGGGAGGGAAGGGAGAGAAAGAGAGAGAGAAAGGAGGAAGGAAAGGAAGAAGGGAAGAAGGAATGGAAAGAAGGAAGGAAAAGGGGAGGGAGGAAAGCAGGAAGGTAGGCAGGCAGGCTTGCAGGAAGGAAGGCAAAAGGGAGGGAGGGAGGGAAGGGAGAGAAAGAGAGAGAAAGGAGGGGAAGAAAGGAAGAAGGAATGGAAAGAAGGAAGGAAGGAAGGAAGGAAAGAAGGAAGGAAAAGAGGAGGGAGGAAAGCAGGAAGGTAGGCAGGCAGGCTTGCAGGAAGGAAGGCAAAAGTGAGGGAGGGAGGGAAGGAGGGAAGGAAGGGAGAGAAAGAGAGAGAGAAAGGAGGGAAGGAAGGGAAGAAGGGAAGAAGGAATGGAAAGAAGGAAGGAAGGAAAGAAGGAAGGAAGGAAAAGGGGAGGGAGGAAAGCAGGAAGGTAGGCAGGCAGGCTTGCAGGAAGGAAGGCAAAAGGGAGGGAGGGAGGGAAGGGAGAGAAAGAGAGAGAGAAAGGAGGAAGGAAAGGAAGAAGGGAAGAAGGAATGGAAAGAAGGAAGGAAGGAAAGAAGGAAGGAAGGAAAAGAGGAGGGAGGAAAGCAGGAAGGTAGGCAGGCAGGCTTGCAGGAAGGAAGGCAAAAGGGAGGGAGGGAGGGAAGGGAGAGAAAGAGAGAGAGAAAGGAGGAAGGAAAGGAAGAAGGGAAGAAGGAATGGAAAGAAGGAAGGAAAGAAGGAAGGAAGGAAAAGAGGAGGGAGGAAAGCAGGAAGGGAGGCAGGCAGGCTTGCAGGAAGGAAGGCAAAAGTGAGGGAGGGAGGGAAGGAAGGGAGAGAAAGAGAGAGAGAAAGGAGGGAAGGAAGGGAAGAAGGGAAGAAGGAATGGAAAGAAGGAAGGAAGGAAAGAAGAAAGGAAGGAAAAGAGGAGGGAGGGAAGCAGGAAGGTAGGCAGGCAGGCTTGCAGGAAGGAAGGCAAAAGGGAGGGAGGGAGGGAAGGGAGAGAAAGAGAGAGAGAAAGGAGGAAGGAAAGGAAGAAGGGAAGAAGGAATGGAAAGAAGGAAGGAAAAGGGGAGGGAGGAAAGCAGGAAGGTAGGCAGGCAGGCTTGCAGGAAGGAAGGCAAAAGGGAGGGAGGGAGGGAGGGAAGGGAGAGAAAGAGAGAGAAAGGAGGGAAAGAAGGGAAGAAGGAATGGAAAGAAGGAAGGAAGGAAAGAAGGAAGGAAGGAAAAGAGGAGGGAGGAAAGCAGGAAGGTAGGCAGGCAGGCTTGCAGGAAGGAAGGCAAAAGGGAGGGAGGGAGGGAAGGAAGAGAGAGAAAGAGAAAGAGAAAGGAGGGAAGGAAGGGAAGAAGGGAAGAAGGAATGGAAAGAAGGAAGGAAGGAAAGAAGGAAGGAAGGAAAAGAGGAGGGAGGGAAGCAGGAAGGTAGGCAGGCAGGCTTGCAGGAAGGAAGGCAAAAGGGAGGGAGGGAGGGAAGGGAGAGAAAGAGAGAGAGAAAGGAGGAAGGAAAGGAAGAAGGGAAGAAGGAATGGAAAGAAGGAAGGAAAAGGGGAGGGAGGAAAGCAGGAAGGTAGGCAGGCAGGCTTGCAGGAAGGAAGGCAAAAGGGAGGGAGGGAGGGAGGGAGGGGAGAGAAAGAGAGAGAAAGGAGGGAAAGAAGGGAAGAAGGAATGGAAAGAAGGAAGGAAGGAAAGAAGGAAGGAAGGAAAAGAGGAGGGAGGAAAGCAGGAAGGTAGGCAGGCAGGCTTGCAGGAAGGAAGGCAAAAGGGAGGGAGGGAGGGAAGGGAGAGAAAGAGAGAGAGAAAGGAGGGAAAGAAGGGAAGAAGGAATGGAAAGAAGGAAGGAAGGAAAGAGGGAAGGAAAAGGGGAGGGAGGGAAGCTGGAAGGTAGGCAGGCAGGCTTGCAGGAAGGAAGGAAAAAGGGAGGGAGGGAAGGGAAAGAAAGAGAGAGAGAAAGGAGGGAAAGAAGGGAAGAAGGAATGGAAAGAAGGAAGGAAGGAAAGAAGGAAAGAAGGAAAAGGGGAGGGAGGGAAGCAGGAAGGTAGGTAGGCAGGCAGGCTTGCAGGAAGGAAGGCAAAAGGGAGGGAGGGAGGGAGGGAAGGGAGAGAAAGAGAGAGAGAAAGGAGGGAAGGAAGGGAAGAAGGGAAGAAGGAATGGAAAGAAGGAAGGAATGGAAAGAAGGAAGGAAAGGGGAGGGAGGGAAGCTGGAAGGTAGGCAGGCAGGCTTGCAGGAAGGAAGGAAAAAGGGGGGGAGGGAAGGGAGAGAAAGAGAGAGAGGAAGGAGGGAAAGAAGGGAAGAAGGAATGGAAAGAAGGAAGGAAGGAAAGAAGGAAGGAAAAGGGGAGGGAGGGAAGCTGGAAGGTAGGCAGGCAGGCTTGCAGGAAGGAAGGCAAAAGGGAGGGAGGAAAGGGAAAGAAAGAGAGAGAGAAAGGAGGGAAAGAAGGGAAGAAGGAATGGAAAGAAGGAAGGAAGGAAAGAAGGAAAGAAGGAAAAGGGGAGGGAGGGAAGCAGGAAGGTAGGCAGGCAGGCTTGCAGGAAGGAAGGCAAAAGGGAGGGAGAGAGGGAGGGAAGGGAGAGAAAGAGAGAGAGGAAGGAGGGAAAGAAGGGAAGAAGGGAAGAAGGAATGGAAAGAAGGAAGGAAGGAAAGAAGGAAGGAAGGAAAAGAGGAGGGAGGAAAGCAGGAAGGTAGGCAGGCAGGCTTGCAGGAAGGAAGGCAAAAGGGAGGGAGGGAAGGGAAAGAAAGAGAGAGAAAGGAGGGAAAGAAGGGAAGAAGGAATGGAAAGAAGGAAGGAAGGAAAGAAGGAAAGAAGGAAAAGGGGAGGGAGGAAAGCAGGAAGGTAGGCAGGCAGGCTTGCAGGAAAGAAGGCAAAAGTGAGGGAGGGAGGGAAGGAAGGGAGAGAAAGAGAGAGAGAAAGGAGGGAAGGAAGGGAAGAAGGGAAGAAGGAATGGAAAGAAGGAAGGAAGGAAAGAAGGAAGGAAGGAAAAGAGGAGGGAGGAAAGCAGGAAGGTAGGCAGGCAGGCTTGCAGGAAGGAAGGCAAAAGGGAGGGAGGGAGGGAAGGGAGAGAAAGAGAGAGAGAAAGGAGGGAAAGAAGGGAAGAAGGAATGGAAAGAAGGAAGGAAGGAAAGAAGGAAGGAAAAGGGGAGGGAGGGAAGCTGGAAGGTAGGCAGGCAGGCTTGCAGGAAGGAAGGCAAAAGGGAGGGAGGAAAGGGAAAGAAAGAGAGAGAGAAAGGAGGGAAAGAAGGGAAGAAGGAATGGAAAGAAGGAAGGAAGGAAAGAAGGAAAGAAGGAAAAGGGGAGGGAGGGAAGCAGGAAGGTAGGCAGGCAGGCTTGCAGGAAGGAAGGCAAAAGGGAGGGAGAGAGGGAGGGAAGGGAGAGAAAGAGAGAGAGGAAGGAGGGGAAGAAGGGAAGAAGGGAAGAAGGAATGGAAAGAAGGAAGGAAGGAAAGAAGGAAGGAAGGAAAAGAGGAGGGAGGAAAGCAGGAAGGTAGGCAGGCAGGCTTGCAGGAAAGAAGGCAAAAGTGAGGGAGGGAGGGAAGGAAGGGAGAGAAAGAGAGAGAGAAAGGAGGGAAGGAAGGGAAGAAGGGAAGAAGGAATGGAAAGAAGGAAGGAAGGAAAGAAGGAAGGAAGGAAAAGAGGAGGGAGGAAAGCAGGAAGGTAGGCAGGCAGGCTTGCAGGAAGGAAGGCAAAAGGGAGGGAGGGAGGGAAGGGAGAGAAAGAGAGAGAGAAAGGAGGGAAAGAAGGGAAGAAGGAATGGAAAGAAGGAAGGAAGGAAAGAAGGAAAGAAGGAAAAGGGGAGGGAGGGAAGCAGGAAGGTAGGCAGGCAGGCTTGCAGGAAGGAAGGCAAAAGGGAGGGAGGGAGGGAAGGGAGAGAAAGAGAGAGAGAAAGGAGGGAAAGAAGGGAAGAAGGAATGGAAAGAAGGAAGGAAGGAAAGAAGGAAGGAAAAGGGGAGGGAGGAAAGCAGGAAGGTAGGCAGGCAGGCTTGCAGGAAGGAAGGCAAAAGGGAGGGAGGGAGGGAAGGGAGAGAAAGAGAGAGAGGAAGGAGGGAAAGAAGGGAAGAAGGAATGGAAAGAAGGAAGGAAGGAAAGAAGGAAGGAAAAGGGGAGGGAGGAAAGCAGGAAGGTAGGCAGGCAGGCTTGCAGGAAGGAAGGCAAAAGGGAGGGAGGGAGGGAGGGAAGGGAGAGAAAGAGAGAGAGGAAGGAGGGAAAGAAGGGAAGAAGGAATGGAAAGAAGGAAGGAAGGAAAGAAGGAAGGAAAAGGGGAGGGAGGGAAGCTGGAAGGTAGGCAGGCAGGCTTGCAGGAAGGAAGGAAAAAGGGAGGGAGGGAAGGGAAAGAAAGAGAGAGAGAAAGGAGGGAAAGAAGGGAAGAAGGAATGGAAAGAAGGAAGGAAGGAAAGAAGGAAGGAAAAGGGGAGGGAGGGAAGCTGGAAGGTAGGCAGGCAGGCTTGCAGGAAGGAAGGAAAAAGGGAGGGAGGGAAGGGAAAGAAAGAGAGAGAGAAAGGAGGGAAAGAAGGGAAGAAGGAATGGAAAGAAGGAAGGAAGGAAAGAAGGAAGGAAAAGGGGAGGGAGGAAAGCAGGAAGGTAGGCAGGCAGGCTTGCAGGAAGGAAGGCAAAAGGGAGGGAGGGAGGGAGGGAAGGGAGAGAAAGAGAGAGAGGAAGGAGGGAAAGAAGGGAAGAAGGAATGGAAAGAAGGAAGGAAGGAAAGAAGGAAGGAAAAGGGGAGGGAGGGAAGCTGGAAGGTAGGCAGGCAGGCTTGCAGGAAGGAAGGAAAAAGGGAGGGAGGGAAGGGAAAGAAAGAGAGAGAGAAAGGAGGGAAAGAAGGGAAGAAGGAATGGAAAGAAGGAAGGAAGGAAAGAAGGAAGGAAAAGAGGAGGGAGGGAAGCTGGAAGGTAGGCAGGCAGGCTTGCAGGAAGGAAGGAAAAAGGGAGGGAAGGAAGGGAGAGAAAGAGAAAGAGAAAGGAGGGAAGGAAGGGAAGAAGGGAAGAAGGAATGGAAAGAAGGAAGGAAGGAAAGAAGGAAGGAAGGAAAAGAGGAGGGAGGGAAGCAGGAAGGTAGGCAGGCAGGCTTGCAGGAAGGAAGGCAAAAGGGAGGGAGGGAGGGAAGGGAGAGAAAGAGAGAGAGAAAGGAGGAAGGAAAGGAAGAAGGGAAGAAGGAATGGAAAGAAGGAAGGAAAAGGGGAGGGAGGAAAGCAGGAAGGTAGGCAGGCAGGCTTGCAGGAAGGAAGGCAAAAGGGAGGGAGGGAGGGAGGGAGGGGAGAGAAAGAGAGAGAAAGGAGGGAAAGAAGGGAAGAAGGAATGGAAAGAAGGAAGGAAGGAAAGAAGGAAGGAAGGAAAAGAGGAGGGAGGAAAGCAGGAAGGTAGGCAGGCAGGCTTGCAGGAAGGAAGGCAAAAGGGAGGGAGGGAGGGAAGGGAGAGAAAGAGAGAGAGAAAGGAGGGAAAGAAGGGAAGAAGGAATGGAAAGAAGGAAGGAAGGAAAGAGGGAAGGAAAAGGGGAGGGAGGGAAGCTGGAAGGTAGGCAGGCAGGCTTGCAGGAAGGAAGGAAAAAGGGAGGGAGGGAAGGGAAAGAAAGAGAGAGAGAAAGGAGGGAAAGAAGGGAAGAAGGAATGGAAAGAAGGAAGGAAGGAAAGAAGGAAAGAAGGAAAAGGGGAGGGAGGGAAGCAGGAAGGTAGGTAGGCAGGCAGGCTTGCAGGAAGGAAGGCAAAAGGGAGGGAGGGAGGGAAGGGAGAGAAAGAGAGAGAGAAAGGAGGGAAGGAAGGGAAGAAGGGAAGAAGGAATGGAAAGAAGGAAGGAATGGAAAGAAGGAAGGAAAGGGGAGGGAGGGAAGCTGGAAGGTAGGCAGGCAGGCTTGCAGGAAGGAAGGAAAAAGGGGGGGAGGGAAGGGAGAGAAAGAGAGAGAGGAAGGAGGGAAAGAAGGGAAGAAGGAATGGAAAGAAGGAAGGAAGGAAAGAAGGAAGGAAAAGGGGAGGGAGGGAAGCTGGAAGGTAGGCAGGCAGGCTTGCAGGAAGGAAGGCAAAAGGGAGGGAGGAAAGGGAAAGAAAGAGAGAGAGAAAGGAGGGAAAGAAGGGAAGAAGGAATGGAAAGAAGGAAGGAAGGAAAGAAGGAAAGAAGGAAAAGGGGAGGGAGGGAAGCAGGAAGGTAGGCAGGCAGGCTTGCAGGAAGGAAGGCAAAAGGGAGGGAGAGAGGGAGGGAAGGGAGAGAAAGAGAGAGAGGAAGGAGGGAAAGAAGGGAAGAAGGGAAGAAGGAATGGAAAGAAGGAAGGAAGGAAAGAAGGAAGGAAGGAAAAGAGGAGGGAGGAAAGCAGGAAGGTAGGCAGGCAGGCTTGCAGGAAGGAAGGCAAAAGGGAGGGAGGGAAGGGAAAGAAAGAGAGAGAAAGGAGGGAAAGAAGGGAAGAAGGAATGGAAAGAAGGAAGGAAGGAAAGAAGGAAAGAAGGAAAAGGGGAGGGAGGAAAGCAGGAAGGTAGGCAGGCAGGCTTGCAGGAAAGAAGGCAAAAGTGAGGGAGGGAGGGAAGGAAGGGAGAGAAAGAGAGAGAGAAAGGAGGGAAGGAAGGGAAGAAGGGAAGAAGGAATGGAAAGAAGGAAGGAAGGAAAGAAGGAAGGAAGGAAAAGAGGAGGGAGGAAAGCAGGAAGGTAGGCAGGCAGGCTTGCAGGAAGGAAGGCAAAAGGGAGGGAGGGAGGGAAGGGAGAGAAAGAGAGAGAGAAAGGAGGGAAAGAAGGGAAGAAGGAATGGAAAGAAGGAAGGAAGGAAAGAAGGAAGGAAAAGGGGAGGGAGGGAAGCTGGAAGGTAGGCAGGCAGGCTTGCAGGAAGGAAGGCAAAAGGGAGGGAGGAAAGGGAAAGAAAGAGAGAGAGAAAGGAGGGAAAGAAGGGAAGAAGGAATGGAAAGAAGGAAGGAAGGAAAGAAGGAAAGAAGGAAAAGGGGAGGGAGGGAAGCAGGAAGGTAGGCAGGCAGGCTTGCAGGAAGGAAGGCAAAAGGGAGGGAGAGAGGGAGGGAAGGGAGAGAAAGAGAGAGAGGAAGGAGGGGAAGAAGGGAAGAAGGGAAGAAGGAATGGAAAGAAGGAAGGAAGGAAAGAAGGAAAGAAGGAAAAGGGGAGGGAGGAAAGCAGGAAGGTAGGCAGGCAGGCTTGCAGGAAAGAAGGCAAAAGTGAGGGAGGGAGGGAAGGAAGGGAGAGAAAGAGAGAGAGAAAGGAGGGAAGGAAGGGAAGAAGGGAAGAAGGAATGGAAAGAAGGAAGGAAGGAAAGAAGGAAGGAAGGAAAAGAGGAGGGAGGAAAGCAGGAAGGTAGGCAGGCAGGCTTGCAGGAAGGAAGGCAAAAGGGAGGGAGGGAGGGAAGGGAGAGAAAGAGAGAGAGAAAGGAGGGAAAGAAGGGAAGAAGGAATGGAAAGAAGGAAGGAAGGAAAGAAGGAAGGAAAAGGGGAGGGAGGGAAGCTGGAAGGTAGGCAGGCAGGCTTGCAGGAAGGAAGGAAAAAGGGAGGGAGGGAAGGGAAAGAAAGAGAGAGAGAAAGAAGGGAAAGAAGGGAAGAAGGAATGGAAAGAAGGAAGGAAGGAAAGAAGGAAGGAAAAGGGGAGGGAGGAAAGCAGGAAGGTAGGCAGGCAGGCTTGCAGGAAGGAAGGCAAAAGGGAGGGAGGGAGGGAGGGAAGGGAAAGAAAGAGAGAGAGAAAGGAGGGAAAGAAGGGAAGAAGGAATGGAAAGAAGGAAGGAAGGAAAGAAGGAAAGAAGGAAAAGGGGAGGGAGGGAAGCAGGAAGGTAGGCAGGCAGGCTTGCAGGAAGGAAGGCAAAAGGGAGGGAGGGAGGGAAGGGAGAGAAAGAGAGAGAGAAAGGAGGGAAAGAAGGGAAGAAGGAATGGAAAGAAGGAAGGAAGGAAAGAAGGAAGGAAAAGGGGAGGGAGGAAAGCAGGAAGGTAGGCAGGCAGGCTTGCAGGAAGGAAGGCAAAAGGGAGGGAGGGAGGGAAGGGAGAGAAAGAGAGAGAGGAAGGAGGGAAAGAAGGGAAGAAGGAATGGAAAGAAGGAAGGAAGGAAAGAAGGAAGGAAAAGGGGAGGGAGGAAAGCAGGAAGGTAGGCAGGCAGGCTTGCAGGAAGGAAGGCAAAAGGGAGGGAGGGAGGGAGGGAAGGGAGAGAAAGAGAGAGAGGAAGGAGGGAAAGAAGGGAAGAAGGAATGGAAAGAAGGAAGGAAGGAAAGAAGGAAGGAAAAGGGGAGGGAGGGAAGCTGGAAGGTAGGCAGGCAGGCTTGCAGGAAGGAAGGAAAAAGGGAGGGAGGGAAGGGAAAGAAAGAGAGAGAGAAAGGAGGGAAAGAAGGGAAGAAGGAATGGAAAGAAGGAAGGAAGGAAAGAAGGAAGGAAAAGGGGAGGGAGGGAAGCTGGAAGGTAGGCAGGCAGGCTTGCAGGAAGGAAGGAAAAAGGGAGGGAGGGAAGGGAAAGAAAGAGAGAGAGAAAGGAGGGAAAGAAGGGAAGAAGGAATGGAAAGAAGGAAGGAAGGAAAGAAGGAAGGAAAAGGGGAGGGAGGAAAGCAGGAAGGTAGGCAGGCAGGCTTGCAGGAAGGAAGGCAAAAGGGAGGGAGGGAGGGAGGGAAGGGAGAGAAAGAGAGAGAGGAAGGAGGGAAAGAAGGGAAGAAGGAATGGAAAGAAGGAAGGAAGGAAAGAAGGAAGGAAAAGGGGAGGGAGGGAAGCTGGAAGGTAGGCAGGCAGGCTTGCAGGAAGGAAGGAAAAAGGGAGGGAGGGAAGGGAAAGAAAGAGAGAGAGAAAGGAGGGAAAGAAGGGAAGAAGGAATGGAAAGAAGGAAGGAAGGAAAGAAGGAAGGAAAAGAGGAGGGAGGGAAGCTGGAAGGTAGGCAGGCAGGCTTGCAGGAAGGAAGGAAAAAGGGAGGGAGGGAAGGGAAAGAAAGAGAGAGAGAAAGGAGGGAAAGAAGGGAAGAAGGAATGGAAAGAAGGAAGGAAGGAAAGAAGGAAGGAAAAGGGGAGGAAGGAAAGCAGGAAGGTAGGCAGGCAGGCTTGCAGGAAGGAAGGCAAAAGGGAGGGAGGGAGGGAGGGAGGGAAGGGAGAGAAAGAGAGAGAGGAAGGAGGGAAAGAAGGGAAGAAGGAATGGAAAGAAGGAAGGAAGGAAAGAAGGAAGGAAAAGGGGAGGGAGGAAAGCAGGAAGGTAGGCAGGCAGGCTTGTAGGAAGGAAGGCAAAAGGGAGGGAGGGAGGGAGGGAAGGGAGAGAAAGAGAGAGAGGAAGGAGGGAAAGAAGGGAAGAAGGAATGGAAAGAAGGAAGGAAGGAAAGAAGGAAGGAAAAGGGGAGGGAGGGAAGCTGGAAGGTAGGCAGGCAGGCTTGCAGGAAGGAAGGAAAAAGGGAGGGAGGGAAGGGAAAGAAAGAGAGAGAGAAAGGAGGGAAAGAAGGGAAGAAGGAATGGAAAGAAGGAAAGAAGGAAAAGGGGAGGGAGGGAAGCAGGAAGGTAGGCAGGCAGGCTTGCAGGAAGGAAGGCAAAAGGGAGGGAGGGAGGGAAGGGAGAGAAAGAGAGAGAGAAAGGAGGGAAAGAAGGGAAGAAGGAATGGAAAGAAGGAAGGAAGGAAAGAAGGAAGGAAAAGGGGAGGGAGGAAAGCAGGAAGGTAGGCAGGCAGGCTTGCAGGAAGGAAGGCAAAAGGGAGGTAGGGAGGGAGGGAAGGGAGAGAAAGAGAGAGGAAGGAGGGAAAGAAGGGAAGAAGGAATGGAAAGAAGGAAGGAAGGAAAGAAGGAAGGAAAAGGGGAGGGAGGGAAGCAGGAAGGTAGGCAGGCAGGCTTGCAGGAAGGAAGGCAAAAGCAAGGGAGGGAGAAAGGAGAGAGAAAGAGAGATAAAGGAAGGAAGGAAGGAAGGAAGGAAGGAAAGAAGGAAAGGGGGAGGGAGGGAAGCAGGAAGGTAGGTAGGCAGGCAGGCTTGCAGGAAGGAAGGCAAAAGGGAGGGAGGGGAGAGAAAGAGAGAGAGAAAGGAGGGAAGGAAGGAAGGAAAGAAGGAAAAGGGAAGCAGGAAGGTAGGCAGGCAGACTTGCAGGAAGGAAGGCAAAAGGGAGGGAGGGAGGGAAGGGAGAGAAAGAGAGAGAGAAAGGAGGGAAAGAAGGGAAGAAGGAATGGAAAGAAGGAAGGAAGGAAAGAAGGAAGGAAAAGGGGAGGGAGGAAAGCAGGAAGGTAGGCAGGCAGGCTTGCAGGAAGGAAGGCAAAAGGGAGGTAGGGAGGGAGGGAAGGGAGAGAAAGAGAGAGGAAGGAGGGAAAGAAGGGAAGAAGGAATGGAAAGAAGGAAGGAAGGAAAGAAGGAAGGAAAAGGGGAGGGAGGGAAGCAGGAAGGTAGGCAGGCAGGCTTGCAGGAAGGAAGGCAAAAGCAAGGGAGGGAGAAAGGAGAGAGAAAGAGAGATAAAGGAAGGAAGGAAGGAAGGAAGGAAAGAAAGAAGGAAAGGGGGAGGGAGGGAAGCAGGAAGGTAGGTAGGCAGGCAGGCTTGCAGGAAGGAAGGCAAAAGGGAGGGAGGGGAGAGAAAGAGAGAGAGAAAGGAGGGAAGGAAGGAAGGAAAGAAGGAAAAGGGAAGCAGGAAGGTAGGCAGGCAGACTTGCAGGAAGGAAGGCAAAAGGGAGGGAGGGAGGGAAGGGAGAGAGGAAGGAAGGAAGGAAGGAAGGAAGGGAGGAAGGAAGGAAGGAAGGAAGGAAGGAAGGAAGGAAGGAAGGAAGGAAGGAAGGAAGGAAGGAAGGAAGGAAGGAAGGAAGGAATCTAATTGCATCCACAACCGCTATAAAATGTTGCAGCCCAACAGGCTGGATCACACTGACTTTTCAGCTAAACTATGAAAGACGTCAAGGATATACAGTAGGTAGAAAACGGGGCAAAAGTGGGAGTTATTTGCAAAAATTAAGGAGTCATTTGCTTCCGCTCCATCGGCTCCTGCTTGCTTCTCCAACGTGGGGCCCTCCAGCGAGTTCGAGGCTACGGCTCCCAGATGTTTCAGCTGGCAGAGGTTGGAAAAAGGCTGGACCGAGTCCCCTGACAGAAATCGGACAGCTTCCTCTGTGAATGTCACAAACTTGAATTGCAAACCCCAGATGTGGTATTAAAAATAGTTTTAGTGCTCTGAGCTTTAAAAAGAAACGTGAGTTTGGGTGAGTCAGGAGCAAATCTTCCAGCTAAGTTTGAGAGAGGGGCTAATAAAAAAATATTTTTTCTTTCTTTTGACCTTAATTTTTGTTTGGGGTGTGTGTGTGTGGAGTGTGGAGTGTGTGAATTGTTTATCCTTTTGTCTGTTGGAGGAAGGACAGTTTTGTTATCCCAACATGGCACTGACTTCACAACATCTGTATCCTACGGGCTTATTTTATCTATATTTATGTTCTTGGAAAGTTGTTGCTTGCTGTTTCTCCATAATTCCTTACTGGTGTTCTGCAGTGGTCGTAACCCCAAATGGCTGAGGAATAACGGCATGGACAAGTCAACATTCTGATATATTGTGACTTGGCAAGATTGTAGTCCTCATGAATCCCGGAGATGGGTTTTTAAAATAAGGTGCCCATTGTCTACTGAAGTTGGAAGTGTTTGTAATGATATTGGCTGCTCTCCAGGCCTTATAGAAACGATATCAATCACAGTGAACTGGTCTACTTTATGTAACTTACCAGATTCAGACAACTTTGATTTAATATGTTAATCATTTTAAATCCGGTTCCAAGCGAAGGACTGTTCCACTATCTCGTCCTCAATTATATTTTTACTGAAGTTTGTTGTGCTCAAAAGATATGAGAAATCCTAAAGTGGATATTTACCGAGCCGAGGTGGCGCAGCCACTTTAGCTGACCGAGCCGAGGTGACTGCAGGCCACTTTAGCTGACACTGATCCGCAGGTCAGCGGTTCAAATCTCACCGGCTCAAGGTTGACTCAGCCTTCCATCCTTCCGAGGTCGGTAAAATGAGGACCCAGATTGTTGGGGGCAATATAAATATGCATTGCTTACTGGTGTAAACCGCTTAGAGAGTGCTTGCACTGTGAGGCGGTATATAAATCTCACAAAATAAAATAATAAATAAATAAATAATGTGCCTGGTTATTTTCCAGGTGTTTTATATTAAAATCCCCTATACTTCTGACCCTCAGCAATACTGGGTAAGACACAAAACATTTGCGAGGTTCTACCTTGAAAGTTATTACTGTATTTTCCTCCTTGATAAAGGTGTGTTGAAGAACAGGAATTGGGGAAAAAGCAGCTGGGTTTTTGACTTCTTCTCTAGCAAAATTAGCACTGCATCTGGCAGGGTGAATTTAATCAGAATAGATATGGAAGGGACCTTGGAGGTCTTCTAGTCCAACCCCCTCCTCAAGCAGGAGACCCTACCATTTATTTTATTTATTATTTATTATTTATTTATTTGTTTGTTTGTCAACACGTGTACAAGATGACAGGTATGATATAAACATAAACAAAAGCAAAGTATCTATAGGTAAATTTGAACAATAGGACAGAAGGACAGGGACGGTAGGCACGATGGTGCGCTTATGCACACCCCTTACAGACCTCTTAGGAATGGGATGAGGTCGACTGTAGACAGTCTAAGGTTAAAGCTTTTGGGGTTTGGGGAAGAAACCACAGAGTCAGGTAGTGCATTCCAGGCATTGATCACTCTGTTGCTGAAGTCGTATTTTCTGCAGTCGAGTTTCGAGAGGTTTACATTAAGTCTGAATCTATTGTGTGCTCGTGTATTGTTGCAGTTGAAGCTGAAGTATTCATTGACAGGTAGGGCATTGTGGCAGATGATTTTATGAACTACATTTAGATCAGATCGAAGGCGACGTAGCTCTAAGTTGTCTAAGCCCAAAATTTCAAGTCTGGTGGAATAAGGTATTCTGTTGCGAGCAGAGGAGTGGAGGACTCTTCTCGTGAAATATTTCTGGACTCTCTCAATTGTATAAATGTCCGATACGCAGTGCGGGTTCCAGACAGGTGAGCTGTCTCACCTGTCTGGAACCCGCACTGTTCAGTTCACTGTTCACTGTTCAGAGTTCACTGTTCAGAGAAATGACTGTCCAGTCTCTTCTTAAAAACCTCCAGTGATGACGCATCTACAACTTCTGAAGGCAAGCTGTTCCACTGGTTAATTGTCGTCACTGTTAGGAAGTTTCTCTTCAATTCCAGGTTGTTTCTCTCCTTATTTAGTTTCCATCTATTGGGTCTTCTCCTGCCTTCTGGTGCTTTGGGAAATAAGTTGACCCCCTCTTCTTTGTGGCAACCTCTCAAATACTGCACTACTGCTATCACGTCCCCCATAGTCCTTCTTTTCTCTATACTAGCCAAACCCAAATCCTGCAACCATTCTTCACATGTTTTTGTCGCCAGGCCTTTAATCATATTAGTTGCTCTTCTTTGCACTTTTTCCAAAGTCTCAATATTTTTTTGACAAAAACTGGATGCAGCATTCCAGGTGTGGCCTTACTAAGGCAGGGGTGAAATGCTCCCGGTTCGGGCAGGCCGGTCGGTCATCGTAGAGCCGGTCACCAAGGCAGCGTGAGGCTCCGCCCACCCGCATGGACACCGCCATTTGGGTTCTTTTACCCTTTGCGCATGCCGCCAAGTTACTACCGGTTCTCTAGAACTGGTCCGAACCGGTAGGAACCCACCTCTGCTATGGGCCAATCACCAGGAGACTGTGAGTTCTAGTCCTGCCTTAGGCATGTGGCCTTCAGCTAGTCATTTTCTCTCAGCCCTAAGAAGGAAGCAGTGGGAAACCACTTTTAAAAAACCTTGTCAAGAAAATTGCAGGGACATGTCCAGATAATCTCCGAGAATTGGACACAATTGAACAGAATTATTTTTTTTAAAAAAGAGCAATATAAGAGGAGGATATCCCCGTTTGACTAATCCTGAAGGACAATATATGCATGGTCCCAGTCCTGTCCCACAAAACAACTTGAGGACTTCCAGATGTTTGAAACATCTATCAGCTGTCAGCATGGTCAATTCAGGATACAATGTGAACTGTGGTCCCAAACATCTGGGTTCGATTCTCGGATTTAGCTGGAGGACATACAACTGCCAAGAGCACTGTTTCAAACTTGACAACTTCAAGACATGTTGTATACTTCAGAATTCCCCAACAAGTTGAAGTCCCAACAAGTTGAAGTCCGTTTGCGAGAGGGATCTCGGAGTCTTGGTAGACAGCCAACTAAATATGAGCCAGCAGTGTGCAGCAGCAGCCAAAAAGGCCAACGCAGTCCTGAGCTGCATAAATAGAGGGATACAATCAAGGACCAGAGAGGTACTAGTACCACTCTATAAAGCCTTGGCCAGACCACACCTAGAGTACTGCATCCAGTTTTGGTCACCACACTACAAAAAAGACATTGAAACTCTAGAGAAAGTGCAGAAGAGAGCAACTAGGATGATAAAGGGTCTGGAAAATAAAACATACAAAGAGCGGTTGCAGGAACTGAGCTTGGCCAGTCTGGCGAAGAGAAGGACCAGGGGTGACATGATAGCAGTGTTCCAATACTTGAGGGGATGCCACAGAGAGGAGGGGGTCAGGCTGTTCTCTATGGCACCAGAAAGCCAAACAAGGAATAACGGATTGAAGCTGACCAAGGAGAGATTCAACCTGGAAGTGAGGAGAAACTTTCTGACGGTGAGAGCGATCAACCAGTGGAACAGCTTGCCAGCAGAAGTTGTGAGAGCCCCAACACTTGTGACCTTCAAGGGGAGACTGGACTGCCATCTGTCTCAAAGGGTGTAGGAACTCCTGCTTGAGCAGGGGGTTGGACTAGATGACCTACAAGGTCCCTTCCAACTCTAATAATAAATCTAAATCTAAATCTTAAACTTGCCAAGGTTGAAAAATGCTGCTCTAAAGTCCTCAAACCACTCTCAAGTATGACCAGAGATGATGTAGATCAGGGGTTTCCAAACTTGACAAGTTTAAGACTTGTGGACTTCAACTCCCAGAATTCCCCAGCCAGATCTAGAAATCTTTCTGAAGAGTAATCCATCAGACTGTGGAAATTCTTTCGTGAGCTTTTTTCCAGAAAATGGACAAAAATGAATTTAGGACTGGTGTTCAGCAAAGACTGTTTTACACTGTATTTGTGTTTGACGACTACTAAGAAAGCTCATTAGTAGTCTTTAATTTAGTAAAAGAAGGTTTGGACAGAATTTGTGTGTGCTGCGTTCTTTGTGGGCCGTAGCTGGGGCAGAACACTCCCCTTGATAGCTATCATTATATCTTGTGGCTGATAGTTCCATAGGTTAAGAATCTACCAATGCAGTGAAATGTCCTTCCTTTTCCCATTCTGAATTTTCCACTAACTTTCTTGCATACCAGGTTCCACTATTCTAATTAAGAAAAAAAGAATAATATCCTTTTATAGGTAATCCTCAACTTACAACAATTCGTTTAGTGACCATTCAAAGTTACAACAGCACTGAAAAAAGTGGCTTATGATCATTTTTCACACTTATGACCGTTGCAACATCCCCATGGTCACGTGATCTGAATTCAGATACTTGGTAACTGACTCATATTTATGACAGTTGCAGCGTCCTGGGGTCACGTGATCCCCTTTTGCGACCTTCTGACAAGCAAAGTCAGTGGAGGGGAGGCCAGATTCACTTAACAACCGCATGAGTAGCTTAACAACTGCAGTGATTCACTTAACAACTGTGGCAAGAAAGGTCGTACAATGGGGCAAACTTCACCGAACGACTGTCTGGCTTAGCAACAAAAATTTTGGGCTCAGTTGTGGTCGTAAGTCGTGGGCTAGCTCTATTATCACTGTTCCTTATATGCATTTCAAACTGTTTTTCAAGTTTTTCACCGCGACATCTCTTTGCTTTGCAGGACGGCAACTAGTTTTCTTTGCGAGAAATCGGTGATCGTTTGGGTACCTTGGTTTTTTTTGTTTTTCTGCACCGCTACCAACTCTCGAAAACCTTGTTGGAATTTGCACACCTGCAGTTTGGGATCGTACATCTTTCCTGGTGTCGTTTCACCCTTATTAGGCACTTCAACAGTTTTATGTAAGTATTACAGCTGTCCCAGAGCTTAGCTTGACAAGAGGATGTTTACCATCCATGTGTCAACAAAGCTCCTTTGGACCGAATGCCTTTTATTTCACCGAAGGTGTCAAGAAATGCATTTTTGTGGCTTTTTTTTTTTTTTTTTTTGGTTTTTCTCCAGCTGGGACTCTGGATCTCCTTAAAGGCTCAGCCGAAAGCTGTTTACATGCTGTACGCCTAGTTTAATGTTGTTGTGCAGAAGAGGGAGCGTGGAAAATGTTTGTCGGAGTTAAAAGTATACAGCTCTTGGGAAGCACAGAGTTGGAGTGGGCGGTTTCTCCTTTAATTGTAGTCTTTCGTGGCTGTGGCTCCCTCTAGTATCCAATTCAAATTCCCATCTTATCATATTTTCTGTTAAAAAGTCCAAACAGCAGCATTTTCCCATGGGAAGGATTCCCACAGTCAATTTCAAAATTTTATTTCAAATCTATCTGGATCTCTAATATGTTTATAACTTTCCAAAATTAGCATTCTAATCACCGTTTTTTTTTTTTTTGTGTGTGTGTGTGTGGGCGCGCGCGCATGTGCATTTTTTTTAACGAAAAGTTTTTTATTTTTTTCCTCCACCACTTTTACAATTCAATAAACATATACCTTAAATTATTACAATAAAATACACAGTTTTACATTTATACTCCATCATTCAAAAGTCAATATCTTATACCTACGCTTATATCATCAATCATCAGTCTATTCCGCTTTTTTTCTGTTGCACTCCTTCCCTACCGGTTTGCAAATGTGAGCACGCCTTCGTGCATGTGCATGGCCTTCCGCACATGCGCAGAGCCTCGCATACGTGAATAAATGGGACATCATTACCTCTGGGCGTATGGGCAGGGCCACCTTCATATATATATATATATATATATATATATATATATATATATATATATATATATATATATATATATATATATATATATATATATATATATATATATATATATATATATATATATATATATATATATATATATATATATATATATACATATACATACACATACACATACACATACACATACACATACACATACACATACACATACACATACACATACATATACATATATATATATATATACACACACACACACACATATATACACACACACACACACACACACACACACACACACACACACACACACACACACACACACACTGTATACTATATACTACATAGACCCGTGATGGCGAACCTATGGCACGGGTGCCACAAGTGGCACGCGGAGCCATATCGGTGGGCACGCGAGCTCAGGTCCGGCGTGCATGTGTGCACCAGCCGGCTGATTTTCGGGCCTTCTGGGCCCACTGGGAGTCGGGAAACAGGCTGTTCCCAGCCTCCAGAGGGGGTGGGGAAGGCCGTTTTCGCCCTCCCCAGGCTCCTAGAAAGGCTCTGGAGCCTGGGGAGAGCGAAAAATGGGCGTGCCATTGCATGCTGGGAGCAGGGGGGTCATGCATGATGTGCGGGGGTGCATGGAATTATGAGTGTGGGCACGCACACATGTGATCCCCCGCATTCCCCCCCCTTTTGGCACGCAAACCAAAAAAGGTTCGCCATCACTGACATAGACCATGTAAGCAAGTTCTCTTTGTTGTGGGAACCATCTGCCTTCTTCTTCACACCTGTTAAGACGTCCTTGAAAAGTTTCCAGGCTCTCACAAGCTTCAGTGGAACTGTAGAGGTTTCATTTCGCCAAACCAACCCGTTCGTAATCAACGCCTCCTCTCCTTTACTCTAAGGATAAGTTGAAACGAAGAGGCACGTAGCTGCCAATGTTTCACTCTTGACACCCATAGAATCTCCAAGGGTCGGAGAAGATTGAATAGCTCACATCATCATCATGATATTGGGCACGTATCTTGAGTACCTTCTGCCAAGACTGAACTTTTAATTTGAAATAAGCATTCATTATCACTACTTTGAGGGCTGTGAAGGATTTACAAGCACAGTACAAGACGACTTGAACCGTTTAACCGTCCGAGTCTAACCCTAATAAAATGTATTTATAAGTTTTGTACTGTGCACTCTGATAAATACCGGCGCACCGAGCCAAATTGACTTAGTCATCTCAGAAGCTTTTCCTCCGAAAAGCTTTTCCGGTTGTTATATTGTGAGGGAACGTAACAGCGTGGACAAAGCAGGGGAAACTACCCTACGAAGGCAGATCTCATGCTAATAATAAGGAGCACCATTTGACAATATGAGAGCTTCGACCACTTGGTGATAGCAACAGCAATAGCGCTTAGACTTATATACTGCTTCATAGTGCTTTACAGCCCTCTCTAAGCTGTTTACAGAGTCAGCCTCTTGCCCCCAACAATCTGGGTCCCCATTTTACTGACCTCGGAAGGATGGAAGGCTGAGTCAATCTTCAGCTAGTCAGCATCGAACTCCTGACTGTGGACAGAGTCAGCCTGCAATACTGCATTCTAACCACGGAAAGAAGGAAGGAAGGAAGGAAGGAAGGAAGGAAGGAAGGAAGGAAGGAAGGAAGGAAGGAAGGAAGGAAGGAAGGAAGGAAGGAAGGAAGGAAGGAAGGAAGGAAGAAAGGAAGGAAGGGCAATAGCTTACAGAGTCAGCATATTTCCCCCAACAATTTACCCACCTCGGAAATACAGAAGGCTGAGTCAACCTTGAGCTGGTGAGATTCGAACTGCCAAATTGCAGGCAGACGGCAGTCAGCAGAAGTAGCCTGCAGTACTGCACTCTAACTACTGCACCACGGTGGCTCAGTGATAGAAACCAGAAGCAGACATGAGTTAATCCAGGATTAACTTTCTTCCAAGAAATTTGGAGCAAATCCCTAGGAATCTTAAGCAACTTAAACAAGGCTGATTTTTGCCCCCATCTTCATTAGGCTTCTGTTTGTACGGGCATTTTGAGTCCAAGTCTTGTTTTTGGACCACAAGCTCAGAGATCAAAGAGTTCGTTTGAAGTTAAAACAGCTCTGAAAAAAGTGACTTATGACTGCTTTTCACACCTATGGCCCAGGGGTGGGTTCTAACTTACCTCGCTGCTGGTTCGCTTCCTCCCATGCTGAGTGGCCACGCCTCATGGGCATGCGCATGCTTCACGCACGCGTGCATGCGCAGTGCCAATTTTTAAAAAAAAATTCCAAAAAAAAAGCCGAAACAAGATGGCGACGCATGCGCAGTGCCGGAAACCTGGCTTCTGCGCATGCACAGAAGGAAAAAAACCCAGAAAAATTTTTTAAAAATAATTTAAAAAAAAGATGGTGGCGCCCACAGACTGGCACCAACCGAGCCGGTTCCGTGATGTCATCGTGATGTCACCAGCAGGTTGCTACTGGTTCGGGTGAACCGGTCCGAACCAGGAAGAACCCACCTCTGTTACAGACGTTGCAGCATCCCCACGATCACGTGAGCCAAATTCAGAAGCTTGGCAATTGGCTCATATTTATGACGGTTGCAGTGTCCTCAGTCAGGAGTGGGATTCTGGCGTGTAGAATCTTCACTAGAGGATCGCCTAAAGCCGGGAGAACCCGGAGCAGCCCACCTCTGCCTGCTGCCATTTCTAAAATTAGGAAAGGCTTCTTTGCAGAAGATACAGAGTTGTATGTCATAAGTCCCTTAGTGATTTTCCATCTGAGTAGGCCACCCTTCTATAACCTCACCTGTTGCAAATGATGGCCATCAAGTTATGGAAGCCTGAGGAGATCGATACAGGTACTCCTTGACTTACAATCATTCGTTTAGTGACCAAAGTTACAACGTCTCTGAAAAAAGCAGCTTATGACCGTTTTTCACACTTACGACGGTTGCATCATCCCCGTGATCATGCGATCAAAATTCAGACACTTGGCAGCTGGCTCATATTTATGATGGTTGCAGCGTCCAAGCAGGAGTGAAATTCAAAATTTTTCCCTACCGGTTCTGTGGGCATGGCTTGGTGGGTGTGGCAGGGGAAGGATACTGCAAAATGAGCCGAGGTGGCGCAGCGGTTAGAGTGCAGTACTGCAGGCCACTTTAGCTGATGGTGATCCGCAGGTCAGCGGTTCAAATCTCACCGGCTCAAGGTTGACTCAGCCTTCCATCCTTCCGAGGTAGGTAAAATGAGGACCCAGATTGTTGGGGGCAATATAAATATACATTGCTTACTGGTGTAAACCACTTAGAGAGGGCTTGCACTGTGAGGCGGTATATAAATGTCACTAATAATAAATAAAATAAATAAATAAAATCCCCATTCCCACCCCACTCTGGGGTCAGCCAGAGGTGGTATTTGCCGGTTCTCCGAACTACTCAAAATTTCTGCTACTGGTTCTCCAGAACCTGTCAGAACCTGCTGAATTTCACCCCTGGAAGGTCGTGTGATCCCCTTTTGTGACCAGCTAACAAACAGGTTGCTTCTCTCCTTGATTAGCTTCCATCCATTGCTTCTGGTCCTGCCTTCAGGTGCTTTGGAGAATAGGTTGGCCCCCTCTTCTTTGTGGCAGCCCCTCATCTAGGCCTTATAGTCCAACCCCCTGCTCGAACAGGCGATCCTATACTATTTCAGATAGGTGGTTGTCCAGTCTTTTCTTAAAAGCCTCAGGTGATGAAGTACCTGCAACTTCTGAAGGCAAGGTGTGATGATGATTACCAAATAGTTACCCAAAAATTAAATGATAAACATAGTTTTCCGCAGGACCTCCCTGTCAGGCCTGGAAACCATTTTGGGGCCTTGGATCTTCAGGCTTGCCACATTTGGTGCTGTGGGAAACTGGGAGGGGGGATTGGATGGATCTGGGGATACATATGTAGTCAAAATAACATTCCTTTCTCCGAGAGTCAAGGTCACTCTGCACCTGGATGGGTGTGACTGGAAGGCATCTCCGGTTGGGACGGTGCATTGATTGAAAAACGTGATGGACATGTGGGTACTGGGACTTGGACTTGGATTTTCTTTTTATTAGAGATGTCATGTTGGCATATCTGGGAAAACCTGGAAGATTCGGGTTTTCCCAGATATGCCAACATGACATCTCTAATAAAATGGAACTTTGAGAAAACTGAAGCCAGTGGTGGGTTCCTACCGGTGCGGTCCACTCTATAGCACCGGTAGCAACCCGCTGGTGACATCACAGTACCGGTGCGGTCGGTTGCCAGTGCCTGGGCGCCGCCATTAAAAAAAATTTTTTAAATTTTTTAAAAAAATTTCTTCTGCGCATGCCCAGAAGCCGAGCTTCCGGCACTGCGCATGTGCTGCCTTCCTACCCCACAGTGAGTCCAAGCAGGGGAGGATGGCTGAGGGAGCGCGAGAGACGCTGAAAGAACAGGCGGCAGGACCTATCTCAGTTCCCCTCCCTTCAGCAATCCGAGAAGCCACAAACGTGCAGTGATGATCCCAGGCATTTTCGCACGTTCGAGGCTTCTCGAGCTGCTGAGGGGAGGGGGAACGGGCGGCAGGAGCCTAGGATCATTGAATGGGGAGAAGCATTCAGGCCAGATGGAGCCTCCTAGAAGAACCGCTGCCGCGGTCTTGCTGCTCCCGCTGCGGGGGGCTTCGTTGCGGGTGGGCAATGCCCCCCTGCTTCTCTGGCCTCTGCCAAGCTCCCGAGGCCTACGCTCACCCGGTCACATGGCTGGCAAGCCACACCCACAGAATAAGCCACGCCCACAGGGTGGCAGTAAAAAAATTAGGAACCAGCCCCTGACTGAAGCCTCGGAGTTTTCTTTTGTTGGGGGTGTTACTTGGAACCCTGATACTCCCGATCTCAAAAATACTGCAGAAGTTTTGTTTTCATTTCTCCAGTGGCTCACTTTAAATAAGTAAATGTTTGCAGAATCAACGTCCCCTTTTAACCTTGCTTAGAAATGCCATTCCAAAGTGCATTTTGTATGTTGCTACTGGGAAAGTTCACAGCTCTTTAAACGAAGTGAGAAAACTTCAAGCCAACGGGGAAGTTGTGAGGCTGTGCAGTACACATCACGGAAGACTGAAGGCTTAACATTGAAGTTTACAGAAAACCCACTCACCCAGATCAATATTTACATTTTGATTCCCACACCCACTGGAGCACAAAATGGAAGTCACCAGAACCTTACACCACTGAGCTGAAGGCCTGCCTACTAGCAAAGATGGAAAACAAAAAGAATGTAAACACATCAAGGAAGCCCTCAGAACTAGATAATCATGACCTTGTTGATGATCCTCACTCAGTAAAGGACCTTGGAGTACTCATCTCAAACGATCTAAGTGCCAGAGCCCACTGCAACAACATAGCCAAGAAGGCATTAAGAGTGGTTAACCTAATCTTGCGCAGCTTCTTCTCAGGTAACATTGTACTCTTAACCAGAGCATACAAAACATTTGCTAGACCGATTCTTGAATACAGCTCATCTGTCTGGAACCCACACTACATATCAGACATTAACACAATTGAGAAAGTCCAGAGATACTTCACAAGAAGAGTATTACATTCCTCTGTTCACAACAGAATTCCTTACGAAACCAGACTTGAAATTTTGGGACTTGCAAATTTAGAACTACGCCGCCTTCGATCTGACCTAAGTGTAGCTCACAAAATTATCTGCCACAATGTCCTACCTGTTATCGACTACTTCAGCTTCAACCGCAACAATACACGAGCTCACAATAGATGGAAACTTAATGTTAACCGCACCAAACTTGATTGCCAAAAATTTGACTTCAACAACAGAGTGGTTAATGCCTGGAACACTTTACCTGACTCAGTAGTTTCTTCCCCTAACCCCAAAAACTTCAACCTCAGATTATCTACCATTGACCTCACCCTATTCCTAAGAGGTCGGTAAGGGGCGTGCATAAGCGCACAATCGTGCCTACCGTTCCTGTCCAATTGCACCCATATATTCATAATTCTTGTACTCATAATCATGCTTGTACTATTATATATATATACAATCATGTTTATACTTTGTGTATACTTTGCTTGTTATCATATACGCTTGACAAATAAAATAATAATAATAATAATAAACGTGTGGCTATCCCAAGTGGGCCATCAAATCTCAAAAAAGACCCTATAGGACTGTGATGGCAAACCTTTTTTTCCTCGGGTGCCGAAATAGTGCACACGCCCGCTATTGCACGCGTGCGCGTGCCCACACCCATACTCAATGCTCCCCCACGCACCCCTGCTCCCCAATTTCTTGACTTCTGGTGGATCCGGTAGGCCCATTTTTTGCCCTCCCCAGGCTCTAGAGGCTTTTTGGAGCTTGGGGAGGGCAAAAATGCCCTCCCCTGCCACCCTGGAGGCCCTCTGGAGGCCAAAAATGCCCTCCCAGAGCCTCCGTGCGAGCCAAAAATCAGCTGGCGGGCACCCACATGCACGCTGGACCTGAGCTAGGGCAACAGCTCGCGTGCCAGCAGATATGGCTCCGCGTGCCACCTGTGGCACCCGTGCTATAGGTTCACCATCACGGCTATAGGAACTCTTCTGTAACAGACAATGACAAGAACAATAAACGAAGCAACGTTGTCATTCCGTACGTTGCAGGCATATCGGAAAAGCTCAGGAGGATCTTCAGCCAACACAACATACGTGCACACTTCACCTTCTTCCTTACATCTCTCTAAATATCTCCACACAGATATCCCCCTTCAACCTTGTTGCTGCCAGATCTTTCCGTTCCTCCCGGCCACAGCAGATCACAGCTTCACGTGTTGCCCAAAAGCAAAATACCATATTTGGCCAATCTCTACCCCGGCTAAGCAAAAACTGGCCAAGAGGTTCCTGCAAGGGGAGAAAATGTTTAACCCTTCGTGTATAAATAATGTGACAAATTACCCGAGGAACATTTAAACACCGAGCTGTTGGAAAATTAAAGCAGGACGGACCAGAAGATTAGATCCAGCTATTAAGAGCAGGGCAGGACTAATAAATATCTTTTAAAAAATGATTCATTTCGAGCCACGAGAGATGTAGAAAGCTGAGACTGAAGAGTTAAATGTTTGTTGGAATTATATTACTGAAAGTAAAAAAAAAATTAATTTCACCCCTTTTGCTCTGATGATGTGTTTCTACACTGCATTTACGTGAATTTGATTCCTATAATCTTGGATGGGGAGTATTTGTTTGTGTGTGTGTGTGTGTGTGTGTGTGTGTGTGTGTGTGTGTGTGTGTGTGTGTGTGTGTGTGTGTGTGTGTGTTTGTTTGTTTTCATTTGTCAAACAGAAACAAAACCAGGAATAATAAAAAAAGTACAATGACAGGGACAAAAGGCACATTAGTGCGCTTATGCATGCCCCCTCTACTTAAGTATGAAGTGAGGTCAGAGGTGGCATTCTGCCAGTTTACACCGGTTTGGGCGAACTGGTAGTAACGACCTGTGAGCGCTCACATTTGCAAACCGGTAGGGAAAATAAGTGAATAACACCTCTTTTTTATTTGTAATTTTTTTTTAATCCACAATTTCCGTACATATATCAATACATATACTGTACCTTACGATATATCAATAATATATTTAATTATACATTTCATCCGATCAGTCATAAATCAATATTCTATTTTGCACCTTTTTTATACTGCCGCTCATCAGTCTGTTTTCCTTCATCTGTTAACACGCCCCTCCCTGTATCTCCATCCCCTCCTTCTTACTCCTTCTCTCCCCTCTCCTACTTCCCTCCCCACCTTCTCTTCTCCCTACCTTTCTACTTCCTCTTTACTCCCTCTTTTCCTTTCCCTGAGTGAATCTTATCCTCATTCCTCTCATATTGAACAGACTGATGACATATTCCATTCCTTTTAAAATTCTCGGTGCCTCTTCTAAAATCAGTATTTTTATATCATTTCTATGCATATAATTCTTTGAGTGAATTCCACCTCTGAGTGAGGTCCGTGGAAGTCGATTTGTGACTGAAACTATGAAAAGCTTTGGCTGTTATGCAAATCCAGCTGTTTGTCAAATTTGCGTTGAAAGTGGTCCGTGAGCCTAGGTAGAAATGGGTTAATACATTAACCGGGTTAATCACTAGGCATACAAACAGCTATCCTCACCCCTTCTCCATTTACTCCGCCCCGGGGTTTTCTCCTCCCCGGCGGACAAAAATGGTTAGCAAGGCCTTTGCAACAGTTTTAAAAGCTGTTTTTTACTACAAGTTGACTGCAGGAAAATTGCCGCGAATCCATATTAGGCAATACGTGACAGCCCATCGGAGATCCACAAGTTCTGGCGTGATTTTCTTTTCAAAGTGGGCTCATGTGCAGCTTTTTCTTTTTTCTTTTTTACTTTTTAACAACTGTTGTAAATCACTTGAGCTTTGTTTAAAAAAAGAGTTAAGATCGGCTCTTCTACTATAAAACATAGACAAGTGCAACTTCAAAATATATTGATGTGTTGATTAAGAAGATTTACGGGAAGTCCTCGACTTAAGACCACAACTTAGCCTGAACTTTCTGTTGTTAGAGCGAATCAGTTGTTAAGTGAATGCTGCCCCATTTTGCGACCTTTCTTGCCACCGTTGTTAAGTGAATCACTGCCATGGTTAAGTTAGTAACACGGTTGTTAAGTGAATCTGGCTTCCACACTGATTTTACTTGTCAGACGGTCGCAAAAGGGGATCACATGGCATTGAGACACTGCAGCCGTTGTAAATATGAGCCAGTTGCCAAGCATCCAAATTTTGATCACGTGACCATGGGGATGCCGCAACGGTTGTAAGTGTGGAAAAACGGTCATAAGTCACTTTTTTCAGTGCCGTTGTAACTTCATTCTAAAGGAATGGTTGTTAAGTCAAGGGCTACCTGTACTGGAAGAACTGGGAACCTAGTTAAATGATGGCTTCCTACAAATCTGTTGGAAGCCATCATCTAACTAGGTTTCCCGTTGTGCTATCTGTATTCCATGCTTTGGTTGTGCAAAGCAATAGCAATAGCACTTACTTTATACACCGCTTCAAAGTGCTGTATAGCCCTCTCTAAACGGTTTACAGAGTCGGCCTATTGCCCCCAACAATCTGGATCCTCATTTTACCCACCTCGAAAGGATGGAAGGCTGAGTCAACCTTGAACCTGGTGAGATTCGAACTTGTGGCAGTGGGCAGAGTTAGCCTGCAATACTGCATTCTAACCACTGCACTGCTGGGGGTTTGCAGGGGTTCGGGAGAGCCTCTAGCTAAGATTCTGTGCATTTCAGAGAACCCCCAAATCTCACTCCTGGCTGGCCCCACCCAACCCGCCCCACCCCTCCCAGGAGTTCCCCACGCAGTCCGTTTTGGATGCAGGTAAGTGCAGGGGGCGCACGGAGGCTCGGAGAGGGTGAAAAACGGGCCTATCGGAAGTTCATTTCCGGCCTCCAGAGGGCCTCTGGAGCCTGGGGAGGCCGTTTTCACCCTCCCGGAGGCTCGAAAAAAATCTCCGGAGCCCAGGTAGGGCTAAAACGACCCCCCCACACACACACAATGATGCAGGAGGCCAACTGGCCTCGCCCACCATGGCCATATCCACCCAGCAACCAGCCAGAGAAACCCTTGCTAAAATTTGTGAAGGCCACCCCTAGCCACCACGGCTCCTAGATATCAAGAGATGCTACAGTTTTAGCCAGAACTGTTGGTTTTCTCACTTCTGTTTGTAAGAAATCTATACTTAATGGCTTAGGTATTTTGGGGTAATACTATCCTGGCCTGTAAGTACAGAGAGAGATGCGGCTGGAATCACGCATGGCTTCTCTAATGCTCCTAGCCCTTTTTTTAAAAAAAAATCACATCTATGAAATTCCAATTTATAGGGCGGAATTAGAAATTAAATGATGATGGGAAACTCCCTTCGTTTTGGTAGATTTTTTTCTACTTGCTGTCCGGTATTAGCCTCTTGCACTTCAGCAGCAAGGAATGGTCTTTGCTCCACTCTTCTAATACTTTGGAATTCAATAGCACTTAGATACCGCTTCATAGTGCTTTACAGCACTCTCTAAGTCGGTGATGGCGAACCTTTTTTCCCTCGGGTGCCGAAAGAGCGCGTGTGCGTGCTATCGTGTGTGTGTGTGTGTGTGCCCACACCCATAATTCAATGCCCCTGTCACGGTGTGATTTATTGCCTGTTACATGTATATGCAGGGAGATGCATCCCTATCTAATATAATGGTTTATTCCTGAGCACGTGATTGATATGTTCTTGTACGCATGTGTGCATTCCAAACTCCGTTCTATTCTTCTTCTTCTGGCTTCCGATGAGGGAAGTCGCATTTTATATCAGACATGTAATTAATCAGGATTTATTGTTTTTGTACCGAAATAAATATTTTAATTAGAACTTTAAACTATGGTTTCTTTTCTAATGTCTGAATTCCGGGAAAATATCAAACATCTCCTCTGTGAGATTAATTCTCACTCCGTCAGCACCCCACACACCCTGCCCCCCTGTGTATGTGACGCCCCCCACTCTGCCCCATCCCTGCGCATGCACACATGACCCCCGATCCCCCGATCCCCCATTTCCCGACTTCTGGTGGGCCTGGTAGGCCCGTTTTTCACCCTCCCCAGGCTCCAGAGGCTTTCTTGAAGCCTGGGGAGGGCGAAAATGGCCTCCCCCACCCCCCAAAGGCCCTCCAGAGGCCGAAAACACCCTCCCAGAGCCTCCGTGCAATCCAAAAATCAGCTCACCGGCACGCACATGCGTGCTGGAGCTAAGCTAGGGCTACAGCTTGCCTGCCAGCAGATGTAGCTCCATGTGCCACCTTTGGCACGCGTGCCATAGCTTCGCCATCATGGCTCTAAGTGGTTTACACAGTCAGTATTTTGTTGCCCCCAACAATCTGGGTCCTCATTTTGCCCACCTCGGAAGGAAGGCTGAGTCAACCTTGAGCTGGTCAGGATCAAACTGGTGGCAGTTGGCAGAATTACCCTGCAATACTGCATTCTAACTACTGCGCCACCACGGCTCATGGTGCAACAGAATCTGTCTTTCATCCTGGAGTAATTGGGATATTTGCAAATAAGGGTAGAGACAGGAAGCTTTGGGTCCTAACCTCCTTGGGTTCCCCCCCAAAAAAAGTTATCCATGACTTCAGGGTATCTTAGTAAGATTACACTATTGAGCAGTGTAAAAATCGCCTATGAACCTGTATCTTTGCTTGTTGTCTCGTAGGTACCATTAGCGGTGTTGACCATGGAGCCTTCCAACAACTCTACGGTGTCCTCCAACAACAGTGGTATGTTCAACAAGTTTGTCCACCTGGACGGAGAGCTATCGGAGAGATTTCATACCTTGTGGATTGTCCTGGTTGTGATCAATACCATCATCTTCCTGATGGGCGTGGTGTTGAACTCTGTAGCTCTCTACGTCTTCTGCTTCCGCACCAAAACGAAAACCACCTCGGTCATCTACACCATCAATCTTATCATCACCGATCTGCTGGTGGGCTTCTCTTTACCCGTCCGGATCATTGTCCACTATAGTGCCAAGGACTGCCGCACCTGTGCCCTCATCCACATTTTCACCTACTTTGTCAACATGTACTGTAGCATCCTCTTCCTGACTTGTATCTGCATTGACCGGTACTTGGCTATTGTCCAGGTAGAAGCTTCGCGCAAGTGGAGGAACCCCAACTACGCCAAAGTTATCTGTGCTTTCATCTGGACTTTCGCCACGGTCATCACCTTCTCCATCCTCATTGTGGCCATCAAGTTCTCCTACTGCTGCATTGCGCAGATCCTGCCCCTGATGGTCTGCGAGTACGTCTTTCCCCTGATTGTCCTCACCTTCTTCACAACAAGAATCATGTGCGCGCTTTCCAAGCCCACCCTCATGCACCAGAGTCGGGAGAGGCGGATGCGAGCCGTGCAGCTCCTCATCACGGTCCTCATCATCTTCATGATCTGCTTCACCCCCTTCCACGTGCGCCAGCTGGCCATCGCCATCAACCCAGCCATGTCCTACGACCTCAGCTTGGTGGTTTACCACGTGACGGTCACCTTAAGCAGCCTCAACAGTTGCATGGATCCCATTGTCTACTGCTTTGTCACCAACAATTTCCAGTCCACCATGAAAAACATATTCAGGAAGTCGGAGTTTGAGCAAGCCAGCGGGGAGGTCATCAGCGTCAACAAAGGATCCGGTTCAAATGCGCTCATGGTGTTTGCGAACGCGATAGGGAACCCCATGGGGTTGCCTTTGCCCAACAGCACCCCAAACTCCTAGACTTGAGTGGCCTACGAGGTCAGAGAGGACCTCTGCTATTCCTTTCGGCTAAAACAATTTTTTCCCCTAAACATCGTAGCTGGGTTCCAGAATTTTTCAAGCTTTCCAATGACACACTCAAGTTTATTTATGGCAGCTGGTTTTGTCATCTGGGAAATTACTTGGATTGCGTTTGGATTTTCCAAATTCCTAAGAGTTTCCCCAATTCAGGAATTTACAGAGAAAGGAACATGCACAGCGCCGTGTTTTGCTAGCGTAGAAAGCATAGAATAACAGAGTTGGAAGGGACCTTGGAGGTCATCCAATCTCCTGCACAAGTAGGAGACCCTGTACCATTTCAGACAAGTGACTGTCCAGTCTCTTCTCAAAAACCTCCACTGATGAAGCACCACAACTTCTGAAGGCAAGCCGTTCCACTGGTTGATTGTTCACACCGTTAGGAAATATTTCCTTGGTTCTATGTTGCTTCTCTCCTTGGTTAGTGTCCATCCACTGTTTCTCGTTTTGCCTTTTGGTGCTTTGGAAAATAGTTTGACCCCCTCTTCTTTAGGGCAGACCCTCAAATATTGGAACATTGCTATGATGAAACCTTGTTTTCACTAGACTAGAGATACCCAGTTCCTGCAACCGTTCTTGATATGTTTTAGCCTCCAGTCCCCTAATCATCTTGGTTGCTCTTCTCTGCACTGTTTCCAGAGTCTCAACGTGTTTTTTTTAATATTGTGGTGACCAAAAGCGAATGCAGTATTCCACGTGTGGTCTTACTAAGGCTTTGTAAAGTGGTACTAATACTTCACGTGCTCTTGTATCTATTTATGATGATCTGCAGGACCAGGGCAGGGAGAAAATGGATTTTATAGTGCCTGTTCTTACACTTTGGACAAAAAGGGACATAACCAAGCTTGCCTTTTGAAATGAGAATAATTCAGGATCACCGTCACTCCAGCGAATGGGGCTGGTCGTTTGAAAAGACTTGACGCCTAACCCCACTGGATGCCAAAACCATGACAGTAATAAAAGAAACATCTACAGTTGTGATACACTATACTTTGTGCTGTGAGAGAAATTTATTTCTCAGGAATGTTTTGGATTCCTGCAAAAATGAAGCCGGGATGGGCCGAGCGAAATTAAATGCTGCATGGAGTTGGAAGCAAAATCCCAGCGGGCCGTTTCAATGCTTAAAAAAAACAATAATGCCAACAAAGGAAGAGTAATTTTCAGTAAATCCGTTTTTAACTTTCCTTCCCTCCACGGGCCTTAGCTGCAGCTACCGTTCCGATTTCACCTAATGAAAGAGAGTTTAATCTGGGCTATTATTTCAAATCTGGGTGGAAGTTATTGTTAGAAAAATATTGAATGGAATAGAATAGAATAAAATAGAATAGAATAGAATAGAATAGAATAGAATAGAATAGAATAGAATAGAATAGAATAGAATAGAAAATAGAGAATATATTACAGAATAGAATAGAATAGAATAGAATAGAATAGAATAGAATAGAATAGAATAGAATAGAATAGAATAGAATAGAATAGAATAGAATAGAGAATATATTACAAAATATAGGATAGAATAGAATAGAATAGAATAGAGAACAGAACAGAACAGAATAGAATAGAATAGAATAGAGAATATATTACAGAATAGAATAGAATAGAATAGAATAGAATAGAATAGAATAGAATAGAATAGAATAGAATAGAATAGAATAGAATAGAATAGAATAGAATAGAATAGAATAGAGAATATATTACAGAATAGAATAGAATAGAATAGAATAGAATAGAATAGAATAGAATAGAATAGAATAGAATAGAATAGAATAGAATAGAATAGAATAGAGAATATATTACAGAATAGAATAGAATAGAATAGAATAGAATAGAATAGAATAGAATAGAGAATATATTACAGAATAGAATAGAATAGAATAGAATAGAATAGAATAGAATAGAATAGAATAGAATAGAATAGAATAGAATAGAATAGAGAATATATTACAGAATAGAATAGAATAGAATAGAATAGAATAGAATTGAATAGTATAGAATAGAATAGAATAGAATAGAGAATATATTACAGAATAGAATAGAATAGAATAGAATAGAATAGAATAGAATAGAATAAAGAATATATTACAGAATAGAATAGAATAGAATAGAATAGAATAGAATAGAATAGAATAGAATAGAATAGAATAGAATAGAATTGAAAATAGAGAATATATTACAAAATAGAGAATAGAATAGAATAGAATAGAATAGAATAGAATAGAATAGAATAGAATAGAATAGAATAGAATAGAATAGAAGGATAGGATAGGATAGGATAGGATAGGATAGGATAGGATAGGATAGGATAGGATAGAACAGAGCTGGAAGGGACCTTGGAGGTCTTCTAGTCCAACCCCCTGTTCAAACAGGAGGCACTATACCATTTCAAGCAAGTGACTGTCCAGTCTCTTCTTAAAAAACTCCAGTGATGAAGCACCCACAAAGTCTGAAAGTTTTTGGAGGTTCCACAAGCCGGGGTGGTGCAAGAACCAATCAAAAAAATGAAATCCAGACATATTGTGAAAAGGGGATCCATTTATTCCCAAGAACAAAGAGATTTGTTTTGGGGTGGGGTAGACAACAAAGAAAATGGGGTCCAGAGGCTTGGTTTTATGGGGAGGGCTGGTCCCTTGGTGTGGATTTGGAAGGTGTGATTTGTGTACATTCTGGTTCCCTGGGTGTCCTTCCTGTTTAGATGTACAGGTTGAGGTGCTCCAGTCCTGGGCTTTGATCCTGAGGTGCATGTAAAATCCAGAAAGGAAGATCACCCTTAGATATGTGGATTCGTCCCTAGGTGTAGATTTATTTTGAGGGGATCTGGCACCTTCCTTTGTCCTGAAGGGATTTCTGCCTCTCTGTGGAGCCGGTGAAATGCTAAAAGGTGTTCTTCGCACATAGTGATAAGACGTTTACTCACGAGTAAAACAGGGCAGTTGCAGTCTTTTATTCACAAGGATAAACAAAAAAACAAATGTAATTAGTCCCATCAAACCTGGGTTTATCCAAGAAATCTGAATTGCTTGTATACTAGAAACAAACTGTGACAACCAGTCACCCCCAAACCCCTCCTATTTATTTCCCAGCCAGGGAGGGCCTGGCTAGTGTCTATGTCTGCTTTTACCTGAGAGCCGGCTTATTGCTTTCCGTTGCTCTCCTCTCCTCTCCGCTCTGTGCATACGTGTATCTGGGATGGGCCTCATCTGTTCCTCCCCCTCACTCAGCTCAGGCCTCGAAGACAGCTGCCTCTCCACCTGGAGGAGGACGGAAGGCCCCGGCTTTGCCTTGCTGTTTCCTTATCATATTATTATCAATAGGGAATGTTCCCTATTCCTTCCAAAGGCTCCGAAGGTGGCCCAGGCCCTCCCTCTACCTCCTCCTCATCTGACTCTGCAGTTGGCTCTGCTGGCAGCCGACAAAGGGGAGGGAGGCCCTTTAACTTCTAACATTAACTCAGGAATCTTGCAAGAGAAAAAGAGAAAATAAGGAATATTCAAGAACATAAACACACACAAAGAGAGAAAGAGAAGGAGGGAGGGAGACCGACCTTCCAGGATGTGAGTAAAAACGACATCCGTGATCATGCAATGAAACCCATGGCCCTTGTCTAAAAATATGATCGTTATTAAAGATGTTCACGGAAATAAAAGAGAAGCATAAAATAATATAAATTTGAATTTATTGCAGCCAGCCTGGGGCCACTTACAAAAGTATAGCATCCAGGTATGTGCGTGTCTGTGTGTTTGCGTCTATGTGTCTATGTGTTTGTATGCAGGGGTGGGTTCTAACTTACCTCGCTGCCAGTTCGCTTCCTCCCACGCCACGTGGCCATACCTTGTGGGTGCACGCGCATGCACAGTGGCAAAAAATCCAACACACACCCCAAAAAAGCCAAAAACAAGATGGCGACCGCATGCACAGTGCCAGAAACTCGGCTTCTGCGCACGCTCAAAAGAAAAAAGAATTCAAAAAAATTCAAACAAAAATTTAAAAAAAATGGCAGTGACCACGGACCGGCACCAACCGAACCGGTTCCATAACATCACCGTGATGTCACCAGCAGCGCTACCAGTTCGGGCGAACCATTCCAAACTGGGAGGAATCCACCTCTGTTTGTATGTGCAACTGGGAGTATCTGTGTGTGTCTGTGGGTATAAGAGAAAACCCATACAATTAGTCCTTGACGTACGACCACAATCAAGCCCAAAATTAATGTTGCTAAGCGAGACAGTTGTTAAGTGAATTTTGCCCCATTTTCTGACCTTTCTTGCCACAGCTGTTAAGTGAATCACTGCAATTGTTAAGTTAGTAACATGGTTGTTAAGTGAATCTGGCTTCCCCATTGATTTTGCTTGTCAGAAGGTCACAAAAGGGGATCACATGACCCCAGAACACTGCAACCGTCATAAGTACATGCCAGTTGCAAAGCGTGAGTTTTGATCACGCGACCATGGGGAGGTCCAAATGTTGTATATGTCAAAAATGGTCATAAGTAACTTTTTTCAGTGCTGTTTTGATCGGTCACTAAACGAACTGTTGTAAGTCAAGGACTACCTGTATCGCACTGTTTTTAATCCATAAATTCCCATTTTGTTATTTTTTTCCCCTTTTTAGCAAAAAGTCCATAAAAGTCCCGGCCCTTTTTATGCATTTAGCATGTGCAACACATGTCAAAAGAAAGGACTTTGTAAAGTTGTGCCTGCCATTTTGACTTTTTTGACACACACACACACACCCAAATCAGAGGTGGGTTTCAGCAGGTTCTGACCAGTTCTGGAGAACCGGTAGCAGAAATTTTGAGTAGTTCGGAGAACCGGTAAATACCACCTCTGACTGGCCCCGCCCCCATCTATTCTCTGCCTCCCGAGTCCCAGCTGATCGGCAGGAAATGGGGATTTTGCAGTATCCTTCCCCTGCCACACCACCAAGCCACACCCACCAAGCCACGCCCACAGAACCAGTAGTAAAAAAAA
The DNA here is from genome assembly GCA_023053685.1 of Diadophis punctatus similis. NCBI lineage: Eukaryota > Metazoa > Chordata > Lepidosauria > Squamata > Dipsadidae > Diadophis > Diadophis punctatus. Next base: position 202,960,702 of record JALIGW010000003.1, on the reverse strand, counting down.
TTTGAAACCCACCACTGCCCCCCATGGGTACCGTACATAGATGCACATAGAAATTCTCGGCTCAGAACACACACACACATCAAACAGCAAGGTTTTCAGCAATAAACAACCCGAGTTGTGAGTTCCTGGGGTGGTTTCAAAGTCTAAAGCCATTCTCAGCATTGTATCTGCAGCACGAAACCGCCAACACGCTAAACTTGGAATATATTATATCATGAAAATATGTTCTCATCGTGTGGAAACGATTCCCCAAGCCCTTCTCTTCTTCTCCCTCGAAGCAGAGCTGGGAAACAGGACCGCATAAATAAGATTCTCCTCGGTTTAGACAAGGGCTTGCAGTTCCTAAAATAAGATTACATCCCCAGGGAGAAAGAAAAAGGAAAAAAATTTTAAAAAAAAAGACTTGATGGCGATTAATTCAGAAGTGTGGACACCAAGAGCAGAGAGGAAAATAAATAACCCTGTTATTTAACGTTGTTGAAAAGAGAAGAAAGGTTATTAAGGGCTGAAAATATTCCTGCAACTTATAGGCTGCTCTTCCCATTTAAAGATGGCGGAACTGGGTGAGTCCACGTAGTTAAAGTCCACTTAGATTTTAAGCTTCAGAAGGATACATGGATAACAGGCCATTGACCTATCTTCTACTGTAGAAAGTACAGGTAGCCCTCAACTTATGACCAGGAGTAGGCTTCAAAAAATTTAGCAAGGGATTCTCTGCCTGGTTGCTGGGTGGGCGTGGTCATAGTGGGTGTGGCCTAGTCGGCCTCCTGCACCACGGCGGGAGGGGGCGCTTTTGCTCTCCCCGGGCTCTGGAGGCCCTCTGGAGGCCAAAAATGGGCCCGTTTCTGGACTTCCAAAACTTCCGGTAGGCCCATTTTTTGCCCTCCCCGAGCCTCCGCACGTGCCCTACACTTACTTGCATCCAAAATGGGCCGCGTGGGGACTCCTGGGAGGGGCAGGGTGGTGTGGGCAGGGCCAGCCAGGAGTGGGATTTGGGGGTTCTCCGAACTGCACAGAATCTTAGCTAGAGATTCTCCCGAACTTCTGCGAACCCCCAGCAGCCCACTCCTGCTTATGACCACAATCGGGCCTAAAATTTCTGTGGCTAAGCGAGACAGTTGTTAAGTGAGTTTTGCCCCATTTTACGACCTTTCTTGCCACAGTTGTTAAATGAATCGCTGCAGTTCTTAAGTTAGTAACAAAGTTGTTAGGTGAATCTGGCTTTTCTGTGGGCTTATCAAAAGGTAGCAAAAAAGATGATCACGTGACCACGGGACGTGGCAACCGTCATAAATACAGGCCTAATTTTGATCACGTGACCACGGGGATACTGCAATGGTTGTAAGAGCCGAGGTGGTGCAGTGATTAAAGTGTAGCACTGCAGTTCAGCAGTTCAGCTGTTCAAATCTCACCGGCTCAAGGTTGACTCAGCCTTCCATCCTTCTGAGGTCGGTAAAATGAGGACCCAGATTGCTGGGGGCAATATGCTGACTCTGTAAACCGCTTAGAGAGGGCTGTAAAGCACTATGAAGTGGTATATAAGTCTAAGTGCTATTGCTATTGCTAAGTATTAAAAAAATGTCCCAGAAATGCTTTTTTCAGGAGGCAACTGGACTTTCTGGTTGTTGTTTTTTAAAGACGTTTCGCTTCTCATCCAAGAAGCTTCTTCAGCTCTGACTGGATGGTGGGGAATGGAAGGATTTATACTCCTTGCAGACAGCTGGTCATTTGCGTTCTTAACGCAACACAACATAAGTGCACACTTCAAACCCCAGAATGCACTAAGACAGAAGCTTGTCCCCCGCAAGAATAAAACACCCAGACCCAAACTGAGCAACGTGGTATACACAGTACAATGCAGGGAGCCCTGTGCAGATCTGTACATTGGGGAAACAAAACAACCACTTCACAAACGCATGGCACAACATAGGAGAACAAACCCATTAGGACTAGATTCAGTAGTCCATCTGCATTTAAAAGACACAGGCCACTCTTTTGAAGACAGCAAAGTCCACATTTTGGACAGAGAGGACCGCTGGTTTGAAAGAGGGGTCCAAGAGGCCATCTGTGTCAAAATTGAACAGCCTTCTCTCAACAAAGGGGGTTAGATACGACATCATCTATCTCCAGTCTACAACACAGTCCTTTCAACAGTTCCAAGAAGGCTCCACACCCATTTGCACCACTCAAGTGACCTTGAGGACACAGATAACCTCATGGCTAGATTACTGCAATGCGCTCTACATGGGGCTATCCTTGAAGAGTGTCCGGCGACTGCAATTGGTGCAAAGTGCAGCTGCGCGAGCTGTGGTGGGTGTACCTAGATGCACCCACGTAACACCACGTAACACCAATTCTCCGCCAGCTGCATTGGCTGCCCATTAGTCTCCGGATCCAATTCAAGGTGTTGGTCGTTACCTTTAAAGCCCTACATGGCTCAGGGCCAGGTTACCTTCGGGACCGCATCCTGCCGCATACCTCCCTACGACCGGTTAGGTCCCACAGAGCGGGTCTCCTCCAGGTCCCATCGACCAAGCAATGCCGGCTGGCGGGGCCGAGGGGGAGAGCCTTCTCTGTGGGAGCCCCCTCCCTTTGGAACCAGCTCCCTCTAGAGATCAGGACTATCCCCACCCTGCTGGCCTTCCGTAAAGCAATAAAAACTTGGCTCTTCCGGCAGGCGGGGTATGAATGAAAGTTATTTTAAATCTGGATAGTATTTTAATATGGCTTTTTAACAAAACTGTTTTTTACTTGTTATGTTTTCATTACATGCTGTGAGCCGCCCAGAGTCCCTCAGGAGTTGGGCGGCATAGAAATTTTAATAAATAAATAAATAAATAAATAAATAAATAAATAAATAAATAAATAAATAAATAAATAAATAAATAAATAAATAAATAAATAAATAAATAAATAAATAAGCCTCTAACTGGCCTCAATGACTCTCTAAAAAGAATGCAAATGACCAGCTGTCTGCAAGGAGTATAAATCCTTCCGTTCTCCACTATCCATTCAGAGCTGAAGAAGCTTCTTGGAGGAGAAGCGAAACATCTTCAAAGAAAAACAAGACAGTCCACTTGCCTCTTGAAAAAAAGCACCTTTGGGACAACCATGACCTGGATGCCTGAGAATTTCCATAGACTTATGAAAAAATGTCATAAGTCATTTTTTAAAGTGCCATTGTAACTTTGAGTGGTCATTGAATGAATGATTGTAAGTTGAGGATCAATTGTATTTTTAAAAAAGGAATTTTGGTAAGTAGCATTTCTCAACTTGAAGACTTGTGGACTATAACTCCCAGAGTTGAAATCCCCTTGCTGGTGGGGAATTCTGGGAGTTGAAGTCCACAATTCTTAAAGTTGCCACGGTTGGGCATTCCTGGTTTAGAACTGCCCTCGGCCATTGAAGCTTTGGGCCAGACCTTCTCTCTCAGCCTTTCTATCTTCCAAGATTCTTACGGTTGGGAAAAATTGGAGGAATTTATCCTTGGTAGCAATCTAAGAAATTAAAATTTGTAATTTCGGATGGAGTCTCAATTCCAAAACTATAAGCAAGGTCTTTGAACTGGACAACATCTGGCTGGTTTAGAGCAAATATCTGGGATCAGAGAACAAAGGACTGATAGTTTTTTGTCCAACCTTCATTTCCTTTCTTTAGTATATTTCATGGAAGGGGCGAGCCATAAAGTTTTTTTTTTCATCATAATCTCAATTTATTTTTGTTCCAGATTCTCAAAATGGCATGCCTAATAAAGTGATTTCTAAAATCAACATTAATCCTGACCTCATTGTACCATCGATATGCATGCCATCCAAATCTCAAATCGTGACCCTCTAAATCTAATAACCGTGTTCGCCCATTATTTTTAACCAAACAAGGCAAGTGGCTGCAAAATACAATTTAAAATCTGGCAGGGCTAAACATCCTTTCTCTCTTTAGCATCATGCAAAATCTTATATTTAACTTTGGTTGCCAGATAAACTTAAATAAACTTAAATATCTTTTTCTGCCATTGTTTTAAAGGATGGATCCGTACTCAAAACAGATATTGTTTGGAATAAAAATAACATTCTTGGGAATCTGTTCGTTTTTATTATGGAAATTCTTCCCAATAGAAACAATTGTAATTTATCTCATGTAGAGATACCTTGTTTTAACTTGCATGCCATGTTTCGATGTAATTATTCTGATAAAGCATGCAGTTCGTGTTTGTTAAGGTAATCCCTAAATGGTTTTTTTTTCTCAACCTTAAGCCTCATTTTATTCATCAATTCAAATTGATGTGTTGCTCTACGTTGTTTTGTTAAAGTTTTTGCTTGTGGTGGTGCATTGTGTATTTTTAAAAATCCTGTTAAGTATAAATTGGGCCTTACTGCAATAGGAAAATATTGATAACTTTTCCAAAAGTATTAGCAGAATTCTCATGAAAACCACTGAGGCACAAAACTGTAATGAACAATATTTGGAAATATAGAGAATAGAATAGAATAGAATAGAATAGAATAGAATAGAATAGAATAGAATAGAATAGAATAGAATAGAATAGAATAGAATTGGAAGGGACCTTGGAGGTCTTCTAGTCCAGCCCCCTGCTCAGGCAAGAGAACCTATACTATTTCAGGTAAGTGGCTGTCTAGACTCTTCTTAGGAGAGTAAAATTAGGACTTAGGGGACTTAGGAGCAAAAAAAGTGCTTGTTGCTCTCCATGGATAAAATCAGTCAATGTGAATCTGTATTGTCCCTTTGTAAATTTATGTTACGGGCTGGAACATTTGCCATAAACCTGGAGTTAAAGATTGCCTGATGAATTCAGTAAGTATGATATATGTTGGGAGTAAAGCTTCCATGAGAATAAATGGAAAGTTCACCAAAGAATTTACCATCCAGCAGAGTGTAAGCGGGATTTTGTCATGTGTTCTTGGCAGTTTAATGAATTTTGAGGCACACTTACAAAGAATGCCTGTGGCGGCATTAGAAGTGCATGGTGAAGCCCCAAGTAGTTTTGTATGGAGATGATACAGTGATGTTGGCCAAGAACCTAAAGCAGTGATGGCGAACCTTTTTCCCCCCGGGTGCTGAAATAGTGCGCGTGTGCGCTATTGCACGCGCGTGCGTGCCCACACCCATAATTCAAAGCCCCCCACCCCCCTGCACATGCGTGCATGACCCCCCCACTCACCCATTTCCCAACTTCCAGTGGGCCCGGTAGGCCCATTTTTTGCCCTCCCCAGGCTCCAGAGGTTTTCTTGGAGCTTG
>JALIGW010000003.1:202795446-202950446 GCA_023053685.1 Diadophis punctatus similis | reverse complement strand
GGGATTGCAGGGCTCTTCCATCGTGGTTCCTACAGTCACCTTGCCGCAATTGCCATATACACAATCACACACACACACACACACACAATCACACACACACACACACACACACACACACACACACACACACACACACACACACACACACGGGTCTTCTCTAATTCAATATTCACAAATCTCAATAAAAAGGCTTCTGGTTGCTTTGCAAAATTCATCTTTAAAACGCTTTGCATCATTGTGGCAGATGTAATCTCCTTTTTAGTATGTTATTTTGGTTAAGAATTTTAACACAAGATAAAACAAAGAAGTAATGCAAGGTAAAAGAAAGGAGGGGAGGGGGAGATGGAGGAGGAGGAGGAGGAGGAAGAGGACAAGGAGGAGGAGTTGGAGGAGGAGAAAGAGGAGGAAGATTAGTCGGAGGAAGAGGTGATGGAGGAAGAGGAGAAAGAGGAGGAGATGGAGGAGGAAGAGGAGGAAGAGGAGGAGAAAGCAGAGATGGAGGAGGAGGAAGAAAAGAAGAAGAAAGAGGAGATGGAGGAGGAGAAGAAAGAGGAGGGGTAGGCGAAAGAGATGGAGGAAATGGAGGAGAAGGCGGAGGAGGAAAGAAGAGATGGAGGAGGAGGAGAAAGAGGAGGAGGAGGAGGAGGAAGAGGAAGGGGAAGGGAAAGGGAAAGAGGAGGAGGAAGAGGAGAAGGAAAGAGAGAGGGGGGGAGACTTGGAAGGGAGAAGAGGCCACTCTCTAGACTTTTCTGACCCTCCTCCCTCCCTTCAGACTCCCCCAGCTTCTTCTGCATTAAGACTGTCCGAAGTCCCAATCCAGGGCTATAGAAGAGGGCTTGGCTGTCTAGAAGCAAATCGATGGCCAGCGTGCTTTTCTCAAGAACTGCCTTTCGCAGTGGCTCTCAGGTTGGGTCAGGTCCTTAAAATCGAACCCAATCTGAGTTCCTTTCCTTGAGAAGATCTGCAGCAGCTTCTGTTTCATCTTCTAAACCACGGGGCTCCAACTTTAAGTCTTATGGACTTCAACTCCCAGAATTCCTCAGCGGTCTCCAAACATGGCAACTTTAAGTCTTGTGGACTTCAACTCCCAGGATTCCTCAGCCAGCATGGCTGGGTAACTTAACAAACCAAACGCTGGCTTAGCCAGATGTGTGAACTCACTTCGCTTGTGCGGGTTTATTTCAGGCGATTTAATTGAATTATTGAATGTAAACGTTGAAAGGGAATTATCCTGTCCCTTTTATTCAGGTACGTTACAGCTGGGCTTCAACACATCATCCAGATTTGGTATTTTGAGGGCCTCCAACTCCTGCAGTGGAGAATTGGTACCCATGTGCTATTCCTTATGTGGCCACACGATGGCGCCCACCTACAGAGAGAGCTCTGCCCTTGTGTCCCAACCAATTGTTATTTATCTAGATAAACACACCCTGTGCGTGTGTGTTTTCTTGCCATAAATTTTCTCTGCCCTTGCACAACCAAAGCACCTGCAGTCGTAATCCTTTGGCAGATCTCCAGACTCCTTTTCTAGTAAACAGCTCCTAGCAAACTGCTTCTTGAGGCCTACAGCCGTGATGGCGAACCTATGGCACGCGTGCCAGAGGTGGTATGCAGCGCCCTCTCTGATGGGACGCGAGCCATCGCCCCAGCTCAGCTCCACCACGCATGCGTGCACGCCTCTCGCCGGCCAGCTGATTTTTGGGTCTCTGCCACGCATGCGCAGGGGCAGGGCACATGGGGAAGATGCGCGCACATACGTGGAGGGCAGGGGGTCACGTGTGCATGTGTGGGGGTCACACGCACATGCAGAGGGGGCAGGGGGAGCGCAGGGGGTCACAGCACATGTGTGGGGGCGGGGATTGCCCACACATGCATGGGGGTCGCACGCACATGTGTGGGAGTCACACGCACCTGCATGGGAGGGGAGAGCATGGGAAACAGTGAAGGACTGGCCCGCAGTGCCTTTGCCAGCGAAAACGGAGCTCGGGAGGGCTGCGCATGGCCCTCCAAGGCTCTGTTTTTGGCCACAACGGCCTCCTGCAGCCCTCGAAAACGGAGCTCAGGAGGGCCGTGTGTGACCCTCCCTAGCTCCGTTTTTGCCGGCACAAGCATCATGGGCCGGTCCTTCTCTGTTTCCAGGGTGGCCTCGCGGGCCAAATCTAAGTACCCCATGGGCCAGATCTGGACCACGGGCCTTGAATTTGATACCCCCAATCTAGACTGGGAGTCCCCAACCCCTGGGCCATGGTGTGGCCAGCTCAATGTCACTCATGTCAGGGGCACCTGTGATGGCCCAGGTGGGGCTGGGGGGGATGAGTGACATCGAGCTGGCCATGCCCACCCCGGCCACGTCCATCCGGCCCCACCAAGATCAAACACAACCCTGATGCTGCCTTCAATGAAATTGAGTTTGACACACCTGCTCTACACCCTTTCTTGGCCATCCTGGTTTGGCTTAGGAAGGGAACCAGGGTTGAATTGGGTTGGAACTTGGGTGGGGGAGGGCACCCCAGGGTCATAAGCCTGGAGAAGCTAAAAAATCCCTGAAGACAACAGCTAAACTCTTCTACACTGTTGTCCATAAAAGTATGCTCACCCAAAAGTTGAGTTTGACTCAAGTTTGACCCAAGAGCCAAGAGCCAAAGAAGCTGATCTTAGATTACAATTAGACTTTGATCGTGTGAAGCTCTAAGATTGAGGCGGCAATCAAGGGAGTAAGCAGTTTTCCTTCCAGACTGCAGACCAAATGGGCATGCTAAAAACAATGAAAAGGAGAGTGAAATTATATGACTCAACCAAGTCACGTGGACGCAAAGCAACGCCCGGAGGACAGATGAAACACGTTCCTCTTTATTCCTCCTGAGTCAACATCATGTGCTTCTGTTGTAAAGCTGCAGGTCCTGTGCTCCTTTTCTTGAGGACGTGCTGTTGCAATCAACCCAATGGGGTTCAAAGGCGCTTTTTGCGATTTCGCGATTTGCATTTTTTTAGAGAGTCGTCGAGGCCACTTGGAGGTTTATCTGTGTCCTCAGGGTCACCTGAGTCATTGAGAAGTTGGAGCTGTGTTTTCTGCAGGATCAGAGGTGGTATTCAACCGGTTCTATCCAATTCGGCCCACCCACCCGCCCGGACTTAATCACGTCCCATTTATCCACGTTTTCGAGGCTGTGTGCATGCGCGGAAGGCTGTGCGCATGCGTGGAGGTGGTGCGTGTGAGGGTAGCGAGCAAGTGCACACGCACGCTCATATTTGCAAACCAGTAGGGAAGGTAAGTGAACACCACCCGTCAGGATGTTTTCCGCCGTGTGTCCTTTCACTGTTAAACAAGTAGCCTCAACGACTCTCTAAAAGGATGCAAATGACCAGCTGTCTGCAAGGAGTATCAATCCTTCCATTCCCCAGCATCCAGTCAGAGTTGAAGAAGCTTCTGGGATGAGAAGTGAAACGTCTTCAGAGAAAAAAAACAAGATAGTCCAGTTGCCTCTTGAAAAAAGCACCTTTGGGACGACCATGACCTGGATGACTGAGAATCTCCATAGATATTTACCAATGGACTTCAGTTAAGGGGATCTTGTGCTGTCTGTCTCCTGTTGAAAACTCCCTTTGAGTCTTTCTCTCGCTGCTATTTTTAGAGCAAAGAGACACAGTTGTTGCAGTGACAAGGTGTAGAAGACACCAGAATCCTAGAATTGTGGGTGTGGGAGGGGTCAAAGGGGTCATCTAGTCCAGGGGTTCCCAACTGGGGGTGCGAGACGATATTCCAAGGGGTGCAAAAACTTGGGTTTAGAAGCTTCAAAATTATAGTGTATGTGTATAATTATCTGCCTATAATTATTTTTTTTAAGGGGTGCGAGAATATATCAGAAGCATTCTACAATGATTAGCCTCTTAAAAGACTCCAGAGATGGAGGGGGAGGGAGGGAGGAGGGAGGGAGGGAGGGAGGGAGGGAGGGAGGAAGGAAGGAAGGAAGGAAGGAAGGAAGGAAGGAAGGAAGGAAGGAAGGAAGGAAGGAAGGAAGGGCGCTGTGGTGGCACAGTGGTTAGAATGCAGTATTGCAAGCTAATTCTGCCTATTGCCAGCAGTTCGATCCTGACTGGCTCAAGGTTGACTCAGCCTTCCATCCTTCCGAGGTCGGTAAAATGAGGACCCCAATTGTTTGGGGGCAATAGGCTGACTCTTCCCAACTGGGGGTGCGAGACGATATTCCAGGGGGTGCGAAAACTTGGGTTTAGAAGCTTCAAAATTATAGTGTATGCGTATAATTATATGCATATAATTTTTATTTTTTTAAGGGGTGCGAGACTATATCAGAAGCGTTCTAAAATGGTTAGCTTTTAAAAGACTCCAGAGATGGAGGGGGAGGGAGGGAGGGAGGGAGAGAGGAAGGAAGGAAGGAAGGAAGGAAGGAAGGAAGGAAGGAAGGAAGGAAGGAAGGAAGGAAGGAAGGAAGGAAGGAAGGAAGGAAGGAAGGAAGGAAGGAAGGAAGGAAGGAAGGAAGGAAGGGCGCTGTGGTGGCACAGTGGTTAGAATGCAGTATTGCAAGCTAATTCTGCCTATTGCCAGCAGTTCAGTCCTGACTGGCTCAAGGTTGACTCAGCCTTCCATCCTTCCGAGGTGGGTAAAATGAGGACCCAAATTGTTTGGGGGCAATAGGCTGACTGTGTAAACAGCTTAGAGGGGGCTGTAAAGCACTATGAAGCGGTACATAAGTCTAAGTGCTATTGTTATTTGAAACGCCTTCAGTTAGGTAAAGAACGCAATTATTTTATTCTTCCCTAATAAACAGGCCTTCGGGTAGCTTCTTGGAAGCCAGCAATACAAGCTTCTTAATTGCAACCCCCACTCACACACACCATGACCCTCCTTTAAAATTCAGCCAGTTTTATTTTCCACTTTGCTAATGGGGGCTTATCAACACTCAGTGTACTAACACCCATCCATGGGGGGGGGGGCATAGCTCCTAGAGGCTGCTTAAAATGGATGCATGTCGACATTTGCCTGATCGCTGAGCACTTCCAGCCAATCGATTTCACACTTTCCTTCTCACCCAATTGCATAAATAATCATTCTAATTAGCGTTTGCAAGTTGGCTTGGGAGGAGAAAAGCCTGCTCTGAAATATTTCAAGGCTGGTATAGCAACAGTTTTTTTGCCATTTGTTGAGGGACCATTTGCCCACAAGCAGGAAGGAATATTAGACCCAAGGAAATGTGACACCTTGAGAAGGTGACACAACCCCATGTGAGGCCTCCTGATCTAAGGAGCAGTTGATGGGCCTGCAAAGTTCTCTCTAGATCAGTGATGGCGAACCTTTTTTCCTTCGGGTGCCGAAATAGTGCGTGTGCACGCTATTGCACGTGCATGCATGCCCACACCCATAATTCAAAGCCCCTCACTTGCCCCACCCCCCTGCACATGCGTGCATGACTCCCCCATTTCCCGACTTCCAGTGGGCCTGGTGGGCCCGTTTTTCACCCTCCCCAGGCTCCAGAGGCTTTCTCGGAGCTTGGGGAGGGCAAAAATGTTCCCCCCGCCACCATGGAGGCCCTTTGGAGGCCAAAATCGCCCTCCCAAAGCCTCCGTGCGAGGCAAAAATCAGCTGGTGGGCACGCACATGCGCACTGGAGCTGAGCTAGGGCAATGGCTCACGTGCCGGTAGATATGGCTCTGCGTGCCACCTGTGGCACCCGTGCCATAGGTTCGCCATCACTGCTCTAGATTATTTGTTTATTTGTTTATTTATTTATTTATGTCAAGTACATGTTGGTAATATACATAGATATAACATTGTTTATATACATAAGATGGGTACTGATAAGAAGGAACATTAGGACAGGGACGGTAGGCACGCTGGTGCACTTATGCACGCCCCTTACTGGCTTGTGGAGAATCTTGTGAGTAATCCTTGAGGTAAAAACTGGCCTTTGGTTTCTCTTCTGATACTCATCTGGTCAAAAGATTTTCCAGGGGATCTGACTGCCAGCAAGGAAAGTTGTAGGCTTTGGCGAGGACTGATGATCTAATGGACGGATTATTGTTCTAAAAAGAGTTATGTGACAGTCCTGATTGATGTAAGGCCAGGAGGGGTAGCACTTCAACATCTATGGGACCATCTGGTGACTTCCCTGCCATGTGTTGTGGCTTGCCATGTTAGAGGAGTGGAAGAGGGAAGGAGGGAGGGAGGCAGGAGTAGGAGGAAGGAAGGAAGGGAGGGAGGGAGGGAGGGAGGGAGGGAGGGAGGAAGTATGAGGGAGGGAGGGGAACAGGAAGGAAGGAAAGAAGGGGAGAGGGAGTGAGAAAGGAAGGAGTGAGAGGGAGGAAGGGAGAGAGGAAGAAGGAGGGAGGGGAGGGAGGGAGTATGAGAGAGGGGGAGGAGTGGGAGGAAGGAAGGGAGAGAGGGAGGGAGGAGGGAGGGAGGGAGGAAGGAGTGAGAGGGAGGAAGGGAGAGAGGAAGAAGGAGGGAAGGGAGGGAAGGGAGGGAAGCAAGGGAGGGAGGGAGGATTACGAGGGAGTGAGGAAGGAAGGAGAGAGAGGGAGGAAGGGAGAGAGGAAGGAGGAGGGAAGGGAGCGAGGGAGGAAGGGAGAATGAGGGAGGGAGGAGTGAGAGGGAGGAAGGGAGAGAGGAAGAAGGCAGGAGGGAAGGAAGGGAGGGAGGGAGGGGTACGAGGGAGGGAGGGAGGAAAGAGTGAGAGGGAGGAAGGGAGAGAGGAAGAAGGAGGAAGGGAGAGAGGAAGAAGGAGGGAGGGAGGGAGGAAGAAGGAGGGAGGGAGGAAGGAGTGGGAGGAAGGAAGGGAGAGAGAGAGGAAGAAGGAGGGAGGGAAGGAGGAAGGAAGGGGGAGGGAGGTAGAGAGGAGAGGGCAGGCGGGCAGGCAGGAAGGAAGGAAGATATGAAGCTAGTTTACTAACTGAATAGTTATGAAACATCTTTCATGTGGGGGGGGGGAGATTGCACCCCACTTGACAATTGCAAGAATGTCTTTATTTTCCCCCCATGCAACGCCAAATGAGCAAAGGTCAATGAAGAACCTACAAGAGGCTTCATTTGTTACAGGTGCTTGGCAGAAATCTGATCAAAAGGACCATCAGAGGAGACAATGAACAATATTTGGGATCTGTGTAGCACCTTGATGATGCCAAATGCTGGATCTGCAGAACACACCTTTGCTCTTCAGTGGCTGGTTGAGAACTGATGAACGAGAGAAAGTTTACTGAAAGGGTATCAGTAAATGGGAAGTAGGCTCAAATTCTGCAATGTTCTGCATAAATAGAGAGTTCAACGTTGGTTCCTAAACGCAGTGGGAAGGAGATCTAATAACACCAATCAGAATAGAGCTGGAAGGGACCTTGGAGGTCTTCTAGTCCAACCCCTTGCTCAAGTAGGAAACCCTATACCATTTCAGGCAAATGGCTGTCCAGTCGCTTCTTTAAAACCTCCAGTGTTGGAGTACCCACAATTTCTGGTGGCAAGCTGTTCCACTGGTTGATTGTCCTCACTGTTGGGAAGTTTCTCCTTAGTTCCAGGTTGCTTCTCTCCTTGATTATTTCCATCCATTGATTCTTGTCCTGCCTTCTGGTACTTTGGAGACTAATTTGACCCTCTCTTCTTTGTGGGAGCCCCTCAAACACTGGAAGACTGCTATCATGTCCCCCCCTGGTCCTTCTTTTCTCCAGACTAGCCAAAGCCAAAATCCTGCAACCGTTCTTCATATGTTTTGGTCTCCAGGCCTTTAATTATCCTAATTTCTCTTCTCTGCACTTTTTCTGGAAGTAGAGACTAAATAAAATGTTTAGTAAATGCTTCAGCAATGAGCAGGCTATAAGACAGGGGTCCCCAAACTTGGCAACTTTAAGACTTGTGGACTTCAACTCCCAGAATTCTCCAGCCAGCTATGCTGGCTGGAGAATTCTGGGAGTTGAAGTCCACAAGTCTTAAAATTGCCAAGTTTGAAGACCTTTCTATAAGAGAAGGCTGGTGGTGGTGTCTCCTTGATTATTTAACATTCAGGTAGTCCTTGACTTACAACAGTTCTTTTAGTGGTGGTTTTAAATTACAGCGGCACTGAAAAAAAGTGACTTATGGCCGTTTTTCACACGTACGACCATTGCAGCATTTCCCCACGGTCACTTGATGAAACTTTGGAATGCTTGGCAACCGACTCGTATTTATGACGCGGGGTCCCGTGATCCCCTTTTGGGACCTTTTGACAAGCCAAGTCAATGGGGAAGCCAGGGTTCACTTAACACTCAACGTGTTCCTCACTTAACAACGGCTGCGATTCACTTACCGATGGTGGCAAGAAAGGGGCAAAACTCGCTTATCTGTCTCGCTGAGCCGCAGAAATTTGGGGCTCAGTTGTGGTGGTAAGCCGAGGACTACCTAAATAGGGGCATATTGATAAGGGACGCTCGCCGTGATGTTGGACACGTGTTGGACACTGCGAGGTGGCGCAGTGGTCAGAATGCAGCACTGCAGACTACTTCAGCTGACTGCTAGCTGCAGTTCAGCTGTTCAAATCTCACCGGCTCAAGGTTGACTCAGCCTTCCATCCTTCCGAGGTGGGTAAAATGAGGACCCAGATTGTTGGGGGCAATATGCTGAACTCTGTAAACTGCTTAGAGAGGGCTGGAAAGCACTATGAAGCAGTATATGTCTAAGTGCTATTGCTATTGCTATTTATGGGGAACGGGAATGTGTTTGGTTTTTCCATACAGATGACTGACTGACTGACTGACTCTCTCTCTCTCTCTCTCTCTCTCTCTCTCTCTCTCTCTCTCTCTCTCTCTCTCTCTCTCTCTCGTTTCATGGAGAACCTGAGTGATTTGCAATCGATTGCATGGTGTGATGAGGACCAGTGGACTGGAAAATTAATATATCAAAGACCAGGATCGTTAGTTGTGTTTGACGGGGAAAATGGAGTGAATGATTGCAAATTATAAATAAATGGGAAAAGCCAAATAGATGAATTTGTCTTCCTTGGTAGTATGTTGGATAAAGATGGGGAAATTTCAAGACATAGTACTCAGAGAGAAGGGCTGGATCTATGTTGGGGGGAAAAACACCTCCAAAATGGTTATGTATTACAGCGTGATTCTGCCCTTTTTTAAAAAAAGATATAGATTATTAGAGTTGGAAGGGACTTTATAGGTCATCTAGTCCAACCCCCCACTCAAGCAGGAGTCCCTACACCATTTCGGACAAGCGGCAGTCCAATCTCCCTTTGAAAGTCTCAAGTGTTGGAGCTCTCACAACCTCCACAGGCAAGCTGTTCCACTGGTTGATCATTCTCACCATCAGAAAGTTTCTCCTTATTTCCAGGTTGAATCTCTCCTTGGTCAGTTTCCATTCATTATTCCTTGTCTGTCCTTCAGGTGCTTTGGAGAATAGCCTGACCCCCTCCTCTCTGTGGCAGCCCCTCAAGTATTGGAACACTGTTATCATGTCTCCCCTGGTCCTTCTCTTCGCTAGACTGGCCAAGCTCAGTTCCTGCAACCGCTCTTCGTATGTTATAGTTTCCAGTCCCCTATATTTTATTCATTCACTCTATATTTTATTCATTCATTCAATCATTCACTCCATTTTCCCCATCAAACATATATATGTATGTATATGTATGTATGTGTATGTGTATGTATGTATGTATATACCAGGATAACACGACAGAAAAACATATATGTATGTATGTGTATATATATATATATATATATATATATATATATATATATATATATATATATATATATATATATATATATATATATATATATATATATATATATATATATATATATATATATATATATATATATATATATATATGTTTTTCTGTCGTGTTATCCTGGTGTACCCAAATATGGGAGAGAAAGCACATATATAACCCTTTCCTGGTGAAAGAGCTGATTGGGAACAGAGCCTATGGCCTAATGGATAAGTTGCTGCACTGCAAGGCAGCCGGCCCGGGTTCAAATCCCAGTAAGGGGTATGGCTATCTGACGAGAGCAAAACAAGCTCGAAATAGATCTATAATAGTCTCCCTTTATTTTCATTTATCAGCAAAAAAATCCTACATATATATATATGTGTGTGTGTGTATGTATATGTATATGTATATGTATATATGTGTGTGTGTATGTGTGTGTGTGTGTATGTATATATGTGTATATGTATATATGTATGTGTGTGTGTATATAACATAGAGATGACTTTTTTTATAGATATGTTTTTTCCTTTTTTATTACATTAAAACATATACAACATACAAACATATATATTACTATCATTATTACAATTGAAGATAGGTTTTTCAAAATCTCTATACATATTTATATATCTATCTAATACACAAACATATTTTATTTTCTGCTCTCGTATATGGACACATTTATTTTCTGTTCCTTACTAATATTTAGTATTTACATCTCTTATACTTTCCTTTTTTATAGATTTTTTTTTACAGAGAGAGTTGAGAATCAGATACATCAGGAGAAAACATACAATAAGTTGAATGCAGTGGAAAGGAGAGATTTAAGGGCCTTTAGTAAAATAAGAACAAAATTAAGGGGAGGCTGAATGACTGTGGATTGACTACTACAATGAGTAATCAATACAAGTAAAATACAGGAAGTGCTTGACTTACAACAGTTTGCTTAGTGATGGTTCAAAGTTACAACGGCACTGAAAAAAGTGACTTATGACCGTTTTTCAGACTTATGACCATTGTAGCATCCCCGTGGTCGTGTCATTTATGGTCATGGTTGGCTCAGGAATTCTGGGTGTTCAAGTCCACGAGCCATAAAAAAACCCCATCGTTCCCCTTCTCTAAACCAATGTTTCCCAACCTCAACAACTTTAAAGACACGTGGATTTCAACTCCCAGAATTCCCCGTAACTGTAAGGTCACCAGACGTCCCGCTTTTGGCAGGACAGTCCTGCTTTTTAATAATTTGTCCCGCATCCCGTGGTGTTTCAAAAAAGTCCCGCTTTTTAAATTTGAATTTGCCCTGCACACCCCTCTGCCTCCTGCCTTGCCTGCCCCCTCCTGCCAGGCAGGGAGGGAGGGCAGTGAGAGGGGCAGCGGCGGTCTTGCCTGTTCGTCGCCGCAGAGCCGAAGAAGCTGGTGGCGTTCACGGCGCGGGCTTCCCCCGCCCGCTTTCCACGGCCGCCGGGACGCCGCCATTTGCGTTCTTTTGCCCTCTGTGCAAGCAGAACGCTTTGCGCATGCGCAGAGGGCAAAAGAACACAAATGACGGTGTCCTGGCGGCCGGGGAAAGCGGGCAGGAGAAGCCCCGCATAGCGAACGCTGCCCCTCTCACTGCTCACATTTTAAAAGGGTTGAAGTTAACATACGCTGCTCCAAACAACAGCTTTCGAGATGCACAAAAAAATCTGAATGCACATCCCTGAATCTCAAACAGAACTGAGCATTGGTAAACATCTTTTTGGCTCATCCCATTTAAATTGACATTTCTTGCTGCCTCGGCAGCCTTGGTCAATGTGGGTCAGAATTTTAAACACTTGGGTTTGACAGCAGAATAAGGCGGAGGTGGGCATTGAAATGATTTTTTTTTAAGGGGAAAAATGCAGTAGAAATATACAACCCGTGTGAATCGGGGTAATTCCCCCCCATTTAGGCACGGATAACAAAATAGCTCTCACGCTGTGTCCTCCAGCACATTTTTACGAAAAGCACTGCATGGCTTTGTGCTTTATAAAATGATTTTTCATCCGTTTAATGGAGTATCTCCACCCCAGGAATTTCTGCGATGATCTAATGACTTTGGTTTTTTAATGATGGTCTTTCCAGATGTTCGACCTCTAATAGCTTTGGGTAAAATATATTGATAAATGATACTTTCTGGCTGCTGGCAATCAAGACTATTCTCAAGGGTTGTTCCTACACATTCGGTGAAGAACAATTTGTCAATATACATGATCAGCCTTCTTGGGTCAGCTGCTAATCCCGTTTAATGTTATTAATTTTTTTTAAAAAAATCATCTGAACTAGTTTAGATAACATTGGGCCTATTGTCCCAAAGGTGCTTTTTTCAGGAGGCAACTGGACTTTCTTGTTTTTCTTTTGATGACATTTCGCTTCTCATCCAAGAAGCTTCTTCAGCTCTGACTGGATGGTGGAGAACGGAAGGACTTATACTCCTTGCAGACAGCTGGTCATTTGCATCCTTTTTAAAGAGTCGTTGAGGCCACTTGGAGGTTTATCTGTGTCCTCAGGGTCACCTGAGTGGTCCTCCTGGTTCCTGTAGTCTGCAATTTTTTTCTTCTGGGAATCCATTCCTACTCCCACACCATTCCAAGGGTGTTCATCCCAAATTGTGTAACCAAAAGATTCTCAATCATCCAGTCACGGTTGTCCCAAAGGTGCTTTTTTCAGGAGGCAACTGGACTTTGTGGTTTATTCTTTTGAAGATGTTTTGCTTGTCATGCAAGAAGCTTCTTCAGCCTGACTGGATGGTGGGAAACAGAAGGATTGATATTCCTTGCAGACAGCTGGTCATTTGCATCCTTTTAGAGGGTCGTTGAAGCACTTGGAGGTTTATCTGTGTCCTCATGTCACCTGGATGACTGAGAATCTCTACAGACTTTTAGCTACACAATTTGGGATGAACACCCTTGGAATGGTGTGGGAGTAGGAATGGATTTCCAGAGAGAAAAAATTGCAGACTACAGGAATCATTTGCACCACTCAGGTGACCCTGAGGACACCTCCAAGTGGCCTCAACGACTCCCTAAAAGGATGCAAATGACCAGCTGTCTGCAAGGAGTATCAATCCTTCCATTCCCCACCATTCAGTCAGAGCTGAAGAAGCTTCTCAGATGAGAAGCAAAACTTCTTCAAAAGAAAAAACAAAAAAGTCCAGTTGCCCTAGCACTTTGGGGTCTGAGCTTGGTTGTTTGTTTGCAGATGTTTCATTACCCATCTAGATCACATCATCAATCATCAGAAGGTAGACTTAGATTTTTTTTTAAATGTAGATTTTCACAAACTTCTCTATTGTTGCTTGCGTTCCTGACTCATGGGTGATGCAAAACTATCACGAGTATACCTAGATTTAAACAAGCTCATCTTTTTCCAGCATTGTTTCCACAGCCTTTTCTCTCCAGCGTGAGATCATATCATAATAAATCAGATTCAAGGGCCCACACACATTCTTCTTTGCCATCCGGGGCATCTCTTCTGCGCTCTGGGCCCAAACGATGCCTGGTCATGTTCTAGACAAGCAAATTTACTGCTGTAAAAACTCTCGAGTGAAAAACAAGAACACTTCCTCATAGTTTCAGAAGAGCCTACCAAACCCTGAAACAAGGAAAGAATGAAGTCTGCTAAAAACAGAACGGCTGTCGCCAATAAATAACAAATCCAGGGTTATCCTTTACTGAAAGAGAGAAGCAGAACAGGTTATATCACAGCTAGCATGCTGCGGAGGTGGATTTCATTGCAAATCTGGCTGCGCAGCCGCCAATTCCACATCAGGGTCCAAACACCCATATAAACCATTGGGGCAGGGGTGGGTTGCTGACGGTTCGGACTAGTTCGCCCGAAGCGGTGGCGGAAATTTGCCCCTGCTCGCCAAGGCATTATAAAGTGGTATTAAAATTTCACGTGATCTTGATTCTATCCCTCTGTTTATGCAGCCTAGAACTGTGTTGGCTTTTTTGGCAGCTGCAGCATACGGCTGGCTCATATTTATTCATATTCACATTCATATGTCCAGTTCATGAAATATGCATTTTTTTAAAAAAATGTTCCTAGTTCTTATTAGTACTAAATTTTACCATTTCTTTAAATAATTGATTGGGAGCAATAGCAATAGCAATAGCATTTAGACTTATATACCGCTTCATAGTGCTTTACAGCCCTCTCTAAGTGGTTTACAGAGTTCAGCATATTGCCCCCAACAATCTGGGTCCTTGTTTTACCGACCTCAGAAGGATGGAAGGCTGAGTCAACATTGAGCCTGGTGAGATTTGAACAGCTGAAGTGCTGAACTGGCAGTCAGCTGGAGTAGCCTGCAGTAGCTGCATTTAACCACTGTGCCACCTTGGAGCATGCGAAAGCAATCAAATTCTATCCCTAAATACAAAAATATACAAAAAGGAAGGCAGAAACTCAATAGGGCAGGGCTTATGAAAGCAGCAGTAAACCTGAAATTCTGCCTTTTTATTTGTACGCTGGCCAGAATGGCCTCACCAGTGAGACGGGAAGTTTCCAAAGTTGACATCTACAGTAAATAAATGCGGTAAATAAAATAAAATTCAGTCTTGGTCCCACTGCGTACCGGAGAAGGCCTCTTCGGAGACTGAAACGCTATGCATTTTTGGAGGATTATGGGGCCTCAAAACTTCCTAAAGGTATTTCAGCATTTCGCATGAAATGATTCGATAAAGTTTTATGGCCAGGAATATAAAATCTTGCTGGATCACAGACTTCCATTTTTTTTTGATGCTTGGCTGAAGCTAAACAATGTCTTGAAATTTAGATGAGAAATATCCTGTTTTTAGTGTTAACTCTTTTGCCCCAAGCGGGGAAAATGAAAACCTTGTCAAGGAGAACTCTTTCTTTAGGCACTGAAATATATCTGGGAAAAGAGCATTGTTGTAAAATTAAAAATTAGACTTAAACTTAGAATAACTTTATCGTCACTTTGAATGAATAACTCGCCTCTGGGGTTTAAGGGGAGACGTTGCTGAAATGGGTTTTAGAGCATAAAACGAGGCCACACTGCATAGTCCCTGTATGTACATGGTCTCTTCTGAAATATGAGTTTCATTTTCTTATTAATTATGGGATGGGAAGCTTTCAGTAGCTCAAGTTGAGAATCAATCTTACACTGACTCGTGGGAGGATTTAGACCTGCTCCCGTGCCGGCTTTTGCTAAAACGAATGCTATTTTTCGTATCTGTATAATAATTTGTTTTTATTAAGTTTCATCATGAGGTAAAAAATATAGACGAAACAAAAGGCAGGCAAATTTTAAAAATGAAGGAAAGGGAAGAAAAAGTGCAAAGAGAAAGAGAAATGTATAATTACTTCTGACTTTCTTTAGTGTAGTAGATTACAAAAATAATACAATCTCAACCGTTTGCTTCGTGTTTTACTCAGCCTTCCAAGCCATTTCAACAATTACAAAATCATTCTAAACCTAAAAATCAAAATTCCATTTTTCTTCCAGTTTCAAGATAAAAGTCAAGAAGTGGTTTCTATGTAGAAGCAGAACTAAATATATATTTTTTAAATTAAAACAGTTGTAAAAAAATTAAGGCTTTTTGGATAAAAATATGGTGGATTATACAAAACATTTAAAAGAAAAAGATCAAGTTCACACCACAGTTCTTTTTGTTGGGAATAATTATGGATTGTTCTGTTACAGAGACTAACTTGGTTTTGAATTTAATAACAGCTGCCAGGTTGCTGGTGGCACAGTATTGGAAGAAGGAAGATATGCCTACTATTGAAGAATGGACACTAAAAGTTACACATCTGTCTGAAATGGCAAAAATTTCATCATATCTTAAGGATCATTCAAATGAAAGATATATATTGGAATAGAATAGGTGGACTGATTATATTCAAAAAAAGTATCAGATTAAGAAGACCCAAATAGTTTATTAATGATAAATGTTTAATTTTTAAATTATGTTGTTAAGTTTTTGAGTAATAAGGAGTTAAGAATTAGAAAAATGTTAGAATTAATAATTTTTTAGCAAATTTTAGCTTTATGTTTGTTTTTGAAATTATACCTTGTGCTTTTTCTGGGAAGTCAGGGTGGTGATGGAGGGGAGGGCAAGAGGGGTGGGAAGGGGGGAGGGGGCAAGGGGGGAGAAAAGAGAAAAATGTTTGTAATGTTAAAACTTTTCAATAAAAAAAAAATTAAAACAGTTGGCATTTGCAACTGCATCACTTTTACCATCCATTCTTCCATTGTGGGAATTAGTGTATCTTTCTATTTTCGTGTATATCAGAGTCTCACTGCTACCAACTTACTTTATATGATAACAGTTCCAATTTTTCTTTCAAATTCTTTATCCCTCAAACCTAAAAGGAAAATCTTCTGCTTTCGGATTTATATTTATTTTAAGAATCTTCTGAATTAAAAGTAGAAATCCGATCCCAGTATTTACTTTGCTTTATCACAACTCCATAAGTAGCTTTTGGGGGAATCTGCTGTAACTTTGAACAGCTGCTAAGCAATTCGTCGTAATTCGAGGACTACTTGTATCATTACTATCATTGCTTATAATAATAGTTAGGTGGAAAAACTTGATTTATTCTTTATTGGCCTAAAGTATGGGATGGGGAAGAATGGGGTTAACTGCAGGAAAGGGTTAAAATATCTTGGGTATATTTAAAAAAGATTATCATAAAAACATTAAGTATCTAGTTCTTCATATTACAACCGCAGCCAGGATAACTTTTGTGCAACTTTGGAAAAATGCAGAAACACCACCGGAAAATGTAGTAATTAAATTTTTTTACGAATGTGCAGAAATGGATAGACTTACAATGTATCTAAATGACCCAAAAGATTCTGAATATTATACTACCTGGGAAAAAAGGTATCAGTGGGCTAAATTAAGAAAAGAAAGGAAATAGTGAAACCATAAGTAGTAAAATGTAAATATGTAAATAAAAACATATATGTAACTATGATATAGGATATAGAATCTATATGTAATATGGAAATGTGAAAATGAAAAATAATTTTGTTTGATTGTAGAAATGCTTAAGGAAACATGGTAATTGTTATTTTAAAGAAACGTGTTGAAAATCAATAAAACTTAAAAAAGGAAGGAAGGGAAGGAAGGAAGGAAGGAAGGAAGGAAAGAAAGACAGACAGAAAGAAAGAAAGAAAGAAAGAAAGAAAGAAAGAAAGAAAGAAAGGAAGGAAGGAAGGAAGGAAGGAAGGAAGGAAGGAAGGAAGGAAGGAAGGAAGGAAGGAAGGAAGGAAAGAAAGAAAGAAAGAAAGAAAGAAAGAAAGAAAGAAAGAAAGAAAGAAAGAAAGAAAGAAAGAAAGAAAGAAAGATCAAGAGGAGGTTGGACAGCCTCTATCTTCAAAGTCTAGAAGTTTTCATTTGGATTGCTGATGGGTGGAAGATCCCTAGAAAATGTTGGCTCGATTGGAAAATCACAAACCAAAATCCTCATCTAGGTAGCGGACAATAGCAAAGGACTTGCCTTGTTACCAAAACAATTACACAAACTTGTTAGAGATGCTGCCTCAGAGAGTAACAGATGTGACCTCTTCTTTCTGAGGTTAGACTCAGAATTGTTGTTACTGCATCTAGTGCCCTGTTGTGTAGCTGCTTCCCTGCCTGAATTACTGGGGCAGGATTGGTGGTAGAACATCAGCTTCTTGGGTGAAGAAGAGTCAGAAGCAGTTCAGAAGCTTACACCATCTTGTCAACCAAGGACCACGTGAAGTCTTAGCACCACTTTATAAAGCCTTAGTAAGGACCAGGGGCAGGTTCCTAATTTTTTTACTACCACTCTGTGGGCGTGGCTTATTTTGTGGGTGTGGCTTGCCAGCCATATGATTGGGTGGGTGTGGCTTGCCAGTCATATATTAGTTATTTCAGAGAGATGTTACTACTATTTTTGCTATTTTATACCTTACATGAAAAGCTTTGCATACAAAGTCCGTGTTACACCATGGCAACACAGCAACCTTTATATGCAGAAAATGCTATAGTTAAAAGACAAGCAAGTCTCATACAGCATTTTTGGCTTCAGTCATGGATTCCTTAGACGAAAATATTGAGGACTGTTAAAAGAACAGTATCTTTTAACAGTCCTCAATGTTTTCGTCTAAAGAATAACAATATAAAACTGTATAAAATTAACAATATAAAAGGTTAAGCTTTTGGAAAACGCCCACTTTGGGAAGCTTTAGGCAAAGGCGAAGGAAAAGTGTCAAATGCAAGTTTCTTATTATTTTCAAGCGAAGGGACGGGGAAAGACTTAATTGTCAGGTTTCTGGGCATGCGCAGAATAAATTTTTAAAAAAATTAATTTTTTTTAAAAAAATGGTGGCGCCCAGGCACCAGCAACCGACCGCACTGGTACTGTGACGTCACCAGCGGACCGCTACCGGTGCTATAGAATGGACCGCACTGGTAGGAACCCACCACTGGTAAGGACCACACCTGGAATAGGGCATCCAGTTTTGGTTATCACATTACAAAAACAATGTTGAGACTTTGGAAAAAGTGCAGAAGAGCAACTAAGATAATTTAAGGCCTGGAGACCAAAACATATGAAAACCGGTTGCAGGATTTGGCTTTGGCTAGTCTAGAGAAAAGAAGGACTAGGGGGGACATGATAGCAGTATTCTAGGATTTGAGAGGCTGCCACAAAAAGGAGGGGGTCAACTTATTTTCCAAAGCACCAGAAAGCAGGACAAGAAGCAATGGATGGAAACTAATCAAGGAGAGAGGCAAGCTGGAATTAAGGAGAAATTTTCTTTAAGTGAGGACAATTAATCAATGGAACAGCCTGCCTCCAGAAGTTGTGGTGCTCCATCAGTGGAGGTTTTTAAAGACAAGACTAGACACTTGTCTGAAATGGTATAGGCTCTCCTGCTTGAGCAGGGGGTTGGACTAGAAGATCTCTGAGGTCCCTTCCAGCTCTATTCTGACTGACCTGATTTCAATCACCAAGGCCTTGGCACACACTGGGAGTCACATGTTAGATCTGGTTTTCATCTCAGGGTATAGCAGTGGGATCTGGTTGGGCCATTCTCTGATTGCTTTAGATCTCTCCCAAATTTTGGAAATAAGACCTATTCATTTGGTCTTCCCTAGACACCTGGTGGACCCAGGTGCGTTTTAGAGTAAACAGAGAATTCCCTGAAGCTCTTACTGCACAGTTCAAATGAGACCTCGCTCATCCCTTAAGAAGGAGAAGGCGGTGAAGTTCCTGGATCAGAATCTGCTTTTGTGGCTTCTTTTAAGAATAACAGAGTTGGAAGGGACGTTGGAGGTCTTCTAGTCCAACCCCTTGCTTAGGCAGGAAACCCAACATTACATTGCTAACCAGAGCATACAAAACATTTGTTAGACCAATTCTGGAATACAGCTCACCTGTCTGGAACCCGCACTGCATATCGGACATAAATACAATCGAGAGAGTCCAGAAATATTTCACAAGAAGAGTCCTTCACTCCTCCGCTCACAACAAAATACCTTATTCCACCAGACTTGAAATACTGGGATTAGACAATTTACAACTACGTCGCCTCCGATCTGATCTAAATGTAGTTCATAAAATCATATACCAAAATGTCCTTCCTGTTAATGACTACTTCAGCTTCAACCGCAACAATACACGAGCACGTAATAGATTCAAACTAAATGTAAAGGGCTCCAAACTCGACTGCAGAAAATACGACTTCAGCAACAGAGTGATCAATGCCTGAAATGCACTACCTGACTCTGTGGTTTCTTCCCCAAACCCCAAAAACTTTAACCTTAGCCTGTCTACAGTCGACCTCTCCCCGTTTCTAAGAGGTCTGTAAGGGGCGTGCATAAGCGCACCACTGTGCCTATCGTCCCTGTCCTACTGTCCTATTGTCCTCTTTTATCGTTACTTTTTACTTATGTTTATACAAACTACTACTATCCTATACATGTTTGACAAATAAATAAATAAATAAATAAAAATAAATAAAAACATCTTCTTAAAAACTTCCAGTGTTGGAGCATTCACAACTTCTGGAGGCAAGTTGTTCCACTGGTTAATTGTTCTAACTGTCAGGAAATTTCTCCTTAGTTCTAAGTTGCTTCTCTCCTTGTTTAGTTTCCACCCATTGCTCCTACCCTCAGGTGCTTTGGAGAACAGGTGGACCCCCCTCTTCTTTGTGATATTGGAACACTGCAAAAAACATAAAGAATATTATGGCAGAAATGGGAAATATATAAAAATTGTGTATGGGGATGTTATAAGCTGTAAAAAATTTTTGACTACAGCGATACTCTGTTCAGAGAAAATACATTGTTTGTATGTCTGTATGTGTGTTAAAAAAACAAAAAAACATTTATTTAAAAAAAAGGATATTGGAAGACTGCTATCATGTCTCCCCTAGTCCTTCTTTTCATTAAACTAGACATACCCAGTTCCTGCAACCGTTCTTCATATGTTTTAGCCTCCAGTACCCTAATCATCTTTGTTGCTCTTCTCTGCACTCTTTCCAGAGTCTCAACATCCTTTTTAACATCGGGGCGACCAAAACTGAATGCAATATTCCAAGTGTGGCCTTACCAAGGCATTATAAAGTGGTATTAACACTTCACGTGACCTTGATTCTATCCCTCTGCTTCTCCCTGCTTGTGGATCACAGGAGGCTTCCTACTTTTCAGAGGAGCTTCAAGAGAAGAAATGATGGAACGGATGCTTAGAGCACCAAGGAGAAAGACAAGGATGAAGTCCAATCATACACACCTAAGAGCATACTGTACATTACTATTTGGGTTTGTCTCCATGCAGTATGTTTAACAGGTAGTCTTTGACTTACGACAGTTCATTTAGTGACCGTTCGAAGTTATAATGGCATTGAAAAAAGTGACTGACGACTGTGTTTCACACTTATGACCCTTGCGGTATCTCCATGGTCACCTGATCAAAATTGTGACCATTTTTTTACACTTATGACCGTTGCAGCAGCCAGGGTCACCGGATCAAAATTTGGCCTCTTGGCAACCGACTCATATTTATGACAGTCCCGGGTTCATGCAATCACCTTTTGCGACCTTCTGACAAGCCAAGTCAAGGGGAAGCCAGATTCACTTAACGACCGTGCCACTAACTGAGCAACTGCAGCGGTTCACTTAACAACTGGGGTGAGACAGATCGTAAAATGGGGCAAAACGCATTTAACAACTGTCTCGCTGAACAACATCAATTTTGGGCTCAATTGTGGTCGTAAGTCGAGGACTACCTGGATCAAGTTTTATTATTTTAACCTTTTGTTTTGCATGTGATGTTTTTGACCTTGCTGGCTGCCTAGAATCGCCTCGGTCATATTAATCAAAACAAATCAGTCATGTCAAAGAAATCAGGAAGGATTAAAAAAAAACCAATTTAAAGGACTTCCCCGAAGAAGTGGGGACTTGCAGAACCTCTTCAGTGGTTGGTTTGTAAAGCCTTCCTTTAAATTAGCATCTTATGGTCACCCTTCTGGGTCCTTCCTGGTTTCTGCCGCTAATCCAACATGTCATTGATGTCTTTGGAGATTATAATAAAGTATTGTTTGTGCTTCAAATCTCTGGGGACAAGAAGTTCCCCTAGTGAGTAAACTTCCATTGCTTTCTTATCTAAGAATTTCTGAAGATCTCTTCCTTGCTTTCTTATAATTTGATCACTATATCTATCTATCTATCTATCTATCTATCTATCTATCTATCTATCTATCTATCTATCTATCTATCTATCTATCTATCTATCTATCTATCTATCTATCTATCTATCTATATTCCATCTAATAAATAGAGATCTGGGGTGATCAAACTATAAGGAACTAATACATACATACATATACATATACATATACATATACACATATACACATACCGGTATACACACACACACACAGTGTGTGTGTGTGTGTGTGTGTGTGTGTAGGATTCGCCATATGTGTGTGTATAATAATAATAATAATAACAGAGTTGGAAGGGACCTTGGAGGTCTTCTAGTCCAACCCCCTGCTTACGCAGGAAACCCTACACTACTTCAGACAGATGGTTATCCAACATCTTCTTAAAAATGTCTAGTGTTGGAGCATTCACAACTTCTGGAGGTAAGCTGTTCCACTGATTAATTGTTCTAATTGTATGTATGTAGGTTCGCCATCACTGGACTAGGTCCTAACATGGTTTGCTCTCTTGTGTGAACCCCTTATGTATTTTGAGTACCTTTGGAATTAGCCACGATTGATGTAACTCACTTGATGTAACCATGTTTTGTTAGCCATAAAGGCTACATCCAGCCAATGCAACAAACCACGTTACGACTAAGCACAGTAGAGAAACACAACTGGACATAAACACCGATTCCTACAATTTTTACCAATTCTCGAATACAGTTCACCTGTCTGGAACCCGCACTGCATATCGGACATTAATACAATTGAGCGAGTCCAGAAATATTTCACAAGAAGAGTCCTCCACTCCTCTGCTCGCAACAGAATACCTTATGCCACCAGGCTTGAAATTTTGGGCTTAGACAACCTAGAACTATGCCGCCTTCGGTCTGACCTAAACATAGTACATAAAATTATCTGCTACAATGTCCTACCTGTCAATGATTACTTCAGCTTCAACCACAACAATACACGAGCACACAATAGATACAAACTCAAGGTAAACTGCTCAAAACTCAATTGCAGAAAATACGACTTCAACAACAGAGTGATCAATGCCTGGAATGCACTACCTGACTCTGTGGTTTTTTCCCCAAACCCCAAAAACTTTAACCTTAGACTGTTTACTATCGACCTCACCCCATTCCTAAGAGGTCTGTAAGGGGCATGCATAAGCGCACCATCATGCCTACTGTCCCTGTCCTAATGTCCCCATTTATTTGTATCCATTTCATGTATTCATAAACATGTTTATACTTATATCTATTATCTTATACATGCTTGACAAAAATGAATAAATAAAATAAAAATGGGGTGTCATAAAGCCAAAATACTGGCTGCCAACTGCTTCGATTGTGCAGTTGTGGTATCCCATTTATTTTTTCTTACTTTCCTCTGCAGATGCCACCAGAAATACCAGTATATTCTCGACTTATGACCAAAAAGGAGCCTATCCATCATGATTATAAGACATAAGGGTCATAAATCAACCATGTGACCAAGCTTTTATGATCTTTTTGTGGTGATCATTAAGCAAACACTGCAGTTGTTAAGGGATTGCCACAGTCGTTAAAGCAAAATAATGATTTGCCATGGACCAATTTTGCCCCAAACTGGAAGCAAAACTATAGTAAAATGAGGTCATATAACCAAAGGATGCTGTAAACAGCTATATACAGTATGTGGGCCCTTTGCCCAGCACCCAAAATAAAATAAGGTAACCTACATTGTCATTTTTTTACTCTGAGCACACTGGTCCCAATTAAAAATGAAATTCTGTTGCCTGCTCTCAAAAGAAAGTATATAGCTACCCACACACATACATAACACACATATACACATGCTATACACACACACACACACGAATAGAATGGAATACAATACAATGCAGAATAGCACTAGCAATAGCAATAGCACTTAGACTTATATACCGCTTCAAAGTGCTTTTACAGCCCTCTCTAAGCGGTTTATAGAGTCAGCATATTGCCCCCAACAATCTGGGTGCTCATTTTACCCACCTCGGAAGGATGGAAGGCTGAGTCAACCTTGAGCCGGTGAGATTTGAACCACTGACCTGCAGCTAGCAGTCAGCTGAAGTAGCCTGCAGTACTGCACTCTAACCACTGTGCCACCTCGGGAATAGAATAGAATAGAATAGAATAGAATAGAATAGAATAGAATAGAATAGAATAATGAAATATGGAATAGAATAAAATGGAATACTGTAGAATAGAATAGAATAGAATAGAATAGAATAGAATAGAATAGAATAGAATAGAATAGAATAGAATAGAATAGAATAGAATAATGGAATATGGAATAGAATAGAATGGAATGGAATACCGTAGAATAGAATAGAATAGAATAGAATAGAATAGAATAGAATAGAATAGAATAGAATAGAATAGAATAGAATAGAATAGAATAGAATAGAATAGAATAATGAAATATGGAATAGAATAGAATGGAATACTGTAGAATATGGGATGGGATGGAATGGAATGGAATGGAATGGAATGGAATGGAATAGAATAGAATAGAATAGAAGAATAGAATAGAATAGAATAGAATAGAATAGAATAGAATAGAATAGAATAGAATAGAATAGAATAGAATAGAATAATGAAATATGGAATAGAATAGAATGGAATACTGTAGAATGGAATGGAATGGAATGGAATGGAATAGAATAGAATAGAATAGAATAGAATAGAATAGAATAGAATAGAATAGAATAGAATAGAATAGAATAGAATAGAATAGAATAGAATAGAATAGAATAGAATAGAATAATGAAATATGGGATAGAATAGAATGGAATACTGTAGAATAGAATGGGATGGAATGGGATGGAATAGAATAGAATAGAATAGAATAGAATAGAATAGAATAGAATAGAATAGAATAGAATAGAATATGGAATAGAATGGAATACTGTAGAATAGAATGGGATGGAATGGAATGGAATGGAATGGAATGGAATAGAATAGAATAGAATAGAATGGAATGGAATGGAATGGAATGGAATGGAATGGAATGGAATACTGTAGAATAGAATGGGATGGAATGGAATAGAATAGAATAGAATAGAATAGAATAGAATAGAATAGAATAGAATAGAATAGAATAGAATAATGAAATATGGGATAGAATAGAATGGAATACTGTAGAATAGAATGGGATGGAATGGGATGGAATGGAATAGAATGGAATAGAATAGAATAGAATAGAATAGAATAGAATAGAATAGAATAGAATAGAATAGAATAGAATAGAATAGAATAGAATAGAATATGGAATAGAATAGAATGGAATACTGTAGAATAGAATGGGATGGAATGGAATGGAATGGAATGGAATGGAATAGAATAGAATAGAATAGAATAGAATAGAATAGAATGGAATGGAATGGAATGGAATGGAATGGAATGGAATACTGTAGAATAGAATGGGATGGAATGGAATAGAATAGAATAGAATAGAATAGAATAGAATAGAATAGAATGGAATGGAATGGAATGGAATGGAATGGAATGGAATGGAATGGAATGGAATACTGTAGAATAGAATGGGATGGAATGGAATAGAATAGAATAGAATAGAATAGAATAGAATAGAATAGAATAGAATGGAATGGAATGGAATGGAATGGAATGGAATGGAATGGAATACTGTAGAATAGAATGGGATGGAATGGAATAGAATAGAATAGAATAAAATAGAATAGAATAGAATAGAATAGAATAGAATGTAGAACAGAGAATAGAATAGAATAGAATAGAATAGAATAGAACAGGAGTTGGAAGGGACCTTAGAGGTCTTCTAGTCCTCCAGAAGTTGTGAATGCTCCAACGCTTGAAGTTTTTAAGAAGAGATGGGACAACATTTGTCTGAAATGGGATAGGGTTTCCTGCCTGAGCAGGGGAATGGACTAGAAGACCTCCAAGGTCCCTTCCAACTCTGTTATCCTGTTGTAATTATTCTGTTTTGCCAACTTTCCTTGTTTGCCTTGATTTTTATTCCTTTTAGAACTTAGCAATCCCTGTGGGCCAGGTTTGTCTCTCCTGCCACTTCCATTCCCTCCAGCGTCCTTAAGAGGGTGAATCCCAAACATCAATAACGCTATTGTTGCAAATAAGGAGACCAACCAACCAACCCATCCATCAATCAGAATGATTTGCACCCTGGGAGCTGCCGTTTCATGTCATCATCAGCCGAAACATCTCCATCCTTTATGCTGTCATGGCAACAGTTCCCAGCTCAAATGCTGTCGCACTAATGAGCAAAAAGCAGGTCGGGTGCTTGGTAGATCCAAAACAAGGTCAGGAATTGTATTCTAAGGGAAAAGAAAAAAAATATGATGAGAGATCCAGGGAGGGGAAAAGAGAGAGATCCTTCCTGGAATCCCTTTACATCTTTTTAACTGTTTACTTAAGAGCAGGAATCTAATAACCATTGCTCTCAACTAGATTTGATCCCCTTTTGTGACTTTATGACAAGCAATGTCAACGGGTGAAGCCGGATTCACAAAACAACCATGTTACTAAGTTAACCCCAGCAGTGGTTCACTTAACAACAGTGGCAAGGAAGGTCGTAACACGGAGCAGCAGTCCCTTCCCCAATGTCTTACTTAGCAACAACAATGTTGTGTTTGTGGTTGTAAGTGGAAGGCTGCCTGTAAGTTGAAATTTTCACATATTGAAATGCAGCTGGTATGTCCCCAAGGGGCTTTGTGTTTAAGGAATGACTAGAACTCACCATCTCCTGGTTTCTACCCAGCTATCGTTTGCCACTTCTTCAAGTCTAGTCTCAAGTACTGCATTGCCTAGTGGTTAGGGTTAATGGATGCCCATCAAATTCTAATGAGGTTCTCAGCCATGCAAGGTCAGCTGTCTCTAGCCAGCCAAAGTATTTTCGTTTACCAAATGATTGCAATTGTTGTGGCTTGCCCGCGTCCTGCGCTGCTGGTCATGGATCTGGAGGACCAAGAGCCGACTGTGGCGCGGCACTATCATCCCGTGAACCTGGCACCTGAGTCCGATAGCGAGGAGGACTCGGTGCTAGAGGATGAAAGCCAGCCAGGGCCTTCTGCACCTCCTCAGTTGGAGATGAGTGACTCAGGGGAAGAGGAGGAGCCTCTGCTTGATGCTAGGGCACGCAGGGCAGCTAGCAGGCAGGAATGGCTCTACAGAAGGAGGTCTCCTCGCAGGTAGAGCTGCAGGCTAATTGGCCACGCCCTAAGGCTATTTAAGGCTTTAGCATGCTGAAGTGGACGCTGGAAGCAACTCGTTACAATTACCTTACCACGTTTGCTGCTCTGAATTTCTACAGCTTGGATTTCTGCTTTTCAGTTCGTGAAATAATTAATTCCGGGCTTTCTGCCAACTTCTGTGAGTTACTGATAACTGAGGACTAATTGCCTGTTTGTCTTTGGGGGTTTGAATTCTGGCCAAATCTTAAGACGGAACAGTATCGGGCTTTTTGCACAAAGAACCTTTCTGTTCTTCATGGACTTTAAAACCTAGCTACTAAGAACCTTATTAGTAGTAAACCTTAGTATTATTTTGCAAACAGTTGTGTGTGTGTCATTTCTGAGGGGTCTCCGTGCTGGGACACAACAGCAATAAGAATTATGCGAGCTTATCTCAGGCGCCAAATCACATCGCTTCTTCAAAACCAGATAGCAGAACAGTCTCATGTTGATAACCTTACAACTGTCCTCATGAGTTTCTCAAAGAATTTATCCATCCGTGGTCTCGCATCCATTCAAAATGTAGGCTGGACTCTATTAGAAACAAGCTTTTGTCCCGGAGCATCCCAGTCTTACCCATTGAAATAAATGGCTTTCTTCTCTCTTGCTTCTTCAAAGGCCTTGGAGGCCTTTTAGAACTTTATTTAGTGTACTAGAGAACTTGTACCCTATTGGCTCATCATTTAGAGATGTTTCCTTACCTAAACAGAGAAAGAGAATGTCCAAGGGTGGACAAAAAAGCAGAGGCGGCTGGAATGACTTTTGACTTCCTGCTGGCTTCCCCATTGAGTTTCTTTATGGAAAACAGGCAGAGAGCATTGGAAATTCCTTCCTTCCTCCCTTTCTTCCTTCTTCCTCTCTTTTTTCTTTTTTTCTTTTTTCTTTTTCTTTCCTTTCTTCCTCTTTTTTCTCCCTCTCCCTTCCCCCTCACTTCCTTTTTTCTTTCCCATTTTTGTCTCTTCGTTCCTTCCTTCCTTTCCCATTCTCTTTCTTTCCTTTCTCTTTTCTTTTGTTCATTTCTTCCTTCTTTCTTTCTTCTCTCTCTGTCCCTTCCTTCCTCCTTCCCTCCCTTCTTTCCATCTCCTTCCTCTCTCTCTATTTCTTTCCTTCCTTCCTTCTTCCTTCCTCCCTTTTTTCTCCCTCTCCCTTCCCCCTCAATTCCTTTTTTCTTTCTTTCTTGTTTTTGTCTCTTCCTTCCTTTCTTTCTTTCCCATTCTTTATTTCCTTTCTCTCTGTCTCATTTTCTTTTGTTCACTTTTTCCTTCTTTCCCTCCCTCCCTCCCTCCCTCCATCCTTCCTTCCTTCCTTCTTCCATTCCATTCCTTTCCTTTCCTTCCCTCCCTCCCTCCCTTCCCTATTTCCTTCCTCCCTTCTTCCCTCCATTCCATTCCTCCCTCCCTCCCTTCCAGCGTTGGCTGCTAGCAATGCCTGGACATACCCCTACACTTTTCTTGGCAAGGTTTTTCAAAAATGGCTTGCCTTCCTTTCTTTTTCCTAGTGCTGAGGGACAGTAACTGGCCCCAAATCACCTGCACCAAACTGGCTCTCTCTTTTCCCCCATAGGGAGCACCCCAATAGTATTGAAGTGGTCTTCCAGAAATGACATATCCGGCTGGTGCTTTGAACTGTTGGAAGTTTTCCAAGAACTGGAACCGTTCTTGAGCATAGTATGGAATCTGGACTTTGTAGCCGAATTGTGAGTCTCACTACTACTATGGCCTTTTTTTTTTTTAGCTGGTCTGAAGAATTTTGGGAAAATGTCTCTTCTGACCGCGAGCTCTTTTTTTCTGAGCCTAAAGCATAATACTTTGACTCTTCCCTATTGGAATCTCCTGATTGATTCCAGCAATTTCTAAGTGATGCCTCTTCTATTCTCCTGGCACAGAAACAAATATTAGCAAAATGTGACATTCATAAAATGTGAATGCCTCTACTCAATACAGAAATCCTGGTTAGGGTGACGGGATTTGTCCTAAAGGAAACTGATTATCAATCAAAGTGAATTTGTTTGTCCATGAAAAGGCCCGTTTCTTCCTTAAAAGACATTATTTGGGAAATGCCTTTGAAGTATTTATCAAGCAACAACGACTAACATTTCCTGGTCACACTTTTGCCATTTCTTCAGCCTTTTCAAACTAACTTTCTCCTCAGACAGCAGGCCAGATTTTCTCTCTCTCATAGAACATGGAATAATAAGAGTTGGAAGCAGGGGTGGGTTTCCCATTTTGCCGCTATCGGTTCGCCCCGCATGCACACCCAGTTCAAGTGCGCGCCTGCCTTCCGCACATGCGCTTTTTGCACACGTGTGCCAGGGGTGGGTTCCTAATTTTTTTACTGCCACTCTGTGGGCGTGGCTTATTTTGTGGGTGTGGCTTACTAGCCATGTGACCGGGTGGGCGTGGGCCTCAGGAGCTTGGTAGCGGCCGGAGAAGCAGGGGGGGTATTGCCCACCCGCAACGCAGCCCCCCGCAGCGGGAGCAATAGCAATAGCACTTAGACTTATATACCGCTTCATAGTGCTTTACAGCCCTCTCTAAGCGGTTTACAGAGTTCAGCATATTGCCCCCAACAATCTGGGTCCTCATTTTACCGACCTCGGAAGGATGGAAGGCTGAGTCAACCTTGAGCCGGTGAGATTTGAACAGCTGAACTGCTGAACTAGCAGTCAGCTGGAGTAGCCTGCAGTAGCTGCATTTAACCACTGTGCCACCTCAGCAAGATCGCGGCAGCGGTTCTTCTAGGAGGCTCTGTCAGGCCTGAATGCTTCTCCCCATTCGATGATCCTAGGCTCCTGCCACCCGTTCCCCCTCCCCTCAGCAGCTCGAGAAGCCTCAAACGTGCGAAAATGCTTGGGATCATCACCGCGCATTTGTGGCTTCTTGGACTGCTGAAGGGAGGGGAATGGAGATAGCTCCTGCCGCCCGTTCTTTCAGCGTCTCACACGCTCCCTCAGCCATCCTCCCCTGCTTGGACTCACTGTGGGGTAGGAAGGCAGCGCATGCGCAGTGCCGGAAGCTCGGCTTCTGGGCATGCGCAGAAGACATTTTTTAAAAAAAATTAAAAAATTTTTTTAAAGAAATGGTGGCACCCAGGCACCAGCAACCGACCGCATCGATACTGTGACGTCACCAGCGGGCCGCTACCGGTGCTATAGAGTGGACCGCACCGGTAAGAACCCACCACTGACGTGTGCCTTCACACATGTGCCTGGCCTCAAAAACATCCCTACAGAGGACGTCAAAGAGCCGGGGCGGGTGTGTGTGTGGGCCCACATGCTATTTCCACTACCGGTTCGGCCGAACCGATCTGAACCGACTGAATACCACCTCTGGTTGGAAGGGACCTTGGAGGTCCTCTAGTCTAACCCTCTGCTTGAGCAGGAGACCCTATGCCATTTGCAATAGTGGCAAATATCTGTAGCTTGGGTGTAGGATGAGGGTGAAAGTTCATTCTCCGAGCTTGTGGGTTGGTTTCTGAACATTTCGTTACGAAGCCCTTATAAACAGAAGAACACAGGCATAGACATCCGCTAAACTCCGTTGAAGACGTTACCTAGCCTGGTAATAAAATGTTTGGAAACCAACGCAGAAACTCGGAGAACAAACCTTCACCCTCACTCTATACCGTTTCAGGTAAATGAAAGCCTCCAGTGATGGATTCATCTTTAATATTTTTTATTGTATAAAATAAAAAAAACAAGAGAAGAAAATAGGAAATTAAGGGAAGGGAAGGGAACGGGAAAAGGGGATGTGGTACTAGGATATCTCAAGACTTAAAATCAAAAAAGCACAACAAAGAATGTTCTTTCTGCGCCAACTCAGGAAGCTCAAACTGCCCAAGGAGCTGCTGATCCAGTTCTACAGAGGAATGATTGAGTCTGTCATCTGCACCTCCATAACTGTCTGGTTCGGTTCTGCAACCCAACAAGACAGACACAGACTTCAGAGGATAATCAGAACTGCAGAAAAAAACAATTGCTGCCGACCTGCCTTCCATTGAGGACCTGTATACTGCACGAGTCAAAAAGAGGACCGTGAAAATATTTACAGACCCCTCGCATCCTGGACACAAACTGTTTCAACTCCTACCCTCAAAACGACGCTATAGGGCTCTGCACACCAGAACAACTGGACACAAGAACAGTTTTTCCCCGAACGCCATCACTCTGCTAAACAACTAATTCCCACAACATTGTCAAACTATTTACTGACTGTATTGCTATTATTCTTCTCATCCTTCCTAGTACCTATCTCTTCCCACTTATGATTATAACCTTGTTGCTTGTATCTTTATGATTTATATTGTTTTATTTAGTTTCCCAGTATGATTTGATTGCTTATTTAGTATCCTATGATTATCACTAAGTGTTGTATGTTATGATTCTTGATGAATGTATTTTTTATGTACACTGAGAGCTTATGCTTATGTACACTGAGAGCTTATGCAAGTGTGATTGTATGTCCAATCACACTTGCCAATAAAGAATTCTATTCTATTCTATTCTATTCTATTCTATTCTATTCTATTCTATTCTATTCTATTCTATTCTATTCTATTCTATTCTAAATACAAGGGGGAAGATAAAGAGAAAGAAAAGGGGGCATTGACTTCCAGCTCTTCCTAGCACAGTACAAGATAAACACACTCCAACCTCCACTTTTTGCTTTTACACATTAATATATAACTAGCCATTTCTATAACACCAAATCTTTCTAATCAACAAAACCAAGATCATATTTTCTTCACAAATTCCAGAAGTGATATCCCAATAAGGACATATTTTCCTCTTTAAATAAAGTATTCCGTTTAACCATTCCTGCTTTATCTTCCTTGCTATGGAAATAGTACATATTTCTATTTGCACCTTGTAGTCTTTGTGAACTGTCACCATTTTTATTTCCCTCAAAGTACTAAACTTTTTAAAAATAAACAAACAAAAAAGCACTTTTTTCTTTTTCTTTTCAAAAGCCTCCAGTGATGGAGCACCCACAACTTCTGAAAGCAAGCTGTTCCATTGCTTGATTGCTCTCACCATTAAGAAATTTCTCCTTAATTCCAAGTTGCTTTTCTCCTTGGTTAGTTTCCATCCATTGCTTCTTGTCCTGCCTTCAGGTGCTTTGGAAAATAGGTTGACCTCCTTGTTGGGATGAGAATAAAATCTCATAGAGGTGATTTGGATTTTTACTTGGAATTCAGACAGTCAGAAATAAAGCCGAGATTAAAAGTCTAATAGAAAATATTTATTTCGGTACAAAAAACAATAAATCCTGAATAATTACATCTTTTCTAAGAAACATGACCGAAAACCAAGGCAGAAAAGAATTAATGGTGGTTTTTTGGAATGCACACATACGTACAACTCATATCACGTGTTCTGCTTGTATTGGAATGTACCATAATATTATATAGGGGTGCATCACCCTGCATAGACATACAACTGACAATATTCACACCGTGACACTCCTCATCTTTGTAGGAACCCATCAAATATTGGAAGACTGCTATCATGTCACCCCTAGTTTTTCTTTTTACTAAACTAGACATACCCAATGCCTGCAACCGTTCTTCCTTTGTTTTATCCTCCAGCTCCCTAATCATCTTTGTTGCTCTTCTCTGCACTCTTTCCAGAATATCAACATCTTTTGTTATACTGTGGTGATCAAAACTGGATGTGATATTCCATGTTTGGTCTTACTAAGGCTTTGTAAAGTGGTGCTAGAACTTCACATCATCTTGATTCTATCCCTCTATTAATAGAGGATTACATTAGCTTTTTTGGCTGCTGCCTCTCTCTCTCTCTCTCTCTCTCTCTCTCTCTCTCTCTCTCTCTCTTTTTAAACAGAGAAGAAATACAAGGTTTCCCTTATGCCAAACATCTCCCTGGAAAATGCATAAACCCAAATATAATCTAGTAAACTAATAAATAAAAAGTGTGGCTCCCTAGAGATCTTCACACTGTTATTTTAATTTGCAGAAATGTTCCAGAGGGTTGTATTGGTTAGGCTCCAAATTGTTTAGTGAAAAAACAACAACATACCCAATAATTCTTACGTTGGAAGAATTTCAAGTTACAAGCTCATTTTTCTTTAAAACAAAACATTACTGCAGGTAGTTCTCAACGTACGGCCACGATTGGGATTAGAAGTTATGTTGTTAAGCAGGTGGCGGTCAATTTTTACCACCTGTTTTTTGGCCACAGGGCAAGACTAGAAGTAATAGTTGGAAGCTTGTTAAGAGAATTCTCTAGAACAGAGGTCTCCAACCTTGGCAACTTTATGAGGTGTGGACTTCAACTCCCAGAATTCCTCAGCCAGCATGGCTGGCTGAGGAATTCTGCGATTTGAAATCCACACCTCATAAAGTTGCCAAGATTGGAGACCTCTGCTCTAGAACAGGAGTCTCCAACCTTGGCAACTTTAAGACTTGTGGACTTCAACTCCCAGAGTTCCTCAGCCAGACATGCTGGGAGTTGAAGTCCACAAGTCTTAAAGTTGCCAAGGTTGGAGACCCTTGCCCTAGAAGTAAGGAGAAATTTTCTGACATTGAGAATAATTAATCAGTGGAATCAGCTTGTCTCCTGGAGTTGTCGGTGCTCCATCACTGAAGATCGAAGGAGATTATCGGTCATCCAGGTTATGGTTGTCCCAAAGGTGCTTTTTCAGGAGGCAACTGGACTTTTTCTCCTAAAAAAAGCACCCTTGGGACAACCATGACCTGGATGACTGAGAATCTCCATAGACTTTTAGCTATGTACTTTGACAGAGGTGGGCTGTTCTTTCTTTAACAAAGGGTTTGCTGGTTGTGAGTTCACACGCGCCCCTTTGAGAGAGAAACAGAGCTTCAAACAGGCTCCTAATCAGCCCAGGCAGCTCCAGTGAGAACAGCTGGGATGGCGCGGAACACAGCTGGGCCAGCCAATGACCCAGAAAGTAAGTTATAAATGGATAGCATAGAACAAGGGCGGCTGGGCGGGCCCAACAAGCATCAGAGCTAAGGGTTTGCCCGAACCCTTGCGGCCATGCAGCAGCCCACCACTGCACTTTGGGATGAACACCCTTCAAATGATGCGGAAGTGTGAACAGATTTCCAGAAAAATTGCAGACTACAGGAACTGTTATGTACGGACGGACGTAGGATTATTTGCATGAAGGCTTCTGATTGGCTAATCACACGGCGGGAGTTTTAAATGACTGCCAGTGGCTGGCAGGCTCCAGGCAAGCCCTTAAAAGCGGCTTCCCTGTAGCCTGCCGGCATTCTATATTAGCTACAGCTAGGAGAGAAATAAAGTGCTGAACAGTTACTGTGACTCGCCTCGTCAATTAAGCGCGAATCTAACACTGGTGACAAAAGTGTTGGAAGAACCACAGAACAAAAGGCATCTCGTGGCATCCGCGGCCATCTTTGCAAAGAACCTCAACTTGCCCAGCCAACCTTGAAGGATAACCACCCAGATATCTCCATCTACAGCATTCTTCGACCCGAAGACGGAGGAAAGGCGCACCTACATGTCCAGATTTTGCATGTTCTTGGATGCAAGAACTTCCAAGACTTGCTGGACAACAGGAAACTTCCTCACATACTGCGGGTCACAAATCTACAAGATGGCCCAGGCCCTAGTAATGCCAACGGATATCGAGTCCCTTTCCTGGTCAACTCTTCAAACCAAACTCGCCAAACACTATGAAACTTTAGCCCCTCCGATGGTCAGCTGGAACGGAACCATTTGCGCTTCAGTTTGAGATGCAGACAACACAGACTCATCCCCAACAGCCTGCGCCTGTCTTCAACAGTGAAGGGACACAGGGCAGAAAACATCCTGCAGCCAAGAAGGCTCCACACCCATTTGCACTACTTGGGTGACCTTGAGGACACAGACAAAATCTCCAAGCGGCCTCAATGGCTCTCTAAAAGGATGCAAATGACCAGCTGTCTGCAAGGAGTATAAATCCTTCCATTCCCCACCATCCAGTCAGAGCTGAAGAAGCTTCTGGGATGAGAAGCGAAATGTTTTCAACGAAAAAACAGAAAGTCCCATTGCCTCTTGAAAAAAAGCACCTTTGGGAGTCCATCACTGAAGGTTTTCAAAAATAGATTGGACAACCATTTGAACAGGATGATATAAGGTCTCCTGCCCTGAGCTGAGGGTTGGATTAGAACAGGGGTGTCAAACTTGATTTCATTAAGGGCCGCATCAGGGTTGTGTTTGACCTCGGGGGGGGGGGGGCGGGTGTGCATGGGTGGGATGAGGGGGCCCAAGGTGGATGTGGCAGATTGACGTCACTCATGTCAGGGGCACCTGTGGTGGCCAAGTGCTAAGGCAGGACTTCTTTCAGACCCTCCCTCTGTCAGGGTTCCAAATAGCATCCAGAACTAAATCAGAGTCCGAGGCAAAGTATTCCTCAAAGTTCCAATTTATTAGCTGAGCCATGTTGGCACGTCTGTGAGAAACCCGAATCTGAAGCTACGAGGGTTTCTCCACCCAGTTTAAAGTTCATTCCCTTGTCCCCCCCACCCACAAGTTCATCACGTTGACCAGTCGTCTTGTGCCAACGTGTCCATTACTCCCATCAGCTTCCGGCCAGGTGCTGAACAGAGGATGACCTTGAAAACCTAAAAGGAATTTGTTATGGCTACATGTCTACATCCCTCGTGCAATAGCCCCTCCCAAATTCCCACAGCAAGAATACATTCTAAGCATAAAGTGTGGCAGGCCAAAATCTTTAATAAAATATGGCTTCGGCCTGACACCCTCCCTCTCATTATAATATACTCCCTCCCTCCCTTCCTTCCTCGGCCTCTCTGAACTCCATTTTCACTGACAGAGGCACCGCGGGCTGGTCCTTCGCTATTTCCAGGGTGGCAGTGCGGGCCAGATCTAAGCACCCTGCGGGCCAGATCCGTCCCCCAGGCCTTGAGTTTGACACTCCTGGATTAGAAGCAGAGGTGGTATTCTGCCAGTTTGGGCGAACCGGTAGCGGCAACTACGGGTGGCCCGCCCCTGCCCACCCGCCCGGACGTAATGCCGTCCTATTTAGCCATGTTTTTGAGGTTTGGCGCATGGGCGGAAGGCGCGCACATGAGTAAAGCACATGGGTGGGAGGCTGTGCTCATGGGCGGAGGTGGTGCGTGCCCGCGCTCACATTTGCGAACCTGTAGGGAAGGTAAGTGAACACCACCCCTGGATTAGAAGATCTCCAAGGCCCTTTCCAGCCCTATGACTCCATGGTTCTATGCCTGGCACAGAAACGTTCACCACCTTCCAAGCCCCCAAGCAAAATGCTCAGCATTGGTAACCTGGACTTTTTCTCAACCTTGTCTTGTCTTTTACAAATTCCCCATAGCTGGCTGGGGAATTCTGGGAGTTGAAGTCCACACGGCTTCCCGCTCCCTGAGAAACCCTGATATGTACAAGCTGACCCGGGGCCATAATGGAATGTCTCCAAAGATTCCTTTGTCAAGTCTGAAGCACTGGAATTGAGAGGACGGGATCCAATGCAAATAATATGCGTGCCATCCCGTGAATGGATTGCCTATTTTCTAACCCAATCCGGCCCTCGGTTGCCATGGTTATCATTTTGTGAGAATTATCTGGCAGGAGTACGCTGGGGTTGCTTTAGTGCTTAATGGTGTTTCTTGGCTGATAGAAGTTTCCATCTCTTAAAGCCTCACACAGCATGGCTGACCCGGGCTCTGAACGATATCACGGAGTCTCGTTCTTCCACAGGCCATTTTTAGAACGCCTTGGATGTGCATGGAAGGAATCAAAAAGGCAGAGGGTTTGATTTCCCAGCAGAGGTCTCGTCCTTCACTCCTGCTGAGAGCCGGGGAAAGTCAGGCGAGCCATCTCTCCATTTTTAGTCATTGCACCAAAGGAAAAACTTTATACAGTATATAAGCTGCAATTCTGCAATCGCCACCACTGTTTCATATAGCCTGATAGCTTGGTAGTTATGGCCCATTCTTTAAGAAGAACTAGGGGTGACATGGTAGCAGTATTCCAGTATTTGTGGGGCTGCCACAAACAGGAGGGGTTCAACTTATTTCCCAAAGCACCAGAGGGCAGGACAAGAAACAATGGATGGAAACTAATCAAGGAGAGAAGCAACCTGGAATTAAGGAGAAACTTCCTAACAGGGAGGACAATTAATCAGATTAATAGAGATTAACAGAGTTGGAAGGGACCTTATAGATCAGTGGTCACCAACTGGTGGTTCATGGACCACTGGTGGTCCGCGAGAAAACTTTGGTGGTCCGCAGAAAAATTATTTGCATTTTTTATATTGCACTAAATATGGGGTCCTCAAACTATGGCCCCTGGGCCGGATACGTGCAATGAACGTGTTGCTGCAGAGATTCTCCCCCTTTGGGGTCTTTTTGTGCAGGTCGGAGGGGGGCAGAAATTCTGACTTGGGGTCTGCTTCAGCCTCCTGGTGCGGGGCTTTGGGCGAAGGCTGGAGGGATGCGCCGCTGGTGGCAAAGAGCCAGAGGGCCTTGCTCCAGTGGGACTGCATCATGGCCTGGAACTGGCTGACCAACTCAGCCCACTAAGTCTCCAGGTGCTGGTACCTGGCCTTGCACTCCCACAGGTCTTTCCTCTGCTTGGAAAGCCTATGCTCGTAGTCCTCAGTGAGGTGCATCTGCTGAGCCTCCTTCTCGGTCAGATCCAATTTGAACTGAGTCAGCTGTTTTGCCAACGCTTTCTTGTGGTGTCTGCTTAGCTCCAACAACTGCTTCCTATTGGGGCCGTAAGCAGCCTGGGTGGGCAGGCGAGGAGTGACCCCGCCAGTGGTGGGTTCCTACCGGTGCGGTCCAGTGCGCCGTTTCAGTAGGAGCTTGCCGATTGTGCAATGTTGATGCGACGGCTCTGGTGCTTTCTTTGCCAGTCCGTGTGCACAGCCATCTTTTTTTGAAAATTTTCACGGTTTTTGGCTCTCTGCGCATGCACGGAAGTAAAATTGTCCTGCGCAGAGCCAAAATCGTGCGAGAGGACGTACGCGTGCGTGTGCATAGCGAGCGAGCGCGTGTACAATGTCAAGATGCGCATTGGTAGGAGAAGGTAAGAGGAACCCGCCCCTGGACCCCGCATGTGTGAGCGCTCACATTTGCAAACTGGTAGGGAAGGTAAGTGAATTCCACCTCTGGTTTAGTCTGATTGTTCCCATTTGTGAGTTAAAACAACTTATTCCCCCAATGAACAAAACAACGTAGCATGAATATGTTGTGTATGCATCACAGTTCTGTGTGTGTGGAGGGGGATTCCTTCTAATGACTTCTGTACGGATGCATTTACACACACATTTGTGTAGGTAACTTACAACAGTTCCTTTGGTGACCATTTGAAGTTACAACGGCACTGAAAAAAGTGACTTATGACCGTTTTTCACACTTACGACAATTGTAACA
Source organism: Diadophis punctatus similis (assembly GCA_023053685.1). NCBI lineage: Eukaryota > Metazoa > Chordata > Lepidosauria > Squamata > Dipsadidae > Diadophis > Diadophis punctatus. Next base: position 202,912,426 of record JALIGW010000003.1, on the reverse strand, counting down.
ACCCCATGGTCCCATGGTCAAAATCTGAATGCTTGGCAGGTGGCTCATATTTATGACGGTTGCATTGTCCCAGAGTCACACGATCCCCTTTGGCGACCTTGCGATGAGCAAAGCCAACGGAGAAGCCAGATTCACTAAACAACCAGGTTACTACCTTAACAACGGCAGAGATTCACTTCACAACGGTGGCAAGAAAGGTCGTAAAATGGGGCAAAAGCTCACTTCACAGATTTCTCGGTCAGCAACCAAAATTTTGGGCTCAATTGTGGTCATAAGTAGAGAACTACTTGCATAGGTGGGAATGCTAGACTTGCAGGGGTCTCCAACCTTGGCAATGCAAAGCAAAGCTGGCTGAGGAATTCTGGGAGTTGAAGTCCACAAGTCTTAAAGTTGCCAAGGTTGGAGACCCCTGTGTAGAGCATTCACAGCAAACCGTGGGGATTGCTATAGTGATGACACACTTGGAATGATGCATCTTGTCATTTGCACGTGTCTCATACACAAAGACGCGCGCACGCCTTATAGGTGCGTGCATGTGGATGGAAAGAGCTCAGGACTGGTTTCCTAAGAAAAAATATTACCCACAGCAGGTTTCCAACACAGCAATCGCATTTCCTTTTAGGGACTGGCAAGCACGCCAGCGAATGTCTTCTTGCCCTCTTTTTTTTGTTGATTTTGGTCTTTTTTTTTTTAACAGGAAGAGAAGGTGGCTCTTTTCCCATTTGGCATCAGCTGTGAATAATATTGCTGTTGGCTCGATCAGACTGGTACTAATGGGAACCAGGAACCAGTAAATAAAAACGTTGAGACTTTGGAAAAAGTGCAGAGAAGAGTAACAAAGATGATTAGGGGGCTGGGGGTGTAAAACATATGAAGAATGGTTGCAGGAATTGGGTATCTCTAGTGCAATGAAAAGCCAATGCAATCCTAAATTGCATTAAGAGAGAGATTCAATCAAGATCAAGGGAGGTACTAATACCACTCTATAAAACCTCAGTAAGACCACACCTGGAGTACTGCATCCAGTTTTGGTCATCACACTATGAAAAAGATGTTGAGATTCTAGAAAGAGTGCAGAGGAGAGCAACCAGGATGATTAGGGGACTGGAGACTAAAAAATATGAAGAACGGTTACAGGAACTGGGCATGGCTAGTCTAGTGAAGAGAAGGACCAGGGGTTTACATGATAGCTGTCTGTCTGTCTGTCTGTCTGTCTGTCTGTCTGTCTGTCTGTCTGTCTGTCTGTCTGTCTGTCATCTATCCATCATCTATTATCTATCTATCTATTTATCTATCAACTATCTATCTATCTATCTATCTATCTATCTATCTAGCTAGCTAGCTAGCTAGCTAGCTAGCTAGCTAGCTAGCTATCTATCTACTATCTATCTATCTATCTATCTATCTATCTATCTATCTATCTATCTATCTATCTATCTATCTATCTATCTATCTATCATCATCATCTACATCTATCAACTATCTTCCAGCTGTTTCTTTTCTATCTTATCATCTATCATCTATTATCTGTCTCTGTCTCTGTCTGTCTGTCTGTCTGTCTGTCTGTCTGTCTGTCTGTCTGTCTGTCTATCTATCTATCATCTATCCGTCATCTATTATCTATCTATCTATCAACTATCTATCTATCTATCTATCTATCTATCTATCTATCTATCTATCTATCTATCTATCTATCTATCTATCTATCTATCTATCTATCTATCATCTATCAATCATCATCTACATCTATCAACTATCTTCTATCTGTTTCTTTTCTATCCTATCATCTATCATCTGTTTCTGTGCATCTATCTATCTATCTATCTATCTATCTATCTATCTATCTATCTATCTATCTATCTATCTATCTATCATCTATCTATCTATCTATCTATCTATCTATCTATCTATCTATCTATCTATCTATCTATCTATTTATCTATCTATCTATCTATCTATCTGAAATCCTTGAAAACTTCTCTGTTTTCCAATTCCTGTTTTTTCCTGTTTATTTTTATTTATTTTGTTTTACTTATTATCTGCCTTCTGTCTCCTGGGAGGGTGAAATGATCATACAAATGAAATCAAAATCGTAACAGTCGTATCTCTCTCAACACCCCTGGACCATGGTTAAACCGATTAAAGGCATTCACTGCGGATTTGCTGATTTCCCGCCACCCACCCACCCCCAGTTCAGAATTACAGGGCCTCCTGCCAAACCACAAACTTTGATAGTAACAACTGCAAAACTTTTGCTGCGGGCATGAAATGAGTCCTTTGACAGTTGACTAACAGTGTTTGCAAAGCCTTTTCATCCCCCACGCCTCTTTCGCTGGGTCTTAAAATAGCTGCTTGTACTTCATTTTAACAACTTAGCCCGGTCCCTCGAGAACAGTTCAGGGATGGAAAAATCAAAATGCTTCCAGAAGAGACTTTGGGGCTTTGACCGTTGGAATCCCAGAGCTTCATTCCTGTAATGGTCCGTGGTTCTGCAAACAGCCTCTGCTGGGAGGGCCGTCCTTTATTTTTTTCTTGTTCTTACTTCAAAATTCAGTATTAATCCCATTGAAACCCTAGAGCAGTGATGGCGAACCTATGGCACGGGTGCCACAGGTGGCACGCGGAGCTATATCTGAGGGCACGCGAGGCTTTGCCCTATGTCAACTCCAGCGCGCATGTGCGCACTGGCCAGCTGATTTTCGGCCTTCTGGAGGGCAAGGGGGGGAGGCCGTTTTCACCCGTTGGGCTGTTTTTCGTCCTCCCCAGGCTTCAGGAAAGCCTCCAGAACCTGTGGATGGCAAAAAATGGCCCAACAGGCCAACCGGAAGTTCGGAAATGCAGAGGCAGTGCAGGGGGGTTGTGTGCGCATGCACGAGGGGGGCATTGCATTATGGATGTGGGCACGCGCCATCGCGCCATCGCGAGTGTGCGCACCCTTTTGGCACCCGAGCAAAAAAAGGTTCGCCATCACTGCCCTAGAGAAAGTGCAGAAGAGAGCAACCAGGATGATAAAGGGTCTGGAAAATAAAACATACAAAGAGCGGTTGCAGGAACTGAGCTTGGCCAGTCTGGCGAAGAGAAGGACCAGGGGTGACATGATAGCAGTGTTCCAATACTTGAGGGGCTGCCACAGAGAGGAGGGGGTCAGGCTGTTCTCTATGGCACCAGAGAGCCAAACAAGGAATAACGGATGGAAGCTGACCAAGGAGAGATTCAACCTGGAAGTTCCTCTACTCCTCTACTCGCAACAGAATACCTTACACAACCAGACTTGAAATCCTGGGCTTAGAAAGCTTAGAACTACGTCGCCTTTGGCACGACCTAAGCATAGCTCATAAAATTATCTGCTACAACGTCCTTCCTGTCAATGACTACTTCAGCTTCAACCACAACAATACCCGAGCACACAACAGATACAAACTCAAAGTGAACCGCTCCAAACTTGACTGTAGAAAATACGACTTTAGCAACAGAGTGGTTAATGCCTGGAACTCACTACCTGACATTGTGGTTTCGTCACCAAATCCCCAAAACTTTACCCTTAGACTGTCCACTGTTGACCTCACCCGATTCCTAAGAGGTCAGTAAGGGGCGTGCATAAGTGCACCAGCGTGCCTACCGTCCCTGTCCTAATGTTCCCTCTTATCAGGACTCATCTTATGTATATAAACAATGTTACATCTATGTATATTACCAACACGTACTTGACATAAATAAATAAATAAATAAATAAATAAATAAATAAATAAATAAATAAATAAATAAATAAATAAATAAATAAATAAATAAATAAATAAGTGAGGAGAAACTTTCTGCCGGTGAGAGCGATCAACCAGTGGAACAGCTTACCAGCAGAGGTTGTGAGAGCCCCAACACTTGTGACCTTCAAGGAGAGACTGGACTGCCATCTGTCTCAAATGGTGTAGGAACTCCTGCTTGAGCAGGGGGTTGGACTAGATGACCTACAAGGTCCCTTCCAACACTAATAATAAATCTAAATCTAAACCCGGAGATATTCTGGAAGGATCTATTGATTCTACTGCAGCCACTGAAGCTTCTCCTCTCTTTATCTGTCTTGTTTGTTTTTCTGGGTCTATTTGCTGTCTGTCTGTCTATATCTAACTGTCTGTCTATCTGCCTATCCAGAACATAGAATAATAGAGGTGGAAGGGACCTTGGAGGTCTTCTAGTCCAGGGGTCACCAACCTCAGGGACCACTAAATTCATAATTTTAAATCCTGCGGACCACTCAGAGGTGGGTTCCTCCCAGTTCAGACCGGTTCTATGGAACCGATAGTAACTTGGCGGCCTGGGTTGCTGGAACCGGCAGCGATCCAGGCCTGCCACGCCCCCGAGCTGGTTCTCTCGGCAGCGCCATAGACGGTGCCATCTTGTTTTTTGCTTCTGCGCATGCAGAGATGTTTTTTTAAAGTGCTGCGCATGCGCGCATGTGCAAAGCGCGCGCACAGCGCGCCCCTGGGCAAACCGGCAGCGGGAGAAACCTGGGACCACTAATATGATCTGCCTAATGACTGGCTGGGTGGGCGTGGCTAGGTGGTCATGTGACTGGGTGGGCGTGGCCAACTCAATGTCACTCATCTCAAGGGGCGCCTTGCTAGCCTCCACTCACCCCTCCCCTCCCAGCCACTCTTCCCCTGCCTACCCGGGCTGCTTAGGGCCCCAATAGGAAGCAGTTTTTGGAGCTAAGCAGCCACCACAAGAAAGAGTTGGCAAAACAGCTGACTCAGTTCAAATTGGATCTGATCGAGAAGGAGGCTCAGCAGAAGCACCTCACTGAGGACTACGAGCATAGGCTTTCCAAGCAGAGGGAAGACCTGCAGGAGTGCAAGGCCAGATACCGGCGCCTGGAGGCTCAGCGGGCTGAGATGGTCAGCCAGTTCCAGGCCATGATGCAATCCCACTGGAACAAGGCCCTCCGGCTCTTCGTCACCAGCAGCGCTTCCCTCCAGCCTTCACCCAAAGCCCTGCACCAGGAGGCTGAAGCAGACCTCAAATCGGAATTTCTGCCCCTCTCCGACCCACACAAAAAGACCCCAAAGGGGGAGACTCTCTGCAACAACACAAACGTTCATTGCACGTATCCGGCCCAGGGGCGATAGTTTGAGGACCCCTAATTTAGTGCAATATAAAAGATGCAAATAATTTTTCTGCGGACCACCAAAATTTTCCTGCAGACCAACAGTGGTCCATGGACCACCAGTTGGTGACCGCTGTTGTAGTCGAATCCCCTGTTTAAACAGGAGACCCTTCACCACTTCAGACAAATGGTTATCCAACATCTTCTTAAAAACTTCCAGTGTTGGAGCATTCACAACTTCTGGAGGCAAGCTGTTCCACTGATTAATTGTTCTAACTGTCAGGAAATTTCTCCTTAGTTCTAGGTTGCTTCTCTCCACTGAATCAGTTTCCAGGGGTTGGACTAGAAGATCTCTGGGGTTCCTTTAAACTGTTCTTCTGATTCCCATTCAGCTTTTTCCAGAGACCTTGAGGTTGAGATGCTGTCCTGTCCTCTGTTCTGCCTGATTAAGATTTTATTGTTTACAGGCATGATTTTATGTTGTTCTTCACCTGGGATTCATGACAGGATGGGCAGCTGTATAAATTTAGAAAAGAAACAAAGCCAATCTTTACCATGTCTCATGGAAATTTATGCAAGCAAGCCCATTAAACAGACTTCTGGAGCAGACTGCTTTTTTTTAACACAATAAGCAAGCGACTTATTTAAAGCATGCACTCACCTTTTGCCTTTCAACACAGTTGCAGGAGAAATATGGTGACTGTATTTATTTTAAACGTAGACGAGCCAACCCCAAAACGCGAGATTAGACAGGAAAGAAAAAATAAACAAATCCTTTACGCTCTGCCAATTTTAGAGCGTACGCTCAGTCAGTCAATCAGAATAGAGGTGGAAGGGACCTTCGAGGTCATCCAGTCCAACCCCCTCCTCAGGCAGGAGACCCTACCATTTCAGACAAGTGACTGCCCAGTCTCTTCTTAAAAACCTCCAATGATAGCAATAGCAATAGCACTTTACTTATATACCGCTTCATAGTGCTTTACAGCCCTCTCTAAGCGGTTTACAGAGTTCAGCATATTGCCCCCAACAATCTGGGTCCTCATTTTACCCACCTCGGAAGGATGGAAGGCTGAGTCAACCTTGAGCCTAGTGAGATTTGAACAGCTGAACTGCTGAACTAGCAATCAGCTGAAGGTCGCAGTGCTGCTTTTAACCACTGCGCTATCTCAGCTCCTAATTAATGATGGAGCACCCACAACTTCTGGTGGCAAGCTGTTCCACTGGTTAATCGTCCTCACCGTTAGGAACTTTCTCCTTAATTCCAGGTTGCTTCTCTCCTTGATTAATTTCCATCCATTGTTTCTTGTCCTGCCTTCTGGTGCTTTGGAAAATAAGTTGTTGAGCCCCTCTCCATCTCTTGTTCCAGCTCATCTTCCCCCGCAGATTCAGACTCCGATGGGGGCATGACACCCAGCTATTCTAAAAGGCAAACCTGAATGCATAGTTGAATATATATATTTTTGCAAATTAGAAATGGATTGATTTTTAAAACCAATGATGTTAAGGGGCCTTTGTAAAAGAACACATCGGAGGGAACTGCCTCGGTTCCTACCCTGGACTGCCGTTTGCTTGTTCACAGCTTCCTTTCCTTCCGGCCCGGAGTGAAAATGTTGCCTTAAGTGATTTTTGCTGACCTGTTCAGGATCCCCAGAAGGATGATACAGGAAATGCCGCGCTTCCTTTCGCTTCACTTTCTATTGAAAAGACCAGGGAGTTCCCAGCTTAACGGGTGATGGATGGCCATTTATCTGACCCTCGGACGCCTGCAATTACAAGAAGGAATTTTTATTGCTTTGGAGTAACACATGGCTCTTTAGTCTGTTCCGATGAAAAGATGCCTTGTATACAAGTTTATTGATTGATTAATTAATTTATTTTATTTGTTAAGAAAATTTATAGGGCCGCCCAATGCACTCATGGTGATACAGTTCTACAGAGGAATCATTGAGTCTGTCATCTGCACCTCTATAACTGTCTGGTTCGGTTCTGCGACCCAACAAGACAGACACAGACTTCAGAGGATAAACAGAACTGCAGAAAAAAACAATTACTGTCAACCTGCCTTACATTGAGGACCTGTATACTGCACGAGTCAAAAAGAGGGCCGTGAAATTATTCACTGACCCCTCGCATCCTGGACATAAACTGTTTCAACTCCTACCCTCAAAACGACGCTATAGAGCACTGCACACCAAGACAACTAGACACAAGAACAGTTTTTTCCCACAAGCCATCACTCTGCTAAACAACTCATTCCCACAATACTGTCAAACTTTTTACTAAGACTGCATTACTATTAATCTTTTCATTGTTCCCATCATCCATCTCCTCCCACTAATGACTGTATGACTATAACTTTGTTGCTTGTATCCTTACGATTTATGTTGACTGATTCCTAATATGATTTGATTGCTTATTTGTACCTGGACTATCATTAAGTGTTGTACCTTACGGTTCTTGACAAACGTATCTTTTCTTTTATGTACACTGAGAGCATATGCACCAAAGACAAATTCCTTGTGTGTCCAATCACACTTGGCCAATAAAGAATTCAATTCTATTCTATTCTATTCTATGCAATTCTATTCTATTATTCTATTCCATTCCATTCTATTCCTTATTCTATTCTTTCTTTATTATTCTATTCTATTCTATTCTATTCTATTCTATTCTATTCTATTCTATTCTATTCTATTCTATTCTATTCCATTCCATTCCATTCCATTCCATTCCATTCCATAAAAAAATAAAAGCCCAGTACAATAATTCTCCATTCCACTAGTGACAACAACAAACCACTTTAACAGATTAACAGAGCTGGAAGGGACCTTACAGGTCATCTAGTCCAACCCCCTGCCCAAGTAGGAGACCCTACATCTGCTTCTACCTAGGATTGAACTCACAACCTCCTGATTGCAAGGCAAGAGCTCCACCTCTAGGCCACAGCAGCTGGGTCACTTGATGGACTCCATATCATTTGGGGGTCCCCAGGCCTGTTGGCAGAACCGTGTCTTCAGGACTTGCAAAAGAGTGTCGAAGTAGAGGCCAATCTTATCTCAGCAAGGGAGGATGTTCCACAGGGAGGGAGCCACCACAGAGAAGGCCCTTCTTCTGGGTCCTACTAGATGGACCTCCTTAAAAGAGGGGGCCTGTAACATATCCGGCCTCCCCACCCTGGTGGATCAGGTTGATGAGACTAGGAAAATAATCTGGTCTCAAAGAATAGAACACAACAGAACAGAACGGAATGGAAATGAGGATGGAGTGGAGTGCAGGGGGAATGAGAATAGTACAGAACAGAACAGAACAGAATAACTTTGAACTGTCACTAAATGAATAGTTCAAGACAGCAATAACAAAAACCTAGATTGGGCAGAGAATAGCAAATAGAAAAATAGACTATCATCTTCGTTGAATGCCTTAAAGTGCAAATAGAATAGAATAGAATAGAATAGAACAGAACAGAACAGAACAGAACAGAACAGAACAGAATAGAATAGAATAGAATAGAATATTGGAATGAAGAATAGAATAGAATAGAATAGAATAGAATAGAATAGAATAGAATAGAATAGAATAGAATAGAAGAGTTGGAAGGGACCTTGGGGGTCTTCTAGTCCAACCCCCTGCTCAGGCAGGAAATCCTATATACCATTTCAGACAAATGGTTGTCCAATCTCTTCTTAAAAACTTTTTTTTAATTTTAAGGCTTCTCTCCTTGATTAGTTTCCACCCATTGCTTTTTGTTCTACCCTCAGGTGCTTTGGAGAATAGCCTGACTCCCTCTTCTTTGTGGCAGCCCCTGAGATATTGAAACACTGCTATCATGTCACCCCTGGTCCTTCTTTTAATCAAACTAGACCTACCCAGTTCCTGCAACCATTTTCTATATGTTTTAGCCTCCAGTGGCCCAAACATCTTCGTTGCTCTCCTCTGCATTCTTTCTGGAGTCTCAACATCTTTTTTAAAAATATCATGACAAAGGAATCTGGATGCAAATATTCCAAGCGTGGCCTTATCAAGGCATTATAAATACTTCACTGCGTTGTTTCATTATAGATGTTTCGCTGTGGTTGGAAAAGCCAACGTAGATGGTTTAACACGTTTGGTGGATCCAGACAATTATGCTTCATGTGACAGAGTGAAAGACCCTCGAAGCTTCATTCAAAGAGTGACTTTCCAGTAGTGGGTTCCTACCGGTGCGGTCCACTCTATAGCACCGGTAGCAGCCCGCTGGTGACATCACAGTACCGGTGCGGTCGGTTGCCGGTGCCTGGGTGCCGCCATTTTTTTAAAAAAGTAATTTTTTAAAAAAAATTCTTCTGCACATGCCCAGAAGCCGAGCTTCCGGCACTGTGCATGCGCTGCCTTCCTACCCCACAGTGAGTCCAAGCAGGGGAGGATGGCTGAGGGAGCACGTGAGACGCTGAAAGAACGGACGGCAGGAGCTATCTCCATTCCCCTCCCTTCAGCAGTCTGAGAAGCCACGAACGCGCGGTGATGATCCCAGGCATTTTCGCACGTTCAAGGCTTCTCGAGCTGCTGAGGGGAGGGGGAATGGGCGGCAGGATCTATCTCAGTTCCCCTCCCTTCAGCAGTCTGAAAAGCCACGCCCACCCGGTCACATGGCTGGCAAGCCACTCACAAAATAAGCCACGCCCACAGAGTGGTAGTAAAAAAATTAGGAACCCGCCCCTGCTTTAGCCACAGAAAAGAAAGTCCCATTCACCAGGCTAAAAGGCGGCTCTCGAACACACCCAGCCTTTTCTAAGCAGCCAAGAGAACACGGAGAAGGATCGTGGCTTGGCTTGACAGCTGCGCAGCCTGATGCCAAGGAAAAGCTGCCAGGAGCATAGTTCCCACACTTTCCCCCGCAAACTGTTATGAATTGTTGTGACTTTTCTTTTTCTTTTTTGTTTATTGCAGAGCAGAGAATTTGTCACCAAGCATCGAACTTAACTGAAGAGTCCTTGAGCCACACTCAAACCCCAGCGACTCCAGAGATATATATCCATACAATTTTCTTGACAATAATGCTTCATTTGTTTAACGTTGCCTTATTCTAGGGAGGGTATAGGTGATAGATGGATGGATGATAGATGGATAGAGGGATGGAGTTGAAGATCATGGGATAGATAGATGAGAGAGGGAGGGAGAGGGTGGGGGGAGAGGGAGAGAGATTAGAAAGGTAGATAGATGAGAAAGGTAGAGAGATGACAGGAAGGAAGGAAGGAAAGGAGGGAACGAGCGAGGGAGGGAAGAAAGATAAGATAGAGATAACAAAGAAAGAAAGGAAGGAAGGAAGGAAGGAAGGAAGGAAGGAAGGAAGGAAGGAAGGAAGGAAGGAAGGAAGAAAGAAAGAAAGAAAGAAAGAAAGAAAGAAAAGAAAGATGACAGTGATAAGAAAGAAAAAGAAATATGAGATGATAGCTAGATAGCTAGAAATAGATAGCTAGATAGCTAGATGAGAAAGGTAGAGAGATGACAGGAAGGAAGGAAGGAAAGGAGGGAACGAGCGAGGGCGGGAAGAAAGATAAGATAGAGATAAGAAAGAAAGAAAGAAAGAAAGAAAGAAAGAAAGAAAGAAAGAAAGAAAGAAAGAAAGAAAGAAAGAAAGACAAACAGACAGAAAGAAAGAAAGATGACAGTGATAAGAAAGAAAAAGAAATATGAGATGATAGCTATATAGGTAGATAGGTAGATAGATAGATAGAAATAGATAGGTAGGTAGGTAGCTAGAGATAGATAGATAGATAGATAGATAGATAGATAGATAGATAGATAGATAGATAGATGGATGGATGGATGGATGGATGGATGGATGGATGGATGGACGGACGGACGGACGGACGGACGGACGGACGGACAGACAGACAGACAAGAAAGGTAGAGGGATGGCAGGAAGGAAGGAAGGGAAGGAGGGAGGGAGGGAAGAAAAATAAGATAGAGATGAGAAAAAAGAAAGAAAGAAAGAAGTCAGTGATAAGAAAGAAAAAGAAATATGAGATGATAGCTAGATAGCTAGATACAGTAGGTAGGTAGGTAGGTAGGTAGGTAGGTAGGTAGGTAGGTAGGTAGAGATAGATAGATAGATAGATAGATAGATAGATAGATAGATAGATAGATAGATAGATAGATAAGAAAGGTAGATGATGGGAGGGAGGGAAGAAGAATGAAAGAAAGAAAGAAAGAAAGAAAGAAAGAAAGAAAGAAAGAAAGAAAGAAAGAAAGAAAGAAAGAAAGAAAGAAAGAAAGAAAGAAAGAAAGAAAGTCCATCCACTGTTTCTCACGCTCAACCACTTGAAGATGCCTGGACTTCAGCTCCTCTGTTGTGGTAGAGAAACCCTGGGTTAGACAACAACTCTTTAATATTTCCTGGGGCCATCATTCACATACCACCCAATCAGTCTGGCTCTCCCTACTTTTTTGGAGATCAGCCACCATTGCCTAGAATCTTGTCACTTAGCCATAACTAGAGATCCTCAGCAGCCAAAATGATCAGGAAGATTGACAGTCCTATTTGATCACCTGCAAGGCAGTTCCTAACTGCAAGTCCCTCCAGGAATTGCCATCCTTAAATCTCCGGTTATAGAGGCACAACAACAATAATTTCTATTTAAGAACACAAATGCCTTCCTTTGCATCTTTTGGCACCTATGATTCTATCATATTCTCATTCTAATGCTGGATCCCCCCCCCCCAAGCTGAAAAGCCCCAAATATTGTTCCCCTTTCATCGTTCAAGTGTGCCTCTAATTCAGAAGGACGTGGTCAGTCTTTGCCAGAGATGTTGACTTCACATTTTTCCATCTTGCTTTTCAAAAGGGCACCTTGGTCTCTGGTTTAGCCCCACTAACCATCAAAGGACTGAAACCCTGACTCTCTTAATTCATTACTTATTAATGCCCGTGCTCCAAAAAGGCAGCTAAAAGTAACTTTTAAAAAAATTGTGCAGGTTTTCTGTTAGCTATTTATCTCTGGTTGAGAATGTTCTTGCCTTCTTGAAGTGGTTTTTGGCTCCGGGAATACTGCACGGCTTTTGACGGGCAGCAGCAAAGGAAACAAATGTTATTTATTTCATAATCACCTTGATAAACTGTCAAATCAACCAGAGATTATTGGTAGTTTATAAGAATAAAAACCGTTTCCTCTGTTCTACAGGTGCTTTTTCCAAAAAAAAAAAAGAAAGAAAAAGCAACTGGATTTTCTTGTTTTTGTTGTTTTTCTTTAAAAATCTTTAGAATAGAGTAGAATAGAATAGAATAGAATAGAATAGAATAGAATAGAATAGAATAGAATAGAATAATAAAATATGGAATGGAATGGAATGGAATGGAATGGGAGAGGGGAGGGGAGAGGAGGGGAGAGGAGGGGAGAGGAGAGGAGAGGAGAGGAGAGGAGAGGAGAGAATTCTTTATTGGCCAAGTGTGATTGGACACCCAACACATTTGGCTCCAGTGCATAAGATCTCTATCAAACAACGTAGAGATAGGTCATAGATCACAAATCCTAGTTACAATCATTAATCATAAGCTACAAACAAGTGATAAATCATAAGATAACAATAGAAGATAGTAGGAAAGATGAGAAGATGAGAAAGGATGAGATAGGGGCCGAGGTGGCGCAGCGGTTAGGGTGCAGTACTGCAGGCCACTTTAGCTGACTATGATCTGCAGGTCAGTGGTTCAAATCTCACCGGCTCAAGGTTGACTCAGCTTTCCATCCTTCCGAGGTAGGTAAAATGAGGACCCAGATTGTTGGGGGCAATATAAATATACATTGCCTACTGGTGTAAACTGCTTAGAGAGTGCTTGCACTGTGAGGCGGTATATAAATCTCACTAATAAATAATGAAATAAATATGAGATTGGTCCTGCTTCTTCAGTTCTAACCTTCTTGGATGAGAAGCAAAACACTTTCAAAGGAAAAAAATAATTTAAAAAGTTTAGATTTTTAGATTTATTATTAGAGTTGGAAGGGACCTTGTAGGTCATCTAGTCCAACCCCATGCTCAGGCAGGAGTTCCTACACCATTTGAGACAGATGGCAGTCCAGTCTCCCCTTGAAGGTCGCAAGTGTTGGGGCTCTCACAACCTCCGCTGGCAAGCTGTTCCACTGGTTGATCGCTCTCACCGTCAGAAAGTTTCTCCTCACTTCCAGGTTGAATCTCTCCTTGGTCAGCTTCCATCCATTATTCCTTGTTTGGCTTTCTGGTGCCATAGAGAACAGCCTGACCCCCTCCTCTCTGTGGCATCCCCTCAAGTATTGGAACACTGCTATCATGTCACCCCTGGTCCTTCTCTTCGCCAGACTGGTCAAGCTCAGTTCCTGCAACCGCTCTTTGTGTGTTTTATTTTCCAGACCCTTTATCATCCTGGTTGCTCTCTTCTGCACTTTCTCTAGGGTTTCAATGTCTTTTTTGGTGACCAAAACTGGATGCAGTACTCTAGGTGTGGTCTGACCAAGGCTTTATAGAGTGGTACTAGTACCTCTCTAGTCCTTGATTGTATCCCTCTATTTATGCAGCTCAGGACTGCGTTGGCCGTTTTGGCTGCTGCTGCACACTGCTGGCTCATATTTAGTTAACATTCTCTGCAAAAATGGTCATAAAATCAAATCAGTCACATAGGTGATCCGATTTACGACCATCACAAGTTATTACGGTCCTAACTCGAGGACTACCTATATAATCAATGTCTGTGAACCTTGTTGTAATAATAATAATCTAGCAAATGTATATGCTGCCTGACTCCTAGAGACTCTGGGTGATTTAAAACTGTTAAAAACATTTAAGCACACACACACACACACACACACATACACACACACACAAAAAAAACCAGCATAAGACAAAAGATACCAGAATATCTTCCTCTGCATATTTCCTGAAGCTCTAGCCCATATCGTCCTATTAGAGTGATGTTTCAACAAACAGAAAAAAGGAAATTATAAATTCTGTTCCTCTTGCATGAAGCCAGCCTACTAATTTTTGCTGCGGTCAGCATCCAAACCACTTCTTGCCAAGCAGGAACTGTTGGGTTTTGTTTTTAAACATTTTTCTATTGAGCTATAGATTATTATAAAATACAAAATGCAAAAGTAAATAGAAGAGCAGTGAGGGGGGAGGGGGAAGGGGGAAGAGAAGTGAGGGAAGACAGGGGGAGAATAAAATAAAAAGAAGCATTGACTTCCGACTTTCTCTGTTACAGTAAAATAAGGCATTAACACCAAATCACAACTCCCCCCCCCATATAATAGTATGAACAAGTCATTTCTATAAAAGTCTATCAGTCTAATCTCTAAAACCCAAAGTCAGAGTTTCATTCTTTTCCACATCAAGCATGAAGTTCAGAAGTGGTTTCCATGTGGAAACAAAAGTGCTTATGTTCTTTTCTTTAATCAGCGTAGTCAGTTTTGCCGTTTCAGCCAACTCCCTCAACTTCGGCAACCATTCGTCCATGGTAGGAACCAAACTGTCCTTCCATTTTTTGTGCATATTATAGTCTTGCTGCTGTCAACTTTTTTTGGGGGGGGGGGTTGTTTTATTTTATTTTTGCTACCACCCATATTTGGTGTATGTCCTGTTTTTCTCTCCAATCTATTCTGCTCGACTTACAAATCTACTTACAAAGTTCTCGACTTACAAATCTACTTACCTTCCCTACCGGTTCGGAAGTACATGCGCAGAGGGTTAAAAAAAAGAAAATGGCGATGTCTGGGCGGGTGGGCGGAACCTCGCGCTGCCGCTACTGGTTCTCCGAACTACCGGCGGCAGCTGCTACCAGTACGCCCACACCGGGCTGAACCGGTAGCATTTCACCCCTGCGCTTGGGCTTCATCAAGCGTCAGGGCTGCAAGTGGGAGGGTGGTGAATGCATCCAAAAAGTGACCCAAAGTGTTACTTATAAAGTGTCTGGTGCAGAAAGCTCAGGGAACAAGATCAAAAGACGTCAAGACTAAGCGAGATTCAGGGTTTAATCTGGGCTGCCAAGGCTTAAGCAAAACAGCAAAAGCAGTTAAACTTATATACAGCCCTCTCTAAACGGTTTACAGAGTCAGCCAGAGGTGGGCTGCTGCCGGTTCGGGCGAACTGGTAGTTCTGACCAGCAGCTGGGCCTGCCCACCTGCCTCGGTGCTATCCCGTCCTATATAATCGCCGTGTGTTTGGTGCTGTGCGCATGCGCGCACTCACATTTTCGCTTTCTGGGCAAACCTGACGCCCACCTCTGGAGTCAGCCTATTGCCCCCCAACAATCTGGGTCCTCATTTTACCCACCTCGGAAGGATGGAAGGCTGAGTCAACCTTCAGCCTGGTGAGATTTGAACGGCCAAACTGCTGGCAGCCGGTGATTAGCAGAAGTGGCCTGCAGTACTGCACTCTATCCACTGCGCCACCGCAGCACTCTAAAAACTGCCAGAACTCAGGTCCTAGAATTTCTCAACATATTCTAGGCCAGAGTTTCTCAAACTTGGCAACTTTAATACAAGTGGATGTTGTTAGGAAAGCACCCCCAGCTCCCCAGAACAAAATATTCTTTATTCTTAAGATTAAAAAAAAGAGGCAGAATATAATATTTCTCATGAAGGAGAAGAGGAGAAGACATCTTCTTAAAGGCAGAAAGTAGCCCTGGTCTTCCTGATGTAGGAAAACAGCCTCAAGCAGAAGCATGGATAGTCTGTAGGAATGGAGATTTTATATCCATTCAGAAAGACTGGGCCACTCTATTCATAAGTAAAGAGCAATCAGAAACTCCAAATAAGCAACACAATAGGCAAGAACCAAAGCTGACAAGATTAGCTCACACAAACAAGACACCTAGGATTTGCAATTCCCCTTTTGCCTGTAGAGTCAGCCATGACTGCTACATGACCTACATCAGGGGTGTCAAACTTGATTTCATTGAGGGCCACAACAGAGTTGTGTTTGACCTCGGGGGCCCAGGGGGGCATGGCCAGGGTGGGTGTGGCCAGCTCGACGTCACTCGTATCGGGGGCGCCTGTATTGGCCCGAGCACTCTGCCAGTGAAAACAGGCTTCCGAGTTCTGTTTTTGGCTGCGACAGCTTCCTGCAACCTTCTGCCAGCGAAAACGGGGCTTGGGAGGGCCGTCTGTGTCCCTCACGAGCTCCATTTTCAGCTGCGACGCCCTCTGCAACCCTCCATTTTTGCTGGCAGAGGCATTGCGGGCCGGTCCTTTGCTGTTTCCAGGGCGGCCCCGCGGGCCAGAGCTAAGCACCCTATAGACCAGATCTGGCCCCCGGGCCTTGAGTTTGACACCCCTGACCTACATGATTTAAAATATTAAAGGACATATTCTTGCACAGGCACATGCAACTCAATCACAAAGCCCCAAAGAATGTATAAAAGCCTACCTACTCTCAACCCCATTTTGTCAGCTACCCCAGAAACATGCTGCTGTCACTGAAGTTTCTGGCTACCAAATAAACAGAAATCTTCCTTTCCTGCAGCCTGCCTCCATTTTATTTCCAGTGTCTTTCTCCGGCTTGGAACCGGACCTGATTTTTCTTCCAACAATGTCAACTCCCAGAATCCCCCAGCTAGTCTTCAAACTGCCAAGATGGAGAAACTCTGCCTTCTCTACATCTAGAATGTCTCAACCCCGTATATAATTACTGCAATATCATAAATGATGGCTGAAAGAGACAAATTATATTCAGATGGTGATTTTAGGAAAAATAGTCAGATGCATTATCTCTTTTTCTAGAAATTAAAAAGTTTTCTCTCCTCTCCCCCCACCCGCCAATGTTTTTCACATTTTGTAATTTTAAAATGGGTGAACTTCAATTCCCAGAATTCCCCAGCCAGCATCTTAAAGTTGTCAAGTTTGAAAAACACATCACAATTTAATCTGGAAATGCATTATTCTTTTTCTAGCCTTTTCTCCAGAAATCCTGTCGTTGGGGCATATATCCCTTGCTTTTTGTCTTTTAATGAAATTTATCTGGCTCCACTGGCTCCACAACCTGCAGGCAATAGTTGTGAAATAACACATCTTGTACATAGGCAGTTGTGAGACAAAGTTAAGGTTACGGTCTTTCTTTTTATGATAGGTAATATTTTTTTTTTACTGTTGGGTGTTGTTGATTCTGAAAACATGTTCAGGTTTGTTTCTCTAACTTCTAGAATTTCATTTCCTCAATAGAAAAAGGTGCACCATTTTTGGGTCATTGGTTCCACCATAAATTATTCTTACTATTTCGAATCTTTTAATTTTATACAAATTAAAATAAGAGAAGTGCACAAATAGATACATCCCGTTCATTATGTTGTAATAACAAGTGTTCCTTGGACCAAATCCTGGCGTTTTATTAATTCTAGGCGGGATTTTTGTGAGAGTTAAATGGATCTCTGCATGCCACTTTAAATCTATCTGGAGAAACAATAGAAAAAAAGAAGATAAATCTACATAGGAAGTATCTCAGCCACATAAATACAAAAACAGGCAAGTGGTAACATGTTTTGCTCCCATGTGTCAAATATGGCAACAGTGACATTATGGAGGTGTTTAAAAAGAGAGTCAGTTTGGTGCAGTGGTTAAGATGCTGGATTTAGGAAGAGTAGCAAAATTATTTTGGGCCTGTCAACCTAGCCTACCTCACAGGGTCGTTGTGGTGGGAAACATACAAAGCAGGAACATTATGTGCACTGCACAGTCAAGTAAAGGCAGGATATCATTCTAAAAATAATATACAGTGGATGAAAAGACTTAATGGAAGGGAGTATTTTAAGCGGGCAGTTTAAGTGGAATTCCCTAGAAGTCAGCAGCCCCCAAGGCAGGGGGATTTGAAAGTTCTCGACTTACAACCATTTGTTTAGTGACTTACGACTGTTTTTCACACTGATGACCGTAGTCACGTGATCAAAATAGATGGGCAACGCAACCGGCATCGATTTATGACGGTTGCACTGTCTTGGGATCACGTCAGCTGGTTCTCTCCAGATCACGCGAACCGGTAGCAGCGACTGTGGGAGGCTTCGCTCACCCGCCCTGACGTAACCCGTGCGCATGCGCAGATGAGACATGTGCAAGCGAAGCGTGCGTGCACGCGCTCACATTTGCGAAACCGGTAGGGAAGGGAATCCCACCTCTGACATTATGTGATCCCCTTTTGTGACCTTCCCAGAGGCTTCCAACAGGCAAAGTTGGGGTGGGGGGAAAGAAAGCCAGATTCACTTAACGACCGCATGATTCTGCAGTGATACGCTTAACAACTGTGGCAAAAGAGGGCATAAAATGCAGCAAAACTCACTTAAGATATGGCTGGCTTAGCAAAAGAAGTGTTGGGGCCAGAGGTGGGTTCCTTCCGGAGCTGCCCGATGCGCAGCTCCGGTAGGGAGTGGTGGTTTGCGCAACCGCTCCGGAGCCCTCTCTGCCGGTCCATCGCGCGCGTCGCCATTTTTCCCGGTAATTTGGGGTCAATTTTGCTTCTGCGCATGCGCGGAAGCAAAATTGTGCTGAAATCTCGCGAGGGGATGCGCGCGAATTATATTTTGGCGAGATTTTGCTTCTGCGCATGCGCGGAAGCAAAATCTCACAAAATCTCTCGCGCGCGCACGTCCCCTCGCGAGATTTCAACGTGATTTTGCTTCTGCACATGCGCAGAAGCAAAATTGCGTGAGGGGGCGCGCGCATAGCGAGCGCGTGCCCGAAGCATGGAGATGTGCGCACAGCCCACCGGCACCAGTAAGGCAGCAACCCGCCGCTGGTTGGGGCTCAATTGCGGTCGTAGGTCGAGGATTACCTGCATATATAGACTGTGCAAAAGGTGAACACGATGGGCTGTCCTGCATCTGACCCAAAGGTGTGATCTCACCTGGCAGTGGGAGAACTCGTCCGCCCAGGAAGGGAGACTGGAGGAGTTTTTCAGGTAATCCTCGACTTACAGCAGTTCCTTTAGTGACTGTTCAAAGTTACAACTGCAGAGAAAAAAAGTGACTTAGCACCGTTTTTCAGACTTACGACCATTGCAGCATCCCTGTGGTCGTGCGATCAAAATTCAAGTCCTCGGCCACTGAACTCGTATTGATGACAGTTGCAGCATCTGGATTCATGTGATTCCCCCCTTTTGTGACCTTTCAACAAGCAAGGGGGGAGCCAGATTCACTTAACAACCATCTTACTAACTTAATCAACTGCAGCAATTCACTTAAGGACTGTGGCAAGAAAGGTAATAAAATGGGGCAAAACTCACTTAACAAATGCCTCACTTAACAGAAATGTTGGGCTCAATTGTGGTCGTTAGTCAAGGACTTCAAGTAACTTAGTAACTTCAGAGCGGCAGCGATTCACTTAACAACCGGGGCAAGAAAGGTTGTAAAATGAGGCTCAAACCTCAGTTAACAACCGTCTCGCTTAGCGACATCAATTCTGGGCTCAATGACGGCCATAGGTCGAGGACTAACTGAATAACGTTGGCCCGGATTTTAACCCCCCCCCCCCTCATCTTTGGATGGGGAGGCACTCAGGTCCCTGCTCCACTGCCTTGATCTGCCAATTGTCTCGCAAGGACCCTCAAAAACCCGTGCAGAGCCGCCCCCTCTCCTCCGCCCTCCTCACAACGACCCCGCGAGGTAGGCCGGCGGGAGGGACGTGCCCGCTCTTCCCTCCCCCCGCGCGCACCTCGTCCACCTTCCCGCGCGCGACGTCATCGGCACCGCAGGTTCGGCCACCTCCGCGCCCGAGCGCGGCCAATCAGGGCGCGCCTCGCGCGGGCGAGCCGGGGGAGGAGGGGGGGAAGGTTTTGTGGGGTCCGCCCCTCCCCGCGCCCCCTCATTGGCCGCGCGCCTCGGCCGGCCGCCCCGCCCCTCCTCTACATATTCATGAGGGGGCGGGCGCGAGGGGCGGGGCGGAAGCGGAAGCGTTGCGCGGAGACGGTTTCCGAGGAGTCGAGGGTATAAAGCGCCCGCCGCCGCTGCCGCTGCCGCCGCTGGCCCGTCGCCTCTCCTGCCGCCCCCTCGCGAGTCGTGGCCGCGCCGGACGGACCCGCCAGCGCCCCCGGAGCAGCCCCGTCCCCAGCGCCGTCCACGCAGCCGGCCCCTGCCGAGCGGGGGGAGCAGCCGGGCCCCGGCGGAGCAGCGCGGTCCGCGAGGAGCAGGTACCGGCCGAGCTCGGGTTCCCTTCCCCCGAGAAGGGCCTTCCCACGCGCGGGCGCCTTTGGACACGCGGGATCGGGGGCGTCCTCACGACCTCTATGCCCGCGACACGCATCCGCACGTCGGAACGCGCGCGCCCAGGGCTCCCCGCTGCTCTCTGCTTTGGCGGCGTCAAGATTCCCCCCCCCTTCGCCTCCCCCGGGGATGAGGTGGAGCCTGCTTTCCCGGGTGGGCTGCCCTCCCCCTCCCCCCCAAAAGAGGGCTGGGACGGGATGGAGATGCTGGGTGTGGGTGGGGTGGTCCCCTTGGCGCAACTGGAGGGCATCAGGTTGGAGAGGAACGTGGCTGTGATGGGGAGGGTGGGGGGATGATGGGGGGTAGGGGGGCTTGTGTGATCCTTCCTTGCTCTGCATTTGCCAGGTCTCCTCCTCCATCAAATGCCTCTCCCCCCCTCCTTCCAGACGGGGATGATGGGGGTTAGGGTCCCTTTGGTGCACTTGGGGGGAGGGAACCAGGTTGGCTGCGGGAGCTGAGGCAGTAATGGGGTTGGGGGGTTGGGTTGATGATGCTGGATGCTTGCTTGATCCTTCTGGATTTGCCAGGTCTCCTTTCCATCAAATGCCTCTGCCGCCCTCTTTCTAAACATCCCCCTAAAAAGAGGGGCTGCCCCTGGCTGGGTTGGAGCAGATAGATGGCCCTTGGACACCCCCTTTGCATGGTGGGTGTAAGGATGCAGCAGGCTGGCCTCTCCGGTTACCGCGATTGCTCTCTCCTGCTTGAGGCTGGCTCTCCATCCTGTCACTCCGAGCCCCGATGCAACTGTTACATAATCCCTGGGATTGGGAGAAGCGCATCCTTGCTGGATCCCCAAACTTCTCCGAGGTGCGCCTCCCTAGCTGCAAAATCCCCCCCCCTTTTTTTGCACGGTTTCCCCAGCCCTTGCTAGGACCCATGTCTCCGCATGGGTTTGTCCCTACGACCTACATTGGGGTCAGTTTGCTGGCGGGGTGGGAAATCAGCCTTTTCTCTGCATGATACCCTCTGGATAGGCCTTGCCCGCCCTCTTTTGCAAGAGGAGGACATTGGTGATCTCATTCTTTGCTGGACCAAAACGGTCCTAACAGGTAAAAAAGAGGATTGCCAGTTTCTGGGAGATAAGGGATTGGGTTACAGGAGGAACATTAACTTGGGAAAGAGATGGAGAAGAGGCGTGGGGTTTTTTTTTTTGAAGACTGGCTTTGGAGAAGGTGCCGTGGCGCGCGAAGGAGAGATCTGATGTGGATTGATGTGCTTTATTATGCAACTTAAGGATTAGAACCCATCCCGAGTGAACATTTTGGAAGGGGGAAGGGTGGGGTTGAGTTGGCGATGGGTGAAAGGATTCCTCTCCAGTGGACGGGCACAAAGGAGAACGTTTGTACTTGTGATTGGGGAAGAGAAGTTGGAGGTCAAACAGAGGGGGGCCTCTTGGGAAGCATGCAGAGGTTGTGGGAAGGGGGAGTGGGCTTTCCGACAGAGACCCCCCTTGTGTGAAGTGAGGCCTTCGTGGGGACACAGGACAGGTCTTGGAGGCGAGAAATGTCTTGAGGGAACGTGCAAGTGGGAATGTTGAATGAGACCTTTCTGGCAAAAGAAGGGGAACTCAGGACGTTGAGGAAGGTGACTGAATGGGGTGGGATTTGGAGGACGAGAAGACCCCGAAGAGAGGGTGGAAGCGTGGGGAGGGTTTTGTACCTGCTTGGTTAGAGAAAAAAAACCAGCCTCGGAGAGGAGTAACTGCTGGTTGCAAAATGATCAGAAACTGGTTAATGGCAGGAGGAGGAGGAGGCGGACAAACAGGGCAGGTGCTGCGAGGGTGCAGGAGGAAGAGATTTCAGGAGTTATGCAACAAAAGCAGAGAGGCAGAAGGGTTGTCCGAATGCTTTTGCAGACGCCAGGTAGAAGAGAGGAGGGGGGGGGGGGTCCTTTGATGGCAGTTGGAAGAGATTTCATGCTGGTGTGCTTTGAATTAGTCGCTGATGCCTCGAAGGGAGGCTTCCTGCTAGGGGAGAAATGAACCTCAGGATATCTGCATGGGGATTTATACTGATGATCTAGCTGGTTTCCAGAGAGGGTAAGAGAGACTCCAAAGAGGAGGGAGCCCATCCAGGCAAGATGAATGAAGAGAAAAGCAAAGGCCACTTTGAACCACTCTTTATGTTAGCCTAGACAAGAAGGGGGAAGGAGTGAGAAAGAGAGAAAGGAAGAAAGAGAAAGGAAGAGAGAGGAAGTAAGAGAGAGGGAGGGAGGGGGGAGAGAGAGAGAAAGAGAGAGAGAAAGGGAGAAAGAGAAAGAAAGGAAGAGAGAGAAAAGAGAGAGAAAGAGGAAGGAAGGAGAGAGAGAGAAAGGGAGAGAGAGAGAGAAAGAGAAAGGAAGGAAGAGAGAAGAAAGAGAGAAAGAGGAAGGAGAGAGAGAGAAAGAAAGGAAGAGAGAAGAGAGAGAGAAAGAGAGCGAGAGAAAGAGAAAGGGAGAAAGAGAAAGAAAGGAAGAGAGAAAAAAGAGGGAAAGAGGAAGGAAGGAGAGAGAGAGAAAGGGAGAGAGAGAGTGTGTGAAAGGGAGAGAGAAAGGGAGAGAGAGAAAGAGAAAGAGGAAGAGGAAGGAAGGAGAGAGAGAGAAAGGGAGAGAGAGGGAGAGAGAGAGAGAGAGAGAGAGAGAGAGAGAGAGAGAGAGAGAGAGAGAGAGAGAGAGAGAGAGAGAGAGAGATCCTGGAAACAGAAATTGAAATGCATTTTTTTGCTCCTTCACATGCTTGTATAGGTAACTCTTCAGAATGTGGTTTTGGGGTTAGAGAAAAAGAGAAAATGAAAATATATATCCTTCCTTCGGTGCAGAGAGCAAGAATCTTTGCCCAACGGAAGTTTCGGGGCTTTGGAAGAACAGAGAGAAGGAAGGTACCGAAACTAAAAGCTGAACAAAGTCAGAGGTAAATTAGGAACTCTGGATGACTGTGCAGTTTAGCAAGAAAATACTGTTTTTTCCATCCAGCCCAGCAGCCGAAAAGCAAAATCTGGGCCGTGCGTAAACCTGAACAGATTCTCATAGGAAAATAAATTCTGGAGCTTAAGACGCACATAGAATAGGATAGGAATAGGAATAGAACAGAACAGAACACATTGAGGAATAGGAATACGACCAGCAACAGAAATAGGAATAGAATAGGAATGCAGAACAGAATAGAATAGAATGCAGAATAGAATAATAAAAAATAGGATAGGGTAGAATAGAATAGAATAGAATGCAGAATAGAATGTAAAAAATAGAATAGAATAGAATAGAATAGAATAGAATAGAATAGAATAGAATAGAATAGAATAGAATAGAATTCTTTATTGCATTATTGGAGAATTTGTCTCCGATGCAGAAGCTCTCAGTATGAATACAAGAAACAAGTGATAAATCATGATTATAGTCATCATAAAAATAACATTCATCATAAATCATAACAGTCACAATCCTAGGATACTAACTAAGCAATCAACATAAAGCATACTAGGATACAAAAGAATAGAATAGAATAGAATAGAATAGAATAGAATAGAATAGAATAGAATAGAATAGAATAGAATAGAATAGAATAGAATTCTTTTATTGGCCAAATGTGATTGGACACACAAGGAATTTGTCTTTGGTGCATATGCTCTCAGTGTACATAAAAGAAAAGATACATTTGTCAGGAATCATGAGGTAAAAACCACTTAATGATTGTCATAGGGTACAAATAAGCAATCAGGAAACAATATTAATATAAATTGTAAGGATACAAGCAACAAGTTACAGTCATAAGTGGGAGGAGATGGGTGATAGGAACAATGAGAAGACTAATAATAATAGCAATGCAGCCTTAGTGAATAGTTTGACAGAGGTGAGGGAATTATTTGTTTAGCAGAGTGATGGCGTTCGGGGAAAAAACTGTTCTTGTGTCTAGTTGTCTTTGTGTGCAGTGCTCTAGAGCATCGTTTTGAGGGCAGGAGTTGAAACAATTTATGTCCAGGATGCGAGGGGTCAGTAAATATTTTCACGGCCCTCTTTTTGACTCGTGCAGTATACAGGTCCTCAATGGAAGGCAGGTTGGCAGCAATTGTTTTTTCTGCAGTTCTGATTATCCTCTGAAGTCTGTGTCTGTCTTGTTGGGTTGCAGAACTGAACCAGACAGTTATGGAGGTGCAGATGACAGACTCAATAATTCCTCTGTAGAACTGTATCAGCAGCAACGTTGCCGTTGCTAAGCGAGATGACTGTTAAGTGAGTTTTGCCCATTTTGCAATCTTTCTTGCCATGGTTAAGTGAATCACTGGCAGTTAAGTTAGTAACACGGTGGTTGAATGAATTGGTCTTCCCCATTGACTTGGCTTGTCAGAAGGACGCAAAAGGGGATCATGTGACCCTGGGAGACAGCAACCGTCATAAATGTGAGACATTTGCCAAGCGTCTGAATTTTGATCACATGACCGTGGGGATGCTCAAAGTGTGAGAAAGTCATTTTTTTCAGTGCCGTGGTAATTTTGAATGGTCGTTAAATGAACTGTTGTAACTCGAAGAGTTCTTGTAGTTTTCATAGGAGTCCTGTAAGACTATAAAGGTAAAGGTAAAGATTCCCCTCACACATATGTGCTAGTTGTTCCCGACTCTAGGGGGCGATGCTCATCTCCGTTTCAAAGCCGAAGAGCCGGGCTGTCCAAAGACATCTCTGTGGTCATGTGGCCGGCATGACTAAATGCCGAAGGCGCACAGAGCGCTGTTACCTTCCCACCAAGTGGTGCCTATTTTTCTACTTGCATTTTTACGTGCTTTCAAACTGCTAGGTTGGCAGACGCTGGGACAAGTAACGGGAGCTCACTCCGTTACGTGGCGCTAGGGATTCGAACCGCCGAACTGCCGACCTTTCTGATCAACAAGCTCAGCATCTTAGCCACTGAACCACCGCGTCCCTCCTTGTAAGACTGTATACCGTAGCAATAGCACTTAGACTTATATACCGCTTCACAAGTGCTTCACGGCCCTCTCTAAGCAGTTTATAGAGTCAGCACATTGCCGCCAACAATCTGGGTCCTCATTTTACCGACCGTGGAAGGATGGAAGGCTGAGTTGACCTTGAACCTGGTGAGATTTGAACTGCCAAATTGCAGGCAGCCTATCAGCCTGCCATGGGGTGTCACTGCAGCGAAGGTCAGAAAGGGGGTGTTTCTCGAAACTCGCTTGGGGGGGGGGGACTTCAACGCTTCTGGACCACGTTGGGCTTCTGAGTTTTACAGGGCCGAGAAAAGTCAGTCCAAATCTTCATCTTTCCAACCGAAGCACTCTACTAAAAAAAAAAAATCATACTATTAAAAGTTTCATGTTGAGCCCTCCTGGCGGAAGAGACGGTGTATCATTTGAGGTCGCAGGTCCTTGATATGGGCGATGGTTCCCAACCAAGTTGATTCGGAAGAAGCCACGGTGGAATTTCTTTATGGCTCAGGAATAATTACATATCAGTGATAAACCCTGGCAATCAATCCACTTAAGTTATGCTGACCCGTAATGTAAACAGTCACTTGCGGTGATTAAGGAAAAAAATGCTACGGTTTGCATATTTGTGGTCGGCCTCCCGAGCAGGGTGAAATCTTGTGCCCTCTTGTCTCGGAGTAGGAAGTAGGCGCGCTCTCGCCTTTGCGATGCAGGCACAGCGAACTGCTGACCTGCAAGTTTGAAGAGCCATAACCGTGTGACATTCGGATGGTTCTTAGGTTTCAAATATGTTTGTGAGACTTTAAAAAAAAAGGGTTGCTCGCAGACAGGGCACGGCCTGTATTAAAAAGAACCGGAGTTTTTTGAAATCTGCTCTCCGTTTTACCATGGATATTCGTCGTTTGGTTCTTATGATAAAGCCAGAGGACATATTTATTTATTTATTTATTTATAATCCCGCCTTTATTGTTTTTACAAATAACTCAAGGCGCTGAACATGTCCAACACACCATCCTCCTCCTGTTTTTCTCACACCAACAGCCCTGTGAGGTGGACTGGGCTGAGAGAGAGGGGGGGGGGGTTGGCCCAAAGTCACCCAGCTTTCATGCTTAAGACAGAACTAGAACTCACCTTCTCCTGGTGATTGGCCCAAAGTCACTCAGCCACTTTTCATACCCAAAGAAGGACTAGAATTTGCTGTCTCCTGGTGATTGGACTCGAGTCACCTAGCTAGTTTTCATGCCTAAGGCGGAAACTAGAACTCCCAGCCTCCTGGTGATACGTCCGAAATAATCCAGCTGGCTTTCTTGACTAAGGCAGGACTAGAACTCACCGTGTCCTGCTGATTGGCCCCAAATCACCTTGCTGGCTTTTATGGCTAAGTGGGGAGGGGACTAGAACTCACTGCCTCCCACTTTCTAGCCTGGTAGCCTTAATCACGACACCAAACTGGCTTTTTTATTTTTTTCATGGCTCCAAACATTTTGCAGAGTTAGGAAGTGGGGGGGGGGGAAATCATATCTAACGATTTTGATGACCTTGAAGCTGACCTTTGAAAAACGCAATTTGCTTTCGTCTACCCTCCCCACAGTTCTGTCCCCGCTTGCTAGCATCCCACCCGTTCCTTGCTCTCTCTTTGAGGTGCTATGGACAAGCACCAGAACAAGAAAAAAAAATCCAAGGATGCCCGGAAGTACCTATTAACAGAGTTGGAAGGGACCTTGGAGGTCTTCTAGTCTGGCGGCCCCCAAACCTTTGGGTACCAGGGACCGGTTCCACGGAGAAAGGATTTTCCACGGACCAGAGGCAGTGTGGTTTCGCATGCTGCCTGCATCCCATGGATGGGGCTTAGGCTTGTTTGCGAGGCCCAGTTTCTGCCTGGTGCCAGTCCACGGCTGTGTGTGTGTGTGTGTGTGTCAGGGACCCCGGTTCTAATCCAACCCCCTGCACGAGCAAGGGATCACACTTGAGCTATAGCCTCTGCAAAACTCAAGAAAAATCTCTGCTCCTCCTGCCCTTCGTGGGCAACACCAAAATTGGGGTGTGGGGGGGGGGTTTAGATCCCACGCAAAGTGAGGATGCCCGTCTTGGCACCGTCTGCAACTGATAATTGTAAACAACCCAGACCTTACACAAGCACCCGCTGCTTAAAATGGCTTGCCGGAACGTCGTCTGTGACGCCGGCATGTGCTACATTCCATTGCCTGGTTGAGGCGCCCCTGCTAAGGTTTATTAGAAAACGGGCTGGATTTCTCGCTGGTACAGGTGGACGGACGGACAGACGGACGTTGGCTTGGCTTTGCGACTGAAGAACAAACATGAAGTTCCAAAACGGCCTGCTAATGCAGAGGTCGAGACTGTCCGCTTAGCTCTGTTAAGCAACGGCTTAAGTGTTTTGGTGTGTTCGCTGCTCAGGACGTAACCTTCTCTTTAATTGCCGTTGCAGAGTGAGGTGGTTTTGTTTGCTGCAGTTAGAAAGGTGAGCTTTGAGGATGGTGGTTGTTTATTTATTTTTTTAAACGAGTTGTCTTTCCAGTAAGCTGGGATATATATCTGCCTGTGCCTTTAAATGAATTTAAATGCTTTTTTTGTAATGGCCACTTCAGAACGAATTTCCCTTTAAGAATGGGCTTGGGATTTTAAAAGGGAAATCTGGTTTTGGGGGCCATTGAGTGCTTTGCAAGAAAGATGAAAGTGTGTTTCATTTACGTTCTCCTCCGGAATTGCTGCTTTTCGCTGGGGAGACTGCCAAAAAAGATGACAATTGCTGAGATTGAAATAAAAAGCACTTATCAAGATAACGTTAGCCTACTCTTGAAAATCAACAGGGGGGAAGTTATCCCAAGTGCATTTTTAATCCAGTGGGCCTTAATCTTTTGTTTTGATTGTTATTTTGTGTGTGTGTTTGTTTGCTTGTTTGCAAAGGGTGAGCAGGTGAGCTCTTTGTAATGCAGCGAAACCTGAGAAAAAGTGCTTTATTAGGCATGCATATGTAGGATGAAAGTTTGTTTTTGAGGTTGTCCATATACAGTTAATTGTTTCTTAATGGGTACGGGTTGTTCTGGCAAGCATTTGTTTAGTGAGCAGTGACTTATAATATAAAGCACCTGAGGGCAGGACAAGAAGCAATGGGTGGAAACTAATTAAGGAGAGAAGCAACTTAGAGCTAAGGAGAAATTTCCTGACAGTTAGAACAATTAATCAGTGGAACAGCTTGCCTCCAGAAGTTGTGAATGCTCCAACACTGGAAGTTTTTAAGAAGATGTTGGATAACCATTTGTCTGAAATGATGTAGGTAGGGTTTCCTGCCTAAGAAGGGGGTTGGACTAGAAGACCTCCAAGGTCCCTTCCAACTCTGTTATTCTATAATACGTTTCTATAATACTTCTGTATTTATGACCATTTTTCACACTTACAACCCCTTGCAGCGTGCCCGTGGTCACGTGTTCAAAATTCTGACGCTTTGGCAACGGGTTCATATTTACGACAGCTGCAGCATCCCCGCGGTGTGTGTGTGTCATGTGATCCCTTTTGTGACCTTCTGACAAGCCAAGTCAGTGGGGAAGCCAGGTTCACTTAACCCCATGTTGCTGACGTAACAACTGCAGTGATTCGCTTAATGACTGGGGCCAGAAAGGTCGTAAAATGGGGCAAAACTCACTTAACAACTGTCTTGCTTGGCAGTGAAAATGTTGCCCTCAACTGTGGTCTTGGATAACTAATCCATTTCTGCACACGTCAATATTTTCTCTTATTATTTCTTCTTCCGATGGAGTTTTCTCATTTTTCCAAAATTGCGCATATACCAGTCTTGCTGCAGTTGTTATGTGTAGAATTGAGTATATCTGTCCTTTTTAATATTTTTCATGAATAATTCCTAGTAGAAACAGTTCTGGTTTCATTTCTATGTCCTTACCTAACATCTCTTCTAGCCAAATCTTCATGTGGTTCCAAAATTTCCTTGCTTTATTACACAACCACCACATATGGTAGTAAGAGCCTTTCGCCATTTTACATTTCCAACATTGTGCTGAAAGTTTTTTATCCATTTTTGCTAGCTTTGTTGGTGGAATGTGCCACCTGTAGAACATTTTATATAGGTTTTCTTTATAGGCTGTAGCCAAAGTCAATTGTCTATTCCTATCCCATAAGTCTTGCCATTTATCCAAATTAATGTTATACCCGAAATTTTGCGCCCAAAATAACCATCATTTCTTTAACTTGTTCTTCTACCATTTTGTATTCTAATAAATATTGGTAAATTTTCTTTATTGTCTTATCCTCTGGTCCTAGCAAGATTTTATCTATTACATTAGTTAGCAATAGCAATAGCACTTAGACTTATATACCGCTTCATAGTGCTTTCCAGCCCTCTCTAAGCGGTTTACAGAGTTCAGCATATTGCCCCCAACAATCTGGGTCCTCATTTTACCCACCTCGGAAGGATGGAAGGCTGAGTCAACCTTGAGCCGATGAGATTTGAACAGCTGAACTGCTGAACTAGTAGGTTGCAGTTCTGCGTTTAACCACTGCGCCACCTCGGCTAGTTCTTTCTCGATGCCCCATTCTTTCTTATCTTTTAGACATTGTGACTTAATCTGAAGGTATGCCCACCATTCCAAATAAATCCCATCCTCTAGTAGTACTTTCCTAGTTTTTATGTCCCATCTTGATTTAAGATTTCTCTATAGGTGATTACTTTCCCTAGGTTCAGGAACTTTGGGTGTACAAATGCCTCTAATGATGAGAACCCGACAGGGATTCCCCTATATATTTGTATAAAACTATTATGTCTAATTTCAATTTATATAATTTATTAAATATTTTTTTCCTTTTTTGTGTGGAATTTAGGCCATTAATATTTAGCGATAGGATCTTAGAGCTATGTCATTTCTTCCTGATCTTGAGAAATTAATATCTAGGGTCAAAAATCCATATTTAAAATAAATAGAAAACTCAATGTTTGGTCATTGATTTTTCAACCGTTTCTGGATCACCCACATTTTAAAGTTGTAATTTAAGCATGCCTTGACATGATCATATAAAAGAATAGGAAAATGAGGGTTTTTTTGTTTTTTGTTTGGTGGATTAGAAACTTGGTTATTGATAGAAAACTTCATTCTGCTAAATATAAGAGAAAAATCAGTCACAAGTTGCAATTTTGTTCCTAGTGAGACAATTTCTTAACTTCATGAAATAGTCACGGATCATAAAAACATTTAAAGGATGATGCACATCCACATCACTAAAAATCAAAGGCGCTTTCAATATTATAGAAAACGTTTGTATCAGAAACAACAAGCTGTCTTGATCGTTGCAAAATATATAACATGGCAGAGCGCGAGAAACTAATTCACTTCACTTTATTTTTTTGTTAGAAGTCAGATTCACAAAAGCAAACCACTGAAAAACTAAAGTATATTTTTCTTTGGATCAAAGGTATTTAAAAAAACGGGAAATAGAATTGGCTGAAAACTTAACGCAGCAGCAAAGAGTCCTGGGGGAAAAAAATCCTTTAATTAAAGCTGGTTGATAGTTTTTTTAAAAAAATAAATAAATAAAGAACAGATGTTAAAAAAACAGTATATCTTCTAAATACTTCCATCTGTACAAACATCTTTTCGTGTAGAAGTTTTGATTATGGGTATTTAAAGTGTTTTATCTCCTATTAAGTTTACTGAATAACAGAATAGAGTTGGATGGGACCTTGGAGGTCTTCTAGTCCAACCCCCTTCGTAGGCAGGAGACCCTATTTCAAACAAATGGTTGTCAGGAGACCCTATTTCAAACAAATTTCAGACAAGTGAGTGTCTGGTCTCTTCTTAAAAACCTCCAGTGATAAAGCAGCCACAACTTCTGGTGGCAAGCTGTTCCACTGGTTAATTGTCCTCACTGTTCGGAAGTTTCTCTTTAATTCTAGGTTGCTTCTCTCCTTGATTAGTTTCCATCCATTGTTTCTTATCCTGCCTTCTGGTGCTTTGGAGAATAGCTTGACCCCGTCTTCTTTGTGGCAGCCCCTCAATTACTGGAACACTGCTATCATGTCCTCCTTTTCATTAAACTAAAAAAATATAAATATACTTCAGTATACAATTTTTTAAAAAGAATATATGCTGAGCAATCTATTTCTTCCTTTTTTAATTTGTATATTGCTATATGTATGTTCATAAGTAGTCCTTGACTTAAAGCAGTGCTTCTCAACCTTCCTAATGCCGCGACCCGCAACCCATCCCCGCGACCCCGCCGTGACCCGACCCGCTGCCGCGGCCGCCGCCATTTGGGTTCTTTTACCCTCTGCGCATGCGCAAAGCATTCTGCGCATGCGCAGAGGGTAAAAGAACCCAAATGGCGGTGTCCGGGTTAAGTCTCCCGACCCCTGTGAAAGGGTCGTTTGACCCCCAAAGGGGTCACGACCCCTAGGTTGAGAACCGCTGACTTAAAGCCAGTGATTTAGTGACTGGTCAAAGTTATGATGGACCCCCGCCCCTCCCCAAAATATACCTGGTTTTGAAATTTCAACAGCCACCCCCGCACACAACAACTGTCAAGGGAAGAATATTCCCGTAGAGGCGACATAATGGATCTTTTACTTGGAATCCAGACAGTTAGAAATGAAACCGAGATTAAAAGTCTAATAGAAAATATTTATTTCAGTATAAAACAATAAATCCTGAATAATTACATCTTTGCTAAGAAACACGACCGTTCAGGTCAAGAGCTAAGGCAGAAGAGATTAATGGTGGATCAGGAATGTGGACATGCGCAAAACATCATATCACGTGTTCTGCTTGTATTGGAATGTACCATCATATTTAGGATAGGGGTGCATCACCCTGCATAGACTCACAACTGACAATATTTACATTGTGACAACAACCCCCTCCCTTCAGATGTTCAGCAACAGTCCTCATTTTCCTCTGTTTACCACATCCCAAAATGTGACAGCCATTTTTGATGTTTTTGCCAAATCCTGACATTTACTTCTGGTTTTGGGCAAAAATGCCCCATAGTGAACAATGCATTTGCTTAATGACTATGGATTCACTTAATGACCATGCTGATTTGCTGAATGATTGCTGCAAAAAATGTTATGAAGTCGGGTCAGTCACACGATGAACCACTTCATGACCCTCATGACTTACGACCATAATGGGCATGTTCTGTTACGGTCGTAAATTGAGGACTACAGGCATTTTCTCAACTTACGACAAACAGTGGAGCCCAAATCTTGCATTGTTGAGTAACAGCATTGTTAAGTGAATTTTGCAAATGTAGGTGTACGTCAGTATTGACAGTAACTTTGAACGGTCACTAAATGAATGGTTATAAGTCGAGGACTACCTGTAACAGAATCTTGAAAGCCAGACCTTCTCTTCCTTCCCCTCCCTGTTATACTAAACGGAATTGAAGCCGAGTCTGTTTAAATTTCTTTCTCTTAAATGCCGGTTGACAAACACGTGGTTGAAACCACCTCTGTTGAGTTTCTCCAGGGTCATCTCTCCAGCAAAACGGGCGTCGTTCTCGTAAGCTGTCATGCCAAGTCATCTTCAAGAGCAGCCCCGCAGAAAGCAAATTACAGTAATCTGTGTGAGGGTTGACAAGACACACGTCTCGGTCTTCAGCACCTCGGGGTGCAGCCAGCCAATCCACCTAAGATGGCGGCGAATGCAGGAAAATCCAGATTGGGCGCTTAGATTTGAGAGCTCTAGGGCAGCCTTGGGCAATGGTGCCGACTTTATGACCTGTGGACTTCAACTCCCAGAATTCCTGAGCCAGCCATGCTTTAAGATGGGTGGACTTCAACTCCCAGATGTCTGGTTGGGGAATTCTGGAAGTCCACCCACCTTGAAGCATATGCTGGCAGGGGAATTCTGGGAGTTGAAGTCCACCCCTCTTAAAGCATTGCTGGCAGGGGAATTCTGGGAGTTGAAGTCCACAAGTCTTAAATTTGCTGAGTTTGGAGACCCCTGACCTAGAAGAGGCCACAGACTTGGCAGCCTGGCAAATACCTTGCGCCAAGTGTGATTGTGGATTTGGGTTGTCTGCCCATCATGGCCTTTTTGGTGTTTTTCTTGGCCCCCCTGCGTGAGAGGAGAAATTTTACAACCCGGCAGGGCTAAACTTTAGTCATCTCAAAATTGCTGGCAGCATTTTGCTTGTGGTCGTTTCCCTCCATTCAAGTGGACAAGAAAAGGCCGGCCAAGTGCACAAAGAGGACAAAAACCTCACTGGAAGGGTGTGTGTGTGGGGAGAGTTCATTACCTGCCCATAAATTTTAGAGGCAAAGGATTCCTCTCATTTTTATTTATTTTTATTTTATTTTATTTAGGATTTCCACCCCAAAAATTGATGCTTAGACTTCCTTCCTTCCTT
The DNA here is from genome assembly GCA_023053685.1 of Diadophis punctatus similis. Taxonomy (NCBI): domain Eukaryota; kingdom Metazoa; phylum Chordata; class Lepidosauria; order Squamata; family Dipsadidae; genus Diadophis; species Diadophis punctatus. The sequence goes on along the minus strand of JALIGW010000003.1, from coordinate 202,878,857 downwards.
CCTTCCTATTCCCTCTCCCTTCCTTTCTTCCTTTTTTCTTTCTTTCCCTCTTGTTTTTGTCTCTTCCTTCCTTTCTCTTTCCCATTCTTTCTTTCCTTTCGCTCCTTTCTGTCTTTTCTTTTGGTCATTCTTTCCTTCCTCTTTCTGTCCTTTCCTTCCTTCCTTTTTTTGCTCTTTCTTTTCTTCTTGCCTTCCTTCCTTCTCCCTCCATCCCTCCTTCTCCCATCCCTCCTTTTTTCTTTCTTTTCCTCTTGTTTTTGTCTCTTCCTTCCTTTCTCTTTCCCATTCTTTCTTTCCTTTTGCTCCTTTCTGTCTTTTCTTTTGTTCATTCTTTCCTTCCTCTTTCTGTCCTTTCCTTCCTTCCTTTTTTTTGCTCTTTCTTTCCTCCCTGCCTTCCTTCCTCCTCCTCCATCCCTCCTTCTCCCATCCCTTCCTTTTTTCTTTCTTTCCCTCTTGTTTATGTCTCTTCCTTCCTTTCTCTTTCCCATTCTTTCTTTCCTTTTTCTCCTTTCTGTCTTTTCTTTTGTTCATTCTTTCCTTCCTCTCTCTGTCCCTTCCTTCCTTTTTCACTCTTTCTTTCTTTCTTTCTCTCTCTCTCTCTTTCTCTCTCTCTCTTTCTTTCTCTCTTTCTTTCTCTCTCTCTGTCTCTCTGTCTCTGTCTCTGTCTCTGTCTCTCTCTCTCTGTCTCTCTCTCTCTCTCTCTCTCTCTCTCCCCGCCCCCATCAGTTAATGCTCTGGGAAGTAAGCAAGTAAAGCCCAAGAGAAAAAATATCCCTCATAATCAAGCAAAGACACATTTTGTGAGGGTGGTGTCCGTGTTCATATTTCAGTATTTGTGTTTGGCTCTTCTGCTTCCCCCGGTTGTGAGGCTGGAGAAGCACCTGAGCTCAGCACCTGCTTCTCTCGACAAAGGGCATCCGATTTACTCTCGGGCATCGGAGCAGAGCGATGGGTCCTTGTTTACAATGTTTACAATGCCCAGCTGCCCAGGCCATTGATCCGCCTGTCTCACTGCAGGTCATTTTCCTACAATCTGCTTTTTTGCTGCTGACTTTTCTGTTCTTTTTGCACCTTTTGCAGTTCTTTTACTGCACTTCAAGGGGATGTTTTCCTCCAAATAATTTACTTTTGAAACGGTCGTCCTGCATTCGGGTGCCAGGGGCTAACCTAAATTATCTTTGCAATCGAAAAGTCCGTCGTAGGTAATAAAAAATAAAAAATGAGGCGATGGAGACAAATGAGGGGGTTTTTTTCCTGCCTTTTGGGCAGTGTGTCGCAGTAAATTGGACAGGGGACTCTGCAGCTTTGCAAACCATTTCTCTTCCTTCGTTTACTTTGTATATCTGACCATATAAGTTCATGGGCCAGCATGCCCATTTACAGGGATTTACACCAGAACACTAAAGCCATAATTCCTGATGACTTCTCTCTTTAAAAAAAAAATGAGGTGAACTAGGTCCGGGGTCTCCAACCTTGGCAACTTTAAAACTTGTAGACCTTAACTCCCAGAATTCCTCAGCCAGCTTTGCTGGCTGAGGAATTCTGGGAGTTGAAGTTCACAAGTTTTAAAGTTGCCAAGGTTGGAGACCCCTGAACTAGGTGATTTTTTTTAACCAGTGGTTTTAATGTTACTGTTAAACACCGGTATATAAAAGGCAATACCTATCTCTATCTCTATCTCTATCTCTATCTCTATCTCTATCTCTATCTCTATCTCTATCTCTATCTCTATCTCTATCTATCTATCTATCTATCTATCTATCTATCTATCTATCTATCTATCTATCTATCTATCTATCTGTCTATAATCTTCAGAAATTGTGGGTGGTCCATCACTGGTGGCTTTCAAGAAGAGATTACTGGACAGCCATTTAATAATAATAATAATAATAATAATAATAACAGAGTTGGAAGGGACCTTGGAGGTCTTCTAGTCCAACCCCCTGCTTACGCAGGAAACCCTACACTACTTCAGACAGATGGTTATCCAACATCTTCTTAAAAATGTCTAGTGTTGGAGCATTCACAACTTCTGGAGGTAAGCTGTTCCACTGATTAATTGTTCTAACTGTCAGGAAATTTCTCCTTAGTTCTAAGTTGCTTTTCTCCTTGTTTAGTTTCCATCCATTGCTTCTTGTTCTACCCTCAGGTGCTTTGGAGAAAAGTTTGACTCCCTCTTCTTTGTGACAACCCCTGAGATATTGGAACACTGCTATCATGTCACCCCTGGTCCTTCTTTTCATTAAACTAGACATACCCAGTTCCTGCAACCGTTCTTCATATGTTTTAGCCTCCAGTCCCCTAATCATCTTGGTTGCTCTTCTTTGCACTCTTTCTAGAGTCTCAACATCCTTTTTGCATCGTGGCGACCAAAACTGAATGCAGCATTCCAAGTGTGGCCTTACCAAGGCATTATAAAGTGGTATTAACACTTCGCGTGATCTTGATTCTATCCCTCTGTTGATGCAGCCTAGAACTGTGTTGGCTTTTTTGGCAGCTGCTGCACACATTTGTCTGGAATGATATATGGTCTCCTTCCTGAGTAGGGGGTTGGGCTACGCTAGAAGACCTCCAAGGTCCCTTCCAACTCTGTTATTTCGGTGGCGCCCCTTGCTTGGTCTATACAGGTAGTTCTCGATTTACAATTATTCATTTAGTGACCATTTGAAGTTACAACGGCCCTGAAAAAAGTAACTTATGACCCATTTTCACACTTACAAACCATTGCATAGCTCCCACGATCGAAATTCAGGCGCTTGGCAACTGACTCATATTTATGATGGTTGCCGTGTCCCTTTTGCGACCTTCTGACGAGTGAAGCCAGATTCACTTAACGACCGTGTTAACTAACTTAAAAGCTGCAGGGATTCCCTTAACCAAAAGTTGTAAAATGGAGCAATACTCCCCTAACAACTGTCTCGCTTAGCAACAGAAAAATTTGGCTCAATTTGTGGTCGTACGTCGAGGAGTACCTGTATATCTTTCACCTGTAGGTTTTCAAATGCAAGCTTTCACCTACCGCCTACTACTTTGTACCTGTGCATCTGGTTTTTCCTGCCTGGGTGCAGAACCTGATATTTTTCGCCGCTGAACAACACTTTATTGTATTGGGTCCAATTTGGAAGTCAATCCTGATCCTTTGTACTGAAGGCTGATGCAGTATGAGCTGAGGTGGCGCAGCAGTTAGAGTGCAGTACTGCAGGCCACTTTAGCTGACTGTGATCCACAGGTCAGCGGTTCAAATCTCACCGGCTCAAGGTTGACTCAGCCTTCCATCCTTCCGAGGTAGGTAAAATGAGGACCCAGATTGTTGGGGGCAATATAAATATGCATTGCTTACTGGTGTAAACTGCTTAGAGAGTGCTTGCACTGTGAGGCGGTATATAAGTCTCACTAAAATAATAAACGAATGAATGAATGAATGGAATGAATGAATGAATGAATGAATAAATAAATAAATAAATAAATAAATAAATAAATAAATAAATAAATAAATAAATAAATAAATAAATAAATAAATAAATAATAAATATCTCCAGATGAAGATTGCGCTGAAATGTGGACCTGTGGAGAAGTAGGACTCTCTTCACAATTGAGCCCAAAATTTCTGTTGCTTTAAGCCAGACCGTTCTTAAGCGAGATTTGCCCCAGGTGTACGACCTTTCTTGCCACCGTTGTTAAGGGAATCACTGCAGTTGTTAAGTTTGGAACACAGTTAGTTGAGCGAATCTGGCTTCCCCGTTGACTCTGCTTGTCAGAAGGTCGCAAAAGGGGATCGCTTGACTTCGGGACACTGCAACCGTCGTAGGTACATGCCAGTTGCCAAGCCTCTGAATTTTAATCACACCACCTGGGGATGCTGCAGCATTTGTAAGTGTGAAAAACGGTTGTGAGTCACTATTTTTGGTATCATTGTAACTTTGAATGGTGGCTAAGCGAATGGTTGCAAGTCGAGGAATATCTGAGGCCGAAATTCTATTCTGTTTTCTTCAGCAACTTACCGTATTTTTCGGAGTATAAGACGCACCTTATTTTGGGGGGAGGAAAATAGGGGAAAAAATCTACCTACCAGGTATTCATCTAGCTGTCTGTTCAGCTTCAGCACATTATTTTATCCCCTGGTTAGGGCTGAAAAAATATTCTTCGAAGGGAGTAGCAATGAAAACAAGCCTGCAAAGACTTAGGGCTGGTAAAAAACTAATTTGAAGGAGTAGGGATAAAAAAAATTCTGCAAGCTGGTAAGATCGTTAGCACCTCGTTAGGGCTGAAAAAACCTTTTTCAGAGGGAGTAGGAATGAAAACAAGCCTGCAAAGACTTAGGGCTGGAAAAAAACTTTTTCTGACTGGAGTAGGAAGCTGGGAAGATTGTTAGCACCTCGTTAGGGCTGGAAAAAAAAGCTTCGAAAAAGCTACATTCAGAGTATAAGACCCAAATTTTCAGCCTCTTTTAGGGAGGGAAAAAGTGCGTCTTATACTCCGAAAAATACGGTAATGGGAGATGCCTCCTAGCGAAGGTCTGTCTGGCAGGATCTCAACCCTGGAAATCAACCCATCAATCTATTTAACATCCCAAGCCAGACGAGCTCATAGTGGCCAACAACAACTAAAGAAATATGTAAAGGAAGAATCGGAAATCTGTTCAGATAGAAACAAGTCTATCACCGCTGTAGTCCTCGACTTACAACTGTTCATTTAGGGACTGTTCAAAGTGCCAATATCACCGAAAAAAGTGACTGAAGACCCTTTTTATTATTTTCACTTTTAACTAACGCAAGTATAACGTAACAAAACGAAAGGATTGAACAAGCTGTAGCCTCACATCTGTACCTGAATCTAATTAAGTGATAGAATCCAAAGCAAGCTCTTATCGTGCGCTTCTGTCCTATACAGAATAGAATAGAATAGAATAGAATAGAATAGAATAGAATAGAATAGAATAGAATAGAATAGAATAGAATAGAATAGAATAGAATAGAAGAATAGGAATGTAGAATAGAATAGAATGCAGAATAGAATAGAATAGAAAAATATGGAATAGCGTAGAATAGAATAATAAATATAGAATAGAATAGAATAGAATAGAGTAGAGAACAGAGAATAGAAAATAGAATAGAATAGAAAAGAGAATAGAATAGAAAAGAGAATAGAGAATAGAGAATAGAATAGAATAGAAAATAGAATAGAAAATAGAACAGAGAATAGAATAGAATAGAAAATAGAATAGAAAATAGAACAGAGAATAGAATAGAATAGAAAATAGAATAGAATAATAGACTAGACTAGACTAGACTAGAATAGAATAGAATAGAACAGAACAGAACAGAACAACAGAACAGAACAGAACTGAATTGAATTGAATTGAATTGAATTGAATTGAATTTTTATTGGCCAAGTGTGATTGGACACACAAGGAATTTGTCTTGGTGCATATGCTCTCAGTGTACATAAAAGAAAAGATACGTTCGTCAAGAATCATAAGGTACAACACTTAATGATAGTCCGGGTACAAATAAGCAATCAAATCATATTAGGAAACAGTCAATATAAATTGTAAGGATACAAGGAACAAAGTTACAGTCATACAGTCATGAGTGGGAGGAGATGGGTGATAGGAATGATGAGAAGATTAATAGTAGTGCAGACTTAGTAAATAGTTTGACAGTATTGAGGGAATTATTTGTTTAGTAGAGTGATGGCGTTCGGGGGGGAAACTGTTCTTGTGTCTAGTGTGTTTCGTAACCTGGCAATTTTAAGTCGTGTGGACTTCAACTCCCAGAATTCCCCAGCCAGCATTCATTCACACTCTCAGAATTCTGGGTGTTGAAGTCCACGTGACTTAAAATTGCCAAGGTAGAGAAACACCGGTATAGTCAACTTCAAGTCAACCTTCTGCCCCTGGGTGCCCATCAGATATCTGGGATAACTCGGCCTGGATCTCTCGGTTGCCATGGAAACTCTCACAAAGCTAGTTGGGATTGCCGGGAATTGTAGTCCTGATATGCTTAGATGATTCCAGGTTAGGGAGAGGCTGTCCCAAAGGTGCTTTTTCAGGAGCCAACTGGACTTTCTTGTTTTTTCTTTTGAAGCCATTTCGCTTCTCATCCAAGAAGCTTCTTCAGTTCTGACTGGAGGGTGGGGAATGGAAGGATTTATACTCCTTGCAGACAGCTGGTTATTTGCATTCTTTTAGAGAGAGTCGTTGAGGCCACTTGGAGGTTTGTCTGTGTCCTCAGGGTCACCTGAGGAGTGCAAATGGGTGTGGAGTGCAAGGGTGTGGAACAGTTCCAAGGAGGCTCCACACCCATTTGCACTACTCAGGTGACTCTCAGGTGACCGATAAACCTCCAAGTGGCCTCAATGTCTTTCTCTAAAAGGATGCAAATGACCAGCTGTCTGCAAGGAGTGTCAATCCTTCCATTCCCCACCATCCAGTCAGAGCTGAAGAAGCTTCTGGGATGAGAAGCGAAACATCTTCAAAGAAAAACAAAGAAGAAAGTGCAGTTGCCTCTTGAAAAAAGCACCTTTGGGACAACCATGACCTGGATGATGGAGAATCTCCAGAAACATGCAGGGAGAGGCTGTTTTCACTAAAATGGAAAGCAAAGGAGCTGATTTCTGGTAGAATTCCACAAGTCCAGTAGATGTTGATATAAAAGCTTACCAAAAAACAGCAACTTGATTCTTTGCTTTGCCTTTTACCCACTAATGCTTATAAATATTTTAGTATTGACAGTCTTCTTGGCACCGTTCGGGATACACAAGGTGTTGTCCTGCCAAGATTCCGGCAGGTTAACTTGTTCCATTACATTTCTGTTTTCCTCGATGGTTTTCTAAGATTCTCCTCTTTTGTGTATCTTAAGTTTGAGACCAGGGATTCTTTTAAAGGTTGCGTGCCTCTAAACTCTCCATGAGTCTTGTGGGATTGTGGCAGGACGCAGGGCAACAAATAAATAGCACACAAATCTTAGATCCTCTTCGCTGGGGCCTTTTAAGCTCATTGGTGATTAAAGTTGCTAAAGCAGTGTTTCTCAAACTTTAAGATGAATGACTTCAAGAGACAGAATTCTCCAGCCAGCATGCTTTAAGATGTGTGGACTTCAATTCCCAGAAGTCTAGCGGGGGGATTCTGGGAGTTGAAATCGACCCATCTTAGAGCATGCTGGCTGGGTAATTTTGGAATATCAAGTCCACATGTCTTAAAGAATGCTGGCTTGGGAATTCTGGGAGTCGAAGTCCACACTTCAAAAGCATTCTGGCTGGGGAATTCTGGGTGTTGAAGTCCAGATATCTTAAAGCAGTCTGGATGAGGAATTCTGGGAGTTGAAGTCCACCCTTCTTAAAACATTCGGGCTGGGGAATTCTGGGAGTGGAAGTCCACACTGCAAGGGATTCTGGCTGGGGAATTCTGGGAGTGGAAGTCCACATATCTTAAAGCATGCTGGCTTGGGAATTCTGGGAGTTGAAGTCCACAGTTCTTAAAACATTCTGGCTGGGGGATTCTGGGAATTGAAGTTCAGCTATATTAAACCATTCTGGCTGGGGAATTCTGGGAGTTGAAGTCCACATATCTTAAAGCAGTCTGGCTGGGGGATTCTGGGAATTGAAGTTCAGCTATATTAAACCATTCTGGCTGGGGAATTCTGGGAGTTGAAGTTCACATATCTTAAAGCAGTCTGGCTGGGGAATTCTGGGAGTTGAAGTCCACACTTCAAAGCAGTCTGGCTGGGGAATTCTGGGAGTTGAAGTCCACCCTTCTTAAAGTGGCCACGGTTGAGAAATATTTCCCAAAAGAGCTTCCACCTCTCTGTTGCTCAGTGCCGCCTGACTCAGCCGAGAGATTCTGGAAACCACCAAACTCTTAGCCGATAGTGAGTGCCGATCCAGATTTTTGCAACGCAGAGCTGCTAACCTTCCGCTTCTAGTCCTTAAGGTTTCACTCACTATAATTTCAAAACCCACACCCCACCTCTCCCCCTCCTGCTCTCGGGATGTTTTGAAAGACAGGCCGGGCATGGCTGCCCGCCTCGGGTTACATTTCCTGGTTTGAGTTGCAGTTTAAATCCAGGGTAGTTATGTCACAGTCAGTGCGTGCTTGCTTTTTAATTAGCAGGCGGTAATAGCCTTACCTGGAGGCTTACCAACCAGTGTCACGTTCTGTTTTCTTCCTAGCAGCTTAAGAGCCAAAGAGGTACTAGGTTATTTCAAAGACAAATGAACTTCAGTCTTAAAACCTGAAGCCTTGCCGTTGTCTCTTGCAATTTTGCCTTCCTTTCTCCGGCTTCTCTGTTTTTCTTCTAGGGTAGGCCTAGCAAGACGCCCAGCCTCCTTTCAGCCTTCCGATGCAAGCACAAGCAATTTGCACACAAACCCATTATCACTTGGCGGTGGGAAATATGGGAAGGGCATGACGGTGTGTGTGTATGGAGCTTTTGTTTTAAAAAGCCCAAGAGAACTCTGGATTTATTTTATTTATTTTATTTATTTTTATTGGTTTTGCCTTGGATTTTAGCTGATGGGTCTGCCTCGCCCCTTTCCAGAAGAAGGGAGTGTGTTATTCCAGCAAGCCGGCTTTGTAATTACCGTATTTTTCGGAGTATAAGACGCACCTTTTTACCCCCAAAAAGAGGGTGAAAACTTGGGTGTATCTTATACACCGAATGTAGACCCAGCCACCCCCACCCTTTGGCCTCTGTCTTCCAGCAATTACCTGTTTGCAGCAAAGAGGGAAGAGCCTGTAAAGCCAAGCAAGTCAGTAGAAGCTTCCCGACCTACAGCTGATTTGCCAGTGCTAAAATGAAAGTGAAACTAGCTTGCAAAGAGGCAAATAGCTGGGAGAGACACACAGATTTTTATTTTCTGCTGAACTGGATGGAAGAGGGTAAGTGAATAACTATAAATGTCTGTAGAATGTTCAAATTATTAGACTTATTTTTTAAAGACTGCTTTATTATTGTTCTAGAGCCAGGGGTCTCCAATCTTGGCAATTTTAAGACTTGTGGACTTCAACTCCCAGAATTCCACAGCCAGCTTTGTTAGCTTTGCTGGCTGTGGAATTCTGGGAGTTGAAGTCCACAAGTCTTAAAGTTGCCAAGGTTGGAGATCCCTGTAAATCTAAACAACTTAACAAAATAAAGAAGCTTTTTAAAAGAAATGCTTGCTCTGAAGAGGCCCAGTGCTATTGTATCTTCTTTTAAATAATAGAGAATAATGTATACTTCCAGAAATTTTAATTAATTTTAACAGCTCTGTACAAGTATAGTCTGAAATGTAACAGTGTCCTGTTTAATATTAGAGTTAAATCCTGATTTACCTTGGAGTAGATCTATTTAAATAATTGGGAGGAGTTAGTGTGACTACATTTAAGAAAACTTTCTGGCATAATGTACATTTCTTCAATTCTTTGCTATTTCTATGGGTCAGGCACACATGCACAGAAATACACAGCAAACAGTGTATATCATCTGTGCTGTTTGCTGTTTGGCAAATTGCTTGGAGGCAGAGGCCTTTTTTCCTTGTTTTCCTCCCCCAAAACTAAGGTGCGTCTTATACTCTGAAAAATACGATAATTCCTGAAAATAAATGATCTTGTTGGTTTTCTTGCAGTCAGTCACCTTCCAATTCTGTTATTCTGTTATTAAATGATGTTAGGGTGGAAGACCCGGTCAGCTTTTTGCAAAGAGGAGCGGTTGGTGGCAACAGATCTCTCGTCAGGGCCTTCTTTCCGTCAGCGGAAGATCTGCCCTGCAGAACGTCATCCTTTTGGCCTCCTTTGGGCAGAGAGTTGGAGAAATGTGCTTTTCCTTAAGGCCTTGGCTAACTTTCAGCGAGGCTTCCAGGAGTTTCAGTATGTTTACCAGCGAAGAGACAGCTGCGTGTCTCCGATGTTGGCCAGGACAATGACTCAGTAGTGGAGAAATTGTGACGTCTCGCCTGATCTGTAGACAAGCAGCCTCTTTTTGCAACTTTGGTTCCTGGTGATTTTTTTAAAAAAATCATCATCATTATGATAAAACATTATTATTAAATGTTTTTGCAGATGGGGGAAGTTCAGCTACTCTACTGAACTTCCCCCATCTGCCTCTCTTCCTGCATCTCCTCCATCTACTGAACTGTGAAGAACAGTTGCAGGAACAGGGCATGGCTAGTCTAGAGAAAAGAAGGACTAGGGGTGATACGATGGCGGGGTTCTGGTGGGTTGTGTCCCCAGAAGTTTTTCCAAAGTAGAAGAATCTTCATTGCTTCCAGTCATTATAATTTATATAGGACATATATTTTACAATCATTGTCTTACAACCACTTTGGAAAAGAGTGCAGAGAAGAGCAACAAAGACGATTAGGGGACTGGAGGCTAAAACACATGAAGAACGGTTGCAGGAACTGGGCATGGCTAGTCCAGTCTAGAAAAGAAGGACTAGGGACCCGTAGTTGTTAGAATGAGAATAAAATCTCATAGAGGCGACGTTTGGATCTTACTTGGAATTCAGACAGTTAGAAATAAAACCGAGATTAAAAGTCTAATAGAAAATATTTATTTCAGTACAAAAAACAATAAATCCTGAATAATTACATCTTTGCTAAGAAACACGACCGTTCAGGTCAAGAGCTAAGGCAGAAGAGAATTAATGGTGGTTTAGGAATGTAGACATGCGTACACATCATATCACGTGTTCTGCTTGTATTGGAATATACCATCATATTAGATAGGGGTGCATCACCCTGCATAGACATACAACTGACAATATTCACACCGTGACAGTAGTGGGCTTCACTTATGTTTGCTACTGGTTCGGGAACGGGAGCACGCAGGCGCAGAGCGTTTTTGATGACGTCCAGGCGGGTGGGCGGAGCCTTCCGCCTCCACCGCTACCGGTTCGCTGAACCGGTAGCAACCCACCACTGCTAGGGATGATACGATCACAATGTTCCAGTATTTGAGAGTTGCCACAAAGAAGAGAGAGTCAACTTATTTTCCCAAAGCACTTGAAGGCAGAACAAGAAACAATGGAGGGAAACTAATCAAGGAGAGAAGCAACCTGGAATTAAGGAGAAACTGATGTTGTTCGTCCATCGTATTCGAAGAGGACCTTAATATCTGTAATTGGGGGAGATGTCAAGACTTGCGCGTGAATTGCATTAAAGTGAGAGAGAGGTGCGCACAGTCAGCCTCACTCTCTCTTCCCAGATTCCATCTTGCTCCAAATAGCAGGACAAGAGTCGAGACAGTTGGAGATGGGCTGGGCGCAGTGGTTGACCAGGGCGTCTTTCGTGTCTTGCCGTGCTCTTAGCGTACCACATCGCTTGCAGAGACCACCTTCATGACCGTTGTCCTATTCTAGTAGATTTCATCCCGCTCAGTCCGCCGGAATCTGACTTCACATGCTCGGGATAGACAAGTCCCTATCTCACCGAAGGTCGATGACCCAACGGCTACTCTCAACCTGGTTTGGCCAGCCTGTCGAAGCTGTTGCCCGGGGTGTGGCCGCTGAGCATGATACAGCTGCTAGGAGCCACAGGTGAGAGCTGAGTGACAACTCATTTTTTAAGGAGAAACTACCTAACAGTGAGGACAACAACTCAGTGGAACAGCTTGCCTTCAGATGTTGTGGGTGCTTCCTCACTGGAGGCTTTTAAGAAGAGACTGGACAACCACTTGTCTGAAGTGGTATAGGTCTCCTAGTGGAGTAGGGGGTTGGACTAGATGACCTCCGAAGTACCTTCCAGCTCTATTTTGATTGATCGATTACTCAAGGAGTAAAGAGGCCAGGACAAGAAGCAGTGGGTGGAAGCAGTGGTGAAATCCAAATTTTTATACTACCGGTTCTGTGGGCGTGGCTTGGTGGGCGTGGTGTGGCTTGGTAGGAGTGGCAGCAGAAGGATACTGCAAAATCCCCATTCCCTCCCCACTCCAGGGCAAAGATACTGCAAAATCTCCATTCCCGCCCCACTCTGGGGCCAGCCAGAGATGGTATTTGCCGGTTCTCCGAACTACTCAAAATTTCCGCTACCGGTTCTCCAGAACCTGTCAGAACCTGCTGGATTTCACTCCTGGGTGGAAGCTTGTTAAAGAGAGAGCCGACCTAGAAATAAGCAGAATTTTTCTGTCAGAACAATGTCTATGGTGATTCTCAATCATCCAGGTCATGATTGTCTCAAATGTGTTTCCCCACCACCACCACCACCAAAAAAAGGCGACTGAACTGAAGAAGCTTCATGGATGAGAAGTGAAACATTTTTTTAAAAAAAAAAGAACAAAGTATTTTTTGGAAAAAGCACCTTTGGGACAGTAAGAGCAATTAATCAGCGGAAGAACTTGCCTCCCGAAGTTGTGGGTGCTTCCATAACTGGAAGCTTTCAAAACTAGAGTGGACAGCTATTCGACCCGGATAGTATAAGTTCTCCTACTTAAGCAAGGGGTTGGACTAGAGGACCTCTGAGGTCCCTTCCAAACTCTACGTTTCTAAATAGGAGTTGCAGGAATGATAAAAGCAAACAGGTTCCACACGCCTTCCGTTGACAGCTTTGGAAGATCTGGCTATAATTCATCAGTTTGGTTGTTTCTCTCATTTTTGGTCCCATTCGCAGGTTTAGAGACAAAAGCATACTGTTCAATTCTTTGCTATCTTGGCATCTTCCAGAAGTTGGACTACAAGCTCCATCACCCGCTAGCGTGATGATGGGAGCTAAAGTTCTAACCCATTTGAACACCATCAGGACAGGAACAAAAAAAAGCTAAGATTGACTTTTTCACCCCTATCAGTCCTCAAAAATTGGACCAGAATACTGTAGAACAGGGATGCCCAACTATGGCAACTTTTAAGATCTGTGGACTCCAACTCCCAGAATTCCCTAGTCAGCCATGCTGGCTAACTGGGGAATTCTGGGAATCATAGTCCACAAATCTTAAAAGTTGTTACCATTGCAAAAAGCTTACTATACAACTTTACCACCTCATAAATATTTTTTATGGACCAGAACTTGAGAGTTAAGTTACTGAGCAAACCAAGTTTGTGATGAAACACATCCTGAATGCGAAACCTCTCTCTCTCTCTCTCTCTCTCTCTCTCTCTCTCTCTCTCTCTCTCTCTCTCTCTCTCTCTCTCTCTCTCTCTCTCTCTCTCTCTCTCTTTTTCAGGAAACACTGATTGTCAAGCTTTTGATTACAGTTGATCCTTGACTTACAACTGTCCATTTAGTGACCATTCAAAAATTACAAGGGCACAGGGGGAAAAAGTGACTTTTGACCCTTTTTCCCCCCACACTGATGACTTGCAATATCCCCATGGTTCATGTGATCAAAATTTGGACGCTCGGCAACTGGCATGTACTTATGCCTGTTGCAATGTCTCGTAGTCACATGATCCCTTTTTTTGGTGACCTTCTGACCAGCAAATTCAATGGGGAATCTAGATTCACTTAACAACCATTTGACTAGCTGAACAACCGCAGGGATTCACTTAACCAGCGTGGGAAGGAAGGTCATAAAACGGGACAAAAGTCACTGAATGTCTTGCTTAGCAACAGACATTTTGGGGCTCAGTTCTGGTCGTAAGTTGAGGACTATCTAGAATGCATTGGTGATCCTAACCTGTCTTTCGAGACAATTCCTTCATTCCCACATCAGTGGGCCCAAGGGAAAAAAATTATAATATGCATTTTTAAAAGTCCTTTTAAGCAAACTTTCCATCCTAGCCCCCTGGCCCACCCTCCAAGCTAATGTTTATCCTGGAAAAAATGCTACACTTCAGTTAAAATCAGAACGGTTTATTAATTCCCTTTGAATGAACCATTGTTCCGCTAGTAAATGAAGAATTATTTACATGAGCAGACGTATTGTGCGTTAGACTTTCAATCTTTTCATTCAGAGTTTCCTTTTTTTAATTTTTTTTGTCAACAGATCAATTGTGGGTTGTTGTTTTTTGAGCCGGCCTTGTAAAATGTCCTTTTTGCCCATATAAGCTTTTTTTAAAAAATGTGTGGCTTATTGGCAAGAATAAAACAATGGTTTAAGAAGGGGTGGGGGCTTTCATAACCGGTCTCATGAGACAGGTAATCCTCGAATGACAAACACAATCGAGCCCAAATTTTGTGTTGTTAAGCGAAACGGCGGTGAAGTGAGTCGCCGTCCCATTTTGCGACCTTCCTTGCCTCGGTTGTTAAGTGAATCAGTGCAGTTGTTAAGTCAGTAAGACGGTTGTTAAGGGAACCTGGATTCTCCATTGAGTTTGCTTGTCAGAAGATCGCAAAAGGAGATCCATTTATTTTATTTTGGAAATTTTATATTGCCGCCTACTCGCACATGGCAACTCAAGGCGGTTTACACAGATATAGCAAGAGCAGTAGCCCTTAGACTTATATACTGCTTCACAGTGCTTTACAGCCCACTCCAAGCGGTTTACAGTGCCAGCCTCTTGCCCCCAACAATCTGAGTCCTCATTTTACCCACCTAGGAAGGATGGAAGGCTGAGTCAACCTTGAGCCTGGTGAGATTCGAACTGCCAAATTGCAGGCAGCCGGCAGTCAGCAGAAGTAGCCTGCAGTACTGCACTCTAACCACTGCACCAACACAGCTCTTATAGAAACCATATAAAAGAAATAAAGAAGAAGAAAAATAATAAATTAGTAAAATAATAAACCCACCCACCCCAATGTGACCCTGGAACACCGGAACCATCATAAGTATGAGCCAGTTGCTACAACGGCCGTAAGTGTGAAAAACGGTCATAAGTCACATTTTTTTCAGTGCCATTCTAACTTTAATACGGTCAGTAAACGGATGCTTGTAAGCCAAGGACCACCTGTGTAGCCTTTATCCCAGGTGCTTGGACTTGAGCCAAGTGTCCTGCAGGTAAGGGAGACCAAGGTTGAAATTAAGACTTTGGACTTGGTACTTGGAGATAACTAAAATCAGAATATGGTGACTGTGTTGAAATAAATTCCATACTTAATGGAATTAGCGCACAAGTAGTGCAGCCAGATCTGTAATCTCAGCATACTGTGCTTATTAATGTTTATTTTGCAATATTGGGCTGATGTGAAAAAGTGGATTAGGGAAGGCTTGAGGACAGCAAATGAAGCTAACTTTATGCAAAGTCACTATCCATGTGTTCCCCGGCATTTATTTTGCCATCTGGGGAAAACGTAGTCTGTTGACTGTGTCCACAGGAGTTTTTCGAAACTGGCAGAACTCTCCTTGTTTCCAATCATGATAATTTAGATGGGACACATTGTACAATCTTGGTCTTAACAACCACTCTAGAAAGAACACAGAGAAGAGCAACAAAGAAGACTGGAGGCTGAAACATGTAAAAGGACGGTCGCAGGAATTGGCTACGTCTGGTTTAATGAAAAGAAGGATTAGGGGTGACATGATTTCAATATCTCAGGGGCTGCTCCAAAGAAAAGGGGGTCACCCTATTCTCCAAAGCACCCGAGGGCAAGGCAAGAAGCAATGGATGGAAATTAATCAAGGAGAGAAGCAACCAAGAACTAAGGAGAAATTTCCTGACAGTTAGAACAATTAATCAGTGGAACAGCTTGCCACCAGAAGTTGTGAATGCTCCAACACTGGAAGTTTTTAAGAAGAGATTGGACAACCATTTGTCTGTAATGGTATGGGGTTTCCTGTCTGTGCAGGGGGTTGGACTAGAAGACCTCCAGGTTCCCTTCCACATCTGTTAGTCGGTTATTCGGATGAAAATTCAGTCTTTTCTCAATACAGGTAGTCCTTGATTTACAACATTTCATTTAGTGACGGTTCAAAGTTACAACGGCACCGGAAAAAGTGACATATGGCCGTTTTTCACACAACTTTGCAGCTTTCCTATGGTCACGTGATCCAAATTCGAACGCTTGGCAACTGGCATGTATTTATGATGGTTGCAGTGTCCTGGGGTCACGTGATTCCCTTTTGCGACCGTCTGACAAGCAAAGTCAATGGGGAAGCCAGATTCACTTAACAATCGTGTTACTAACTTAACAGCTGCAGTGATTCACTTAACAACCGTGGCAAGAAAGGTCGTAAAATGGAGCAACATTCACTTAACAACCACGTAGCTCACTAAACAGCAGAAATGTTGGACACAACTGTGGTCCTAAGTCAAGGACTACATACATATAGGTCATGTGCATGCTAAGTGTAGGTGTAGCAGTTTATAGGGCAGTTTATTGTCCTTTGTCAGGGCAACGTTGTTCTTTCTCGCTCTATTTTTGTTCACATTTCATAAGTCGCAGGTGACAGAATCTTTCCCTGGGCATGTTGTGTGTCTGTTCACAAGTCTCACTTGTCAAAAGAAGGACGTGAAAGTTCTTCTGCCAATAATCGAGATGCACATTTCAGACTTCGTACATGAGAAAAAAGCATGCAGCATGGAGAACAGAAACACAGACTAATTTCATTTCTTAAATAATGAAAGAAAAGGGATATTTCCTGAAAGATCCTTCGGAAAAGCGCCCTGAAGACAGAACTGGAAGGGACCTTGGAGGTCTTCTAGTCCAACCCCCTCCTCAGGCAGGAGACCCTATAACATTTCAGACAAATGGTTGTCTAATTTCTTCTTAAAAACCTCCTGCTTCTGGTGGCAAGTTGTTCCACTGATTAATTGTTCTCACTGTCAGGAAGTTTCTCCTTAGTTCTAGGTTGCTTCTCTCCTTGATTAGTTTCCAGCCATTGTTTCTTGTCTTGCCTTCTGTCTTGCCTTCCTTTTTGTCTGTCTGTATAGGTATAAATGTGTGTGTGTGTGTGTGTGTGTGTGTGTGTGTGTGTGTGTGTGTGTGTGTGTGTGTGTGTGTGTGTGCGTGTGTGTGTGCGTGTGTGTAATTTAAAGACGCTGTATATAGAAAGAGTTGGAAAACTAAAACCTAACCTTTGTTGATAGATAGATAGATAGATAGATAGATAGATAGATAATAGACAGACAGACAGACAGACAGACAAAAGTTAGATTTTAGTTTTCCAACTCTTTCTATATACAGCATGCATCTTAAATTACACACACACACATATTTATACATAGACAGAAAGTGTGTGTGTGTGTGTGTGTGTGTGTGTGTGTGTGTGTGTGTGTGTGTGTGTATAACAGAGTTGTAAAGGACCTTGGAGGTCTTCTAGTCCAACCCCCTGCTTAGGCAGGAAACCCTACACCACTTCAGACAAATGGTTATCCAACATCTTAAAAACTTCCAGTGTTGGAGCATTCACAACTTCTGGAGGCAAGCTGTTCCACTGATTAATTGTTCTCACTGTCAGGAAATTTCTCCTTAGTTCTAAGTTGCTTCTCTCCTTGATTAGTTTCCACCCATTGTTTCTTGTCCTACCCTCATGTGCTTTGGAGAACAGTTTGACTCCCTCTTCTTTGTGGCAATCCCTGAGATATTGGAATATTGCTATCATGTCTCCCCTAGTCCTTCTCATCAAACTAGACATACCCAATTCCAGCAGCCGTTCTTGTTCTACTTAGTCTCACAGAACGAAAGGAGCATGAAATCTTGTCACTGGTAACTTTAGCAGAGAGCCTGGGGTTTTTTGGGGTGTTTTTTTTAAATAGCGCAGGCTAAAAAGTTCCCATTGCAAAATTGGACCTGTGCCTCCTTTTGCAAATGGCAAAACCTTTTGTTTGCTTCCTTCGTGGCAGAGGTTAAAGTGGCCCTGGCTAAAATGAATGGAGTTGGATAGGTGCCCCTCGCATCCTTTATTTCAGTAATGGCAATACTTCACCCCTGGCACCATCTCCGACATTAGCTGAGGGCTGGATGTTCACTTTGCTTACAGCTGCATAAATCACTGCCAAGCTGTTTTGGAGCAAACCTGATCTAGCTCTGGTCAACTTTCAACGTCAGGAGATTAAATGGCTAAAAATATAAGCCGCTAACGGTAAACACCGAGCTCTAAGCCATCTGAATGTACCCAAGAATGCATGTCGGGTACAGTACATCGTCTCGGGACGAAAAGGTCAGCGAAATGGCCTAAAGGCTTACCGCGAACCCAAAGGTATTTTTTCAAGAGGCAACTGGACTTTCTTGTTTTTCTTTGAAGACGTTTCGCTTCTCATCTAAGAAGCGTCTTCAGTTCTGGCTGGATGGTGGGGAATGGAAGGATTGATACTCCTTGCAGACAAAGCTGGTCATTTGCATCCTTTTAGAGAGTCGTGGAGGCCACTTGGAGGTTTATCTGCATCCTTAGGATCACCTGAGTGGTGCTCCTTGTTCCTTTAGTCTGCAATTTTTCCCTCTGGAAATCTATTTCTACTCACACACCATTCAAAGGGGGTTCGTCCCAAATTGTATAGCTAAAAGTCTGTAGAGGTTCTCAGTCATCCAGGTCATGGTTGTCCCAAAGGTGCTTTTTTTCAGGAGGCAACTGGACTTTTGTTTTTTCTTTTGAAGACATTTCGCTTCTCCTCCGAGAAGCTTCTTCAGCTCTGACTGGATGGTGGGGAATGCAGATGGGGCTGGTCATTTGCATCTTTTTAGAGAGTCGTTGAGGCCACTTGGAGGTTTATCTGCATCCTCAGAGTCACCTGAGTAATGCAAGTGGGTGTGGATAAACCCATTTCCCCGACTACTACAGATAAACTAAGTGGCCTCAACGACACTCTAAAAGGATGCAAATGACCGCCGGTTGCGGACCGGTACCGGTCTGCAGACCTGGGATTTGGGGACCCCTGATCTAAAGCATGTTTTATGATGCTTTAATTAAGACTTTTTCTTCGCAACAACGTTCTGCAATTTTTTCCAATTGCTTTGTTGTCTTAGGCTCTTTAGCCTGTGCAATTAAAATATTCTGAATTCTCAAACGGGCAGTTTATAAGGAAAGGGGAAGGAAACTACTTCAGCTGCTGATCTGCCATTTCTTGAGGTCTTAACTTGACAGCTTGAATTTTAAGGATGCAGGATACGTCCTGATAAGCATAACCTCGCCCACAAGTACTCTTTTTTACTTCATTCCCTGCAGCGGTTGCAAAAAAACAAAAAAACTAAACAAAAAGTGACTGTAATGGTCTTTAAGCTTTGGAAAATTAGACCCACTGGTGCATATTATTTTTCCTAGAAGCTAAAGTTTGCCTAATAGTTGTTTATGGAGATTCTCAGTCATCCAAGTCATAGTTATCTCAAAGGTGCTTTTTCAAAAACCAATTGGACTTGTTTTTTTTCCCCTTCTTCTTTGAAAATGTTTTGCCTCTCATCCAAGAAGCTTCTTCAGTTCTGGAGAAGAGAAATGTTTTCAAAGAGAAAAACCAAGGAAGTTTAGTTGCCTTTTTTGGGGGTGGGGTTCGTCATCCACACGAATGACACTATTGGTTTATTTTTATTCTCTGTTTATTAAATTTGCAAGCCGCCCATCTCTCTACGAAGCGACTCTGGGAAAGCTTAGAAAACAGGTAGTCCTTGACTTACAACAGTTCATTTAGTGACCGTTCAAAGTGAAACAGTGCTGAAAAAAAGTGACTTATGACCGTTTTCCACACTTATGACCATTGCAGCATCCCCATGGGCATACGATGTGCATTTGGATGCTACATATTTATGACGGTTTGCCGTATCCCGGGGTCGTGTGATCTCCTTTTGCGACCTTTTGACAAGCTAAGTCAATGGGGAAGGCCGGATTCACTTATCAACCGTGTTGCTAACAGCAACTGCAGTGATTCAGTTAACGATTGTTGAAAAGGTTGGAAAATGGGACGAAATTCGCATAACTCGCTTAGCCAGAGAAGTTTTGGCTCATAAGCCGAGGACTACCTATAAGGGCAAGATGACCAGGGCATGTGTCAGGGTTCCAAATAGCATCCAGAACTAAATCAGAGTCCGAGGCAAAGTATTCCTCAAAGTTCCAATTTATTAGCAGAGCCATGTTGGCACATCTGTGAGAAACCCGAATCTGAAGCTACGAGGGTTTCTCCACCCAGTTTAAAGTTCATTCCCTTGTCCGCACACCCAGAAGTTCATCACGCTGACCAGTCGTCTTTTGCCAACGTGTCCGTTACTCCCATCAGCTTCCGGCCAGGTGCTGAACAAAGGATGATCTTGAAAGCCTAAAATGAATTTGTTATGGCTACATGTCTACCTCGCTCATAGAACAGCCCCTCCCAAATTCCCACAGCAAGAATACATTCTAAAGCATAAAGTGTGGCAGGCCAAAGTCTCTAATAAAATATGGCTTCGGCCTGACAGCATGAGTGACTGAGCGCACCATCTAGGAAACGCATCAGCTATGCATTTTCTTAAAATCATATTGTACAGGTAGTCCTTGACTTACAACAAGTTAAATTTAGTGACCATTCGAAGTTACAGCAGCCCCGAAAAACACAACTTACGACCGTTTCTCACTGTTACGGCCTCAGCAGTAGTCATGCGAACACAATTCAGACACTTGGCCACTGGTTCTTATTTAACGACCGTTGCTGTGTCCCAAGGTCACGCGATCCCCTTTTTACGACCTTCGAACAAGCAAAGTCAAGCGGGTGGCGACATTCACTCAACGACCGGGTTCCTAACTCAGCAACCGCAGGTGATTCACTGAGCGGCAAGACGGGTCGTAAAAATGGGGGCAGAAGACACTTAAGAAATGTCTCACTTAATGATGGAAATGTTGGGGCTCCGTTGTGGTCATAAGTCGAGGACCTCCCCTAGTCTGCTTTGCTGAAAGGAGCCCGGCAGATCAGTAAAGCTCCCTGTTTTGTGTTATTCTAGCTCTGGCTATCTGCACTTTGCAAACAATAGGCACATCCATGCCAGTTGAAGTCGGACCACGAAAAACAAACCCTCTTCATCAATGTTTTTTAAGACAGGAATGCATCCTGCCCTCTCCTGTCTGCTGCCCCCCTCCAATGATGCCAGTTGGTTTCCGAGCTGCCCTTTCTCATGCCCCCGATATCTTCCCACCTTGGGGGCCTGCCTTCTCTGCCAGTTGCCGATCTGATGGAGAACCTGCGGACCGCATGCGACAGGAAGCCCAAAGGGAAGTGACTCAGAGGGGTTTTTATAGGAAGAAGTGCCCGGATTATGGATTAGTAACTGGCTTGATGCCAAGGGCAGTGCGCATTAGGGGTGAGAAACCGGAGAATTGACCGGAGAATGACTGAAGTGTTGGAGAACTTCAAAGCCCATGGTTCTCAACCTGGAGAGCGCTGAGTGGGATTGAATGGGAATGGGAAATAGAATTGGAACTAGAATGGAATGGAATGGAATGGAATGGAATGCAGAATAGAATAGAATAGAATAGAATAGAATAGAATAGAATAGAATAGAATAGAATAGAATAGAATAGAATAGAATAGAATAGAATGCACAATAGAATAGAATAGGAATGCACAATAGAATGCAGAATAGAATAGAATAGAATGCACAATAGAATAGGAATGCACAATAGAATGCAGAATAGAATAGAATAGAATGCACAATAGAATAGAATAGAAATGCACAATAGAATGCAGAATAGAATAGAATAGAATGCAGAATAGGATAGGATAGAATAGAATAGAATAGAATAGAATAGAATAGAATAGAATAGAATAGAATAGAATAGAATAGAATAGGAATGTAGAATAGAAATAGGGAGTTGAAGTCCACAAGTCATAAAGTTGCAAACTTTGGGACCCCTGACTTAGCTAGTAACAGTAAGAGTACCAATAAAGGAGAATGTTTTGTAGCCCAGGGTTGAACTCCTTGATGCTGTGAGCTTGGTTGTTGTGTTGCAGATGTTTCATTACCCAACTAGGTAATCTCATAAGGGCTAGAAGAGAATGGGGTTTGGGGGGGGAGGAGGAGGAAGAAAGGACTGGGGTCCTTGGTGCTCTCAGAACTTGGTTTTTGTCTTGCAGACATTTCATTACCCAAGTAGGTAACATCATCAAGGCTAGAAGAGAATGGGGTTGGAGGAGGAGGAAGGAGAAGGAGAAGAAGGAGACTGGGATCCTTGGTTGTTTTCTTGCAGACATTTCATTACCAAACTAGGTAACATGATCAAGGCTAGTAGCTGATGATGATACCTAATTTGGGTAATGAAATGTCTGCAAGAAAACGAACAAGATCAGATAGCACAAAGGATCCCTCAAGAGCGTTAGTGATCCAAAACTGCCTTGGGCTAAATGAGAGCCAGTGAAAGGAAACCTGCTATAGCTTCTAGAGCAAATGGCTGGGACTGATAGGGATTGTAGTCCAAAACAAGGAGAGCAGCAAGCTTGAATCTGGCCACTTTCAAATGAGTGTCTCTGAATCCTATCAAGCTTGTGTCAGCTGACTGAAACCAAGATTGTTCTTGAGCTATGTTACTCAGCCATTTTAAGATGTACGGACTTCAACTCCCAGAATACCCCAGCCAGCATTCATCAATCAAGGAGCTACCAACTCAAACAAGCTAACACTAAACCACAGTCCAATCAAGGAACCGGCCTGAATACTCCCACCAACACTAACAGGGCAAGCCACTTGTGGGCAATCGGAGAGCAAACCTCCCCACTCCCTCGTAGCACTGATGGTATTACCTAGTTGGGTAATGAAACGTCCGCACGAAAGCGACCAAGCTCAAAGAGCAACAAAGACCCTTTCATTTCAACTCTGAGCTACAAATATTCTGCTTTGTTAGTTGTCTGTAGAAGGGTTATCACCTTATTTTCTGCTGCTTTTCCTTGGCTATTAAATTCACCTTAATAGTAACAAAGGAACAGAATGTCCCAACAGCAATTAATTCCTTTATCAGTAGCACTGTGTTCAGCTCAAAGTCCTCAATTAATAGTTTCGGAGAGATAGTAATACAGCATTACACTGATAGGACAGTGAGTAAAAAGTAGCTATGATAGTTTGCTACTGCACTTATCTGGTGTGACACCCACTTCCCTATCAGCTGTTGGCTTTCTTAACTAGATGAAAGGACTTCTTACGTCTGAGGAAAATTTTCAATTTTGTTTCTCTAGAAAATAAACCTATAGAGCTGTTTATATGTATTGAAAAAGGAGAAAATAGATTGTTCGGCATATATTCATTACAAAATTGCATACAGCTAGTCCCAGGGTGGGTTCCTCCCGGTTCGGACCGGTTCAGCCGAACCGATAATGACCCTCTGGTGATGTCACGATGACGTCACGGATCCTGTTCGGTCAGTGCCAGTCTGTGGGCGCCGCCATCTTTTTTTTAAAAAAAATTTTTTAAATTTTTTTTCTTCTGAGCATGCTCAGAAGCCGAGTTTCCAGCACTGTGCATGCGGTCGCCATCTTGTTTTTGCCTTTTTTTTAAAAAAAATGATTTTTTGGCACTGCACCCATGAGGCGCGCCCACGCGGCGCGGGAGGAAGCGAACCACTAGCGAGATAAGTTAGAACCCACCCCTGTGGTAAGAAAAGTTGTAAAATTGGGGCAAAACTCACTTAACAAATGTCTCACGTAGCCACATAAATTTTGGGCTCAACAGAGGTCGTATGTTGAGGACTACCTGTCTAACATGATAAAACCGAATATACTGGTAGTTTAGAATTAATGACATCTATAAGATGGGCTAGAATTCTTAAATAAGGCATTTAATGGCACTAACCATTCTCTTAATTAATTAGAGACCATTTTCCCATAGAATATTTGTAGCTCAGGGTTCAACTGTGAATCTTTGCTGTTCTCTGAGCTTCATCGTTTTCTTGCAGACGTTTCTGCAAGAGACGTATCTTGATTGGCCCAAAGTCACCCAGTTGGGCTTTCGTCCTTAAGGTGAGACTAGAACTCACCGTCTCCTGGTGATTGGCCCAAAGTCACCTACTTGACTGGGGAATTCTGGGGATTGAAGTCCACAACTCTTAAAGTTGCCAAGTTTGGAGACCCCTGCTTTTAAGGACTAGGGATGCTGAGCCTTGGCCCTGAAACCCTGTTCCTTTTTACTTGTCCTGAGCAATTGAACTCCGCACGAAGAGATGCATAGCGCTGCATTTGCTTACCTGTTACATTCTATTAATATTATATTCCTTTATCTCAGCTGCTACCGTTTCACCTCTGTTACATCTTACATTAATTCAATTAATCGTTAAGATTTCCAAACTGAAAGATAATATAAAGTATAGACTATGGGGAAATAATAGGCTAGATTATTCAACAGGAAGTGCCAGGTAGGTGATACAACCAGCTGAGCTAATTATTATTTTATTTTATTTATTTGCATACTGCCTTTACTGTTCTTACAAATAACTCAAGGTGTGACTATCTGCCACACACTAAATTCCTCCTAATGTCCCCCACAACAACAACAACCCTGTCAGGTGGGTTTGGCTGAGAGAGAGAGAGACACTGGCCCAAAGTCACCCAGCCAGCTTTCATGCCTAAGACGGAATTAGAACTCATTGCTGGCTGGGGAATTCTGGGAATTGAAGTCCACCCATTTTAAAGATTGAGAAACTCTGTTTTAGAAAATACACCTGAAACTTTAGCGTGTCCAAAAAAGGAGAAAAAGCTGCCCTAAATTCTTAGGGAGACCCACTTGCAACTCACGATAGTCTGTTCCTGTCATAAATCCAGAAGAAGGGACCTTATAGGTCATCTAGTCCAACCCCCTGCTCAAGCAGGAGACCCTACACCGTTTCTGACAAATGGCAGTCCAATCTCTTCTTGAAAGTCTCAAGTGATGAAGCTCCCACAACTTCCGAAGGCAACTTTTGTTCCGTTGGTTGATTGTTCTCACTGTCAGAAAGTTCCTCCTTTTTTCTAGGTTGAATCTCTCCTTGATCAGTTTCCATCCATTATTCCTTGTCTGGCCTTCGGGTGCTTTGGAAAATAGCTTGACCCCCTCCTCTCTGTGGCAGCCCCTCAAATATTGGAACACTGCTATCATGTCTCCTCTGGTCCTTCTCTTCACTAGACTAGCCAGGCCCAGTTCCTGCAACCATTCTTCATATGTTTTAGTCTCCAGTCCCCTGATCATCCTGGTTGCTCTCCTCTGCACTTTTTCTAGAGTCTCAACATCTTTTTTATAGTGTGGTGACCAAAACTGGATGCAGTACTCTAGGTGTGGTCTAACTAAGGCTTTATAGAGTGGTATTAGTACCTCCCTTGATCTTGATTGTATCCCTCTGTTAATGCAACTTAGGACTGCATTGGCTTTTTTGGCTGCCGCCACACACTGCTGGCTCATATTTAGCTGGTTGTCCACTAAGACTCCAAGATCCCTCTCGCTGTCACTGCTATTAAGCCTGGTTTCACCTAGTTTATATGTATACTTTTGAGGTTTTTTTAACCTAAGTGTAGGCCTTGACTTTTCTCTACATGAAAAGGCATGATGAAACTGAAGATCCTAAGTTTTGGCAGATGAAACGGAAATGGATCTTTTGGTATGGAAGTCGTGTGGCCCTCAAGGAGACTCCTTTCTGAGCTGACCCCAGGCAAGCGTAGCTTTCTCCACCTGGGTCTTTGGAAGTTGAGACCCCTCCAGTGGTGGGTTCCTACCAGTGCGGTCCACTCTATAGCACCGGTAGTGGCCCGCTGGTGACGTCACAGTACCGGTGCGGTCGGTTGCCGGCCAATTTTTTTAAAAAAAAATTTAATTTTTTTTTAATTTTCTTCTGCGCATGGCCAGAAGCCGAGCTTCTGACACTGCGCATGCGCTGCCTTCCTACCCCACAGTGAGTCCAAGCAGGGGAGGATGGCTGAGGGAGCGCGTGAGACGCTGAAAGAACGGGCGGCAGGACCTATCTCCATTCCCCTCCCTTCAGCAGTCCGAGAAGCCACGAACGTGCGGTGATGATCCCAGGCATTTTTGCACGTTCGAGGCTTCTCGAGCTGCTGAGGGGAGGGGGAATGGGCAGCAGGACCTATCTCAGTTCCCCTCCCTTCAGCAGCCTGAGAAGCCATGCCCACCCGGTCACATGGCTGGCAAGCCACACCCACAAAATAAGCCACACCCACAGAGTGGTAGTAAAAAAAATTAGGAACCCACCCCTGGACCCCTCCCAGGTTGTTCAGCGAAGAGGCGGATGTTGGGTCTGCTAGATTAGCTTCAGAGGTGTGTTTGTGTTGGGTGTCCATGCAGGCACCATGTCAAAAAAAAACCCCCAACAAACGTCACGTCATAAAAAGTTGGAAGCCCGCGTTAAGGCTTCTCCTGCCTTTAGCATAAAACACAGGCAGTCCTCAACTTATGACCACAATTGAACCCCTGCTGTTAAGAAAGACGTTGGTTCAGTGAATGTTGTCCCGTTTTACGATCTTTCTCGCCGCCGTTGTTAAGTGAATCATTGCAGCCGATAAACATGGTGACATGTTTTAGTAACATGGTTGTTAAGTGAATTCGACTTCCCCCGTTGGTTTTGCTTGTCCGAAAGGTCGCAAAAGGTGATCACATGACCTCGGGACACGGCGACGGTCGTATGTGTGAGCCAATTGCCAAACGTCTGAATTTTGATCGTGGGGATGCTACCAAAGGTTGTAAGTGTGAAAAATGGTCGTAAGTCACTTTTTTCAGGGCCGTTGTAACTTTGAACGGTCACTAAATGAACTGTTTGTAAGTCAAGGACTATCTGCATTGGGAACGTCCTCCATGATCCTGAGGTAATGTAGAAATACTCCAGATGGGTCCTTGTTTTACTGCTTGTCCTCGACTTACGACCACGGTGGAGCCCAACATTTCCCTTGCCAAGTGCCCCATTTTACAACCTTTCTTGGCACTGTTGTGAAGCGAACCCCTGCAGTTGTTAAGTTAGTCACACGGGGGGGGGGTGTTCAGTGAATCTGGCTTACCTGTCGACTTTGCTCGTCGCAAAAGGGGATCGCACAACATTCCCCCCCCCCCCCCCGGGGACACTGCAACCGTTGTAAACACGAGTCAGCTGCCAAACGTCTGAATTTTGATCACGGGACCGCGGGGATGCTGCAAGCCTGAAAAACGCTCCTAGGTCCCTTTTTTTCCCCGTGCCACCTTAACTTCGAGTGGTGATTAAAGGAACCGTTGTTAAGTCGCGGACTGCCTGTATATAGAAGAGAAGAGAAGAGAAGAGAAGAGAAGAGAAGAGAAGAGAAGAGAAGAGAAGAGAAGAGAAGAGAAGAGAAGAGAAGAGAAGAGAAGAGAAGAGAAGAGAAGAGAAGAGAAGAACAGAGTTGGAAGGGACCTTTGAGGTGTTCTAGTCCAACCCCCTGCTTAGGCAAGAAACTCTACACCACTTCAGACAAATAGTTATCCAACATCTTCTTAAAAACTTCCAGTGTTGGAGCACCCACAACTTCTGGAGGCAAGCTGTTCCACTGATTAATTGTTCTAACTGTCAGGAAATTTATTTATTTATTTATTTATTTATTTATTTATTTATTTATTTATTTGTGAGATTTATATACCGCCTCACAGTGCAAGCCCTCTCTAAGCGGTTTACACCAGTAAGCAATGTATATTTATATTGCCCCCAACAATCTGGGTCCTCATTTTACCTACCTCGGAAGGATGGAAGGCTGAGTCAACCTTGAGCCGGTGAGATTTGAACCGCTGACCTGCGGATCACAATCAGCTAAAGTGGCCTGCAGTACCTGCCTCTAACCGCTGCGCCACCTCGGCTCTAATTTCTCCTTAGTTCTAAGTTGCTTCTCTCCTTGATTAGTTTCCACCCATTGCTTCTTGTCCTGCCTTCAGGTGCTTTGGAGAATAGTTTGACTCCCTCTTCTTTGTGGCAGCCCCTGAGATACTGGAACACTGCTACCATGTCTCCCCTGGTCCTTCTTTTCATTAAACTTAGACATACCCAGTTCCTGCAACCGTTCTTCATATTTCTATCCCTCTACGCCGGCATCGTGGAATGTAAAACCAGTTCAGAGGGGTTGTGTCTTCAAAGGAAACCCGTCCATTCCCAAAATGCTGGCTCCGTCGTTTCACGGTCTCCGATATGCCTTTAGCTAGCATTAGCAGCTTATCCCACCTGCATTCCTCTGCATTGCAGCTGGAAGTCACGTGGCTTGGCAATGGTTTCCTTTGCATTTCAAACCAGGCAATAGAGGAAGTTGTTAATTCCCTCCCCTACTTTTGCCTTCACAAATGACAATTAGACTGCTAGAATATATATATATTTTCCTCCCTGCAGGCCAACATTCAGCTTTGTTGCTGTATACCTTAAATGGCACCAGGTACTTAAGTAGGTGATGTGGACTAAAATAAATAACAATTTTGGGACCTTGCTTTTTCAAGAATCAGAATTGTTCAGACACGGAGAAAGAGTTTAGGAGAGCAAAGGGATGGTGGAAACCTAGCAGGGTTGCCTTGACATTCATTCTTGACTCACAAAAACCATAGGTAAAGGTAAAGTTTCCCCCGCACATGCGTGCTAGTCGTTCCCAACACTAGGGGGCAGTGCTCATCTCCGTTTCGAAGCCGAGGAGACAGCGCTTTCCGAAGACATCTCCGTGGTCATGTGGCAGGCATGACTCAACGCCGAAGGCCCACGGAGCACTGTTAACCTTCCCACCAAAGGTGGTCCCTATTTTTCTACTTGCATTTTTTACGTGCTTTCGAACTGCTAGGTTGGCCGAAGCTGGGACAAGTAACGGGAGCTCACTCCGTTATGCGGCGCTAGGGATTCGAACCGCCGACCTGCCGACCTTTCTGATCGACAAGCTCAGCGTCTTAGCCACTGAGCCACCGCGTCCCTCACAAAAACCATAGTGAATGTCAATTGTTTTCTGGTTTCATTCCTGTTATTCTGACTCTCCCTGATGAACAAATATATCACTAGTCCTCGACATACGACCTCAACAGAGGTCCAAAATGTTCCGTTGCTAAGCCAGACATCATTCAGTGAGTTTTGCCCCGTTTTACGACTTCTCTTGTTTCAGCGAATCGCTGTTGTCGTTAAGTTAGTCGCACGGTCGTTAAGCGAGCCCGGCTTCCCCCCGTTGACTTTGCCTGTCCGAAGATCGCAAAAGGGGATCGTGGTGACGTTGGAACCGTCATAAATAGATTCCGGGTTTTGATTGCATGACCATGGGACGCTGCAATGGTCATAAGTGGGGAAACGGTCATAAGTAAACTTTTTTCAGTGTAACCCCAGTCAATAAACACATGGTGGTAAGTTGAGGATCACCTGTAAACAGATATTTTCAAACCCGTTGGCTGGATGCAATTTCTCAGTAGTGAAAGCTTTTCTTGGGTCTCTGCTGTACAAGAGTATTGTAATTAAAATGAATATTACAGAGAGAGAAGTGTGTATTTTGAACCGTGGTGGCGCAGTGGTTAAAATGCAGTATTGCAGGCTAATTCTTCTGACTGCAATTTGGCAGTTCGATCCTGACCGGCTCAAGGTTGACTCAGCCTTCCATCCTTCCGAGGTTGGTAAAATGAGGACCCAGATTGTTGGGGGCAATAGGCTGACTCGCTTAGAGAGGGCTAAAAGCACTGTGAAGCAGTATATAAGTCTAAGGGCTATTGCTATTTTCAGAGGGGATCTAGTATTAATTTCTATTCGATCCAGGATTAATTTCTATTGGATGCTCCTATACACAGATAGACAAATTTACAGGCAAATCTCTTTGGCCAAATTCGGATTATTTTATGATAAAAGGCAGCTTCAACATGGCAGATTTTGGCAATTCCATGCTATTGGATTTTTATTTTAACATCTATATTATTATCATTTTTTTGGACAAGAACTTTTTCAAACATTGCCCTCTGGGCTTCTCTGGAGACCCAAGTATTTTACTTAACTCCTTTGAAATCTTGCCAGGATTTAGTTCGCTTAAGCAGAAATCTTTATTTCAAGCCTTGAGAGCTTCCAGGCTCATTTTGTTAATAATAGGTGTTAAGTTTAGATCTAGAGTTACATAAGAAATCGATGTTGGAGAAAAAAAAATCCAAAATTGAAGTGGGCAATAGGTGAAGCAATAGGTTTTCTTAGGGTCCAGTCTAATGACAAAATTTAAGACCTAAATTGATTCTACAGTATATTGATACCAGAAACCATTTTTCCTCTCCTCTCCTCTCCTCTCCTCTTCTCTTTTTATTTAATTCTTTCTATGTAGGTTGAGTTTTATTTATTTATTTATTTATTTGTGAGATTTATATACCGCCTCACAGTGCAAGTACTCTCTAAGCGGTTTACACCAGTAAGCAATGTATATTTATATTGCCCCCAACAATCTGGGTCCGCATTTCACCTACCTCGGAAGGATGGAAGGCTGAGTCAACCTTGAGCCGGTGAGATTTGAACCGCTGACCTGCGGATCACCGTCAGCTAAAGTGGCCTGCAGTACTGCACTCTAACCGCTGCGCCACCTCGGCTCGTAACCACAATCACAAGCATTTTAAGTAGCTTCCTTTCCTACTGTATGATGACCATTGTATTTTTCCTCTTGGCATTATAGTTGTTTGGGTTTGGCTTTTAAAGCTATTCTTTTAAATGGGAAAAAAAACATATTTTCAAACTAGGGTCCTTTGGGAATAACGGAGGAAGAACAATCTTCCGAGCCAGCATCTGGTTTTGCGCTTGGGGGAATTGTAGATGTCAACGCTTCTGGCTGGCATCAACCTCCAAAGATTAAAGTTGGAGCAAATTGTCTCCCAGCAAAAGGTTTTTCAAGAGAGATGGACTTTTTTTTTTTGGCAACTCTTGCCTGTATATCTTCCTTCATGCACTCAGCTATAAAAGCCAACGCAGGCTTTTGGTCACACCGCCCTGCAGTTTGGATGCAGAAACCATTACTGTGGAGAGCTTTTATGATACTTGGGTTGCTACAGCTTGGAAGGTTCTGTGCATCCCTTTTGATGTAAAACTGTAGGATAGGAGTGCCAGGTTGTGGGAATTGTGTTATCTCCCCTCTGTGAGTTGGCCCAGGGCTTGGTCCAGCTTCTGAATGTAGCCTCTTCCAACTTGGTCTTGGCTGGAGAGCTTTGTTCTAGTTTCTCTCCTAGTCTCTCCTCATTGTGTTCTTAGCTAGCCAAAAAAAACCAACCCTGGACATTTTATGGCAGTGATGGCAAACCTTTTTTTCCTCGGGTGCCGAAATAGTACGCGCATGTGTTATCGCACACACGTGCGTGCCCACACCCATAATTCAAAGCCCCCCACTTGCCTCACCCCCCTGCGCATGTGTGCGTGACCACCCCACTCCCACGTTTCCCGGCTTCCAGTGGGCCCAGTAGGCCCATTTTTTGCCCTCCCCAGGCTCCAGAGGCTTTCTTAGAGCTTGGGGAGGGCGAAAATGATCCCCCCCGCCACCCCGGAGGCCCTCCAGAGGCCAAAATCGCCCTCCCAGAGCCTCCGCGCGAGCCAAAAATCAGCTGGTGTGCACGCACATGCGCGCTGGAGCTGAGCTAGGGCAACGGTTCGCATACCGGCAGATACGGCTCCGCGTGTCACCTGTGGCACCCGTGCCATAGGTTCGCCATCACTGTTTTATGGGTTAGAAATGCAGTCTGTTGTAACTTCAAATGGTCACTAAATGAATGGTTATAAGTCGAGGACTCTCTGTACTGGATAAGGTGCAGAAACCAGGATGGTTCTAGATTCTAGAACTAGAACCAGTTCAGGTTCTAGTCCTGCCTTAGGCAAGAAAGCCAGCTGGTGAGCCAACAGGAATATATTTTACATTGGCTTTTTTTTTTTTGCTGTAACCCCAGAAACCCCAGGAATCCTCGATCCAGGGCTCCTCAACATTTTCATAAATTACCTAGCTGTCAGGTGCTCATCAAATTTGCAGATGACATAAAGCTCAGGGGATTGCTGACATCACAGAAGGCGGGCTCGAGGCTCAAAAGGGTTTTGACAGAGTTGAGTTTGGGCCCTGTCAAAATCCTATGTGCGTCCGTGGGCAAGAAATGTAATTTTCAGTACTCAAATAGGAAAACGCAGCGCTTGGGTACAAGGTAGGTGGTACGTGATGATTCAGCAGTTGTTCATCCTTGTTTCGGCTTCGAGCATCTTATTATTATTATTATTTTCCAGCACTTCCTTAGGTTCCTTTAGCAAGGCTTTCCGGAGCTCTTAAGTGCCAGGAGAGCAAAAATTGGTGTTTTATTAAGATTTATTGCGCCCGTCTCTTCTTGGATTGGCCTAAATGGAACTGCTGAATCGAAAAGAATTCAGAAAATTTGGTGGAACGTAATCCGGTGGGACAGAGATCTCTGGTTCCACAGCTTTTATGTTGTTTTTTTTTTAAAAAAGCAAATCGGCTCTCGGCTTACTCAACGCAGCTTTCTCTTATTTTACTGTGCAATAATATTGCATTGTGTATTTCTATCGAGATGATACCATGCCAGCCCCTGCTGATGGTAATAACAGGATATTCAGTATAACCAGAGATATCCTGAGGGCCTTTCTTAACTTTAGCAAAAAAAAAATTTTTTTCACTTTAGAATGGTAGCAAGAAATAGCCCATCTGTACATGTTTGTATAATCAAGAATTCTGGTCAGTGGTGGGTTGCTACCGGTTTGCCCTGGTTCAGGCGAACCGGTAGCGGCGGGAGTGGGAGGCTCCGCCCACCCGCCCAGACGTCATCACAGACTATCTGCGCATGCGCAGAAGCAGCGCGCGTGCAAAGCAAGTGCGTGCAGGCGCACATCTCCGAACCGGTAGCAAAAGGTAAGTGAAATCCATTACTGATTCTGGTTGTTTATATACAGTAACGGCCTTGCTAAAAGCTTGGCTCAATTTGAAGTTTGTTGGACCCTAAATCTATGTCTAGTTTTATTTATTTGGATCCCGCCTTCATTATTTCTACAAATAACTCAAGGTGGCGAACATATCCAGCACACCTTCCTCCTCCTGTTTTCCCCACAACAACCACCCTGTGAGGTGAGTTGGGCTGAGAGAGAGAGGGATTGGCGCCAAATCACCCAACTGGCTTTCACAGTTAAGGCAAGACTAGAACTCACAGTCTCCTGGTGATTGGCCCAGAGTTTCCCAGTCAGCTTTTATAGCTAAGGCGGGACTGGAACTCACAGTCTCCTGGTGATTGGCCCAGAGTCCCCCAGTTGGCTTCCATGGCTAAGGCGGAACTAGAACTCTCAGTCTCCTGGTGATTGGCCCAGAGTCCTTCAGTCGGCTTTCATGGCTAAGGCGGAACTAGAACTCTCAGTCTCCTGGTGATTGGCCCAGAGTCCTTCAGTCGGCTTTCATGGCTAAGGCGGAACTAGAACTCTCAGTCTCCTGGTGATTGGCCCAGAGTCCTTCAGTCGGCTTTCACGGCTAAGGCGGAACTAGAACTCTTAGTCTCCTGGTGATTGGCCCAAAGTCCCCCAGTTGGCTTTCATGGCTAAGACGGAACTAGAACTCTCAGTCTCCTGGTGATTGGCCCAGAGTCCTTCAGTCGGCTTTCATGGCTAAGGCGGAACTAGAACTCTCAGTCTCCTGGTGATTGGCCCAGAGTCCTTCAGTCGGCTTTCATGG
Organism: Diadophis punctatus similis; assembly: GCA_023053685.1. Taxonomy (NCBI): domain Eukaryota; kingdom Metazoa; phylum Chordata; class Lepidosauria; order Squamata; family Dipsadidae; genus Diadophis; species Diadophis punctatus. The sequence continues at coordinate 202,845,537 of JALIGW010000003.1, read as the reverse complement.
CTAAGGCGGAACTTGAACTCGTGGTCTTTTGCTTTCTGCCCCTGGTGCTTTAACCACTAGGCCACAAACTGGTTCTCAGTTCATTGCAGATAGCTTTGCATTCCCTTTGGCTGTGTCCATGGCAGGCTGGTGGGGGCAGGAGATATTATCCCTGAAGCTCAGACTTGTCCAACTTGAGATCATCTTCAAGACAACGCCCATTGCAATCAGCAATCTTAATTGGGCTTTGCACAATGGCAGCCGTTGTGTAATAAACCGCTGACAAGGTGATTAGCAAATCCACCCTATCTGATTGATTATGTGCTGTCAAGTCTGCATAGACCACACAAATAGAGTTTCCATGCCAGGATTACATACTTAAGAATAAAATAAAATACACTTTGCAAATTTAAAGAGATATCCCTAAATAATTATTTGATAACAGTTTTGGGATTCGTAAGGTTGAGGGCTGCTTGCATAATAAGTAGGTCTATGCAAATTGTGCTTTGTTTTTTAAATGTGGCATCATCCCTGCTTGTTACAACAATAGATTTAAGGCTTGAAATCTATTGTTATGTATTTTACTGTAGATACTGTATTTTCTGTCATTCTAGAGATAATAGAGCTTATTGTTTGTTTGTTTGTTTGTTTGTTTGTTTGTTTGTTTTGCAATTCTTATATGCCGCCCTACTCCCAGAGGGACTCATATTCCCAACCAGCTTTATTTTTTTTTAAAAAAAAAAGTGAGTCACAATTTCTGGATTTAAATTGCTATTCTGTGCTTATCCTTGTGAGAAGATCGATGCTTTAATGCAAAAGGATTTTCTATGCCGCCCTGAGTCCTGAGGGAGTAGGGCGGCATAGAAAAACTACCAAATAAAAATAAAATAAATAAATATTTTTTTAATATAATGATTCATATTCCCTTGTTGTTTCCTCTGCAGCTCATTGATTTGCTGGCTTTGCATATCAATTGTGTGCTATTGATAGTGCTGTCTTAGTCAAATGTTCTTTTTGAGCATAGCTTGATCGAGAAAGGAAGTATTGATCTAATTCAGTCTTTGCTAGTCTGGTGCCCTCTGTATGCGTTAAAATGGCAATTTCCAGGATTCTGAGTTGAAATGCCCAGGAGGAGTTACAGAGTCCTGACAGAATATTTGTCGCTGAGGGTTGGGTCTCTGAGCTGGCTTGTTTTCTTGCAGACGTTTCATTACCCAACTGGGTAACATCATCAGTGCTAGAATGGAGTGGGGTTTGTGGAGAGGAGGAGGTGGGGAAGAGGAAGAGGAGGGGGGAGGATGACTGGATTCCTTGGTACTCACTGGAAACCTCACTGAGGTTTTCTTGAAGATGTTTCATTACCCAACTAGGTAACTTCATCAAGCTAGAAAGGAGTGGGGTTTGTGGAGAGGGGGGGAAGGGGAGGAGGAGGGGAGGACAAGGAGGATTGTGGAGTCCTTGGTACTTACTGAGTTTTCTTGCAAACGTTTCATTACCAAACTAGGTAACATCATCAGTGCTAGTAGGATGTGGAGTTTGCAGAGAGGAGGAGGAGGGGGGGGAAACTATGGAGTCCTTGATGCTGTGAGCTGGGTTGTTTTCTTGAACAAGAGGAGGAGTATGGAGTCGTTGGTGCTCATTGAGCTTGGTTGTTTTCTTGCAGACGTCTCATTACCCAACTAGGTAACATCATCAGTGCTAGCAGTTAAAGTTCTCTCAACCTTAAGCCTGTTAAGACCCAGGTCCCTTCCAACTCTGTTATTCGATTCTATTCTGATTCTATTCTGTTCTGTTCTATTCTATTTTCTATTTTATTCTGCATTCTATTCTATTCTATTCCATTTCATTCCATTCTGCATTGTATTCCATTCTGTGTGTTTTTATATATATATAAATATATAAATATAAATATAAATATAAATATAAATCACACACACACACACACACACACACATTAGGTAAAAGGAAGCTGTGATGTTTCCTTCCATACACCAGGATGACTCGACAGAAAAAAACATATATAACCCTTTCCTGGTGAAGAGCTGATAGGGAAGAGAACCTGGCCTAGAGGTTAACACTTCTGCCTTATAAGCAAACTGCCCAGGTTCAAATCCCACTATGGGTATGGCTATCTGACGAGAGCAAAATAGCTCGAAATAAATCTATAATAGTCTCCCTTTATTTTCATTTATCAGCAAAAAAATGTTACATATATATGTGTGTGTGTGTGTGTGTGTGTGTGTGTGTGTGTGTGTGTGTGTGTAACATTTTTTGCTGATAAATGAAAATAAAGGGAGACTATTATAGATCTATTTCGAGCTATTTTGCTCTCGTCAGATAGCCATACCCTTAGTGGGATTTGAACCTGGGCAGTCTGCTTGTAAGGCAGCAGTTTTAACCTCTAGGCCACAGGTTTCTCTTCCCTATCAGCTCTTTTATATATATATATATATACATATATATAGAGAGAGAGAGAGGGAGGGAGAGAGGGAGGGAGGAAGGAAATGAATGAATGAATAAATGAATGAATGTGTGATATCTATGTATATGGGTAGATAAATACTTTCTTTTGAAAGCAGGCAACCAAATTTCATTTTTAACGCGGGCCAGTGTCATTTTTATCAGTGTTAACAAATGACAAGGTTACCTTATCTACCTTCTCTAGCAGTCTTATCACATGTGGACATGCACAGGTCCCTCAGGAGAGCCTGGGAACCCGCTGGGCTCTTCCTTCCACACAATGTGCGTGCTTTAACACTTCAAGGAAGAGTGCAGGCAGTCCTCGACTTACAACATTTCACATTGTGACCATTCGAAGTTACCACAGCACCAAAAAAAGTGCCTTGTGACCGTTGCAGCATCTCTATGGTCACACGATCTAAATTCAGGTTCTTGGCAGCCGACTCACATTTGTGATGGTTGCAGCATCCCGGGGTCACGCGATCCCCTTTCGCGACCTTCCGACAAGCAAAGTCGACGGGGGGAAGCCGGATTCATTTAATAACCGGGTTACTAACTTAACAACTGCAGTGATTTGCTTTAACAACTGTGGCAGGAAAAGTTGTGAAATGGGGCATAACTCGCTGAACAACTGTCTCGCTTAGCAACATAAATTTGGGGCTCCGTTTTGGTCGTAAGTCGAGGACTACCTGCAAAACGTTCGGGACAAGAGATCTCCCGTTCCTTAATAACGAACTTTGAAAATCTTTCAAGTAGCAATAACATTTCTTCTTTTTGTACATCCGATAAAGATCCTTTCTGTGGAGAAATAACTCCCATCGCTGGTCTTCCTCTCACAAGCTTTGTGGTATTTTTATTTTTTTTAAAAAGAGCACATTCTCAATGCTGGTCTTTCTTTCTTTCTTTCTCTCTCTCATTCTTTCTGTCTTTCTTTCTCTCTGTCTCTCTCTCTCTCTGCTTCCCTTCCTCCCTCCCTCCCTCCATCCTTTCTTTCTCTCTCTCTCCTTCCCTCCCCCCTTTCTTTCTTTTCTCTCTCTCTCTCTCCCTCCCCTCTTTCTTTCTTTCTTTCTTTCTTTCTCTCTCCTTCCGTCCCTCCGTCCCTCCCCACTTTCTTTCTTTCTCTCTATCTTTCTTTCTTTCTTTCTGTTTCTCTCTCTCTGCTTCCCTCCCTCCTTCCCTCCCTCCATCCTTTCTTTCTCTCCTTCCTTCCCCCTTTCTTTCTTTCTTTCTTTTTTTTCTCTCTCTCCCCTCTATCTTTCTTTTTCTCTCTCTCTCCTTCTGTCCCTTCCCCTTTCTTTCTTTCTTTCTTTCTTTCTTTCCTTTCTTTCTTTCTTTCTTTCTCTCTATCTCTTTCTTTCTTTCTTTCTTTCTTTCTCTCTGTTTCTTTCTCTCTGCTTCCCTCCCTCCATCCATCCATCCTTTCTTTCTCTCTCTCTCTCTCCTTCCTTCCCCCTTTCTTTCTTTCTTTTTTTCTTTCTTTTTTTTCTCTCTCTCTCTCCCTCCCCTCTTTCTTTCTTTCTCTCTCTCTCCTTCTGTCCCTCCTTCCCCCCCTTTCTTTCTTTCTTTCTCTCTCTCCCCCCCTCCCCTCTTTCTTTCTCTCTCTCCTATCCCTCCTTCCTTCCTTCCATCCATCCATCCATCCAAACCGTTTTGAAAGAGGAGCACACATTTTTTAGAAACAATAAACCCAAAGTGGTTTCCTTCTCCTCCCTCCCCGATGTTTTATTTGTTTTATTTACAGTATATAACATTCAATTTCTAACAAACGGTGTGTGATCTGCGTACAGTTATTTTTAAACAATCATAGTCCACATATTTGTTGTATTCATCACCATAATATTAATAATATAATAACAATAATACTTAACATCATCTTCTTTAACAACCCTCCACATTAGCATTTCCTCTTTTTATATCTCTTCTTTTCTAACTTCTGTTTCTATTGTCTAGTTTTTTTTATTTCCTGAAAAAATAATAATAATAAAAAAATCAGATACGTTAAGAGAGCTGCTCCAGTTTTTGGCCAGGAGAGAGAAGGGAGGCCTTGTTTTTAGGGAATGAAAGGCAAGGCGGCTCTCTTACATGCCTGTTAATCCGTGACTTGATTTTTTTCTCTCTTTTTTCCTTTTTTTTTTTTTTTTTGGCTTCCAGATTTATCAGCCGCTCGATGGGGATTCGCATCTCCTCTTCACCTTTGTGTAGCCAGCGGAACGACTTCAGCACCTCTTCGGTTCTCATTATGAAACTGGTATTAACTGAATGGCAGTTATGGATTTTTAACTCTAGATCCCAGTAAGCAAACAACCACAACCACACACAAAAAACGGAAGCCCGCCAAGCCATATGTTGAAAAAAAAATCTTTTCTTTCTACCAAATAAGTTGGATGTTCCTCTCCGAATGTTGGAAAAGCCTTTGTGAAGATTCGATGCCAAAAAACCCACCCGTTTGCTCCCGAGGGAAATTACAAATATTTTTGCTTGCACACAAGGAGCGGGACGCCATGAGGACCAACGGAAGGCACCCTAATTTATCGCAAGAGATGATAGAATTATTTATATAGAGATTTTAAAAGAGGGGGGAAAGGAGGAAAAAAAAGTTAAATCCATATAAATAGATATAGATAGATAGATAGATAAATATATGTATTTTTTATGGTGGTAAAAATGGCTCCCCAGAATGCTGACTCAGAATCTATGCAAGTCCAAGAGCTTCCGGGCGTTCAGCTCCAGAAACCCGAAAAGGAGCGCGAGAGCAAGGAAGAGACGATTAGCGAAGGATCCATAGACCGTATCCCAATTCGGCTGTGGGTGATGCACGGCGCGGTCATGTTTGGCAGGGAATTTTGTTACGCGATGGAGACAGCTTTGGTGACACCGGTATTGTTACAAATTGGTAAGTCAAATTGGTGCCGGGCCTCCTTAGGAGACGGGCCCTTGGTGCTCTCTAAGCTGGGTGGTTTTATTGCAGACGTTTCATTACCCGACTAGGGAACATCATCAGGACTAGAAGGGAGCGGAGTTTGCTCTCTTTTTTGTACACTAGTGGAGGTTCTGGGTGCTCTGTCAACTTTTCCCAATGATACCCATAAAGGAGAATATTTGTAGCTCAGGGTTGAAGTGAGGGCTCCTTGGTGCTCTCTGCGTTTCTTGCAGACGTTTCATTACCCAACTAGGGGACATCATCAGGACTAGAAGGGTGTGGGGGTTTGCTCTCCTTTGCTCTCCTTTTATACACTTGTGGGGGTTCTCGGTGCTCTGTCAACTGTTCCCAATGATACCCATAAAGGAGAATATTCGTAGCTCAGGGTTGAAGTGAAGGCTCCTTGGTGCTCTCTGAGTTTCTTGCAGACGTTTCATTACCCAACTAGGGGACATCATCAGGACTAGAAGGGAGCGGGGTTTGCTCTCTTTTTTGTACACTTGTGGGGGTTCTCGGTGCTCTGTCAACTGTTCCTAATGATACCCATAAAGGAGAATATTCGTAGCTCAGGGCTGACGTGCTCTCAGAGGTGCTCCAGTGGATAGGTTTCTGTGCGATCAACCTGCATCACCAAATGTTTCATCCTTCGGGTGTCTGTTTCAAGGTCACTGCAATCCCAGTCCTTAAGCAAAGACTTTCGAAGCAATATTGTGTCACCAAATTTGCCGTGCTTTTAAGGAGCGTGTGTGTAGGAAGGCTGCGCGGCGCTTCAAAACACAGCTTTGAAGTTTGAATCTAGCAGCAGTCTAGAACCGGGCCTTGAGCCCTTTAGAACGGGGCCATGGAAGTGGCAGGTGGGCGCGGGCACATGCACGTAAGCACACTGCGTTTGCACAAAGTGTGTGTGTGTGTGCGCCTGGCCTCCCCTCTCCCCACCCCGGCTGGTCCACAGAGCCGGAAAGATTGGAGAACTGTAGTCTAGAACAGTGTTTCCCAACCTTGGCAACTTGAAGATGTCTGGACTTCAACTCCCAGAATTCCCCAGCCAGCATTCGCTGGCTGGGGAATTCTGGGAGTTGAAGTCCAGACATCTTCAAGTTGCCAAGGTTGGGAAACACTGGTCTAGAACACCCTAAAAACAGCCACATTTTTCCCTCCCATTGTGATGTTGCTTCACAAACCAGCCCTTTGCAGACTCCAGAACGCTTTCCAAAGCTGGAATCCGAAGCCCTGGGCAGCTGTAGGAGACAGATGTCTATGGAGATTCTCAGTCTTCCAGGTCACGGTTGTCCCAAAGGTGCTTTTTTTCAAGAGGCAACTGGACTTTCTTGGTTTTTCTTCTTTGAAGACGTTTCGCTTCTCCTCCAAGAAGCTGCTTCAGCTTGGACTGGATGGTGGGGAATGGTTTATACTCCTTGCAGACAGCTGGTCATTTGCATCCTTTTAGAGAGTCGTTGAGGTCACTTGGAGGTTTCATCTGTGTCCTCAGGACCACCTGAGTAGTGCAAATGGTTTCTGTAGTCTGCAATTTTTCTGGGAATCCATTCATGGATTTATCCACACCCACTTGCACTACTCAGGTGACCCTGAGGATGCAGATAAACCTCCAAGGGTCCCCTGAGTAGTGCAAATGGGTGTGGATGATCCCATTTCCACCACTACTACAGATAAACCTCCAAGTGGCCTCAACAACCCTCAGAAAGGATGCAAATGACCAGCTGTCTGCAAGGAATATAAATCTTCCCATTCCCCACCATCAGGAACTGAAGAAGCTTCTTGGACAAGAAGCGAACCGTCCCAAAAAAAAAAAAACCAGAAAGTCCAGTTGCCTCTTGAATAAGCATGGACGATGTAGGCTGTGTGGAAACTTCAGATGCGTTTCGCTAAGTCATGTCAAGCACCGACCGAGGAGGTAAACAGCGGAAGGCGAAGTTTGCAAAACGTCAGCGAATAAAGGAGCTTAGCTTGCGAAACGCTAAGTCTGGAAAGACTCCTCGGTGATGTAATTCGGCTTGGAAATCTCTAAGATGTTCCATTGAAGCTGATGAACTCTGTCCTGCCCTGACATGCCTATAAAGCGTGGGGGTGGGGGTGGGGTGGGGGGCTGCCTTGCTGCAAAGGAATTTACCCGCAACCAAGAAAACGTTGGTTGCAGACATCCAAATGGAAGTCATTTATTAAACTGCCAAGTTCATGAGACTTGTCCTCATTGAAGCAAGCCAGCTTCTAATTGGAGATCTAACCTAGAACTAAGGAGAAATTAACCTAGAACTAAAGACAAATTTCCTAACAGTTAGAACAAGTAATCAGTGGAATGACTTGCCTCCAGATGTTGTGGGTGCTCCAACACTGGAAGTTCTCTCTCCCCCTTCCTCTTTGTGGCAGCCCCTCAAATACTGGAATACGTCATCGTCCGTCCGTCCGTCCGTCTCCCGCCCAGACCTTCTTTTCACTAGACTAGCCAGATCCAAATCCTGCAACCCTTCTTCATATGTTTTACTCATCTTTTGTGTAATGCGGTGACCAAAACTGGATGCAGTCTTCAAGGCAAGGTCTTACTAAAGGCTTTATAAAGCGGCACTAACATACTAACACTTCACGTGATTTTGATTCTCTGCCTCTGTTTATACAACCAAGAATTGTATTAGCCTTTTTGGCTGCTGTCGCACGCTGCTGGCTGCTTTTTGGAAAGCCATCAGATTTCCATTCTGAATTTTGGGAAGCCATCAGATTGTTAATACCATTTTATAAGTGTTAATACCACTTTATAATGCCTTGGTAAGGCCACACTCGGAATACTGCATTCAGTTTTGGTCACCACGATGTAAAAAGGATGTGGAGACTCTAGAAAGAGTGCAGAGAAGGGTAACAAAGATGATTAGGGGACTGGAGGCTAAAACATATGAAGAACGGTTGCAGGAACTGGGTATGTCTAGTTTAATGAAAAAATGGACCAGGGGAGACATGATAGCAGTGTTCCAATATCTCAGGGGTTGCCACAAAGAAGAGGGAGTCAAACTATTCTCCAAAGCACCTGAGGGTAGAACAAGAAGCAATGGGTGGAAACTAAACAAGGAGAAAAGCAACTTAGAACTAAGGAGAAATTTCCTGACAGTTAGAACAATTAATCAGTGGAACAACTTGCCTCCAGAAGTTGTGAATGCTCCAACACTGGAAGTTTTTAAGAAGACGTTGGATAACCATTTGTCTGAAGTAGTGTAGGGTTTCCTGCCTAGGCAGGGGGTTGGACTAGAAGACCTCCAAGGTCCCTTCCAACTCTGTTGTTATTATTATAGATTCCCATTCGAGGTGTGGACAACAAAGGTCGAGGTGCTGGCGAAAGAGGCACAGACTCAACCCTGATGCAGCTGAAGCTGTTACATAATCTGCCCAAATCCCTCTGGTTGCTCCTAAGAGTGGCATTGCCTTCCAGCCTTGCCCCTCTCATTCTTAACCTGAAAGCAGATTAAAGGTCTCAATTAGCTCATCGGCTGGTTTTATGTGGGCATTTAAGTGCATGGCATATGCAGGTGACGGTTGAGCTAATTGCAAAGAAAACACATTGTCCACGTTGTTTAGAAGCGGCACGGTGGAATTCTTGCCGGCCTTTATTTATTTAAGCCTTAGATCACGAAAGCGGAGTGGGCCAACTGGTTCTGTGCTGACCAGTTTTTCAAAGGTAGTCCCGCTCAGACACACCCCGCCAAGCGGTTACAAGGGAACATCATGATGTTATTTTATTTAGTTGACTTTGAAAGCCCACCCACGCGCTAAAGCATTAAAAAAAAAACATCAACAGGGCAAAATATTTAAAAAAAATTGCATTCCTTCTCTTTAGAAAAACCCAAGTGAACAACACCGTGGGCAGATGACTCTAAATTCTATTTTCTGTTACAGGTAGTCCTCGACTTTACGAATACAATTGAGCCCAAAATTTATGTTTGTCCAGTGAGATATTTGTTAAGGGAGATTTGCCCCATTTTACGACCTTTCTTGCCACAGTTGTTAAGTGAATCACTGCAGTTGATAAGTTAGTCACCCTGTTGTTAAGTGAATCTGGCTTCCCCGTTGATTTTGCTTGTCAAAAGGTCGCCAACGGTGATCACATGACCACGGCTGTAAATTTAAGTTTCTTGGCCGAGGGAGCCAGCATTCTCCGTCATGTATCCATCATGTGGCCAACATGGCGATACGCCAAAGGCTCACGGAATGCTGTTACCTTCTCACCAAAGTGGTACCTATTTATCTACTCGCATTGGCATGCTTTTGAACGGCGAGCTGGGCAGGAGGTGGCGCAAGGAACAGAGCTCACCCCGTCGCACAGCGCTGGGTCTCGAACCTGGGCTGTCAACTCTCCAGCTGACAAGTTCAGCTTATTTAACCGCTGAGCCATCGCGCCCCCCAGTAATCTAGTAGATTTAATTTTTTTTGCAAGTCAAATCCCCACCTCACCCCCACCCCAGTCTTGGCATAAGGTGTGTTCTGTAGCATCAGTGGATGTTGTTGCAAATTGCGTAGTGAGCAAACTTGGGCTCCGTTGTGGTGCCTGTATTATTCTCTGCTTCAGATTTTAAAAAAAAATCGGTGGTGGATTGTAAGGGCCGTTGCCTCCAGCCGAGCGACTTCCGATGGGATTTTTGTTGTTGTTGTTAGTTGCGAAGTCGTGTCCGACCTATCGCGACCCCATGGACAACGTTTCTCCAGGCCTTCCTGTCCTCTACCATCCTCTGGAGTCCATTTAAGTTCATGCCTACTGCTTTAGTGACTCCATCCAGCCACCTCGTTCTCTGTTGTTCCCTTCTTCTTTTGCCCTCAATCGTTCCCCAGCATTAGGCTCTTCTCCAGCGAGTCCTTCCTTCTCATTAGGTGGCCAAAGTATTTGAGTTTCATCTTCAGGATCTGGCCTTCCAAAGAGCAGTCAGGGTTGATCTCCTCTAGGACTGACCGGTTGGATCGCCTTGCAGTCCAAGGGACTCGCAGGAGTCTTCTCCAGCACCATAGTTCAAAGGCCTCAATTCTTTGGCGCTCAGCCTTCCTTATGGTCCAACTTTCACAGCCATACATTGCAACGGGGAAAACCATAGCCTTGACTATACGCACTTTTGTTGGCAGGGTGATGTCTCTGCTTTTTAGTATGCTGTCTAGCTTTGCCATGGCTTTCCTCCCCAGGAGCAAGCGTCTTTTAATTTCTTGGCTGCAGTCCCCATCTGCGGTGATCTTGGAGCCCAGGAAAATAAAATCTGTCACTACCTCCATTTCTTCCCCATCTATTTGCCAGGAATTGAGAGGGCCGGATGCCATGATCTTAGTTTTCTTAATGTTGCGTTTCAAGCCAACTTTTGCACTCTCCTTCTTCACCCGCATCAAGAGGCTCTTTAGTTCCTCTTCACTTTCTGCCATTAGAGTGGTGGTATCATCTGCATATCTGAGGTTGTTGATATTTCTCCCGGCAATCTTAATTTTATTTCTGAATAAAATTCTCCTCTTTTGTCGGCGGCATTAAGCGCTACGAACACAAAAGCCCTTTTCAGAGCCTTAAGCCCGGATCGCCTTCTGCTCCTGAATTAACTTCAGTTAGCCACCAATATGCTACTACGTGAATCTTTCCTCAATGCTCTGATTGTGTAGACAGCCAACACACACACACACACACACACCCCTCCCAGAACGGAGCTCACAATTTTAAACTCACTAAGGCTGGTGCATCTTGCGGGAGCCAACAGGAAGCAATAACTTCCAGCGATGTCACTCACATCACAAGGGTTGTGTAAATTTTAATAGCTTGAAGAGGCACTATTTTTGTAAAAAAAAACAAGAAGAAGAACACCCAGTTGCTGCAGATTTTGTGTGTGTGTTTTGTGTGTTGGCACTGAGAAGATTGTGCTGTCATTGGAAGAATCGGAGAGTATGAATTAGCAAGGGTGTGTCTTTTTAAGAACTCATGTGGAGGTTTGAAATACGGTAATCCTTGACTTACAACTGTAATTGAACCCACAGTTTTGGTCATAAGCCGTGACGGTCGCAAAGCGAGTCACCACACGATCGCACCCGGTTTTATGACTTTTCTTTTTGGCAATGTTTGTTGTTAAGCAAAAACAGCGGTTGTTAAGCGAGCCTGTTAGATGCCACGGGGCAGAATTTGCTGGAAACCGAAAGTACAGTTGGTCCTTGAGTTACAACCACAATGGAGCCAAAAAAATTGATGTTGCTAAGTGAAACATTTGTTAAGGGAGTTTGCCCCATTTTATGGCTTTTCTTGCCACAGTTGTTAAGTGAATAAGTGCATTTATTAAATTAGTAACATGGTTGTTATGTGGATCTGGCTTTCCCCGTTGACTTTGATGGTCAGAAGGTCGCAAAAAATGTTCACATGACCCCAGGACACCCCAACTGTCATAGGTACATGCCAGTTGCCAATCGTCTGAATGTTGACCCGGTGGCCATGGGGATGCTGCAGTGGTCGTGTGAAAAACGGTACTTTTTCAGTGCCGTTGTAACTTTGAACGGTCACTAAATCAACGGTTGTAAGTTGAGGACTTCCCGTAAACCCTGATTTCTGGCAAAAGTGGAAATCCCGGTTACATGATAGCGAGGCTCTGGAAACGGCCGTAAATGCAGATTAGTTGCTGAGCACCCAAAATGCAGTCCCGTGATCCCTGGGCCAGGACGATTGGAACTTCGACTAGGAGTCGTAACTCCCGTTTTTGTGATCCGTTGCAACTTTGGTCAGTAAATGGTCGGTCATAAATCGAGGACTTCCTTGAGATCCATTAAACCAGAGTTCCCCGGCTTTGCAGACCGGCGTGGGGAGACGGGATGGTTCTGTGCGAGCAGCGGGCAAGCGGGCATTTGTGCAAGCGACGGGGACGTGCACCTGTTGCACAAATGTAGCACACATGCTCGCCCGTTACTCGCACAAGTGTGGATTGACACACGTGCACGTTCAGCCGCCGCTTCCACGGTAGTGAGCCGCTGCCTGGGGGTTGGGGGTCCCTATGTTATACTACTTTCTCAAAGCTGTTCTTGGATATCTGGATAGGCCATCTATTGATCGCTCAATCACGGCAGCTATGGACCGTAAGTCCTATTTTCGGGGTCCATCATCCTCCAGAAGTTGTGGGTGCTCCATCAGTGGAGGTTTTCAAGAAGAGATTGGACAACCGTTTGTCTGGAATGGCCATGGGGTCTCTTGCTTGAGCAGGGAGTTGGAGTAGAAGAGCAGCCACCAACCGGCCCGGCAAGGGTGTGCGTATTGTGGTCCGCCAGCAGCCCGTGCAGCTGATAGCGGATCCCGTTCAAGAGGAGACCGACTTGGTGTTGCGCCAGCGGCCTGTGCAGCTGGCACCTGAGTCGGACAGTGAGGAGGCTGGCGAGGACTCAGTGCCAGAGGCAGAGGTTCATCCAGGGCCTTCGGAACCTCCAGCACCTCATAGCAGTGATGAGGGAGAAGAGGCTTCTCCTCTTCTGAATGCAAGGGCACACAGAGCTGCTAAGATGCAGAGGAGGTCTCCTCGGGAGTAAGACTTGGGGCTAATTGGCCACTCCCCTAGTCTACTTAAGGACATCAGAGGCAGCTGAAAGGCTGCAGGAAACAACGTTTGGAAATCCGTCTGGTCATAGTGTGCTTCATGTCTGAAAAACTTCTACTTTGTTTCTCTGCTTCGGTTCGGTTATCAAGAACTACTCCTAGGCATTTTGCCAACTCTCTGAAGCTTCGTAAGATATCAAGACCTAATTGCTCTTCTTCGTTTTAAGACTTTTTGAACTGATACCAGCTGTTAATGAAGACTAATTAGCAGCTGGTTGCTTGCAAGAAAAGACTGCATTTAGATTGGTGTGTGCATATCCACTGCTAAGACATTTATTAGTAGTGGTTATTTGATTAAATAAGTTCGTACAAACTGCGTGTTGTGCTACGTTCTTAGCTGGGGCAGAACAGTGTGTGTGTGTGAGTGGCAGATGCACACTTACACGCAGAGCTCCATTTGTGGGAGTGGTGGGCGCACGGGCCCTACACTCGCTCAAATATAGCTTCGCGCACGAGCAGAGGGCACTTGCACTCGCGCACGAAGCTCCACTCACACGGACGGAGGGCGCTAGCGTGCGAAGCTCCATTCGCACGAATGGAGCTTCGCGGGCAAGCGCAAACGCCCTCCATTCACACGAGTGGAGCTTCATCCACACGGGCTTGCCCATTTCTCCTGTGGCCCAGTTTCAAACAAGCCGCAGCCCGGTACTGGGTTGTGGCCCAGAAGTTGTGCCCCCCCCTTGATTAAAAAAACCTCGAAATGCTTAAAAAAAATCTGTGGGACAACACCGTAGCTCCCAAATAGTAAATTTTCCAAACCACAGCTCCGACTCTGTGTGAGAATAAATTCAAATTTGGCTACTTAAAATTGCAGGCCTGCCTCCTTGTTTTTACTCTATGCCAGGCCTTGCCAGCCAGGCCTTTTGTGATTTTGGTGCCGTGCAAAGTTGGCAGGTTCTGGAGTCCCGCAAATCTTTTTTTGTCACTTTTTATGGCTGCCATTTTTCTTGTCCCCTTGATGGGGAAAATACGCTTTTGAGGGCTTCGAGGCGGGCGCCGTCTGTGTCTTTCTCACCACTAGCAACTCGGGTACTTTATCCTACGTCCTTTGCGATTCTTCCGGCAGAAGAACTGCTTTTACACCGCTTTTATTCCCTTTTAATATATCGTGCCCACTCAAAAGATGCTTTCTTCTGTTTTCAGACGAGCTGCGTTGCTTCGGTTCAGCTCCTTCCATACGATGCGCCGGTCTTTCTTTGCCCCTTCCTGGCATCCCGTAAATTCTCATTTCAAGAATTTATCCCTTGCCTCCTGGATGACCTTATTTTAACTCTCAACCGCCCACGGACCCGCTGTTATATAATAAAACTGATTAATCGGTTTGCCTTCAATATTGGATTTTTAGTTCTCAGCTGACATCCCCGAATGACGGATTGAGTGCAAGCCACGGCTGACTTAAATAATGCTGGAGATGTCAAGGGTAGGCGGTGATGTAATGCTTAAGGGAAAAAAAAACCAGAATTAATGCATTTCCTTATTTGGGAGAGGATTAGGGAGGGTCTGGCTAATGGCCAGAAGTGAGTCACTACTGCAGTTCTTGCAAAAGAGCTCCGCAAAGAGCTTTGTTAATCTTTCTCTACTCACCTAGAATCGGTTCAAGGTTGCATACATGCCTTTGATTTCACATGTCAGGTTCCAAACTTAGCCTACAAATAGAGTCCTTGGCTTACAACCAAAAATGCGGTTACTAAGCGAGACAATTGTTAAGCGAATTGTGCCCCGTTTTACGACCTTCCCTGCCACAGTTATGAAGTAAAACCCTGCCGTCGTTAAATTAGTAACAACGGTTGTTCAGTGAATCTGAAGCTTCCCCGTTGACTTGGCTTGTCAGAAGGTCGCAATGACCCCGCAATGACACTACAACCGTCATAAATGAATTTTGATCCCTAACTTTGAATGGTCGCTGAATGAACTGTTGTAAAATGAGGATTACCTGTATTCTCCAAAGCACCTGAGAGAAGGACAAGAAGCAATGGATGGGAACTAATCAAGGACAGTGGGAACAATTAACCAGTGGAACGGCTTGCCTCCAGAAGTTGGGTGCTCCATCACTGGAGGCTTTCAAAAAGAAACTGAACAGCCACTTGTCGGAAATAGTACAGGGTTTCCTGCTTGGGCAGGGGGTTGGACTAGATGTCCTCCAAGGTCCCTTCCAACTCTGTTATTCTAAATGTTCTGAAGTCCTTGAGATCCCACATTCACACAATCAGGAAAGATCTCTCTGGACCCCTGCATATCTCTGGGGGTTGGAGTGGAAGTCCTCCAAGGACCCTTCCAACTCTCTTATTCTGTTATTAAGTTTATAAGGTAGACATCCTGTTAATCTCTCACACCAGAGGTGGATTCCTGCCAGCTTGGACCGGTTCTATAGAACCGGTAGCGGGAATTTCCCCCTTGCTCGCCGCACCGGCAGCGATGGCCGGCTGGCCACGCCCCTGAACTGGCTCTTGGCGCCGTAGTCACCGCCATCTTGTTTTTCGCTTCTGCGCACGTGCAGAAGCTGTTTTTTGCTTCTGCGCATGCGTAAAAACTTCACTTTTAGGACTGCGCATGTGGCGCGCCCATGCGGCGCGTGAGGAAGCAAACCGGCAGCGAGGTAAATCAGAACCTACCCCTGTCTCACACCTTATTTATAAGGTAGACATCCTATTAATCTCAATAAAATCAGCCCTCATGTTTTCCACAAGCTTCAACCATGTCAGAGTCCACAGCCAGGCCTCTTCAGAACAGGAAAGGTGTTGTATGCATTTTAAAGACCCAGCCGTTGCTCCAAATTCACACGAAGAGTCCTGTGGGTTTTAGCCTCGCAGGTGGCAACAGAGAGGCAGATTCAAGGAATATAAGATAATTGTTCTGAGCTAGACTTTTCTCAAGCCAGGAAGCAGACTCCTCGCCCCGATAAAACCTCTTTTATTTCATGTACAGTGAATTCCTCTCCAGTAAAGTCTTTCCTCTCCCACAGTCTTTCAAGATAGTTCACAATTACCGACCTTTATCAAGCTTGGAGAGTGGCCAGGCCGATATCTTTCAGACACCGCAATACTTGGCAAGAATGCAGGAATGAACTAATTGTCTCCTGCAAACACCACTCCCCTTTCGCTCCTCTTTTATTCCCTCTGGGAAGGGCCATTCATCGTCCACCTGTGGCCTTACTCCCAAGTCAACCCTTGTTCCTCAGCAGTTCCCTTCGTCTGGCAACTCTGTGCATTGCGCACACTGGGAACAGGCTCCAGCTGTTCCTCTGCCTCACTGATGTCTGACTCCAAAGGCAGCTGATAACTGTCAGACGGCCCTGGCCCAGTGGTGGGTTCCTACCGGTGCGGTCCACTCTATAGCACTGGTAGCGGCCCGCTGGTGACATCACAGTACTGGTGCGGTCGATTGCCGGTGCCTGGGCGCCGCCATTTAAAAAAAAAATTTTTTTTTTTTAAAATTGCTTCTGCGCATGCCCAGAAGCCGAGCTTCCAGCACTGCGCATGCGCTGCCTTCCTACCCCACAGTGAGTCCAAGCAGGGGAGGATGGCTGAGGGAGCGTGTGAGATGCTGAAAGAATGGGCAGCAGGAGCTATCTCCATTCCCCTCCCTTCAGCAGTCCGAGAAGCCACGAACGCGCCATGATAATCCCAGGCATTTTCGCACGTTCGAGGCTTCTCGAGCTGCTGAGGGGAGGGGGAATGGGCGGCAGGACCTATCTCCGTTCCCCTCCCTTCAGCAGTCCGAGAAGCCACGCCCACCCGGTCACATGGCTGGCAAGCCACACCCACAAAATAAGCCACGCCCACAGAGTGGTAGTAAAAAAATTAGGAACCCGCCCCTGCCCTGGCCCCATCTCTGCCTCCAATGCAGAGCACTCCTCGGAGCCTTCCCCAGACTCCAGGACTGGCCCATGTTCCTCCCCAACCTCCTCACTGTCCGAATCTGCTGCCAGCTCCTCTAGCCGCTGGTGGGCCACAACAATGTTCTTGTTTTGGATGGTCCTCTCTCATCAGCAAAAGAATTGTAAGCTATCAACATTTTTTGAGAATGCCCTCTAAGGACAAATTGGATTTTGCCGTTAACGTTTTGCTCGTTTAAAAGCAATAAAACCTATTTTGCATGCAGGGGTTTCCAACCTGCATCCAGTTTTGGTCACCACACTACAAAAAAGACATTGAAACTCTAGAGAAAGTGCAGAAGAGAGCAACCAGGATGATAAAGGGTCTGGAAAATAAAACATACAAAGAGCGGTTGCAGGAACTGAGCTTGGCCAGTCTGGCGAAGAGAAGGACCAGGGGTGACATGATAGCAGTGTTTCAATACTTGAGGGGCTGCCACAGAGAGGAGGGGGTCAGGCTGTTCTCTATGGCACCAGAAAGCCAAACAAGGAATAACGGATGGAAGCTGACCAAGGAGAGATTCAACCTGGAAGTGAGGAGAAACTTTCTGACGGTGAGAGCGATCAACCAGTGGAACAGCTTGCCAGCAGAGGTTGTAAGAGCCCCAACACTTGCGACCTTCAAGGGGAGCCTGGACTGCCATCTGTCTCAAATGGTGTAGGAACTCCTGCCTGAGCAGGGGGTTGGACTAGATGACCTACAAGGTCCCTTCCAACTCTAATAATAAATCTAAAAATCTAAACCTTGGCAACTTTTAAGACTTGTGGACTTCAACTTCCAGAGTTCCTCCGTCAGCTTTGCTGGCTGAGGAATTCTGGGAGTTGAAGTCCACAAGTCTTAAAGATGCCAAGGTTGGAGACCCCTGAAGTCTCCCCCTCCTAGTTTACCAAAACAGGATATCCGAGTTTCCAGAGATCACACAAATGGTATCAATTTCATCAGAAGTGTCTGTTTGTTTGTTCTTTTAAAACTTAGGGCTTAGGAGACACAGTCAGTGCTGCCCAGACCTCTAACCACTATGGATCACAGTGCAATAGTGCCAGGTTGAAATAGATGAACAACAAATGCTTAATCTGGCAAAAATAAACAAAAAAACCCGCTCTGCTATACTGTAAATCAAACTTGCTTTAAGAAAAAAAAATACCTGCAAAAATTCTAAAAAGAATTTGCTCAGAATTGATCCAAAACGGTATTTTGAGAGGCCCAGTTCCCCTTCTCCCCACCCCCCAAAAAACCCCTATCTGCTATTTTTTATACCCTACCAGTAGTATCTCACAACATAAATGTTTCACAATTAAATGGACAAAAAATGATCTGCAACCCAGTATTTTCTGTGTCTGGCAGGATTACGTGCAGCTCGGCATTTTCGCTGAGGCCAAGTTATGAGATATGCAGCGTGATTCACATCCCTCTGTGACTTACCGTATTTTTCAGAGTATAAGATGCACCTTAGTTTTTGGGGAGGAAAATGGGGGGCGAAATCTGCCTACCAGGTATTCATCTGGCTAGCGTCCTTAGTCTGGTCAGCTTCAGCACATTATTTTATCCCCTGGTTAGGACTTAAAAAAACCTCCTTCTGAGAGAGTAACAATGAAAGAGCCTGCAAGCCAGTAAGAGCTGGGAAGACCGTTAGCACCTTGTTAGGGCTGGAAAAAAACTTATTCGGAGCAAGTAGAGCAATGAAAAAAACCCTGCAAAGACTTAGGGCTGGAAAAACATTCTTCAGAGAGAGTAACAATGAAAAAGCCTGCAAGGAAAGAGCTGGGAAGATAGATAGCACCTTGTTAGGGTTGGGGAAAAAAGCTTCTAAAAAGCTACATTCAGAGTATAAGACGCACCCAAATTTTCAGCCACTTTTTGGGAGGAAAAAGATGCATCTTATACTCCGAAAAATACGGTAATGACCTTTCGGTCTGATGTTGGGATCCAAATGCAGTCAGTCCTTGACTTAGAACCACTCATTTAGTGACCGTTCAAAGTTCCAACGGCACTGAAAGACGTGACGTACGATCGGTGTTCACACGTACGACCGTTGCAGCGTCCTCATGGTCACGTGATCAAATTCGGGCACTTGGCAACTGGCATGTACTTATGACAGTTGTAATGTCCTGAGATCATGTGATCACCATCTGTGACCTTCCCAGCCACCTTTCAACAAGCAAAGTCAATGGGGCAAGCCAGACTCACTTAACAAACACGTGATTCACTTAACAACCGCAGTGATTCGCTTAATGACTGTGACAAAAAAAAGCTCGTAAAATGGTGCGGAGCTCACCCAAGAACGGCCTCGCTTAGCATTTGGAAATTTCTGGTTCAATTGTGGTTGTAAATCAAGGATTACCTGTACGGCAGGCTGGTATTTAGTTGTGGTGTCATCGCATACAAGTGACATGTCTGGCAATGCAACTCTCTGCAGGTGCTGTGTAGAATAGAATAGAATAACAGAGTTGGAAGGGACCTTGGAGGTCTTCTAGTCCAACCCCCTGCATAGGCAGGAAACCGTATACCATTTCAGACAAATGGTTTGTCCAATCTCTTCTTAAAAACTTCTTTTTAATTCTAGATTGCTTCTCTCCTTGATTAGTTTCCATCCGTTGCTTCTTGTCCTGCCTTCTTGTGCTTTGGAGAATAGCTTGACTCCCTCTTCTTTGTGGCAGCCCCTCAGATACTGGAACACTGCTGTCATGTCACCCCTAGTCCTTCTTTTCATCAGACTAGACATACCCAGTTCCTGCAACCGTTCTTATAGTTTTCGCCTCCTGTCACCTAATCATCTTTGTTGTTCTTCTCTGCACTCTTTCCAGAGTCTCAACATCTTTTTTACATCGTGGAGACCAAAACTGGATGGAGGATTCCAAGTGTGGCCTTACCAAGGCATTGTAATGTTACCAAGATATTAATAGCAATAGCACTTAGACCAGGGGTTCTCAACCTATGGGTCGCGACCCCTTTGGGGGTCGAACAACCCTTTCACAAGGGTCGCCTAAGACCATCGGAAAACACATAGTTCCGATGGTCTTAGGAACCGAGACACCGCTCCTCTATCCTTCTCCAGGCGGGTCCACATGCAAAGAGACTACTGCAAAAAAAAATATCTGTAGCATGGAAACTTCTGAGCATGCGCAGAAGCCGAATTTCTGGCACTGCGCATGCGTCACCATCTTGTTTTCGGCTTCTTTTTTTGCAATTTTTTTTAAAAATCGGCACTGCAAAGCTCATGTGCGCCCACACAGCGCAGGAGGAAGCGAACCGGCAGCGAGGTAAGTTAGAACCCACCCCTGAGTTTCCTAATAATTTTATTATTTTATGGTTGGGGGTCACCACAACATGAGGAACTGTATTAAAGGGTCGCGGCATTAGGAAGGTTGAGAACCACTGACTTAGACTTATATACCACTTTTACAGTGCTTTGCAGCCCTCTCTAAGCAGTTTACAGAGTCAGCCTCTTGCCCCCAACAATCTGGGCCTTCATTTTACCCACCTCGGAAGAATGGAAGGCTCAGTCAACCTTGAGCCGGTCAGGATCGAACTGCAAAATTGCAGTCAGCCGGCAGTCAGCAGAAATAGCCTGCAATACTGTATTGTGTATTCTAATCACTGCACCACCAAAGCTCTTAACACTAAATCTGTAAATCTGATCCCAGATGGAGACCAACCAATATTTGACAGGGTTTCAGTGGGATCAAATACAAGTAGTCCTCGACTTACAACAGTTTCATTTAGTGACTGTCCAAAGTTACAACGGCACTGAAAAAATAGGAACTTAAGACCATTTTTCACATTTTCCACCTTTGCAGCATCCCCTTGATCGCGTGATCAAAATTCAGATGCTTGGCAACTGATTCACACTTACGACCATTGTTGCTGTGTCCCAGGGTCACGCGATCCCCTCTTGCGACCACCTGACCAGCAAAATCAATGGGGAAGCCAGATTCACTTAACAACCAGGTTACTAACTTATCAACTGCACTGATTCACTTAACAACGGTAGCAAGAAAAGTCATAAAATGGGGCAAAACTCACTTAACAAACGTCTCACTTAACAACAGAAATGTTGGGCTCAATTATGGTCGTAAGTTGAGGATTACCTGTAATCTTTGAAGCTCAGGCTGAAAAAAAGCCAGAAATTTGAAGTTCCCTGTTTGGAATATTGAGGAAAAGCTAGGAGAAATCCCTTATGAGCAGGAAATTCAGGAAAGTTAAATCTATCTTTTTCCAAGAAGTTGGAATTTCTGCAACGAAAGGGATGGTGGTACCCAGGCCAAAGTGGGATGCAAATGGTCATAATTGCAGGACAGTTGTTGAGTGATCAAAACGCAAACGTCAGAACTTTGAATCCACGTCATAAGTAGCCTTTTGAGGGTCTGTAGCCTCAATACAGGTAGCCCTCAACTTACAACGGTTCATTTAGTGACTGTTTGAAGTTACAACAGCACAGAAAAAAGTGACTTACGACCGTGTTTCCCACTTATGACCATTGCAATATCCCAATGGTCACGTGATTTATATTTGGATGCTTTTTAGTTTACTTCATTGATTAGCCCTTGGGGCCATATCAAAGTGTAGAGTTCCAGGCACAAATCATTACTAAAAACTGATGAAAACAATTTAAAATGGAATTGGAATAAAATACGATTTAAGATGGAATTGGAATGGAATACGATTTAAAATGGAATTGGAATGGAATACGATTTAAAATGGAATTGGAATAAGATACAGTTTAAAAAGAAATTGAAATAAAATACAATAATTTAATATATAGATAAAGAAAATATGATAAATTTATATTTATATGATAAAATTATATTTCGGTATCACCCCTACAATCTACCCCAATCAGTCCCACATATGCTGATCTCAACCAAACCATTTTGCTGAAGTATATTTCGATGCTTGACAACTAACTCACAGTTATGACGGTTGCAATGTCCCAGGGTCATGTGATCCCCTCTTACGACCCTCTGACAAGCAAGGTTAAGGGGGGAAACGGATTCACTTAACTAATGTTACTAATTTAAGAACTGCAGTGGCAAGAATAGTCGTAAAATGGGGCAAAACTCACTTAACACATTTCTCACTTAGCAACATAAATTTTGGGTTCAATTGTGGTCGTAGGTCAAGGACTACCTGGACTTTTGAACAGGACCAGACATAAACTGAGGTCTCCCTGTGTTAATAATCACCTGCAATTTACAGGTTAATTTTATCAGATTAATCCAAAACTTATGAGATGTGGTGGCTCAGTGACTAAGACGCTGAGCTTGTCAATCAGAAAGGTCAGCAGTTCGGCGGTTCGAATCCCTAGCACCACGTAACGGAGTGAGCTCCCGTTACTTGTCTCAGCTTCTGCCAACCTAGCAGTTCGAAAGCACGTAAAAAATGCAAGTAGAAAAATAGGAACCACCTTTGGTGGGAAAGATAACAGCGCTCCGTGCGCCTTCGGCGTTGAGTCATGCCGGCCACATGACCACGGAGACGTCTTCGGACAGCGCTGGCTCTTCGGCTTTGAAACGGAAATGAGCACCGCCCCCTAGAGTCGGGAACAATTAGCACGTATGTGCGAGGGGAACCTTTACCTTTTTAATCCAAAACTTTATTGAAAAACTCCAACGAAATTTTAAAAAACTGTGTCAGGAACTTCCATAATTAAAGCGCCTTCAGCACTTCCCAAAATTATAATCGCTGGCACTGACCTATTTTGAATTAAAACAAAGGCATGAATTTTAAAAAAGCTGACAGTCTCCGGAGAATTGTGAACGTCTAAGATACATACACCAAGCCTTGGCAACAAGAAGTCCCGTTTCTGCATTTCTCGAAGCTGCCTTACTGCACAAAAGCTGGACATTAATAGCACAATTCTTTGCTGCTTTTCAGACAGGAAGGCTGGGGAATCCCAAGTGTAGATTCTAAAATTGGCATATTGTCATTTAAAAAGAAAGAAAGAAAATGAAGTCGAACTCCAGAATTTGTCTCAAACAATCAGTCCCGCTTTCCGTGTGTCATGGGATCACATCCATGTTTTGAGTTTCGGCCTTTGCCCTCCGCAGTGGTGAAGGGTTTTCATAAAAACCCAAAATATTGTCCCCTTCTAACCATTGAGGCACGACGGAACATGGTCTTAAGCTGGACAACGCCTGCGGAGGTGGTCCTCGGCTTATGACCGGTTGCTTAGCAACCATCCAAAGATATGTAACAGATCCCACCCGCCCCCAAAAAGTTACAGGTGGTCCTCGACGTACGACCACAACTGAACCCAAAATGTATGTCGTTAAGTGAGAAATGTTTCAAGCAGGTTTGGCCCCATTTTACGACTTCTCCCGCCACCTTTGCTAAGCGAGTCAGTGCGGTTGTTAACTTAATAGCACGGTTGTTAAGTGAATCCGGTTTCCCCGTTGACTTTGCTTGTCAGAAGGTTACAAAATGTGATCAACATGACTCCCCCAGACATTGCAACCGTCATAAATGTGAGTCCGTTGCCAAGCATCTGAATTTTGATCACGTGACCCTGGGGATGCTGCAACGGTCATAAGTGTGAAAAATGGTCATAAGTCTCTTTTTTTCAGTGCGGTTGTAACTTTGGACGGTCATTAAACGAATCATTGTAAGTCGAGGGCTACAGGTAGTCCTCGACTTACAACAGTTCACTTAGTGACCATTCAAAGTTACAACAGCACTGAAAAAAGTGACTTATGACCATTTTTCACACTTATGTCCGTTGCAGCATCCCCAGGGTCATGTGATCAAAATTCAGACGCTTGGCAACTGACTCACATTTATGACGGTTGCAATGTCCCGGGGTCCTTTTGCGACCTTCTGACAAGCAAATGGGGAAGCCAGATTCGCTTAACAACCATGTTATTCACTTAACAACTGCAGTGATTCACTTAACAACTGTGGCAAGAAAGGTCGTAAATTGGAGCAAAACTCAATTAACAACTCTCTCGTTTATCCATGGGAATTTGGGGCTCAATTGCGGCCAAAAATCAAGGGCTACCTGTATTAGACTTTTTGCCAGCATGGAGTAACCCTAATCCCCACCCCACCCCCCTCCTAAAATACCACAACTTGTGAGTGCCGTGTGACCAGCCCGTTAGTCCTATCAGCTTCCTGTGAACCGCAAGCTCTTTGGGTCACACTATTGTTGACCAGTCATCAAACCTCGTTATCTTTCTTTCTGTTTTATTTTTTGTCTGGGGGGGGCCGGTGGGAGAGAACAAATAAAACTTATTTACTGTATAATGTCCTGTTTGTTTGTAGCTGGCTGGGAAATGCCGTTCTGCCGGGGTCTCAGCGGCAGCAGCGGCTGCAAACAAATGAAATTGTTTTGTGTTGATTTGTTGCTTTGTGCATAACCGGCCTTTTGTTGTTTTTGTTCCTTAACTTAACAATCAGATCGGCTTATCGAGAGCGGTTTGAGGTGCCCTGTTATTTTCCCCAGATTGTTTTCTAGCACGTCCTTCATCTGCTCCGTCCTCTTCACGCAGCCCAACAACTCAAGAGGTCAAGAGAGAGAGGATCGAAAGGGAGAACCTGGCTTGGTTGGGGTGATAATAAATCAGTGTCAAGCTATTCTCCAAAGCACCTGAAGGCAGGACAAGAAGCAACGGATGGAAACTAATCAAGGAGAGAAGCAACCTGGAATTAAGGGTAGACATTTTCTGACAATCGGGACAATCAATCAGTGGAACAGCTTCCCTCCAGCAGTTGTGGGTGCTCCATCACTGGAGGTTTTAAAGAAGAGATCAATCAATCAATCAGAATAGAGCTGGAAGGGACAGATTACAGATTATTAGAGTTGGAAGGGACTTTGTAGGTCATCTAGTCCAACCCCCCCCCTCAAGCAGGACTCCCTATACCATTTCAGACAAATGGCAGTCCAATCTCCCTTTGAAAGTCTCAAGTGTTGGACTCACAACCTCAGCAGACAAGCTGTTCCACTGGTTGATTGCTCTCACCGTCAGAAAGTTTCTCCTTATTTCCAGGTTGAATCTCTCCTTGGTCAGCTTCCATCCATTATTCCTTGTCTGGACCTTGGAGATCTTCTAGTCCAACCCCCTGCTCAAGCAGGAGATCCTATACCATTTCAGACAAGTGGCTGTCCAGTCTCCTCTTAAAAATCGCCAGTGTTGGAGCACCCATGATTTATGGTAGCAAGCTGTTCCACTGGTTAATTGTCCTCACTGTTAGGAAGTTTCTCCTTAATTCCAGGTTGGATCTCTCCTTGATTAGTTTGCATCCATTGCTTCTTGTCCTGCTTTCAGGTGCTTTGGAGAATAGGTTGACTCCCTCTTCTTTGTGGCAGCCCTTCAGATATTGGAAGACTGCTCTCATATCACCCCTAGAAGGGACCTTAGAGCTCTTCTAGTCCAACCCCCTGCTTAAACGGGAGACTGTATACCATTCCAGACAAGCGGCTGTCCAATCTCTTCTTAAAAACCTCCAGTGTTGGAGCAGCCACATCTTCTGGAGGCAACTTGTTCCACTGATTAATTGTTCTCATTGTTAGGAAATTTCTCCTTAATTCTAGGTTGGATCTCTCCTTGATTAATTTACATCCATGGCTTCTTGTCCTGCCCTCAGGTGCTTTGGAGCATAGATTTAGACCCCCTCTTCTTTGTGGCAACCCCTCAGATATTGGAAGACTGCTATCATGCCACCCCTAGTCCTTCTTTTCATTAAAACCACTCCCAGGCTTCTCCCAATGTAGTTTCACAACAACCTAAGGACTCAAGTCGTGAGGCGAGGATCCCTTTTGTTAACTCTCCAATAACAGGGTGTTGGTCACTTTTGACCTTTGCCCATAGTTGAGCAAGCCTCAGGGATCACATAGTTGAGATGAAAGTTCCTCCTTCATTATCTTTGCAAACCTAGATAGAGATCAAGAACTTGGGTCATAAATGGTAGAGCTTGATCAGGGTCTAGAAAGAGTGCAGAGAAGAGCAACAAAAATGACTAGGGGACTGGAGGCTAAAACATATGAAGAACGGTTGCAGGAACTGGGTATGTCTAGTTTAATGAAAAGAAGGATCAGGGGAGACATGATAGCAGTGTTCCAATATCTCAGGGGTTGCCACAAAGAAGAGGGAGTCAAACTATTCTCCAAAGCACCTGAGGGTAGAACAAGAAGCAATGGGTGGAAACTAATCAAGGAGAGAAGTAATTTAGAACTAAGGAGAAATTTCCTAACAGTGAGGACAATCAACCAGTGGAACAGCTTGCTTCCAAAAGTTGTAAATGGGGCACTGGACTAGAAGACATTTAAGGTCCCTTCCAGTTGTATTCTATTCTATTCTAACCTATTCTCAAAAGCACCAGAAGGCAGGACAAGAAGCAATGGGTGGAAACTAAACAAGGAGAGAAGCAACTTAGAACTAAGGAGAAATTTCCTGACAGTTAGAACAATTAATCAGTGGAATGACTTGCCTCCAGAAGTTGTAAATGCTCCAACACTGGAAGTTTCTAAGAAAAGATTGGACAACCATTTGTCTGAAATGGTATGGGGTGTCCTGCCTGGAGTAGAAGACCTCTAAGGTCCCTTCCAACTCTGTTATTATAATTCCAATTAGCAATAGCACTTAGACTTATATACCGCTTCATAGTGCTTTACAGCCCTCTCTAAGTGGTTTACAGAGTTCAGCATATTGCCCCCAACAATCTGGGCCCTCATTTTACCAACCTCAGAAGGATGGAAGGCTGAGTCAACCTTGAGCCGGTGAGATTTGAACTGCTGAACTACAGTGCTGCACTTTAACCACTGCGCCACCTCGGCTCCAATTTACTGAGTATCTGAGTTACTCCTAGAACGTGCAAATCTTCACACTGGAGACCAGCCTCTGAGATGGTGTGAAAATATCTCTTGAGCAAGCAAAACACAACTCGAACCAAGGTTTTAAAATTCATAAATGGCAGGTGGGCCTCCCTATTGGATCCCCTTGTACGGTTTCTGTTGCTTCGTTGATCGCAGTTCTTGGTCTCCGGGCAAACATTATATTCCTATTGTCAACCGAAATAACATTTCAAATGGGTTTTAATTTTGTGCTTGGCTAGCTCAGATCAGATTGAGCGCACCTCCTCCAAGCTAATGGTGCATGGAATCCCATTCTTTTAAACCTAGTCTGGAATTCAGAAGTTCTTTTTATTTTGCATAACTTGACCCTCGCGGTGTGATTTTCTGTGTCAGATAAGGCAATCGCATTAGGCCGAGAACAATATTTAACTGTTAACGCTTCAAAGGGATATCAGCTTGACTCAACTTGGAGTCCTGTTGTTGGGTCTGTGTGTGTGTGTGTTTGTTTGTTTGTTTGTTTGTTTGTTTGTTGAGTTTTTTATTTGGGGTTTCACTTCTGTAAGCTGCCTGAAGTCACCAGGAGTGAGTTGGGCGGCCATATAAATTTGCTTAAAAATTACAATTACAAATAATACAAATACAATACAATACTACAATACAATACAGCAGTAGTAGTGGTGATAGTATTGATGGTTGGATTTTAAAGATGGAGACACTTTATTTATATGAGCCGAGGTGGCGCAGCGGTTAGAGGCAGGTACTGCAGGCCACTTTAGCTGACACTGATCCGCAGGTCAGCGGTTCAAATCTCACCGGCTCAAGGTTGACTCAGCCTTCCATCCTTCCGAGGTGGGTAAAATGAGGACCCAGATTGTTGGGGGCAATGTAAATATACACATTGCTTAATAGTGTAAACCACTTAGAGAGTGCTTCCACTGTGAGGCAGTATATAAATCTCACAAAATAAATAAATAAATAAATAAATAAATTTGCTCAAACATAAAGCTGGGGTGAGTGGGTGCACAGGGAGTCTAGAATCTAGACCAGTGATGGTGAACCTTTTTTGGCTCGGGTGCCAAAAGGGTGCACATGCGCGTGATAGCGTGCGCGTGAGAGAGCCCACACCCATAATGCAATGCCGCCACGCGTATGCACACAACCCTCGTGCTGCCCCCCGCACATGCGCACAAATACCCCCCCCCCTGTGCATGCACACAGGCCTCACTGAAGGTTTTGGTAGGCCCATTGGGCCGTTTTTCGCCGTCCCCGGGGTTCAGGAAGCCTGGGGAGAGCGAAAAAACGGCCAACCGGAAGTTCAGAAACGAACTTCCGGTTGGCCCGTTGGCCCATTTTTCACCATCCCCAGGGTTCAGGAAAGCCTCCTGAAGCCTGGGGATGGCGAAAAACGGCCCGACAGCCCAAACGGAAGTTCAGAAATGAACTGCCCATTGGCCCGTTGGCCCATTTTTCACCATCAGGAGGCTTTCCTGAAGCCTGGGGAGAGCAAAAACGGCCAAAAAGAAGGCCGAAAATCAGCTGGCATGCGCACTGGAGCTGACATAGGGCAACGCCTCGCGTGCCCTCAGATATGGCTCCACGTGCCACCTGTGGCACACATGCCATAGGTTCTCCATCACTGGTCTAGACAGTCACTTATCTGAAATGGTATAGGTTCTCCTGCTTGAGCAGGGGGCTGGACTAGAAGACCTCCAAGGTCCCCTCCAGCTTATTCTATTCTAAACTAAGCCATGATATTAACCACCGTTCATTTAGTGACTATTCGAAGTTACAATGGCACTGAAAAAAGTGAATTATGACCGTTTTCCACAGTTACGACCTTTGCAGCATCCCCATGATCACATGATCAAAATTGGGATGCTTGGCAACTGATGGTTGCGGTCTCGCGGGGTCAGGTGATCCCCTTTTGCGATCTGACAAGCCAGGTCAATGGGGGAATCCAGGTTCGCTTAACCGGGTTACTAACTGCAGTGATTCCCTTAACAACAGTGGCAAGGAAGGTTGTAAAATGGGGCAAAACTCAGCTAACAACCGTCTTGCTTAACAGAAATGGTGGGCTCAATTGTGGTCATAAGCCGAGGACTACCTGTATAGAAACTTTACACTCCTAGCCACCACCCGACAGTGTGTGATTTGCTGGAAAATAGAAGTTGTTACTTCTAAGTTGTTACTGTCAAAGCACCTAGTAAGGCTGTGTTAATATTATTCTTTTCATCTTTCCTATTTCCTTATCTTCCTATCTCTATAACTTTGTTGTTTGTATCTTACGAGTTATATTAATTGTTTTATTTTGTATCCTAGTATTTTGTATCCTAGTATCTTAGCTTTATGTTGATTGCTTAGTTAGTATCCTAGGACTATGGCTGTTATGATTTATGATGAATGTTATTTTTATGATGACTATGATCATGATTTATCACTTGTTGCTTGTATTCATACTGAGAGCTTCTGCACCGGAGACAAATTCTCCAATAATGCAATAAAGAATTCTATTCTATTCTATTCTATTCTATTCTATTCTATTCTATTCTATTCTATTCTATTCTATTCTATTCTATTCTATATTTTAGCATTCTAATCTGCATTCTATTCTATTCTATTCTACCCTTTTTATTATTCTATTCTGCATTCTATTCTATTCTGTTCTGCATTCCTATTCTATTCCTATTCCTATTCCTTAATGTGTTCTGTTCTATTCCTATTCTATCCTATCCTATCCTATTCTATTCTGCATTCTATTCTATTCTACTCTGCATTTTATTCTATTCTGCATTCTATTCTATATTTTATTATTCTATTCTGCATTCTATTCTATTCTGCATTCTATTCTACTCTGCATTCTATTCTATTCTATTATTCATTTTCAAAACTGACTCAGGTTGTCTGATGGCTCATTGGGACTTCTCAACTGAAGTGTGGTCTGTTGTTGGTTGTGTTGTGACTTTTAAAAAGCTTTAGAATGGTTACTCTGCAGCTGGCCCCATCTACTGGCTAAATGTTAGCATTGCTGTCTAAAATTTACATGTATATATATATTTAATATTCTCGTCGTCCCTACTTTTCCTCTAGCAATTCAAAAGAAGAAAAGACTTAACTTTTCAAGCAGCAAATAGCAGTTCTAACACAGAGATGTTTCACAGTTGATTTTCTTTGCTGTTTGCCTGTAAAGGTTAAAGCGCTGGTGGGAACTCTTTTGTCGTGCATGTTTTGCAAATGGGAAGGTTTTGAGGGTGACACTTAGGGTTTATTTTCTCCGAAGGGAAGGGCTTCCAAGGTTTGCAACATTTGTTTTATTGGCAGAAGAATAAGCAGAAGCGCACAGATGTGTTGGGGTGGGATTTCCCATAATTCTCCCCAAGCCAACAATGGCAGTGTGATAGTTGGACCCATCGCAGGACGCCCAATCAGACATGTGAAGGGAGCTTTAGAGAAAGCCGTCATAAAACCCTGTGCAGAAAGATGAGTTGAGTGAGCTCTGTTCTTGACGCCTACAAGAATGTAACTATGCTGTTTTCTTGGCACCAATAAGGAGATTTGCCAACGCTTCTTCCAGCAATTTTTTTTAAAAAACTAAGGGATCTCCTGGTGGCCTCCGTTCCAAATGCTAACCAGGCCTGACTCTGTTTTGCTGCCCCCTGCTGCCAATTCTGCAAAGTGCACGCTCATTGCCCAAAAACACACCGAGGGGGGTGGGACGGACGCATATGGCCAGAGCTTGCTGGTCAGGAGGCATCCCTTTCCTTCATGTACACACCCATGATCTCCTGGCTCCTCCTCTTCCAATTGTTATTGTTGTTTATGAGCCGCTGTGGCGCAGTGGTTAGAATGCAGTACTGCAGGCTACTTCTGCTGATCACCAGCTGCCAGCAGTTTGGCAGATCGAATCTCACCAGGCTCAAGGTTGACTCAGCCTTCCATCCTTCCGAGGTCGGTAAAATGAGGACCCAGATTGTTGGGGGCAATATGCTGAACTCTGTAAACCGCTTAGAGAGGGCTGTAAAGCACTATGAAGCGGTATATAAATCTAAGTGCTATTGCTATTGCTATTGTTCCTCCCGCCAGTCCTTCCTGCGAACTGACCCACATTCCTGGTTTCTCTTTTTAGGTCTTCCTGAACAGTACTACAGCCTCACCTGGTTCCTTAGTCCAATCCTGGGCCTGATCTTTACCCCTTTAATTGGTTCGGCCAGCGACCGCTGCACCCTCAGCTGGGGCCGCCGACGGCCGTTTATTCTTGCCCTTTGCATCGGAGTCCTCATTGGCGTCGCCCTTTTCTTAAACGGATCCGTTATTGGTAAGTGTTGCCCTACTGACTTCAGAGTAAGCCCCTTTCGGGCAGTGAGACCCTCCCTCGATGGCTGGAAGGCAGGGACTTAAATCTACCCTAAAAAATGTGCTGGGTGGCTTTGGAATTGGCTTAGAGGTAGTCCTTGACTTACAACCACAATGGAGCCCAAGATTTATACTGCTAAGTGAGACATTTGTTAAGGGGGTTTCCCCCCACTTTACGACTTTTCTTGCCACCTTTGTTAAGTGGAATGGCTGCTAATTGTTAAATTAGTAATGCGGTCGTTAAGCGAATCTGGTTTCCCCATTGACTTTGCTTGTCAGAAGGTCGCAAAAGGGGATCACGTGACCCCGGGACACCGCAGCCGTCATAACTATGGACCCCTTGTCAAGTATTCGAATGTAAATCATGTGACCACGGGGATGCTGCAACGGTCATAAGGGTGAAAAATGGCCGTGAGTCATTTCTTTCACTGCCGTTGTAACTTTGAACGGTCACTAAACAACTAACTGTTGTAAGTCGAGAACTACCTGTACTAATTACTACTTTAATAATTACTACTTTAGGCATTTATCTTTAGGAATCTATTTTATATAAATTGGTAAAATAGTTTAGGCATCTAAATACTTTAGGCATTTATCTTTAGGAATCTATTTTATATAAATTGGTAAAATAGTTTAGGCATCTAAATACTTTAGGAATTTATCTTTAGGAATCTATTTTATATAAATTGGTAAAATAGTTTAGGCATCTAGATACTTTAGGAATTTATCTTTAGGAATATACATTATTTTATATAAATTGGTAAAATAGTTTAGGCATCTAAATACTTTAGGAATTTATCTGCATTAACAGAGGGATGTAATCAAGGACCAGAGAGGTACTAGTACCACTCTATAAAGCCTTGGTCAGACCACACCTAGAATACTGCATCCAGTTTTGGTCACCACACTACAAAAAAGACATTGAAACTCTAGAGAAAGTGCAGAAGAGAGCAACCAGGATGATAAAGGGTCTGGAAAATAAAACATACAAAGAGTGGTTGCAGGAACTGAACTTGGCCAGTCTGGCGAAGAGAAGGACCAGGGGAGACATGATAGCAGTGTTCCAATACTTGAGGGGATGCCAAGAGAGGAGGGGGTCAGGCTGTTCTTCTATGGCACCAGAAAGCCAAACAAGGAATAATGGATGGAAGCTGACCAAGGAGAGATTCAACCTGGAAGTGAGGAGAAACTTTCTGACGGTGAGAGCGATCAACCAGTGGAACAGCTTGCCAGCGGAGGTTGTGAGAGCCCCAACACTTGCGACCTTCAAGGGGAGACTGGACTGCCATCTGTCTCAAATGGTGTAGGAACTCCTGCTTGAGCAGGGGGTTGGACTAGATGACCTACAAGGTCCCTTCCAACTCTAATAATAAATCTAAAATCTAAATCTTTAGGAATATACATTATTTTATATAAATTCCAGAAATAGTTTAGGAATCTAAATACTTTGGGAATTTATCTTTAAGAATCTTTCCTAAAAGGGGGGGGATGACAAAAACCTACAACTCACATTCCTTATTTTATTCTTGGCAAAGTCAGAGTGCTCAGTAATGTTGTAAGAACTGATTTGATGAGAGAATAATGGCTACAGATCGACCTCAGCTAATGATTGTAATTGGGACCAGATTTTCCCTTGCTAAGCAAGGAGCTTGTTAAGTGAGCCTGTTTTTACGTCTTTTTGACCACACTTGTTAAGCAAATCAATGCAGTTGTTAAGTTAAAACCCCGGGACACTGCAACGGTCATAAGTATGAGTCAGTTGCCAAGCGTCTGAATTTTGACCACGGGGATGCTGCAATTCGTAATTGTGAAAAACGGTGGTCAGTCATTCAGTGCCGTTGTAACTTCCAACGGTCACTAAATGAACTTCTTGTAAGTCGAGGACTACCTGTATAGGGTCTCCTGCTTGAGCAGGGGGTTGGACTAGAAGACCTCCAAGGTCCCTTCCACCTCTTATTCTGTAACTAACTAACTACTAGCTCTTTAGCTGCCCACGATGAACCAGCCATGATGACGGAGCCCTTAGTCTGCTTAAGCCTTGTTTTTCTGCCGTGTTTACCTCAAGGGCAAGCGGGTTGTGTTCACAAGCACACCTTCCCATTAATATAATTGTGTTGTAACACAATATATCGGCAGAAGCCGGGATGAATGAGGCAGCTCTGGGCATGGGAACCCTCTGGGAACCTTTTCACAGGGAAACGGTTCCTGTTGTTTTCTGATTTCCCTTTAATGCATATCTGGCAAAGACATCCTGTTTCCAGCGTTATTTGAAAAAGAGAGACAACCCAAAAAGAAAAGAAAAAAAAAACCCAGATCGTTTTGGGGTTGTTGCTTTTTTTTTTCCCCTTCCCTGTCCTCCAAGCGTGGAAAAGGACAAAAAATGATTATATCACGATCTTAAAAGTTGTTTATCGAATGTCTAAATGGAGAAGAATTTTTTTTTCCTTTATCCCTCTCGACGGCAAAAAAAAAAAAACATTGTGAGGAAACAATTGAAGCTGGGAATTTACTATCTTTAGGAACTTAGCCTGAGAATCGGTTCCACAGCAATATTTCATTCAGAGCGAGATGACTTGCACCCTTTCGGTGCCACCTTGGAGCTTTTGCGTTGGGTTGGAGCTCCTAATTTCTCGATTTTTCTCAAAGCCTTTAAAAGGGAAACATGTTCGACACATGCAAGTAGGTAGATCTGCAGGTAGTCCTCGACTTTCGACCGCAATTGAGCCCAAAATTTCCGCTGCTAAGCAAGACACTTGAGTCTTGACCCATTTTATGACCTTACTTGCCACAGTGTTTAAGTTAGTAACGTGGTTGTGAAGTGAATCTGGCTTCCCCATGGACTTTGCTGGTCAGAAGGTCGCAAAAGGGTTAGGGTCAACCCCCGGGGGACCCTGCAACCGTCATAAATGCAAGCCAGTTGCCAAGCGTCTGAGTTTTGGCCACATGAGGATGCTGCGGTGGTCATAAGTGTGAAAAATGGTCATATGTCGCTTTGTTCGCGTTGTAACTTCGAACAGTCACTAAATGAACTGTTGTAAGTTGAGAACAACCTGTAGTACTTCATCTGGTGTCCCAGATGGTTCTGCTACATCTCCCACAATCCTTGACCAATGGTCATTCTGACCAGGGCTTATTTCAGAATTCCAAAACATCTGAAGGAGACTCTGGTGCATGGAAAAATCAAGGATCTGAATCTGGACCTTTCAGGTAGAAAGATCTGTTATCTGAAGTCAGGACATCTCCACTGTTGATCTGAAGATCTTCATATCTATAGCTTTCCTATTAGGACAGAAGTCTCCAAATCTGGCAACTTTAAGACTAGTGGACTTCAACTCCTAGAATTCTTCAGCCAGCCTTGTGGTCTTCAGGTCCCAGAATTCCTCAGACAGCCATTGGACTTTAACTCCAAGAATTCCTCAACCAACCCAGTGGACTTCAACTCCCAGAATTCCTCAGACAGCCATTGGATGTTTAACTCCCAGAATTCCTCACACAGCCATTTGACTTTTAACTCCCAGAATTCCTCTGACAGCCATGTGGAACTCCTCAGACAGCCATTGGACTTTTAACTCCCAGAATTCCTCAGACAGCCATGTGGACTTCAGCTCCCAGAATTCCTCAGACAGCCATGTGGAATTCCTCAGACAGCCATATGGACTTCAGCTCCCAGAATTCCTCAGACAGCCATGTGGAATTCCTCAGACAGCCATTGGACTTTTAACTCCCAGAATTCCTCAGACAGCCATGTGGAATTCCTCAGACAGCCATTGGACTTTTAACTCCCAGAATTCCTCAGACAGCCATGTGGAATTCCTCAGACAGCCATTGGACTTTTAACTCCCAGAATTCCTCAGACAGCCATGTGGAATTCCTCAGACAGCAGCCATATGGACTTCAGCTCCCAGAATTCCTCAGAAAGCCATTGGACTTTATCTCCCAGAATTCCTCAGACAGCCATGTGGAATTCTTCAGACAGCCGTATGGACTTCAGCTCCCAGAATTCCTCAGACAATATGGCTGTCTGAGGAATTCTTGGAGTTGAAGGCCACAAGTCTTAAAGTTGCCAAGTTTGGAGAGCCCTGTTGTTAAACTAATAAAGATTAACCAGAAAATGTTTCTGTTGTGGGTTTGATTTTCATTCCTTTTATCGGAATTCAAAACAAATTCTCCATTCTTTGAAACATTTCCAGTGCTGACTGGTTCTGTAGCATCTCCGAATTTTTGACAATACAGGCCTGAAGTCACGCAGGCTTCCTCCGTTCCTGCTTGTTAAGTTTTGGCTCCAATATTTCCACAAATTGTCCAATCTTATTGAACTCTTATAGAAGAAGATAACTTCACCAGCTTTTTTTCTATGCCAATCTGACAAATGAATGGTTTCTATTCCCATCAGGGACAAAAAAGGCCCCTTCTGCCTTTGCTTTCAATCTATTAAAAGGTTGCTTGGGTGACAGAGTTGAACTGACTACTCCATCATACCATAAGATGTTTCCTGAAGCCAGATTGCCAGCCTGATTGATCAAGAAGGAACTCTTAATCTGAGTGTCCTTCCCTCCTTCCTCCCTCCCTCTTACCCCTTTCTTTCCTCTTCCCTATCATCCATTCATTCATCATTCCATTCACCTATCCACCAATCTCCTTCCTTCCTTCTTTCATTCCTTCTTTCATTCGTTCCTTCCTTCCTCTTACTCATTTCTTTCCTCTTCCCTATCATCCATCCATCCATCCACTCATTCATCATTCCATTCACCTATCCACCAATCTCCTTCCTTCCTTCTTTCATTCCTTCTTTCATTCGTTCCTCCCTCCCTCTTACCCCTTTCTTTCCTCTTCCCTATCATCCATCCATCCATTCATTCATCATTCCATTCACCTATCCACCAATCTCCTTCCTTCCTTCTTTCATTCGTTCCTTCCTTCCTCTTACTCATTTCTTTCCTCTTCCCTATCATCCATCCATCCATTCATTCATCATTCCATTCACCTATCCACCAATCTCCTTCCTTCCTTCTTTCCTTCCTTCTTTCATTCGTTCCTTCCTCTTACTCATTTCTGTCCTCTTTCCTATCATCCATCCATCCATTCATCATTCCATCCACCTATACACAAATCTCCTTCCTTCTTTCATTCGTTCCTTCCTTCCTCTTATTCGTTTCTTTCCTCTTCCCTATCATTTCCTCCCACCCCTCTCTCCCTATTTTCCTTTCTTTCTCCCTCCCTCCCTCCTACTCACTCACCCCTTTCTTTTCTCTTCCCTATCATCCATACATCCATTCATCATTCCATCCACCTATCCACCAATTTCCTTCCTTTCTTTTCACTCCTTCTTTTGTTCCTTCCTTCCTTCCACTTACCCTCTCTCATTTTTTCCTCTTCTGACGGAATAAGAATTATTCCTATCGAGGCGATATAGGATCTTGCTTCCTTGAAGTCATCCTTACTTAGAAAATAAAACCGAGATTCAATTCTAATTAACAAAATATTTATTTCAGTACAAAAGTAACAAAAGAATATAAACGTTATTAAGCTACATTTTCTCAGCTAAGAATTCACGTCTGCCTCGGGCGAGGCTCACAAGAGAAGAAGGAAAGGAGGAGACTCCTGGAATGTACACATGCGCAGTAAAACATATCACATGTCTGCTTGATTAGAAAATACAATAAACCTAGAAATATTGCAGAGGTGCTCAACTGGCAATATTCACATCGTGACATCTTCCCTGTCATTCCCTTCCTTCCTTCCTTCCTTCCTTCCTTCCTTCCTTCCTTCCTTCCTTCCTTCCTTCCTTCCTTCCTTCCTTCCTTCCTTCCTTTTTTTCAAAAAAAACCCCAAAGTCTTTTCCCCCCCTGGAATTTCTCTCACACAAACCGACCCATAGCCTTTCTCTTCTTCTTCTTTTTCTTCTTCTCCAGGCCTTGCTATCGGAGATGTCCCAGACAAGCAGCCCATCGGCATCGTCCTCACCGTTCTCGGCGTGGTGGTGCTGGACTTCTCCGCTGACGCGACCGAGGGGCCCATCCGCGCCTATTTGCTGGACGTGGTGGACAGCGAAGAGCAGGATATGGCCCTCAATATCCATGCTTTTTCAGCCGGTACGATGTTTACGTTATTCCCCCTGGTAACCCTGTAACTTTATAGGCTCAGAAAAACGTCGCTAACGTCTTTGTTGTGAAAGCTTGAGGAGGGAAAAAACATGGTTCCCTCTGAAATCATTCCAAGCCAAAGACAGGAAACATAACTGAATTTGGGCATTTTTTTTCCTTTCTTTTTAGTTTAACGTAATATATTTTAGTAACCATGTAATCACTAATGTTGTATCCCACCTGCCTCTCGGGAGTGTGTGTGAGTTGGTCAGCCATATAATTAAACAATCAGTTTAATTACTAAATGAATATACTGAAATAATTAATATTCCCCATGTATCAGTAGATTTTTAGTAAATAAAAGGTGGGAAAAGTGACATACAGTAAGTTATTGAGAAGTTTTGCACTGCATGGCTGTTTCTCTCCCTCCCTCTCTCTCTCTCTCTTTCTTTCTTTTTGAGGCCACTTATTTATTTAAATTTTTTAAAGGCATCTGTTGTAATCTCATTGGGACAGATCAGTCCCTTCTGTTCTCTGGCTGTTTGTCAGTTTGAAGACTTCCATAAAATAGATCTATCAAGCCCCCTGGGTATTTTTAAGGCTTTAATAATACCATTTTGCTTTTTAAAAAAAATCATAAAGAACATGCTGCTGAGATTTGGTGCTTTGTGGTCAGTTTTCCAGGCTGTTCTGAAACCTACGTTTTATCCCTCTAATCTAAGGAGCTGTGTTGCTCCTAAACCCAGCCTCTGGATGTTCATCGATTTTTGTAGGACAGCGGTAGGATTTATTCAAGTGCAGCCTAGCGGTGTGATTCTAGCTTGTAGTCGAATAAATCCTCCCAACTTTTTATAAACTAGTGGTCACCCTCTTGACATTTTTTGACCATTTCCCCCATGAGGCACGGTGGCTCACTGGCTTAATGACCCTGGAGATGGTCTCTGCTCCAGCGGTTTGAGTCCTAGCTGAGTCCACACACCCACCCACCGAGGTCAAACACAACCCTGATGCGGCCCTCAACGAAATCGAGTTTGACACCCCTGACTTAGACGCTACCTTAACAGCGCTTAGGTCCTTGGTTAGGACTTGAACTGTTAAGTTTTTACGAGTCCCAGATTGTGAATCAAATTGAAGATTAAGTCAACAACAACAAGAAGAACAGTAGTAGCAGTCGTAGTAGTAGTACCCTGTTTCCCCCAAAATAAGACATCCCCTGATAATAAGCCCAATTGGGCTTTTGAGTGCATGGCAATAAGGCCAAGCGCTTATTTCAGGGTTCAAAAAATATAAGACAGGTCTTATTTTCAGGAAAACACGGTATCTAGCTACCTACCTACCTAGGTGGTGTGTATTTGAAGCACACTTGCCTAACAGCGGCAAAGTCGGGGTTCAGATCCCCCCACAATTAGCTGTTGACTGTGGGGTGATGATCCTGTGCCCCCCGACTAACTATGGGTGTGGCTTTGAGAGGGTTAGAAGGAAGACCTGATCGGTTGCCAGAAATCAGGGAGACAGAAGAAGTAAAAACCAGAGGTCTCCAAACTTGGCAACTTTAAGTCTTGTGGACTTCAACTCCCAGAATTCCTCAGCGAGCCATCTTGACTTTTCTTTTTTTTCCCAGCCTTCATCTGCACGTGACTTCATCTTTAGGGGGGACACACAACATCGATGCTTGTTTAATTTGAACAAGCATCGATGTTGTGTTTTTACACACACACACCCCAAAGATGCTTCAATCAGGGCAGGGTTCTCCAACTTGGCCACTTTAAGACTTGTGGACTTCAGCTCCCAGAATTCCTCAGCCAGCCATGCAAGTCTTAAAGTGGCCAAGTTGGAGACCCCCGGACTAAACCATTGACCATAGCATGAATAACCCATTGCAGCTTTTCCCAAGTAGGGGAACTACAAAGTCCATGCTGGTTGGGCCTCCTGGATGTAGTCATCATAGCTCCTCTGAGCATCACCAAATTGGGAGAAGAGTGGTGTTCGCCTGGTCATGCTTACAATAAGGGATTCTTGGTATTCTCTGAGCACTGGCCTGCTGATGATATTACCTAGTTTGGTAACGAAACGTCTGCAAGAAAGCAGCCAAGCTCAGAGAGCACCAAGGACCCTTCATTTCAACCCTGAGCTACAAATAATTCTGCTTATAATATTCAGATCCACAACACTGGACACAAGGAAAGTCCAGGTGAAAATCCTTTGATGTTCCTCAAGGAACTTTCTTCTTCTTTTTCCCCACAATCCGCCACCCTTTGAGGGGGAGGAGCTTGTTCCCACCTGTGCAGTTCTCCCCATCTTTCACAGAGCGGCCATTTTGTACCATTGTCCTTCTCTTCGTCCGTAGGCCTGGGAGGAGCCATTGGCTACATGCTGGGCGGCCTCGACTGGATGCATACCATCTTGGGCAGCCTCTTCATATCCCAGGAGCAAGTCCTCTTCTTCTTTGCCGCCATTATCTTCTCCGTTTCCGTTGTCCTCCACCTATGCAGCATCGAAGAAGAGCAATACAACCCACAGCAGGACCGGATCGACGACGAAGCGGAGACCCTCTCTAGCGTGAAGCTGAGCGGCAGTCTCCCACCCCTCAACCGGCTCAACATCATCAACGAGGAGGAGCCTTACGGGAACTCCCTCTTCCCAGACGAGGTCCAGTCCGAACAGGACCTCAACATGGAGTTCCTGGAGGTGGACATTGTCAGAAGTAAGAGCGATTCGGTCCTGCACATGCCGGATGCCACCCTCGATATGGAATCGGAGCTGCTCTTCCTTCACGAGATCGAGCCTTCCATTTTTCAGGATTCGTCCTACCCAGCGACGCCACACAGCACCAGCCAAGAACTCATGAAATCCAAATTCAACCGCTTGTCCGCTTTCCTCAGGGAGAACGAGAAGGAGGAGGAGATGTTACTTGAGAATCACTTGAATGAGGCCAAAGTCCCCAACGGGAACGGCTCCCTACCAAAAGACCCCCTGAACGGACACATCAGGGTGGGCATGAAGCAGTCATGCACCTCAAGCTCCATGCGCCGGCGGAGACACATGTTCTACCGCCAGCCTTCGAACACCTTCTCCTACTACGGGAAGATTGGGTCCCACCACTACCGGTTCCGGCGGGCCAACGCCGTGGTCTTGATCAAATCCTCTCGGAGCATGAACGACATCTACGACATGCAGAAGAGGCAGCGGCAGAGGTACCGGCACCGGAACCCGAGCGGCGCGACCAACTCCAGCGGGGACACGGAGAGCGAGGAAGGCGAAACGGAGACCACCGTGAGACTCTTGTGGTTGTCCATGCTAAAGATGCCCAAAGAGCTGCTGCGGCTTTGCGTTTGTCACCTTTTGACCTGGTTTTCCATCATCGCTGAAGCCGTCTTCTACACCGACTTCATGGGCCAGGTCATCTTCCATGGTGATCCCAAGGTGAGAACAGCACCGGTGTCTCCAGGGGCCGATGAGCAGAAAAGGAATGTTTGCACAACCACAAACACCACACACACACACACACACACACACAGAGAGAGAGAGAGAGAGAGAGAGAGAGAGAGAGAGAGAGAGAGAGAGAGAGAGAGAGAGAGAGAGAGAGAGAGAGAGAGAGAGAGAGAGAGAGAGGAGGATTCCATTAATAGAGTCTTCTCTGCTCATTCATTTTGGGTACCTCCCTACAAGGAGATTCAGTCCCAATCGGATTCTTTTTTCTTTTTTATTCAAAAAGTTTTATTAGTACAAAGTACAAACATTTTTCTCTTGTTCTCCCCCCCTTCCCCCCTTCCTCCCCCCCTCCCCGCCCTCTCACCCCCCCCACCCACCCCGACTTCCGCAGAAAAAAGCACAGGGTATAATATTCAATAAAGATAGAATTAAAATATACTAACAAATTATTAATTTCAAATTTTCTCTAGATCTTTAACTCCTTGTTACTCAAAACCTTTTAAGCATAGTCTAAAAATCAGGCATATTATTAATAAACTAACATTCCAATATATCAAATTATTAATTTCACAATTATTCTAAATCTTTAATTTCATATAGTTCAAAACCTTTTAAAAATAGTCAAAAAAGTCCCAATCGGATTCTTGTAACAATAACACAACGTTGTACATAGGATAGTCAGTCTTGTGTAACATTCTATGCCTAGTTCTCCGTGATGAGTGGAAAGTAACTTCTAGACAACCAGGGAGAAAGCGTTCCAATATGTAATTTTTTTTTCCAGCTTGAGATGTAACCCTAAAGCTGATTTCATGGACCATTTTTACCTTTTGGTATCTATAAGTTGAACTGAGAACCTTTCTATTAAGGTCTGTAGAGATTCTCGGTTATCCAGGTCATGATTGTCCCAAAGGTGCGTTTTTTCAGGAGGCAACTGGACTTTTGTTTTTTCTTTTGAAGTCGTTTCACTTCTCATCCAAGCAGCTTCTTCAGCTCTGACTGGATGGTGGGAAACGGAAGGATTTATATTCCTTGCAGACAGCTGGTCATTTGCATCCT
The DNA here is from genome assembly GCA_023053685.1 of Diadophis punctatus similis. NCBI lineage: Eukaryota > Metazoa > Chordata > Lepidosauria > Squamata > Dipsadidae > Diadophis > Diadophis punctatus. The sequence continues at coordinate 202,804,007 of JALIGW010000003.1, read as the reverse complement.
TTGAGAGGGTCGTTGAAGCACTTGGAGGTTTATCTGTGTCCTCAGGTCACCTGGATGACTTGAGAATCTCTACAGACTTTTAGCTACACAATTTGGGATGAGCACCCTTTGAATGATGTGGGAGTAGGAATGGATTTCCAGAGAGAAAAAAATTGCAGACTACAGGAATCATTTGCACCACTCAGGTGACCCTGAGGACACAGAGAAAGTGGCCTCCAAGTGGCCTCAACAACTCCCTAAAATGATGCAAATGACCAGCTGTCTGCAAGGAATATAAATCCTTCCATTCCCCACTATCCAGTCAGAGCTGAAGAAGCTTCTTGGATGAGAAGCGAAATGTCTTCAAAAGAAAAAACAAGAAAGTCCAGTTGCCCCCTGGGAAAAAAAAAGCACTTTTGGGACTTTCTATTAAGTTCTAAATAGCCTTGTAGGAGGAAGTGGAAGAGTGAGGTCCTTGGTGCTCTCTGAGCTTGGTGGTATTCTTGCAGACCTTTCATTACCAAACTAGATAACATCATCAATGCCGAAGATTTACTGACGGTGTTACTTTGTTGGGTAATGAAACCTCTGCAAAAGAACCAAAAATCACAGAGAAATACTTAGGACCACATATTCCTCCTCCTCCTCCTCTCCACAAACTCCATTCCCTTCTAGCACTGATGATATTACCTAGTTGGGTAATAAAACTGTAAAAAAAAAAAACCCACCAAGCTCAGAGAGCACCAAGGACCCCACAGCTACAAATACTCTTTTGTATTTGTGAGCTACAAATATTATTTTAAAGAAGTGGAGCTGGCAAGTTGGTGGGGACGATGGTCCCCCATTTCTTGCAAGTCTTCTGTCTTTGATCAAAGTATCTTCTTTCCTGGCAGGCCCCTTCCAATTCTACCGAACTGCAGGACTACAATGCTGGCGTCCAGATGGGCTGCTGGGGGTTGGTCATCTATGCTGCTACTGCTGCTGTGTGTTCAGGTGAGAGGCTCTGGGCTACCATCCTGGGTTAAAGTTGGGTGAATTGCTGCATAATTGAGAAGAGGAAGCAGAACAGTAACTAGATGTTATCCATTCAGTCGTGTCCGACTCTTAGCGATTCCGTGGGCCAGGTCTCGCCACGTCTTCCGATCTTGCACTATTTCTTTGAATTGTTCTATGGCGAACCTGTGGCACGTAGCGCCCTCTCTGATGGCACGCGAGACGTCGCCAATGGTCCCTCATTAGAAAATGGCACGCGGCAATTGGAAACTGCTGCGCGCCGTTCTCTAGTCATGTGCATGGGCGCGCAGTCGCGCAGCCTCTGATATTAGAAAACGGTGCATGGCAGTTGGAAACTGCTGCGCGCTGTTCTCTCATTACGTGCATGGCCGCGCAGCTTAGAGGGAACATTGGCCGTCACCCCAGCTCAGTTTTATCACGCATGCGCGCCCGCACCTCCCACCCAGCTAACGCGGGGGTCATGCGTGCATGTGTGGGGGTGGGGTAGTGCGCACATGCACGGGGGAGTCCAGGGGCACACGTGCATGCACGGGGTGGGGGAGCACAGGTCGTGTGCGCATGCGTGGGGGGCAGGGCACGTGGGGGGGGTCGTGTGAGCATTGCATTATGGGTGCGGGCGCACGTGCTTTCGGCACACGGCAACAAAAAAGTTAGCCATCACTGTTCTATGCTCTGGCTGGTGTCAGCTTTGATGGTGAACTAGAACATGTTGAAGGATAAACATCTCCATGTTGGGATGGGAAAGACAACGAATGTTCCGGAGAAGACCTTAGTTAATTTGGGACATTCAGCATGGAAAATGTGTTCTCTTCCTCAAAGCTAAAGCTCCTTCCTTAATCATTTGTTTCCAAATTGCTGCCCTCAAGTTGCGTTGGTTGAGAATTGTAATCCTTGTAGTTCTGGGCATGAAGCTGGAGAAAGATCCTTGACCCAACATTTTATCCTGTAGACCACATATGGGTCCTATAAGCCAGAAGTTTCCAAACTTGGCAACCTTAAGAATTGTGGACTTCAACTCCCAGAGTTCCTCAGCCAGCCAGGAATTCTGAGAGTTGAAGTCCACAAGTTTTGAATCTGCCATGTTTGAAGGCTCCTGCTCTAAGCTTTGGCCTGAGGATTACACTCTCAAATTTCAAGCGATAGAATGGGAAAAGGAATAAAAGACACAGTGAGCCAATCATGTAACTCTTAAGTTAGTTAAGAGAATGTGAGATTAATCAACTATTTTGTCACCTGCTACTTGGTGTGGCCTTTCACGCTTTTGAGAAGGTGGTTCCTCCCAACGGTTTTGAGGTGAACACAACTCTTAACCTTGGAAGGATTATCTCTCCTTGCTCTAAACCAGAGGGGTCCCCAAACTTGGCAACTTTAAGACTTGTAGACTTCAGCTCCCAAAATTCCCCAGGCAGCAAAACTGGCTGGGGAATTTTGAGAGTTGAGGCCCACAGATCTTGCCAAGGTGGGACATTGCTTCTCTAAACCAATGAGCAACTTTAAGATGTATGGGCTTTGTTAAGGGAAGAATTCCCCCGTAGAGGCGACATTGGATCTTTTGCTTGGAATTCAAATACTTAGAAATAAAACCGAGGTTAAAATGTCTACTAGAAAATATTTATTTCAGTACAAAACAATATAAAACAATAAATCCTGAATAAACTACATCTTTGCTACGCAACACGTCCTTCCAGGTCGGAAGGCATAACAGAAGTGATTAATGGTGGATAGGAATGTAGACATGCGCAGAACATCATATCACGTGTTCTGCTATGGTATTGGGAAGTACCATAATATTTAGGATAGGGGTGCATCATCCTGCATAGACTCACAACTGACAATATTCACATCGTGACAGGCTTCAACTCCCAGAATTCCCCATCCAGCCAATGTCGGTTGGAGAATTTATGTGCATCTACCCTTTCTTCTCAGGAGGCATCGGTGGAAGAGGTTGAATGGGTGGATTGACTATCTGACGGGAAAAAGAAGAGTTTTGGAGAGTAGTAGAAACAGGTTCGGGTTGCCCGCATGTGTAGAAGTTCAGAATGTTGTGTAACTGTGACTTGTGTTTCCCAGCTTTACTCCAGAAATACTTGGACAATTATGACTTGAGCATAAGAGTGATCTACATCTTGGGCACCCTCGGGTTCTCCATCGGCACGGCGGTGATGGCCATCTTTCCCAACGTCTACGTTGCCATGATCATGATCAGCACCATGGGAATCGTCTCAATGAGCATCTCCTACTGCCCATATGCACTTCTGGGACAGTACCACGACATCAAGCAGGTATGTGGCCTTCCGACTGGAATTCTGGGAGTTGAAGTCCACAAAGTCTTAAGGTTGTACCTCCTTTGGGATTGGGGGACACCAGTTAGATCAGAGATGAGAACGTTTGATTCTCCGGGATTTGACAGACGTGCTTCCGAGTCAAAGTAATAGAGCTTCTCTTACCTTCAAAGGTTGGAGGGTGAACTGTGGACACTTCTTCATAGAGTTATGGGGGTCCCTCACTTATCCAACCATACAGATGCATGCAGACCATTAGGGAAGGAGAACATCTCCCTTATCTTGGCATGGGATGGTTACAAAGACCTCCTATAGAACTTCTCCTGTGGCTGTCCTCTCTGGACTCGCTCAACCCACACAATCTGATATTAAGTCAACCCATTTTTTTTATTTCTATAGTGCCACTAAATCAGGGATGCCCAACGTTAGCAACCTTAAGACTTGTGGACTTCAACTCCCAGAATTCTGGGAGTTGCAGTCCACGGGTGTTAGTTGCCAAGGTTATACACACCTGCACTAAACAGTACAATCACCAAATTGCCTGGGTCTCCTAGAGCCTTCGCCTACCAAAACGTTCACAGTTTTAAGACTCAGTCTTAAACTCAGTCTTAAAACTGTTATGCAATTGCTAGGTTTATGCCCATGGAGATTCTCAGTCATCCAGGTCATGGTTGTCCCAAAGGTGCTTTTTCAAAAGGCAACTAGATTTTGTTTTTCCTTGAAGAAGTTTCACTTCCCAGCCAAGAAGCTTCATCAGTTCTTGGATGAAGCTTCTAGAACTCAAGAAGCTTCTTGGATGAGAAGCAAAACTTCTTCAAGGAAAAACAAAGTCAACCTTGAGCCAGTCAGGATCGAACTTCTGGCAGTGAGCAGAGTCAGCCTGCAATACTGCATTCTAACCACTGTGCCATGGCCCTTCCCTCCCTCCCTCCCATTTTTTCAGGTGTTATCTTTTTCCTTCCTTCCTTCCTTCCTTCCTTCCTTCCTTCCTTCCTTCCTTCCTTCCTTCCTTCCTTCCTTCCTTCCTTCCTTCCTTCCTTCCTTCCTTCCTTCCTTCCCTCCCTCCCTCCCTCCCTCTCCCTCCCTCCCTCCCTCCCACTTGGAGTTAGACTTATATACCACTTCACAGTGCTTTTACAGCCCCCTCTAAGAGGTTTGCCCCCAACAAACTGGGTCCTCATTTTACCGACCTCGGAAGGATGGAAGGCCGAGTCAACCTTGAGTCTGTCAGGATCGAACTGTCGATCTGCTGGCAGCTGACTGAGTCAGCCTGCAATACTGCATTCTCACCACTGCGCCACCAGTGCAAACTCCTTCACCTTGACTTGTGTTTTGTTTTGTTTTTGTGCTCTTTTTCGCAGTACATCCATCACAGCCCTGGAAACTCCAAGCGAGGTTTTGGCATCGATTGTGCCATCTTGTCATGCCAGGTCTACATCTCTCAGATCCTGGTAGCTTCCGCCCTTGGAGGAATGGTGGATGCAGGGGGCACCGTCCGGGTCATTCCGGTAGCGGCGTCCGTGGGCTCTTTCCTGGCCTTCCTGACGGCTACCTTCTTGGTGATTTACCCAGATGTTGGGGAGAGTTCGAAGGAAGAGCAGAAGGAGTTGGCCCCGCCTGCCGCAGCCGAAAGCAGCGGCGGGAAGGAGGAGAAACCGATGGTGATCAAACTCTCCTGCGGAAAAGATCCGGCTGGGCCAGAGGTGGAAAGCGAGTCGGCCGTTTGAAGGCGTCCCGGCCCCTCACGCACATTCCAAGCAATCCAGATGCAAAACCCAGAACATCCTTCAAAGCAAAATTTTGAATTTTTAGCAGGCAGTCCCAGCTGTTTTACTTAATTTGCAGCAGGGGATTTTAGGGAGGGTGGGGGAAAAAAAAGATGATTTCACGCCATTGTGGAGCCCAGAGAATTTTTATGTTGACGGCTTTCTCTACAATCCAGAAAAATCTCCCTTTCTTAGAGGTGTTTTTAACGAAGAGAAAGGCTTTTTGGATTTCCGAAACGGTTTTTATCAACAAGCAGGAAAATGTCCTTCTGTTTTTTGGTTTTTAAAAGTAACGGCGTTCTTTCTCTCTTTCCCCCCGCCAATTATTCATTTGGACATTTCATTATTTTTATTTTTTTGGACAATTGGAAAGTTTGGGGTTTAACTTAAGCCGTTCTTGCTTCTGCTTTTTTCCCGGGGAAAAAGAAAGCTTTTGCTGTTATTTTGTCCAGGCCGCTTGGTTTTTTTCTTAAGTCAATCAATTGCATTTGGTTGAAATTTGTGCATTTGTAGAATTGATGCAATATTAAAATCGACAGCTTTCCTTGGTGGGGTTTTTTTTCCACCCCTTTCCTCTCTTGAACTTTGGCCTGGAACTCATGATTTTGGGAGTCATTGCTATTTTTGCCCGCCAATTTTATGTGAAATTGTCGCAGCAGAGTTAACAGTGGGAACGCTTGTTCATTTATTTATTTTTAAAAATAAAAAATAAAACTCAGGCTGATGGGGTAATGTTCACTTTGGACCCCAGGCAATCTGGATCCATAGAAGCTGTTCTGGTGGAAGGGAAAAGAATTTTAGCCAGTTGGGATGGCAAAAAAAAAAAAGAAGAACCAGGCGGGGGAAAAGGCAGTGACTGTTGATACCAACAAACTGGGTCAATTTGAATTTTTCAATTTTTTTTGGTTTTTCCAGCTTAGTGGCGGTTAAAAGCCATTCATCTCCTTTGTGACAAAGCTGCTTGGGGGATCTCTATCATCAGTCTCCAAGTAGATTGTGTGGGTTCCCACGGGTTTTGGGTTTTTTTGGTGGGGTGGGGGGGGAGGGAGGGGAGGGTTGTTGATTGCACTTTTTTTCTGAAACTTCCAGGCTGGAAAATGTGGCAAACAGGTGGTCTCGCAAAAACCAAAGGCCTACCTCTGAGATTTGCAGAGTAGCGAATATTTGTCTGCCTACGTGTTCAGTTGTTTGTTTTTTCCCATTTTTTTTTTTAAGCTTTTGGGCCTTCAAGAACGCAACTTTTTTTCAAAACGCTGCGGGGTTTTTCCTCGGCTTCGGGATGGTGGTTGGGGGAGAGATGTCGCTGGCGTCTAAAAGAAATTCTTCCTCAGTCGAAAATTCCTACCCGCCTTTCTCGTTTCTTTGGATCGGACACGGATCTGAGCGGTTCGCATACAATCCGTGCGTAAGGCCCCCCTCCTTCTCCAACGGTGTCCTTTGAAGGCGCTAAAGTTTTGCAACTTGGATGAATCCAGAAATTCGGCAGGTCCAGCACTTCAAAACTAAAAAAAAAAAAACCAAAGGTATCATTCGAGACAAATTCCAAGGGAGCCCCTAGAAGGCCAGACTCTGATTCCATACCACATCAAGGTGGGGCATGTAACCCCTTCGGTTTTTAGCTCCTCTAGAAAGTTCTCCTCCCGTAGACGGTTTCCGATGCAGATTTCTAGGTGGAGTGTTGCAAATTTGGGAGACCCTCTTGGTATTTTTCTTTTCCCCTGGTGCTCCTTCCGGGAACATCTCCGTAAAACGCATGTCAGCGAGCCTAGCGGTTGAGAAGCAAGTATTTATCTTTCTATATATCTAATTCAGAGAAGCCGTTTTTAATCTCTTACTTGAATTGTCGATCCGTTTCAAAAGAAGATGTCAAGTTTTACGGAACCGTAGCGGTCGTCCTTCGGCTGGGGTTTTGGAGAACTCGGAGGAGGGAGTCAACCAAAGATGGGTGGACCATTGGATACCACCGTAAAGGTTTCCTGTCTTTGACTTGGTCAACCACGGCCTGAGGACAGACCCGGTTTTACAGCATCTTCGGTCTTCGGCCAGTCCTGTCTTGCGCTTTTCAGTGGTCATTTTACCTCTCCTCTTTATAGGGAATTTCATAGAAGCTTGTTTTCTACCGGAGTTTCGTAGAACTATTTTTAAAGAACTGAAAGAATATTTCGTTTCTCCTCTTTCATCATCCCCACCCACCCACACTCTAAAATATGTCATTTGGAACATTTGCTTTTTTAAAAAAAAAATATTTAAAGAGGGAGACCTGAAGGCTGTCGAAGTTGGGAAACAGATTTTAAGACTGAGTTTTTAGCTAAGCGTGTTCTGCTCCTGTCACACTCGGAGACTTTGCTACACCTAACACATGCAACTCCACTACTCCCACCATCCAGCAGTGTTTTAATTTACCATGAGAGAGGGGTCTTTCCCCCCCCCCCGCTTCGGAATAGTTGCTCAGTGCAAAATTCCTTTTAAATCTGCAATTTTAACTGCGACGCTTGGCCTTTTTACAAGGGCCCTGCTGAGAAGGAGTCTCGATGATTCAGATGAAATGAGATTGCCATGCTAATTTTCTCCTCTTGGAGTTAAAAAGAAGGAGGAAGAATAAAACAATCCTCTCTCCAGTGGAATTTTGCTCTTTGAGTTGTTCTTTCCCTTCCCGGAAAGCTAGTTTTCATTCCGTTCCATCAATAATCAAAATAAATAGATCAACATTCTGCTTGGCAGAGATGCATTCAAGATGGTGGCCACGATTGTATGATTGATGCCACGCCCCCTTTTCCTCACACATGCACTGCACCTCTTAAAGGGGGAGGGGCTATGATCCCATAACGGCCATCTTGACTTTTTTTTCACCCCAGCCTTCATCTGCATGTCACTCAAAATCAAACAAGCAATGATGTGGTGGTCTGCCCCCAAAGATAACTTCCTTAGGGCAGGGGGTCTCCAACCTTGGCCACTTTAAGACTTGTGGACATGCTGGCTGGGAATTCTGGGAGTTAAAGCCCACAAGTCTTAAAGTGGCCAAGGTTGGAGAACCCTTGCTTTAGGCCATGGTGAATCAAAACATCAGAGAATATGCTTGGTCCTTCTAGCTAATTGAGAAGGTCTCTCCCATCATTCGACGACATCTTACTGGGATGGGAAAAAGGAAGGCCTCTTAGATGTTGGGCTAGGAAGGTGAGTCTGTGTTTCGGTCTCTGTCCTTCTGGGCCGTTGGGTAAACTAACGCTGCCGAACCAAGCTAGTTTTCTCCCCAGTTCTGATGAGGAAGGACCTCTTGGCTTGGAAGTCCAATCTTCTCAGCATTGCTCATGTTTAGAGTTCCTGGCAGAATCACTCCCCTTTATCTCTGGAGGTTTATCTCAAGAACATCAAAGTGCTTTCAAACTTGGCTGCCCTGATGTCCAAAAAGAGACGTGCAGGCTATCATTAAATTGGTATTAAATTAAATGGAAATTAGACCTGAGCTTTAGATTCGTAGGTCTTATTTGTCTCTCTGGAAGACAATGGGACACACGCTTGG